>OW119932.1:56268884-57468884 GCA_933210815.1 Meta bourneti | reverse complement strand
TCAAACTACCATCTATCTCTCTTATGATCTGTTGAATCTCCCTCTGTTGGAGGTTGAAAAATATTAAGTAATTGCAGTTTCTCCTGATAACAATAGGTGTTCTATAATAAGATTGGTAAAGGTAAATGATTGAGGCGTTTTTCTTCCTGCCTCTGACGAAAAAATCTTCTATGCTCTTCTGATCCCTGTCAGTCATGCAATCATCAAAGACAACAACATTTTTGCAGGATGGGTCAAGGTCATCCACTGTTATAAAATCCTTTGAATCAGAGGAGAATAAAGTTCCCTTCGTGCCGAATTTTTCGTATAACTCTAGCATAATTTTCTTCTTCTTTTTAGGATACTTTATCGAGTCAATATCCACACCATCAAACATTGTGTACTTCTCTTGCAATTTGGTATACTTGGGTTCATACATATCTTTTGCACAAACGAATAAATTATCAAAATCGAGATAATCATATATGAAGTTCAGCAATAAATTTGTTTTACCATTCCCTGAAGCTCCAGCGATTAGAAGCCTGAAAGGGTGCTTTGGTAGTAAATAATGTTGATTTGCATCGACTAGTTCTTCTGCTTCTGTATAATTTTCAATTCGAATCATCTTTATTTAATGTCAAAAAGTTTGCTTCAGCAAAAAATTACTTTGCTTGAGTAAAAACATAATTTGCTGGGAGCAAAACTCTTTTTTTCATAATAATAAATGAATACTATCCAAAAAGAGCGAAATAAGAAGTTAAGAGAAGAAGTTAAAAATGACCTGAAAGTTTTCAAGCTGCAGGCTCAAATCAGAAGAAACAACGAACAACAACTCGGAGAAGAACTAGGTATCCAGAGGTCACTATCCGACTTCCACAAGCCTGTAACCGAAAAACTACAAGCACAAGAAGCAACAAGATCAGAGCAGCTTAAGGTTATAAAAGATACCCTCGATAACATTCCTCAAGCAATTGAACACATTCCTCTAGCGATTGAACATCCCTCCCCAGATATCTTTAATTTTGACAAAGAATTGGATATAGAGTATTTAGAGAAAAACAATTTTCCAAGACCCTCAAAATTGTACAATGAACCCAAGGTAGTATTGCAAGAAATTATTGATAAAGTAAACAAAGTTCACATGAAAATGGCTCGCCAAAAAGGGAACATTATGAGCCAAATTTCTCGAATGACTAAAAAAGATGAGGAAAGAGAAGAAAACTTATTCTCCCAGGTTGATTATTTAAGAGAACATATGCATACGTTAGAAGATTATCGAGAGAGATTAAGAGACTTGCAAAGAAAGGAAATATATCTCGGCAAAGGAGTAGAAGATAATATGACAATGTTGGCTCGGTTCACTGATAAGATTTGTAATGGATCCAAAAGCAGAAAATTATATAATGAAGTCGTTGATTTATTGGACGCATTGTTGAAAGAAGGAACTTTGACCAGCGAGCAGGTGAAACACTATTACAAAAAATTTTCTTTAAATAAATGAGTAACTACATACAAACCAAAATACATTTAAGCGATCACCAGATTGCTAAACTTAAATCCGCACACCAGAAGGGGGAAGAAGTAACTCTACAAATAGATAAGTCAAAACCCTCTAACTATGACATGTATTTAACTTCAACTCAAATTGCTCAACTTGGGAAAGGGAAACGAATCACCATCAGTAAGTCACAACTCAAGAAAACTGGGGGCTTTCTACCCTTTTTAGCGCCTTTTATACCCGCATTAATTGCTGGGGCAAAAGCATTAGCGTTGGGTGCTGCAAGTGGGGCTGCTGGGTGGGGGGCCAAGAAAGCTTTGGATAAAATTTTCGGATCTGGTAAAAAAAAAGACCGTTGGAAAGGGAGTCTATCAAAATTGGGAATATCCAACGAAGTAATTGAACAAAATATGAAGCATGAAAGGGGGTTTAGGGGCGTCTTCACTTCAGATCTATTACCCAAAAAGATGAGGCTGTTTGAAAACGGCATTATTAATCTAGACATAGCTACAGGACCCGGTACGCACTGGGTATGTTACTATAACGATCCTAATAATGACTTTGTTGAGTACTTTGACCCTTTTGGAGAGCACATTTACAAAATTCTTCCAAATATCAAGAAATATCTGCTAAGTTCTGGAAGGAAAAAAGAAATTGGATATGGATGGAATTCAAACCGTAACATTCAATAAATTCAGTAGTAATTTACTGACTCCCGACATGAATCTAACGTGTGAGATGGACATGAAAATTATAATATTTTTAGGATCTAAAGATCGAAAAATTCCTTTAATCAAATTGAGCATTGGTGGACATCATATTCTTGAAAGGCCGTTAGAAACGAATAATGAATCCTGTTTAGCCATTGCATTTGGTAGAAAAGATAAACAAGTGTCGTTAGAAATTTCACCAGATGGTAAAGAGAACAAAATCAAGCCACATATTATCGTAGAAAAAATTAATTACCTCATATAATAAATGGCAGCATATTATCCCCTTGTTGAGGAAGAAATTAAACAGGGGCCTCCTGGAATTCCCGGGATAGGCTTTAAATTAACGAATGATGCCAATTACGACATGGAAAAGAAGATTTTAAGGAATGCCGAAGAACCCACTCAAAATAGTGATGTTACAACAAAGTCATACGTAGACATATGTAAAAAAATCTTAAAGACGACCATTCAAGCTTTCGGATAGAAGTTTAATTCTTTCGGAAAACAATATGTACGACGCAAAAGGCAAAAGAATTTGTAATCTTTTGGACCCAGTTGAACAGTCTGATTGTGCAACAAGGGACTATGTAGACATACTCACTAAGAAGTTACAAAATAAAAGTTTACTACATTCACTTCGAGGAGACTTTGATGCTAAAAACAAAACGATAGGCAATGTAAGAGATCCGGAATCTGACAAAAACGTAGTAAACAAACAATATTTTGAAAGCAATGCTTTAGTACTTAAAAACGGTATTTATGATGTGAGGGACATTCAAATCAAAAACCTCGCTGTACCGAGGGAGCCGAACGACGCTGTATCAAAAATGTATGTTGACCTTAAAACGAAAATCAATGATAAAAGAGGCAACAATATATTAACAAGCGATAACGATGGTCTTTATGTCTCTAATCCACTGGAATTAAATGATGTCGCCACAAAAAATTATGTGGATAATCGAGAATTCTTTGCAACATTAAGAGAGCGTTTCGAATGCTCACCTAATGAATTCAAAGAAGTTAATTTCGATCTAATGAGTTCCACATTATTAGACGAAAATTTATCATTGTCAGCTGATATGACCATGAAAATAACGGTACAACTGTTACCCGTATCAAGCCATATTGAAACGTTTGACATACGTTTAGATTTTAATAATGGTGCCTCTTTTTTTCAAATAGCTGCACGAACATTACAAACAGTTACTTATTTTAAGCGAGGTAAAAAGAATGATGTTCTTAAACTATACATATCGTGTAAAAAAATGATATTAAAGTTCAACCATATTTACCTATCCAAAGGATTGAATTTTTCAACTCTAAATAAAGAAATGGATTTAATTAGCCCATTTGTTTAAATTTGATCAGTAACTTTTTTTAATAATCCTGGATTATTAAAAAAAATAAAAAAGGCCTATAACTTACTGATCTTTTGAAAGACATTGAACAGCCAAGTTAATTAATTTTGCGATGTCATCTTCTAATTTTTCGAAACAGTTGCCAATTTCTGATGGGTTGTCTAAATCATTTGAAAGAATAGCCAATTGCAGATATTGCAAGGACCGCTTATATTCCCCAATTATTGTAGATAATGGCTCCTTGAACGAGTCTAACCAAACAATTTTTTGCGAATCTTTATTAGTGAAAAGATGTGTTTAACTGCAAGCTGATGGCAAATGGCATTTGGGTTTGTTCATTTCTGTATTCATTTTTCCGTTTGTTTCTTATATATATTTATTTCTTTAAATCAATTTTATTCTAAAGCAGTATGCTCAAACACCGTCGGTAATGAGTGCTCACTTCCTCGTACGAGAGTCCTTGAAACCGGGGCCGCGCGAGAGCGTTGAAACTCGCAAAACTGCGGCTTCGTTACGTCACATATGGGGAAAGAACACTTTTGTAGTATGACGTATAAAAACTATTTAAATTGTGTCAATAGATGGCAGCTCCTTACGGACACATATTATAATGGGCGTGTTTAACAAATTCTTTCAACTTCTTATAAATATATAACGTTTTTTCAACCTTTCTTTGATTAGATAAATTGTGGTGTTTGATATTTTAAAGAATTTTAGCATTCAACCTGAAAAATGACTTGTTTAAAGTGATATATTCGACGATTTTCCCCTCCAGTGTAATGTTTAAATACAATTTTACGTGAGGTTCTGTTGGGTACCCATGGCTTAACGGTATGCGCGCAGGACTCCTAACATCAAGGTCCCAAGTCCAAACAGGCACATTAACCATTAACCCGCATTGTTAATCAATGTGGGTTGATGGTTGGTGACCTCTACCTAGCCAAAATGACATGTCCGCTGCTCTCGTCGTTGTCCAAAAGAGCAGCACTCTTCGAAAAAGTGGTGGGTGGGATCCCGACGTCAAAATGATGTCACAGTCTTACAGTGTTGTCCAACTTGTTATATGTTATGTAAGCCTCAGAGCTTACTTGATCTTGAATTCGACCTATCAAGAAGGACCCCTTGGTAGGTCGAGTTTGAAATTGAGTACGCTCTGAGCCTACTGGGGAGGCATTTTGCAAAAAAATTTTAAGATACTTATCAATTTTTAATGATTATTTTCATTCATTAAAAATAAAATCACATAAAAAAATTAGTTGAAAGAAAATTCTACCTGGTGCGCTGGGTTGGCTTTACCAATATCCTTCTTACCTCGATAGATTAAATAGCACTGTTTTGTTATTAAGCTTAAATGCTCGTCAGTCATTATTTTGTTGAAACGTTCGGGGAGAAATACTGTGCCTGTATCCACCAAACTTACAACAGCTTTTCACCATAGCGTGTCTTTACCATTTTCGCATCGGATATCAGGTACTTTTTACCAATTTCTAAATCATCCAGTTTTAGATAGTCTGATTGCAAATTACCTACTGAATTTAGACTTTTGAGAAGAGAACTTTCCATGGTTTTTGATTTCTTTGTATACTAAATGCATCTCTTTAAATGAAAAAAATATTATTACAGTATGAAATATATCCATTGCTTTCTAAAAGTGGGTCGAGATTTTTATGGAGGATTTCATTACCATTGTTTTAGAAAATTAATATGGATAAAATAGAGCCATCGCTTTTCTAAAAGTGGGTGCGGTTTTAATGGGGAAGTTTTACACCATTGTTTTATAAAATTTGAGTGGGTGAAATAGAGCCATCACTTTCTAAAAGTGGGTAGAATGTGGATGGGGGTTTCAGAGCCATTGTTTTTAAAAGGTGGGTGGATAAATTATGACGTTTTTCATACCATTGATTCTAAAAGTGGGTACGTTTTTAATGGGCAAGTTTTACACCATTGTTTTACAAAATTGGTATGGGTGAAATAGAGCCATTACTTTCTAAAAGTGGGTTCGATTTTAATGGGGAGGTTAGCACCATTGTTTTACAAAATTGGTATGGGTGAAACAGAGCCATTACTTTCTAAAAGTGGGTAGAATGTGGATCGGGGTTTTGCAGCCATTGTTTTAAAAGGGGGTGGAGATTTAATGGGGGGTTTTGAGAGCCATTGTTTTAAAAGGGGGTGGAGATTTAATGGGGGTTTTGAGAGCCATTAACAGTCATTGCGCCAGCTCTGTCATTATCACACTACTCACGTCTATCTCCAGCTAGACCAAATCCACAAGTCCATTTACCCGCATAAAGTCATACGCCAAAAGAGATTCAGAAAACAGGTCGTCTCGGGGCAACTCCAGGCACTCGAGAATGTATGCTGGGGAGGCCTGGTCATACTGGCATTTAAGGCAAACAGGATGAATCTTGCGACCACAGCAAAATGTGAGACTCCTCAGATGGCCACTGAAAAAGCGGGAGAGCGCTTGTCTGAATATGTTTGTCGTAATTGAGAGCAAGAGATCTTCCGGGGCGATCCCAACTATACCAAGAGTGTACCGGGGAACTATCCATTCCTTCTTATCAAGATAGTAAAGCTCAAGAAACGTCAATGAGTGGGTATCGGACAATAGTTCATCGACACCCACCTTCGCCAAATCATCCGCTACTTCGTTTCTCCTGAGGTCCACGTATGAAGGGATCCACTGTAAGTGCACCTCACAGAAGGATGATATGCTTGAGTTTGTTAAGAATCTCTATGCCAGTTCTATCTCCCAAACTGCGCCAATTAGATAGATGGAGGGAGTTTGGATATTCATTCCCTCTTGGAGGAAAAGGGAAGTTTTGTTTGTCGTCCTTAGCAAAATTGACCATATCTTGGACGAAATATCTCGTCGAAACACTTGGAGGGTTAAAGGAAATTAATATGCATTATGATTTAGCATTAAAAATAGTTTTTCATGCATGCTTCGGTAAAGGGAGTTGGAATTCGAAAATTTCCAACAGTATCGATTTTTCGATTAGCAATGTATTTTATGCTCTTTCAAGTGATACTTCATTTTTGTTTCAATTCCTGTTGGAAGTATTAAAAACAACTGGCGAAGCGTGGCCTTGAACCACTATAATCGACATGTGGGTGAACTTTTGAGGGGATATACACAAAGGGCAAAGGTATCAAACAACACAGCTTGGAGGTCTCTTGGGCTGGTACGAAGGACATCGCCCCTTTGAAACCTTCGATTACTCTGGGGACAGGGCGGATCACACAGCCTTTTCAAGATTCAGAAGTGGGCAGTTAAAGCCCATGAAATTTCTTCGGGAGTATAGAATTTTCCACTTCGAAGCAAGTGCACGGCCGACTTCTCATGGAAGGGCTATCACACGAGACTAAAATGTGATTTTTGCTATTATTTTTCAATCTTTGCGATCTTTGGTATCTTGTGTATTTGGTATTGGGTATCTTTTTTATAGCAAAATCGTCTCAAACGCTCCAATTTTCAAAATTTTGGCGACTTTACGAAAAATCTGGAGTCTTTTTGAAATTCACCAAAGGTCAACAAAAATGACGGAAAAAATATTTTTTCGGATTTTTCTTCAGATAAAAATTTTTTCCAAGGGAATCCAATTTCGATGTTTTGGTGCCCAGCTATGGCAACCATAAAAGAAAAACATCGGAATCTGTGGTTGCTAAATTGTCATAAAAACCTCATTAAGAACATATTTAGCTTTAATTTTAAAACTTAAGTTTCTTGGCGAGATCTTCAACGTCTGTTTCATACTTCGTATCTGAGCAACTAAAATAGGGTTTAAGAGAAGACTTTTAGCTACTTTAAAAAAATTATACTACTAATGCTACTATTTCACAAATGCTTTGGCTGCTTAAGCCCTATTCTGAGTATCTTCTTTCCTGTACTGAGTGGCCTAGGGAAGATATATTACAATTTATAGTCCGATGCTCTCAATGAACTCAAGGCTAATGGTATTTTGGATCTGGTCTAGCTCAGACTAGGTCAAGTGGAATGAGTAAGAAGAATTTTAAACTACAAGTAAGAAAGTTAGAAACATAAATAGAATTGAAAATAAATTCAATTAAATAAAATCCGATTTTGAACTTTGAACTCGACTTTCTCAAAATGAACAGCTTCTATATCTCCTAGATACCTTTTATTATTTAACCTGGCAAGTAAAACTTTCCTAATATGTTTATAAGAATCGCAGATTATACCGAAGAGGGCACTTTCGTAATTTGAGTAATTATATTTTTACAAATTTTTGAAAACAGAAAAGAGAATTTTGTAGTTTTCTAGTTAATTATGTATAAATATTAAAAAAATGCTTTCGGTATAATAATAAATTATCACTTGAGTTTTTCCGTTACGAACGGTGATCAAAATTATAAAAGCCACAGAGCAAAAAAAAAAGGATTTTCTGAGTGGGGTAAAAATGGATGGCGACTATATTACAGGTTCTGAAATCAACAGTGTTAACAACTATCTATTTATATCATAAAAAATAAAAATAATTAAATTAAACCAGGTTTTCTTTTTAATAACTGGCAGTAATGTAAAATTTTTAATTTATAAAATTAACTCTAACAATATGATCACATCCACTGTAGTTGGACCATATGAGTTTGAGAAAGTTGAGATTTATTTATTTTGGCCTAGAAATCAACATCTGAAATGAAGTAGGACTAAAATATGATCCTCCTGGTGATTATCTCGACAATGTATCTTGTCATCAGCAAAACCATTGGCAGGTAATGATGGACGAGGTATCTCGTCATTAGAAGAAAACCGACCAGATTTTGATCTCGTCATCATAAAATCGGCATCTCGACGACAAGAATCCTCGTCATTAGCAAAATTGATCAAATGTTGATGGACGAGATATCTCTTCGAAACTACTTGGAGGATTAAGAGAAGAATAAATGCTGCCAATCATTGTTTATGGACTGCGTAATTACTTGAAGTCAGGTTTGATCAAAAGAAGACTTTAGAAAGTTTAAGAAGCATATTTGGTGGAATACAGAAAAATGGAGTATGGAGAAGTTAATTTCGAATTGTTTTATATCACCTATACAAAGAATCAGATATATAAAAATACAGAGGATGAAATGGGCTAGCACCTTTCGAATCTTCGATGAAATGAGTACAGAAAAAAGTTCTGACCAGACCATTTGGAGTTGGGCTTAGAGGAAGACCAAAGCTTAGATGGACTGTGTAGACAAGGACTTAGTCATTTGCAAAACTAAGAACTGGAGAACTATTGTCAATAACATGTTAAGATGGAACAGAATCACATGAAAAAGGCCAAGGCCCACACTGAGCTGATGAGCCAATGAAGAAGAAATATCTATTTAATGAACATTCACTATTTTCCAAAGTTTACTACTGATTACTAGTAACAATGAACTGATATTTGTTTATTAAACTATTTATACAATTTACAAATACATGCCCAATTTTTAATTGTCGCGTGTGAACAGAAAGCATATTGGAATATGAAATAGAACACAAAGCATGAAGAAACGGCGGAAAGAATACTAGAACATTTATAAATGTTTATTTGTATGTGTAATGTTTTGTTGTTTCGTGTGAACAGAAAGCATATTAGAGCATGAAAAAGATAGAACAAATAGAAATACATGTCTAATTTTTAGTTGCCTCGTTTGAACAGAAAGCGTGTTTGAACATGAAAAGGCTGCATACCTGTGACCATATGATTCGGATCTGAACTCCACTTCATGTAGATGTTTTCCCCATATTTCCTTTCAGATCGGTGCTTGAAGCTGTCCGTTGCTGCCAATTTGTCTGCCCACTCTTTGGCATATGAACACATCTGTCGAATGAACAAAGCGAGTTAATTTTGTTACAAACGTATCCAGGAGCGCACCTACGAATGGGGCTTAAACCCCTCTCACATCGTATAAAAATAAAAAAATATCTATATTTAATTCAATGATTGCTTCTTCAAAAATCATGCATAAAGGTGTTTTGATATTTTCTCCTTGCAGTAAACTAATATTTATTCGTTGCTTTCAGTTAATTTATAAAAGTGTTCCGTTTCACATTTACTGGGATTGGATAAAATAATGGAAAATTTTAATATTTCATTGAAACATTCGCACCTTTTACCTCCAATACAGCTTCTATTCGTCTTGGAATAGTCACTTCAAAACGTGGTCTCTAGATAACATACACTCCAAAACTAGTCTCTCGGTAACACACATAAAAACTATATTTCAAAGAAATTTTTAAATTTTAAAATCACCCCTTAAATAAAGATCATGCGATAAAGATGTAGCCCCTCCAGATTGATATCCTGGGAGCGCCCTGAATGTATCTCGATTCGTCATATCTATCAATATTTCATTCACCACTATCTGATCTTAAATATACTAACACATTATATTTTGGTTATGAGTTCGGTGTATTGGCATAGACATCACTATGTCTTCTATAGCTGATAACACAAAACAAAAAAGTGTGTGTAAGAGTTCATTTGTTCCATCCCTGCCTCCCCCTCTATATAGCATGTGTGTGTTCTTATTTTTTTTCCACATAGTTCGTGGAATATTCATTTGTCCTTTGAGGTTCTTCGGTGCAGTTATTTAACATGGGATTCATTTCAGATTGAACTTTTAATAATTTACGTACGTGTGTGTATAAATACTCAATGAATAATATTTTAAGTCTTACAGATTATGTTGCATTGCAGTTTATCTAGAAAAATGATAAAATGATAGACAAGCCATACATTGATTGGATATGTGCTAAGAACATGAGCATGCGGATACCGTGTCTGTTAACCCTCAAAGTGATTTCGACGAGATATGTCGTCCATCAAGATCTGATCAATTTCGTTAATGACGAGATATCTCGTCATTAATATATAGCCGAATTTTTGATGATGACCAGATCAAGATCTGGTCAGTTTTCTAGCAATGGCGAGATATCTCGTCCATCAGGATCTGGTCAGTTTTGCTAATGACTAGATACATCGTGTCGAGACAGCCAGCAGGTGGGTTAAGAAAACAAATGGGCACGCATGCCCATTTGTTTCATCCTCTTGCAGGATTAATGTTGCCCATCCTCTTGCAGGATTAATGTTGGACCAATATATGGCTTGGCGTTCAAAGAAATTTAGTTCTAGGTTAGAATATAAAAAATTATACTTTGCATTGTCATCTATGATACCAAATTTATTCAAGAATACCTTTGTAATAGTGGAATGTTTACTCTCTAAGTCTTTCAACGCGATATCTCATCCAAGATATGATTAATTTTGCTAAGGACGAGCTATCTCGTCGAGACAAAACTGTCCTATTACTGCTCCAAGGGAATGAAGATCCAAGTACGAAAAACAAATTATCCGTGGCCCAGGACTGGTGGCAGTTTAGAACACGTTTTTGTTCCAGAGGCTAGGAACTACAGGGTAGTTTTCGATGCGAAGATCATCAGGAGGGACTATCAAGAAACCATTGAGACACACTCCTTAATTGGATATAGTAGAATCATTAAAAATAGGTAAGTAGTTAATTAACGTTTCACAGAAGCAACGCAACAGGCTATTGGCGACGGCCGGGATCAATCCCTAAAGGAAAGATCTGAGGATAACGCCTCGTAATTTTGAACCACGGTCAGATGACGAGGACAACACCTGAGCTGGCACCCATTCTCCAAACTTCCACACCACGCGAACGTTAGGACATTTGAGGCCACGACAGATTTAATACACCAGCCCAGTGTACACGACGGTATTTGGCTGAAACGAGTTTCGAACTCGCAACCCTCCGGTTGCTATTCCGCTTATCTTCCAACTGGGCTACTGCTGCCCCAACAGGAAACGGGATTTGCTTTAAGTGATCCTACAGTTTTTTCTCTGCGAAAGGACATGGTATCATTAAAAATCATCCACCATCACAAATTTATCAAAATATTTCTTAAAAAGTGCCTACAGTTCTCTTGTCAATTAAAACTGTTTAATATCCTCATATCCCAATTTACTAAGAACGGATATGAGAAATTTCTTTAACCATATAAAAATAATGTTGTTGTGGTCTTCCACTTATTTCTTAGGGAAGAGAACCATTAAAACTTTTATATTCAGTTTTCAAAACATTTTAGGGGATGTCGTCAAATCAAATTTCTTAGACACTTCAGAATTATCAAAAACCTTTCTTTAGTCGAAAACAATTTTCATTTAATCGTATTTCAGTTTTTTTCGCAATAAGTAGAGACGACATCAACCATTAAAAGCTTTTCTTTTGTGGTCCTCTATTATTTTTTTCTGTAACGGATATTACGGAATCATTAAAACTTTCTTTAACCTTTGGAAAGTCTGTTAATATTTCACATCATTACGTGTAAGTACTAGAGTCTAGTTTCTGATGACACCCCCTTCACATTTCTAACAAATAATACCCTTAAAATTCTTTCGAAACAACAAACTGCCCATTAAATGTGTAGAAAATATTCCCGAAAACAATTTATATTGTTTTATAAAAACAACTGGAGCAGCTTCAGTCTATTAAAAGTACTTCAAAAGTCTATCAAAAATACAGGTTGGTTGAATTTTATGGCTCTAGAGCCATATTTGCCTATGCTGCACCAAACACGATACAGGCAACGCCAATTAATAGAAATACATACAGGGAAAGTTTTATACTGGCAACGGAAGCGAGATATACATCCAGGGAGGAATCGAACTTGCGCCGCCTTAAACTTGCAGGTTGCTAACTCAGTGGTCATACCCACTGTGCCACGACCTTGAAAACATAGTCGTACCATTTGATGGTAGTTCCTATCAAAGTGTGGAAAAATGGATTGCAAATTTTGAGATGTAACTACATTTGTCTGGTAAAGCTAAATTATTCATACAAAGCGAAACTAAAGCGAAGTCTTGGGTTAAAATTAGAAGGTTATTAGTTTCTGAATTTGGTTTTCCTTATAAATACCAGCAAAATAGTCTCACATCTTAGGAAAGCTTTAATTTGGGCACTCCGTGCTTCACCCTGTGTTCATTGTGTTTCTGCAAACAGTCCTCGAATTTCCCGGCTTAATTATTCATGCAAAGCCAAACTAAAGTGAACTCTAGTTTAAATTTAAAAGGTTATTAACTTCTGAATTAAATTTTTCTTGTATTTACAAGTCCAGTAAAATAGTCTTACCTCTTTGGAAAGCTTTAATTTTGGCACTCCATGCTTCACCCTGTATTCATTGTGTTTCTGCAAACAATCCTCCTCGAATTTCCCAACCTTTTCAGACTTTGCTTTACTCCCCTTATCACAAGTCGTCACAGAGGCGACATCCGTGGACTTTGGAGATTTGCTGGCACCAAATCCCAGCTTCTGCGCCAGCGACTTGCTGCTCCCGGAGTCCTTGGGCTTGTCGAGTTCTTTGGTTTCGCCGTAGGTCTCGACTGTTTCCTCGATGACCTCCTTGTGGCCAGAGCTGTTGGTGTAGATGATCTGCCTGGTGACGCTGGTTCCCCCTGACCGGAACTTCTGAGGGTCGAGGTTGAGTTTCTTGAAGGCCGAGTCGAAGTCGTCCTCTGTGCAGGTGATGGTGGTTGTTTTAGTCTGCATGCCGCCTTTCTTTTCGACTGTTTCGGTCACCACCTGCCGAGTCGACTGAAATGGTGAACAGTAAGGATGTAAAAAGGAAGAAGGTAATTATGGGACCTTCAGTACAACCAAAAAAATTAAGTTTTAGCTTATCTTCCATCTTTATTTAATCAGTCATAACAATGAATCGGCGGATGATTAGCTAAGACCGGTTCTGCATTGCCTCAGCCATAGGCTCCCATTGATATCATACAGTAAAAAGAATTATAAATACAAAAATCAAGCGTTCTCGACTTAATGTGTGCAAAGTATAGCTAAAGAGAAAAATTAGAACTCTATGCTCAGTTTCTCGGGATCTACCGAATGCTATAGGAGTCGCTTGTTCTCATGTTCTCACTGGCCACACGACTATCTACAAAATCATCTATACCAATTGGCTCCACTGACTCTCCAAAGTGTTCCCTGTGCGGCCTTTCAGATATGACGAATTAAACACAGTACCTCCTGATCTTACGACTGACTCAGTAAGGGAAAGTGATTTGACGTCCAGTGGGATCACCTGCTCTGATATTATTGACGTGAATAATACTGCTGATAGAGTTCCATATTTTTATTTTATTTCTGTTTCAAGACTATGTTGGGCTGCCGACAGGCTCACTGAGGTGTTCATGGGAAAGAATTGGAGGATGGTTTAGCTAAGGTCAGTTCTGAATTACCCAATCCATATTCTCCCATTGAATACCATATAGTAAAACGGACTATAAATACAAAAATCAAACATTGTTGACTTAATACTTGCAAAGATATAGCTAAAGAGAAAGACTGGAACTCCTTGCTGAGGTCTCAGTTGATACTAGATCTACCGTGTGCTATAGGAGTAGCTTTTTTCGTGTTCTCAATGAACACGACTATCTACAAAATCATCTATACCGAATTTTCTCGTCAGTCTTTCCAACTTGCCCTCTCTTTGGCCTCTCAGATATGACATGAAACCACCTCAATGCTTCTTGATCTTACTGACGTCTGACTCAGTAAGGGCAAATGATCTGATGTCAGCGAGATCACCAGCCCTGAACCTGCCTCGCCTCCCCCCCCCTGATAGAGTTCTATATTTCATTTCTGTTTCATGACTATGTCGCGCTACCAGAGACTTACGGTGAAAAGGTTGAAGTCCTGGCGTAGGATAAAAAAATCTTTAATTAATGGAATCATTTTTATTATAACACTTACAGGGGTGGTGGGACATCTTTCTGCTTCCACCGCCCTGACTCGAGTCATAAATTTTCTAGGTATATTATGACTTCTAAGGTATATAAACACTCGCGCATTTCATATTCCGATATCTAGGAGTGCTATAATGATATGACATAAAAGGGGGGCGACCCAGGCTGATCAACTTCCGGCCATTAAACCTCTTGGTGGTAGTCAATTTTGACAAATTTGAAAAAGTTGACGATTTGAAGGGTAAAAAATGGTAACTGATTCTCAACATTTTTCAAACGAATACAAACGCAGACATATTTATGTAACATGACCCGAATATGCAAATTTAACATTTCAAAGTTATGAGAACACGCATAAACTTTCATTTGTTTTTGGATCATGCGACCCGATTAACAAACATAGTCAAGGCCCTCCTGATCAAGACAGAACGGCTACTTCCATTTTTGTGAAGGCCCTCAGTAAATTAAAAAAATACAAGGAGAAAACAATGATAGAAAACTAGTAATATTTTTGATAAAACTACTAATAAAGAGTTATAAACAAGCATTATTAGTAGCGTCAAAAGTATAAATTTGAGGTCTAGAATGTAAGTTCTGGACTAAATGGTATTATTCCCCATTCAGAGGTTTTGCACATAGTATCCAGATACTTTAGTGATTAAAAATATTTGTCGGTTCTGGTTTACTCTTAAGGAGAAACAGTAGCCTAAAAATGCCTCTTTTCTTTTGTAATGCATATTTAATGTTATTGGAATAAACACTAAACCTTTTATTGTAACTGTAAAATCAAAATCAATTACTAATCCTCTTAATGTGGTTTTACTTCTATTAGAACCTTGTCATCAAAAAACCAATTTTCATTACACAAAATATTTTTCTCTGCTTTATTTAGGAAAAACGTAAATATTAGTCATCTTACCTTTTCACTTTGTCCAGGATCTTTCGTTTTCTTGAACATTTTCTTTTCCTAGATTTATGCCTAAAAATAAAAATAAATCGATCAGAAAAATTAATTCGAGGTAAGTTTGCTCAGATTATTTGTATTAATAGTTATTGCATGGCTCAACGATAGTTTAATACTTGTATTTAATATATATCAACTTTTCATTGATGCTAACTTGATTCAATTTATAATTCCTTTCCACTATCAGTAATAAAAATCAAGCACTTTATTTATGCACTAGTATAATAGAGAATTCATGCACTCTAGCTGTAATTTTTCCTTTTGCTTATTACGCTAGTAGGAAATTCACGGCCTTGCGGTTCCGTAGTATCTCTTATGCTGTTGTTGGGTGCTTTTGAAATAACCCATGCCTCAGATGACAAATTTATGGTTGTCGTGTTCAAACGGACAAGCAAACAATTTACTGACCGCTTGTCCTTCGCTTGGTAGGAAAACAAAGAGCTGCGGTGAATAAAAGAAAATGTATTAAACGTATCCATTACTATAATTATGAGCGTCAATTTACTGTGTGAATGTTTAATAACTTAAAACCTGAGCTATGTAAAGGCATGCGCATCCTGTTATCATAATTAGTATGCTTGATTTGTTATGTATCAATTAAATCGATGATACATCGTTTTAGCGATTGTCAGGCAAGATATTTTTATTTCACGGATGGATTTTTACCTATTTTGTTTTAGTTATTTCTCAAATTTTTCTTGCACGTTCGCGACTCAAATTTATGAATTTTTTCACTCATATTTAACTGAATTCCAATAGGAGAGTATGAATCCGTAATGCTTTCAGTGACATATAGTGTTAAAATATTTAGCATTAACACTCCTCGTGGTTGTCTAGACGAGGTATCTCGTAATTAGCAAACGTAACCAGATCTTGATGGACGAGATATCACGTCATTAGAAGAAAACTGACCAGATCTCAATCCCATCATCGAAAATGGGCAATATCTTGATAACGAGATATCTCGTCATCAACAAAATTGGTCAGATCTTTATGGATGATATCTGGTCAAAACCACTTGGAGAGATAATGTGAAACATTTTATTCTCTATAGTAAACGTTACACCTTTTTCTTACCCATACTTAAAAATAGATAAGTTCCTTAATGTCCTACTTGCAAAAAATGTTCTAAAGTCTCGGATTGTCATAAATGTCCTTCCATGACGTTCTTACACTGCTGTAAGTGGTCAGGACTAGAGACATCATGGAATGAGTGACATTGACCTTCTAATGAAAAAGAGAGAGCATGTGGGCGGAATCGCTATCGTAAGATCGCAGAAGGGTGAGTCACATGGGCTTACGAATCGACTTGCGCCAATTGGCTATCGAAGCGCAGATTGGTGTTTTAATCACGCAGGATAATCATTTTAACCGATCAATAACTTGTCCCCATTAGAATTCATACTTTTTCCTCATAACCATATGACAGATCTTCAAACCGAGCGATAGGAAGAAATAGCATGAAACTACACGAATATATTCGGGCTATTACAATAGAAAGTAGGTGAAGGTTGCACTTGCTGCCCCTGAGAAGAGGCGGGGCACTTGCTACAGCAGACGACTTTGCCCATAATGGCCTCTCCTAACATGGAAAACAGCAATCTCCACCCGACACCTCTAGCCCCCTCTATATTACCTCCTCGACAAGGTAGAGATATAGTGGAGATTGTTTGTTGGCAGGTATTTTAATTAACGTCGCGCATCGGGCTATTGGCGACGGTCCGGGACCAAACCCGAAGCGAAAGATCCCAGGATTTTGCCATGTAATACCACGTAATTTTGAATCACGGTCAGATGACGGGGTCACACCTGAGCTGGCACCCCACTCTTCAAATTTCAACACCACATCAACGTGAGGACATTTGAGGCCACGACAGATTTAACGTGCACCAGCCCGACGGTCATTGGGTGGATTCGAACTCGCAACCCTCCGGTTGCTAATCCGTTGTTCTTTCAACCAGACTGCCGCGGCCCGGAGATTGTTGGTGCGCGCGTTGATATCTTGGCCTTTGCACAGAATTAAAACTAGCTTGTAGTTATTTTTTATCTTTCTTCTTATTCTTTAGACGCTAGTTGTGGTAGGTAGTTGAATTAACGTCGCACTGGAGCTAGAGCGTGCTATTGGCGAATCAACCCCGTAGGGAAAGATCCGAGGACACCTCGTAATTTTGGAATACGGTCAGATGATGAGGCCAACACCTGAGCTGGCACCCAACTCTCCAAACTTTCACACCACGCCGACGTGAGGACATTTGAGGCTACGACAGATTTAATATGCACCAGTCCCGTGTACACGACGGTCTTCGACTGAACCAAGTTTCGTACTCTCAACCCTCCGGTTGCTAATACGTTACTCTTCCAACTGGGCTACCGCGACCACTTAGAAGATTTGATAACAAACCTCTCAATTATTAATGATCAGAAATCAATCAATGAATATTGAAAAGGTAACAATTGGATCTACAAGATAATTAAAAGTTCAAAAATTACTTAAAAACCTTTGTGCTTTGCAATTCCTAAGACGAGCAAAACGAATCGAGTGAAGTTATGATAATAAATATAGTTCTACCAAAGGATAGACCAAGAAAACGGTGAGATGATTCTGACTGATTTACCGATCTGGAATGCTTTTGATGACTTTTTGAAAAAGCGATGCCAAATTTTAGAAAACTCGTGAACAGGTTTAAAGTTCGATTCCAGCAAATTCTAAACCCTTGTGTTAAGTCCAAAAACTTTTAGTTTCATTTCTAGTAACCATTTTCCTCCCTTGGTGTATTTCTCTCTTCTGTGTCAGTAAAACTTGCATTGTGTGTGTAGGTCTATTACTTGATATTGTATGCCTTGTATCTGGTCATAAAAATCCCTCACAAACCTAACTTAATAACCATTGAAAATATTGTGTTTTGTGTAAAAGGCCACATCCAATGTTTTAAATTTCAAAAGATGGTATTGGTATTGGTATTGGTATTTTCAATTAACGTCACACTGGAGCAACACAACGGGCTATTGGTGACGGTCCGGGATCAATCCCAGAGGGAAATATCCGAGGACAATACCATGTAATTTTGAATCAAGATCAGATGACGAGGCAACCGCTTCTAAATGAAAGTAAGAACCAAAATATACAAAATCAAGGTAATAGTAATTAATTAGCGTCGCACTAGAGCAACACAACGGGCTATTGACGATGGTCCGGGATCAATCCCTAAGGTAATGGTGGTGGTGGTGGTATTTTAATTAACGTCACACTGGAGCAACACAATGGGCTATTGGTGACGGTCCGGGATCAATCCCAAAGGGAAAGATCCGAGGACAACACCACGTAATTTTTGAACCATGGTCAGATGACGAGGCAACACCTGAGCTGACACCCCACTCTCCAAACTTCCACACCACGCCAACGTGAGGACATTTGAGGCCACGACAGATTTAACGTGCACCATCCCCCTTTCAATCCCTAAGGTAAAGGACAGCGCATTGTAATTTTGAACCACGTCAGATGACGAGAACACCTGAGCTGGCACCCCACTCTCCAAACTTACAGTCTTCTGTAGATGGTAATTGATAATAGTAGTCAATTAATGTTGCTCTGAAGCAACACTACGGGCTATTGTCGACGGTCCGGGATCAATCCCGAAGGGAAAGATCGAGGACACTACCACTTAGTTTTGAACCATGGTCAGATGACGAGGTCAACACCTGAGCTGGCACCCCACTATCCAAACTTCCACACCACGCCAACGTGAGGACATTTGAGGCCACGACAGATGTAACGTGCACCAGCCCCCCGTGTACATGACCGTCTTGGTTGGACCTAGTTTCGAACTTGCAACCCTTCAATTGTTAGTCCGTTACTTTTCCAACCGAGATACCGTGGCCCATTCTTCCGTAGAACCTTCACGAAGTGAGAACGACGTTTCACAATCTGCTGAAACCACGGATTCAATCAGGCAGAGCAATATTTGTGCTAGTGTTACTGATCCTCATTTAAGAAAACTATATTACTTCCCTCATCTCTTTCTCGCCTTCATCCTTAGATATGACCTCGTCATCGTCGGATTTTTCCCTTGGTGGGTGATACCGGACCGTTGCCAACAGCCCGTTGTGTTTCTGCGACATCAATTAAATACCTACCCCTTCATCCTTTCTTTTTACAGCTCGTGTTGTTCCTGTCATCTGTTTCGAAATTACGAGGCGTCCTTGGATCTTTCTCTTCGTGATTTAGCCCTGATCGTCGCCAATAGCCCGTTGTGTTGCTCCAGTACGACGCTAATTAAATACCTTCCTTTCATTTCACAGTTGCCTGACATTGCAGTGTGTTTGGGCGCACCTTGGCCATATATGGCCCCTTGCGCCATAAAACCAAAAACGAACCAACCAATTAACAAATAGATGTCAATATTTAGTTATTATCTGTGTGTTTTGGATTGAAAGCAATACTATACTAATCAGAAATCTTGTGACTTTAAGAGGGTTAATACTTCTTGAATAGCATTTATCTCGATAGGGTCAATTCCTGTCTAGCCGTAACAAATGCTCGTTTCCTGTAATGCTTTTATTCGTGCGCCCGATTTTATTCGTCCATTCATCTCCCAACGTCGTATGGGCCGCGGTGGCCCGGTTGGAAGAGTAACGGACTAGCAACCGAAGGGTTGCGAGTTCGAATCCAACCAAACACCGTCGTGTACAAAGGGGGCTGGTGCACGTTAAATCTGTCGTGGCCTCAAATGTCCTCACGTTGGCGTGGTGTGGAAGTTTGGAGAGTGGGGTGCCAGCTCAGGTGTTGCCTCGTCATCTGACCGTGGTTCAAAATTACGTGGTGTTGTCCTCGGATCTTTCCCTTTGGGATTGATCCCGGACCGTCACCAATAGCCCATTGTGTAGCTCCAGTGTGACGTTAATTGAAATACCCCCCCCCCAACGTCGTATTCCGAAAGCATCGGATGTTCCTTGACCCTTCAAAAAAGGCAGAGTTCGCAATTATCGCTAACTTCCTTCCTCCGATCTTTCGAATTTCGCAAAGCTGAAAGTAGGCGAAAGCAACTCTTGCAAAATAACGGGATAAATAAATAATCATGACGTTTCATTCAAACGAGGAAGTATTATGTATTTTAAAACAGTTTTGTACTCATTAATATGTAAAGAAATTCTCTAAAAGTATCCAAATGAGGAATTTTAAAACCTGATCCTGATGGTATACAATTAGATCTGGGATTTGTTTACTCCAATGTAGAAATTACTTCATTATCCGTGCTTGTGGATTTTCTGCGAATTAAAGATTTTTCTAATGAAAGCTTTCGATTCTCCAGTTTTCAATCGTCATAGTCGTTAATTTTTTAATTACGTAGTCTAAAATTCGTAAGATTTGATATGGGAAAAAATCCCCCACCCAAATCTATAAATTTTTAGGCAGTAATAAATTTTAAATTCCATGTAGTGTTTTTCTCTCATGTCTTCTAAAACGCAGAATTTAATCTGTATCTATATGGGGAATTTTAAAATCTGGTCACTTTGGTATGGTATTAATTAGATCTAAAAGATGTTTACTCCAATGTAGAAACTACTTCATAATCTGTGCTTGTGGATTTTCTTCGAATTAAAGATTTTCTTAATGAAATTTTTCGGTTGTCCAGTTTTTTATCGTCATCGCCATTTTTTTCTTAATCACTCAATTTTATACTTGCAAAATTTGGTATTGGGGAAATCCCAACACTTTGGAGAGCGGGGTGCCAGTTCAGTTGACCTCGTCATCTGACTTTACGAGGTGTTGTCTTCGGATCTTTTCCTTCGCGATTATATTGGACTTTTCCCTTCGGGATTGATCCCGGACCGTTGCCAATAGCTCGTTGTGTTGCTTCAGTGTGACGTTAATGACCTACCTACCTATCCTTCAGGTTTATACCTTGACCGTCGTCAGTAGCCCGTTGTGTTGCTCCAGTGTAGCAACACAACGGGCTAGTTAGTTCAAGAACCTAGCAGCCAATTTTGATTTCGATTTTCTTTTAAACTAATCGGAATTTCTTAAGTTCAATCGGAACTTTGAAAATGAGAACTTAAAATGCAGCACAAATCTTAAAAGCAATTTTGAAATTTGGTAAATAGTTTATTCGCAAAAGGAATCCAATTTGTCTATCAGACGTGTTGCTCAGCTTTCGAAAGATATTCCTAGAATGAATGCGATCGATAAGACTTATTGCCCCAGAAAATTATTGCTGCAATAGCAATTGCACGTGTATTGTACTGTAGCGTTTAATTACTAAGCATGACTCCTCGTTTTTCGGTAACCCCTGAAGTAGCTGATGCCATTTATTACTCGGAAATAACGAACAAGATTATTCATGGATTCTGGTGAAATAAAGTCTAAAACAGAGGTGCAGTTTCACGCGTGTTTCGGACCGGATTGGGAAAGATTGTAAAGAAAGCGGGTCAGGCCACAAGTGTTAGTTTGAAGGAGGGGGAGGTCTTGAGTTGATATATATATATATATATATATATATATATATATATATATATATATATACATATATACATATAGGAATATTTGAATTATTGCGTAAGGAATGCATAAAAATACATATTCGAAAATTGTCTGTTCTTAATATATACAAGGAATTAAAAGCGCTCGTTTGGCTGTACATTCTGATTGCAAACGATAGTGAGCGAACTTTTACGAGTAATGAGAGGCATTTTTGTCAAGTTAAATATAGGTGGCGGTAGTGTTTCTGCGGCGATACGAATTTACTGTACTTAATCTGAGTGACGTCAGTTGACTTGTTTCGCGAAGACGATTTCAGTACTTCGCCAATAAAAATTCCAAAGAGAATGAATTCCGAATTGGTATATGATGGTTGATTTGTCAACGCCAATTACATTGAATGCCAAATGTCGTCAAGACAGTGATAAGCTACATTTTAAGGTAAGCCTAATATGTATCATACGAGAGCATTTGGACAGAAGTAAAATCCTCGCATAACCGTCTGGTTTGTTTACACTGAAAATCCCTCTCATATGCGATATCTGTTTATTATGAGATTCGCATATTCATTAAAAGATCTTTCAATCTAAAAGAGAAATTAGAATAATTTTACACGGGAACATATTTCCGTTATATAATAAGGTTTCGTCAACCAATTATTTCTCAATTTCTGCATTGCATTTTAAGAAATGCGTAAAAATGCATATTCGAATACTATTTGTTCTTAATGTAATAATACATGTAATATTAGAAAGCGCACGTTTGGCAAAACATTCTGATTGCAAACAATTCTAAAAATGATGAAAATAATTTTACAATTCAATGTCCAATATCGAGGATGTTGCTTTCTTCTTTAATACAAATTTAAAAATTCTTTTTCATTTATATTTTGCATTAAACTTTTCTTAATACTTTATGGTCTAATCAATTATTCGAATTATTAACTATGCATGAAGGGTTAAAATACTAATGAGTAATTTTTTATATGAGATAAAAATCATATCGCGAGATTATAAGAGGAAACACATGTCAAAAACCATAATTTTGAGAATATAAAGAGGGAATTCTATTCCTTGATTTAATCAATAAGTATGTTTCTCAAATCTTATCTTCATCAATGAGAAAATGATTTAGTGGACATCTCCAGTCTAAAGATCACGACATTCTAATCAGAAAAAACTTAAAACTCATATCTTGAATATCTTGACTTAGTGTGTTTCACTTGTAAGGTGACGGTATATATATAAATAGCACTTCCAGGAAAATGTAATACAACTCAAAAAATTAAACTTGACAGTAGAGTCAAAAGAAAATTTTCATATTTTATTTCTTGGAATTTGTGGAACGTTCATACCTTTAGTAAAACATTGGTGAGTATGTCTAGATTTGATTTTTGTGGTATGATTCCAGTTGAATCGAATCGCTTATTAATTAGAAAAATAGTCTTCAATTTGAGTTACGTCATTCCTCTCCAGGAGGTACGATATGTCTATCTACAAGTACACTACTTACAAAAGTCACCGGACACTTGGAGAAGAAACAAAACAGCATTTATTTGGAGGTCTGACTATAAATTTAAATTTTCAATTTCAGAGTCCACATCCACATAGGTAAGTACAGAGCTAAGTGCTAGTGAGTATAGACTGAAATTTAAGGAAGGAATAGTCCCACAAAAATGTACAAATGTTTTATATATCAAAATATAAACACTGAAGTAGCAGTCACGTTATTATCCTAAATATACAAGTCCTAGGGAACAACTATGCTGGCGTACCTTCATAAAATTGACTAGTCAAAATGATTCAGTCCCCTTGCCTTTGTACTCATGCTGGTACGTATTTAACATTCTAAATAAGTATATTTAGTGATAATAGTGACTGCTACTTAAATGTTTAGATTTTTATATGAAACATATGCACATTTCTATAGGACATCCTTAAATTTCAGTCTATTCTTACAAGTAGTTTGCTCTGTAGTTACCCATGTGGAACGTGGACAATAAAAATTTAAATTTACAGCAAGACCCCAAAATAAATGCTGCTTTGTTTCTACTTTAGGTGTCCGGTGACTTTTGTTAGTACAGTGTAGTTACGAGACTTCAAATCAATATCTATGTCTGACTATGTTCTACTGATACGCCGTATTACTTATTAAACTAGTTGTTACTTACCTTACCAATATATCACTATAGATGGCACTTCCTATTTGCAATGAGGTAGTGGAGATAAAGTGTATTGTTCGAAAGGACGCATTGTGAGATAGTATAGCCGCAATGCATCGGATGTTGACAGAGTTTGTTGGATGAAATCCAGAGGGCGCTGGTGGAGGAGTCTGCCTCCGGCATCCTGGTGGCAGCGTTGCCATGGAGACGAATAATAGATGATTCGTTTTCAGCTCCTTTAGTCGCGGCACTAAATAATCTATGTGCCGTTTTATTTCGCCCGTTATGTTTTTTTATTCATATTTTTCTCACATGATAGTTGGATCGCGGCCCAATCTGCGAGTCGATTATGTTAGCTGCGTAAAAACTATTTCCTAAACAATTTTGGTTTCGTGTCAATGTCCAAGAAAACTTTCCTCTTTTTGGTTTCGAATATTTCCGATGCTGGGTGAATGAATTTATGGAGGTAAAATAAAAAATAATTGCTAAAAAATAATTGGATTGCTTTTTTTATATGAAAAAGTTTGAGAAAATTATCAGAAACTTTTTCCAAACGGATCATAGTTTTAGATTTTCTTGAATTAATTAATTTTTGTCTCTTGGCGATTTTAAAGGTTTCATGGTAATTCTGCAATATTATTTACTACTTACAGAATTATTTGGCGTTGCTTGATTTCAATTGGTTATATGTTGATTGAAAAGTGATCAGACAAACCACTTCTCTTTCATAGAAAAATGCAATCATTTAAATGTACGGAGAATAATTAAAAAAAAATGTTTTAACTATTTCATAGCTTCTACAATTTACAACGGACGCAAATATGTATACATGATATATCCATTCATACAATCCATTTCACATTCATCGCACTCCTGCTGTAAGACAAACTACAAAAGTTTGTATTAAGGTGGCAGAAGTCGATTTTGAGTTTTGGAGTGATTATGAATGCCCCGTTCTTTTTCAATAAAAATGACGAACTTCAGGCTTATAGTCTTCCACTCAGTTTCCTATCAATACTTTTTGACTTGCTGCACTCTTACACCAGGGATGCGATGTCTTCGAATTTCATCATTATTATAAAAGAATAGAAAATTAAAATTTTTACAATATTCGTAATTAATTTATTTTGAAGCAAATCCACTTCTTTAAATTCCATGCAGCGGAACGTGGAACAACGGAATCTATTTTAAAAATAAATGTCATCAGTGTAGACAAAGCAAACTCAAAATCGATTACAATTAAAAAAAAACAGAGGGTCGATTTTAAAAAAGAAAACTGCTTTCCAAGAATGTTTCACAGGTATCTAAGCTGCATAAGAGCAATTACAACTTGTAAAGTAAGCAACCTCGACCTTTTGTCACTTAAGACAAAAAAATTTCAACTTTTCAGAAGTCCTAGTTCAAATACTTCCTAACTATGATATTACTCCAAGATCAATTCCTTTACACCAACATACATTCAGTTTTAAATCGAATCCTTATGGTATTTTTTCAATCCAGAGATTCGTCTTCTAAATGGGAAACCATGTACCTATTTACAGAATTGAGATTCGTATGAAAAGCCTGTGCAGCACTCTACGCATCATCGCAAGCGCAGACACTATGGTGTAGAACAGGGGTCACCAAACTACTTTGACTGTCAACCCCTTCAAAAGTTTATTGACTTTTTATCGACCCACTTTATTTTTCTATTACGTAATTATAATAGGACAAGCAGAAAACAGGCTTGTGTGAGTGTTTTTAGATTGTTTATTTTATAGTTAGTGTTTATTGTATGTATAAAATATATTGTAGTATATATTATTATATTGGTTTAATCGTCAAAGGCATACGTTTTTGTTTTCGACGTCCTTCTTAACATTACATATTTGATAGGAGGGATAAATAATACATAAAATTTTATTCATATAACAAAATAACAATAATACAATCTTCCTTATATATGTGAAAATAAGACTTTTATTAACTTAGCCTACAATTTAAAAACGTTGTAAATATGAAGAATGTGCTTCGTGAGTCTTGACAAGATTATCGATGTTGGGTTCAAAATTAATAAGTTTCATCCTTAAATACCCACGGAATTCTATATTCACTTCTACTTGCGTTGTCACTCAGTACGGTTGGAGGTAATCCAAGTTAATTAAATATCACCAGTACAATGATGTTTAATATTTTTCTATCGAACCCTGATCCCGGATCGACCCCCTAACAATGTTATATCGACCCCCTGGTGTAGAGTCAAAGGTAGTCGCAGCAATTGATGCCTTGAAAAATCTCCCCGCTGCTGCAGCCCATGTCGAATTATATGTGCTGATATAGGTCGTTGTGCAACACTCTAATTTTTAACATAGGGTTCTTAATTTTGCAATTGTTGTTGCTAATCTCCACGTCTAGCTCCAGCTAGACCAAATCTGCAAGTACATTCACCCGCGCAAAGTCATACACCAAAAGATATTCAGAAAACAGGTCGCCTCGGGACAACTCCAGGCACTCGAGGATGTATGCTGGGGAGGCCTGGTCAGACTGGCATTTAAGGCAAACAGGATGAATCTTTCTACCACAGCAAAATGTGAGACTCCTCAGATGGCCACTGAAAAAGCGGGAGAGCGCTGTCTCAATATGTCTGTCGCAATTGAGAGCAAGAGATCTTCTAGGGCGATCCCAACGATACCAAGAGTGTACCAGGAGAACGATCCATGCCTTCTTATCAAGATATTTTCTAATAGAGTAAAGCTCAAGAAACTCAATGAGTGGGTATCGGACAATGGTTCATCGACACCCGCCTTCGCCAAATCATCCGCTACTTCATTTCTCCTGAGGTTCACATGTGAAGGGATCCACTGTAGGTGTACCTTACAGAAGAATGAGACAGGATTGAGTTTGTTATGCAGTTATGCTTATGTTGCAGTATGATCCGTAATAACCTTGCGCACAAGATGTTTCTCCTCTTGCGCAA
Source organism: Meta bourneti (assembly GCA_933210815.1). Taxonomy (NCBI): domain Eukaryota; kingdom Metazoa; phylum Arthropoda; class Arachnida; order Araneae; family Tetragnathidae; genus Meta; species Meta bourneti. The sequence goes on along the minus strand of OW119932.1, from coordinate 57,442,011 downwards.
TTGTGTGACGAGGCTGCTGCAATCGTTTACGTTGGTCCCTCTTGCACCCGATTCCAAATTTGCATCACTGTCTTGATTTCGTCCAACACAAGCACTGATGTCTCGGAAGGATAACTCACAGTCTCGATAAGCCACAGTTCTTCCTCTGTCAAACTAAGAAATATGTCCGTACGACCGCCGTATTTTTTTGACGATGCACAATTAAGCTTCCTATACAAAGGAACAACGAGAAAACGCAGTTCCAATACTTATAATCCTCTCTCTGTTCTCCCTCTTTATTACCATTTACAAGGGGCGTTACTGGATGATTTGCATACCATAATTTGCACACACACTGCTGTGAATTTGTATATTCTTCGATGGTCTTTCAAATTTCAAGGCTATTGGATGCTTCCTTCATGGGGTTGCATTTGCGATGGCCAGCAGTGTACATTTCTTTGTCAACTGTCAGCGCGAGTTATCTATTGTAACCTATTGCAAAGCATTCTCTAAACTACGGTAGGTAGGTATTTTAATTGACGTCGCACTGGAGCAACACAGCGGGCTATTGGCGACGCTCCGGGATCGATGCCAAAGGGAAAGATCCGAGGACAACACCACGTAATTCTGAACCACGGTCAGATGACGAGGTCACACCTGAGTTGGCACCCCACTCTCCGAACTTCCACACCAACGTGAGAACATTTGAGGACATGAAAAATTTAACTTGCACCAGCCCCCTTTGTACACTACGGTCTTTGGTTGGATTCGAACTCGCAACCCTTCGGTTGCGAATCCGTTACTTTTCCAACTGGGCTACCTCGGCCCCCTCTCAACTACGGTCCTCTTTATCGATTTATTAAAAGAAATATTATTTGAGTCTTCCTAACACAACTGTGGTCCAAAATGTGTTGAAATACATTAATTATAGAATAATAAATGTGTTAAAGATAGATTTCTGGTCTTTCTACAAATCACCCACAAGTTATCTGTGACGCTGACGTATGATTTCAATTAGCGAATGCTTTTTATATGATCAGAGTTTCTAAACTATCCAAAAGGTAAGCAATCAAAAGTGGAACTCATAGGTTTTAAATTAAAAGGCTGTAATCTTCTCTACAAAAAGAAAAAGCATGGAATATTGAAGATCAACACAGTGATTTAAAGATCTCTTCTGTTAAGATAGAATTGTTTTTTAATGATTTAATATCAGTAAAGGAGATATTAGGCCATGAGTCAACATACAGGATCGGTTATTTATTCGTTACCAAAGATAGCTCAATAGCAGTAATTCTTAATAGCGGAAACGAATTTCCATAAATACCATCACGTTGTCAATGTGTGTCATGGTGTAAAATTATGAAATGCACATTAAAATTTTCTAAATTTTTTGAATATTAAAATGCTTTTGCTTGATATGTCATACCAGTGAAAAGATTCGTATAAACAACCGGTACATTGCACATACTTTTTTAATAATCGTATTATGATTTATATTTTATTTGTTTATTTGAGCTTGTGCAAGATGCTCCTAGTATTCTAATAATCTGCTAAATCTATTTTAATTTATTATTTAACTGTTTTACTCATTCGTATATGTTTTTCCACTGTTAATCGCTTTGAACATATTCCTGTTTGATCAATCTTGATCAAACAGGAATATCTAGAACATTACATCTATTAGGAATATCTATCATTATATCTATGAGGAATATCATAAACAAACATCATCTAGAGCATTCCATCTAGAATATTCTATCTAGAACATTCCGTGTAAAATGAAAATGTAATGGTTAAATAAAGCCACTTTGACTATAACAATTTGGGTTGTTTTTGAAACTGTACTATTTTATTTTGGAATAACTTCCATATAAAATATTTTAAAAATATTTTAATCGATTAACGACAGCGTATGAAGTATGACATCGGAAAAATGACCGCTTCTGGCCGCGCTGCGAATTTGGGATCTTTTGATCACATTTTCCATTACTTTTGAGCAGATTTCCGGGTGATTTATTCAATTTCTTCGCGAATGTTTTGCTTAAGCTATTAAATCTTTGTTTGTTAGCGTAGACTTATTCCTTTAATTATCCCCATAGAAAAAAATCAGGTGCGGTCAAATCAGGAGAACAAGGGAGTCAATAGACATCACCAGCTTTTGACATTATTTGGCCAGGAAAGGTGCATGATTTACAATTCGCATGATTGTACTAGCTGTATGACACATATTCCTTCATCTTGTTGAAACCACATGTGTAGTGAATCTTTGATCAATTAATTTCAGACAGGAAGAAATTTTGCGACATCACACAATAGACGTACACTAGATTCACTATTGAAACTAACCGTATTTTCATTAACTTCCACTCAGAACTATGGTGCAATATAATGCCTCCACTACAAATTCTACATCAAACAGTTGCTCTACGGAGCTAAAACGATCATTTATGAACTAACCTTGGATTTCGGATCCCCTGTAACGACTGCTCTATTTGCTTACGTATCTACTGATGTCGAGTAAGCAAGATGAAAGTAAACAAAACAAGTGGTCGAAAAAACCCAGCATTTGCAGTGCTGATACGGGGTTCACAGGTACGAAGTTCACTACAATTCTACCCCTCCAGAATTAAGCAATGGTTGAATTCGATAGATGCAACCACTAGTTGATAGGTTTCCAATTGCTTGAGATCGTGAGAGAGAGCTGTATAACCCTTCAAGTGGTTTCGACGAGATATCTCGTCCATCAAGATCTGACTAATTTTGCTAATGACGAGATACCTTGTTATCAAGATATTGCCGATTTTTTATGACTAGATCAAGATCTAATCAGTTTTCTTCTAATGACGAGATACCTCGTCGAGACACTCATTAGGAGGGTTAAGATCACGGGTGTACTTCCGTATGCGTGGTCAAGCACTGGAAAACAATTGACCATGTCATTTATTGAGTGAACAATGTATAAAACCAAATTAATAAAAAAAATTCTCTAAAAGTTATTCCTAAACATAATGCCAGTACATAAAACACCCTATACTACATTTGGTTTCTAATAAACGACTGGTAAATTTTTCTTAACCCTGATGGGGTTGTTTCGATGTGGTATCTCGTCATTAGCAAGAATGATCAGACCCTTATGGACGAAATATCTAGTCTTTAAAAGCAAACTGACTGGATCTTGATCTTGTCATCATAAAAAAATCGGCAATATATATCTTAATGACGAGATACTTCATTATCAAAATTGGTCAGATCTTGATGGACAGGATATCTTGTCGAAACCACTTAGATGGTTAAAAGTCATCCGATAAAATATATCTGCTGACATTTTAGAAAAATGTACATAAAATGCGTATTTAACATGAAGTCCAAGTGGACGCTGGTTTCTTCAAAGAAAAATATGGTTATACTCACAAATATACAGCGATTACTCAGTTCTTGAGAAGCAAAAACAGCTTTAGAAATCTCGCGTCGTAGAGCATCCAACTCAAACACCCCGACAGAATGTTTTTATCTCGACAACTTGTCTTCCTATTCTGCCCGCCTGATAAAAAGAAAGCGTCACGGTTTGTTTTATAGCGTGTTTATCAGCATAGCTAATTGCACCCCAACAAGGTAGACGGTCCGGATATCCTGATGCTGTATCGTATGCATTCGCTTATCCGGTAACTCTTGATGCTTCGCTTCCACACGTGTGTGAGCTTCGGACTGTGGAGGGATCATTAGGTGATGTGGAGAGTGAATCGAATTAAGTCGTGTGTTTAATTTTTTTTTATTGTCTTGGTGATGAGGTAATGACACTATTATGACACCGGGAAGCGTCATTCATTATGTGTCAGCGATGCCTGCTTTGTTTTTCTCTTGTTAAACCAACGTGAAAAGGATTATTGCAGTGTTTTCAAACTGTTGCGGCTCTCAAAGGAACCGTATCCTTCCACCAGGGGAGTCGCGGACGGCTCATAACATCGAATTCGAGAAATTGTATTAGCTCAGAGGTGGACAACCTTTCAAACCCTCCTGATGGTTGTATTGTCATTAGCAAAACTGACCAGATGTTGATGGACGAGATATATAGTCATTAAAAGAAAACTAACCAGATCTTGTTCTCGTCATCATAAAAAAATCGTCAATATCTCGATGACGAGATATCTCGTCATTGGCAAAATTGGTCAGATCTTGATGGACGAGATATCTTGTCGAAACTTCTTTGAGGTTTAAGTGAATGACTAAACACTCAAATGTTTTGTGTAAAATTTTCTTACGTACCCTTTCATACTAGTTTTCAAACTCAAGAGAACTCAGAAGTATTATATTAGCTCAGAGCTGGACAACCTTTTTAACCCTACTGATGGTTGTATTGACGAGGTGTCCGGCCATTAGCGAAACTGACCAGATCTTGATGGACGAGATATCTTGTCATTAAAAGAAAACTGACCAGATCTAGATCTCGTCACCATAAAAAATCGTCAATATTTTGATGACGAGGTATCTCATTACTGGCATAATCAATCAGATCTTGATGGAAGAGATATCTTGCCGAAACTACTTGGACGGTTACGTGTGAATGCAGGTTATTATTTAACTTTTTGGCAAACTTTGGACTACAGTTGTGTTATGAAGCACACCAAGTGCAGTTCATCGAATATTTCCTTTAATAAATTAGGGCCGCGGTGGCCCGGTTGGAAGAGTAACGAACTAGCAACCGAAGGGTTGCGAGTTCGAATCCAGCCAAACACCGTCGTGTACAAAGGGGGCTGGTGCACGTTAAATCTGTCGTGGCCTCAAATGTCCTCACGTTGGCGTGGTGTGGAAGTTTGGAGAGTGGGGTGCCAGCTCAGGTGTTGCCTCGTCATCTGACCGTGGTTCAAAATTACGTGGTGTTGTCCTCGGATCTTTCCCTTTGGGATTGATCCCGGACCGTCACCAATAGCCCATTGTGTTGCTCCAGTGTGACGTTAATTGAAATACCCTACCCTACCCTACCCCTTTAATAAATCGGTAAAGGACCGTAGTTAAGAGAATGTTTTGCTAAGTTTACTCGCATTGACAGTTGACTAGAGAAGAAACATGGCGGGCAAAGTGTATTCCAATATCGCCCAATCTGTGTTCTGTCCTTTAGAACCAAAGCGGTTCACTAGATATCGCTCATGTTTCAAACATCGGTGTTCTCGTGCGCGTAGGTAAGTATTTGAAATTACGGTACATAATTCCTTCAAACTAGCAGATCCAAACATAGCATCTGAATAGTTTATTAATTGCTTACATCTATTGATGTCAGTCTTCTCTCTCTCTCTCATTTGGTAACTTATTTAAATCCATTTATACTGTATATAAGCATCGATGTGAGCATGCCTATTCAAATGAAATAACTTTAATCAGAAATATAAAGCCGCATTTCGTATTCCTAGCTGGTGTAAATTCTTATTTCTAAGAAACTGAATTTCAAGTGAGCACTTCAGTCACGTTACCCATTTAATATTTGAGCTTCCACTTCATTAGTATTCCATTCACTTGTTAAAGGCGATTCGGCATTCTTTGATGTATAAACCTATTTTCGTGTTGGCTCACATCTCCTTTTCTGTACAGATTTCTATATTTCAGATTTTTCTTTGTCTTCTGCGAGAAAAATTTGAGTTCTTTCGTGTAGCTTTAGCAATATTATGCAGCTCATTCCTCAAGCCAAGCGCATATAAGCTAAGCTGAAAAATGTGCAAAGGTATGTGGGTAGTTGAATTAACGTCGCACTACAGCAACACAACGGACTATAGGCGACGGCCCGGAATCGATCCCGAAGGGAAAGGTCTGAGGACCATACCCCGTAATTTTGAATTACGGTCAGATGACGAGGTCAACACCTGAGCTGGCACCCCACTCTCCAAACTTCGACACCACGCCAACGTCAGAGCATTTGAGGCCACGACAGATTTAACATGCACCAGCCCCACGTGCACGAATGTCTTCGAATGGAACGAGTTTCGAACCCGCAACCCTTCAGTCGCTAATTCACTACTCTACTAACAAAGCTACCGCGGCCAAAAATTGGCAAGTGAATCCTTTAGAATTTTTGTATTAATATATATATATATATATATATATATATATATATATATGTCAGAAGTGGCATAGAACAGGAACAGTTGATTGACAGGAAGAGTTCCACTTTTTACTTTTACCATTTATTACGAAAATATTTAACATTGATGTTCAGAAGTCCACAGTCAGAAGAAGTAACAATTTTTATCCACAGAGGATTGATATGGAGCCACTAAGGTCTCCCGCTCTTAAGATGCACGATCAGCCACACAGGTCTTGCGCCATTTCACTCTCGCTGCAAACTACATACGAAAATTCCCATGTTCTCCAGTTAGAATGAATTATTTTCCCGCTCTGCTTTGAGCGTTTCCATCGCGACCAGAACTCCAACCAATCAGAGCATATTGACGAGAACGCATGGAGCTCCAACCAATTAGAAGATCGCTCTCGGAATGCGAATATGATTGAGTGTTCTAAGACGAATGGGGAAAGGCGAAACGATTCAGTCTTGACATATATATATATAGATCAGGGTCTCTGCGACCACCTGTTTGTAGACACACCAACTAAATTTTTTGTGAAAGACGCGATATGACTCAATCGCGGGCTTTGCTGTCAATAGGGTCTAGGATTGATTTTAAATAAATAGCATTCATTAAGATCCAGGCAGGTCTGCCATTATTTTTTAATCCACCAACATCCACAATTACGTATGTTGCTCAGCCCTCGAGATGAAGAGTTATTGAAAAATCCCCTCACCCTATCTCAGCACCTACAATATCGATTTGTGCGCCACGTAAGTCAATGAAATATAGATACTTAATCTATCTTAAATGCAATTTGTTCAAATGCAACTTTTATAGAAAGGACCCACTGAGATTCACGTTCAGTCAAAGGGAGCCAAGAAAAAAGCCCCTTTCGAAAGTTTGAGAAAAGCTATGTTAATGGATTGATTCATTACCGACTTAACCCCAAACCCTATTAAAGCGACTCAACTTTGTGTAGTTTCCAAATGTGTCGCTTCCAATTCACAAGTTTAAAAAGGGCATTAGCTAATCCAATAGAGTTACTGTTGCTGGGATGTTTGTTTGTCAGTCCCAGTCAATGAAGGACTAATTGTATTAGATCTGAAGAGATCGTAAACTAGTTAATGGATTGATTTTTACCAACTGAAGTTTTGGGAAAGTTCTAAATTGATACGCCGACCCGGCCTTGGCCATTCGGCATTTTGGAAAAGTCAGGGTTAATGGGAAATACAGGGGCGGGGTATAATTAATTGAATAATAACATAATTTGACTTGCATAGTATTAGTATTCAATTGCAATTCTATAGTATAATTATGATGGCGATAAACTGTTTTTGTTAAAATTCTATTCAATATTCAATTCAAATTCTCTTCAATTAGGGTGCCGCGTTTGCCCAGTTGGTAGAGTAACCGGAGGGTTGCGAGCTCGAGTCCAACCAAAGACCGTCCTGTACAAAGGGAGCTTGTGCACGTTAATGTAGTGGCCTCAAATGTCCTCACGTTGGCGTGGTGTGGAAGTTTGGGGAGTGGGGTTCCAGCTCAGGTGTTACCTCGCCATCTGACCGTGGTTCAAAATTACGTGGTGTTGTCCTCGGATCTTTTCCCTTCGTGTCTGATACAGGACCGTCACCAATAGCCCGTTGCGTTGCTCCAGGGCGACGTAAATGAAATGCCTACCTATCTATTCAATTGAGAAACATTTTTAACTTCATTTTAAAGTTTTATAAATATGAAAATTAAAAGTGTTGTTCACTACACAAGGTAGGTAGGCATTTTAGTCAACGTCACACTGGAGCAACACAACGGAATTATTATTGACGATCCGGGATCAATCCCAAAGGGAAATATCCGAGGACAACACGTAATTTTGAACCATGGTCAGATGACACCTGAACTGGCACCCCACTCTCCAAACTTCCACACCACGCCAACATGGTGTTCACTACACGAATAGATGCTAGATGCAAATAATTTTGTCAAACAATAAAATTTATTCATGTTACTAAATAACTAGTCTAAGCAACGAATGATTCAGCCTAGTTCAAATCATTGATGTGAAACATTTACGACGATAAAAGAGCTTCTTTTTTTAAAATTAAGGACCTGTTATTAAACAATTCATAAAACCCACACTCTGTTATTAAATGACACAAATTGCCCCATTGATCATTTTATTAAATGAAAAGGATGTTTGAAGGTTTTACTCATTATCTTTTATTGTATAACAGGGAAAAGAAATCTTACGTAAAATCAATCTTAAAACCTGACTCAGACTTTATGTTAAAAATATTCTTAGATATTGAATGTAATTGAAGGTTATTAAGGCAATCCATTTCTTCACAATGATGGTTAAAAATATAGGACAGTTTTTTACGTAATTAACATAAAAATCAATATTAAAACATACCTATTTTGAAACCAGGTTGGTAAGTATTTTAATTAACGTCGCACTGGAACAGCACAACGGGCTATTGGCGACGGTCTAGGATCAATACCGAAGATTTTGCTGTGGTTCAAAATTACGTGTTGTTGTCCTCAGATCTTTCCCTTTGGGATGGATCTCGGACCGTCATCGGCTCGTTGTGTTGTTCCAGTGTGAAGTTAATTAAAATACCTTCCCATTATTTATCTATTACTCTATAACTATCTTATCTATATTACTATACACTATTTTATGAAAAAGTTACATTACAGTTACACTCAATCCTGTTTTTGTGCGGTCTTTTTTTGTGCGATTTTTTTTGTGCGGTATATGAAAATTTCAATCAAATTAGAACATAATTGACGAAGTTATCAATAAAAAAAATTTTGAACCAGTTTACCACAAGAAAATTCGCGTATTGTCAGACTCCGAAGGATAATGGTTATACATTTTGAAAAGTTTTGTTATGTGCAAAATAAGTACATATGTAAATAAAATATTTAAAAATGTTCGCATGTGTATTTTCTAAATCAGATTCCAAAAGGTTTGGCGAGATTCCAAGTAGCTGCCAAGCCTCGTATCTTGATTTCGTTTAAAAAAGCAATTCCTAGTTATTTCGTAGGGTTTTGAGTTATTTTCTACGTGATACTTTTTTTTTATGCGGTCCCTATTCACCGCATAAAAAAAAATACTTTTTAAATGTGTTGCGAAAAATATTTTTTATAGCTACTCGTGAAGTTTTGTGCGATTTTTTTATGCGTTTTCTTTTATGTGATCCCTATCCACCACACAAAAACAGGTTTGAGTGTATTTTAATTTTTCCAGCGCTATGATTGTTGCTCTGTCGTTGTTGGAGTGAACAATATGTCAATAATTTGTTTATTAATCCTCTGAGTGATTTTGACGAGATATCTCGTCCATAAAGATCTGACCAATATAGATAATGACAAGATATCAATATATTGCAAGATATCAATATCTCGGCTTCAATATATTGCCTATTTTCCGTGACGATGAGACCAAGATCTGGTCATTTTTCTTCTAACGACGAGATATCTCGTCCATCAATATCTAATCAGTTTTGCTATTGACAATATACCTCGTCGAGTCAGCCACCAGAAGAGAGAGAGAGAGAGAGAGTTGACGATTCTACTTTTTTAGATCCCAATACCTAGTCCACGTTTCGTCAGCGTTGGGAAATTTATGTGATAGATTTATTCATGAGAGGCATTTTCTGTAAAGCTAAATGGTTGTTGCTAATCTCCACGTCCAGCTCCAGCTAGACCAAATCCACAAGTCCATTCAAACACCAAAAGAGATTCAGGAAACAGGTCGCCTCGGGACAACTCCAGGCATTCGAGGATGTATGCTGGGGAGGCCTGGTCAGACTGGCATTTAAGGCAAACAGGATGAATCTTGCGACCACAGCAAAATGTGAGATGGCCACTGAAAAAGCAGGAGAGCGCTGTCTCAATATGTTTGTCGTAATTGAGAGCAAGAGATCTTCCGGGACGATCCCAACGATACCAAGAGTGTACCAGGAGAACGATCCATGCCTTCTTATCAAGATCTTTTCTATAGAGTAAAGCTCGAGAAACGTCAATGAGTGGGTATCGGGCAATGGTTCATCGACACCCGCCTTCGCCCCAAATCATCCGCTACTTCGTTTCCCCTGAGTTCCACGTGTGAAGGGATCCACTGTAGGTGCACCTCACAGAAGGATGAGACAGGCTTGAGTTTGTTGAGGATCTCTGTGCCAGTTCTATCTCCCACGCTGCGCCAATTAGATAAATGTTGGATGGAGCTGTGACTGTCAGACAAAATCTCAAGCTAAATGTAGTTAGTGGTAGTGTTCTGCGGCAGAACCAGTTTTCTGTATATATTCCAAAAGTGACGTCGTGTTTCGAATACGATTTCAGCCACTACGCCAATAGCAATTCAAGAGTCAATTCCAGTTTGATGGAATATACTCTCCTATTAGATTAAACGGCGATTAACCATATTTCAAGGTAACTCCGACATATAACATCAGAGAGCATTTAGGTATAGCTGAAGTAAAATCCCTGGTTTCCGTCTGGCTTGTTATTTTACACCGAAAGTCTCTCTCAACTTCGAATAAGAGAGATTTTAAGTGCAAACAAACCAGATGGAAAATGAAGCTTTCCGCTATCCCAATGCTTTCGCAGGGCACATATCGGTGTTAATACGTTATTTATCGCCGATTTGGGAACGTTTGCTGTTAAATCTAATAGGAGTGGACCAATTAACTATCACATTTATTCTTTGGAATTTTTACTTGCGACAGGTGAAATCGTATTCGAAAGACAAGCCAAGTGACGTCACGTTTGGAGTACGTCTAGGAATCGCGTATCGCCGTGAAAACACCACCACCCCTACGTTTAGCTTGACAGAAAATGCATCTCAGAAAATTTCATTCAATTTATTTCCCTCTCCCCAATTTTTCATTTTATTTACTGAGTCACGGTGCCCGGGTTGGAAGAGTAGGGAATTAGCTACACGAAGGTTGCGAATTCCAAGCTCGATCCTACCAAATACAGTCGGGGGCTGGAGCACGTTAAACCTGTCGTGGTCTCCAAAGTCCCAACGTTGGCGTGGTGCGGAAGTTTGAAGAGTGGGGTGATAATTCAGGTGTTGACCTTGTCCTTTGACAGTGATCAAAATGACGAGGTTTTGTCTTCGGATCTTTCCCTTCTGGATTGATCCCGTACCGTCGCTAATAGCCCGTTACGTCGCTCCAGTGCGAAGTAAATTCAAATAAATATACTCATAGAAAATCTCTAAAGTCCAAACAGATATACTTTGAGCATTATAGTATGTAAAAATGAACCAAGCGAGCAATACAAATAACTTAATTGCTTTGTATCACCTAATAGTATTAATTAGTAGAGCTTAGTACCGAATCTTAAAGTAGGTCTGATTCAAGGTGACTTCATAAAAAACTACCTATATCAGGAGTGGGGTGCCAGCTCAGGTGCTGACCTCGTCATCTGACAGTGGTTCAAAATTACGAAGGTTGTGCTAGGATCTTTCCCTTCGGGATTTACCCCTGTTTATTTCCAGTGCTGCGTGTGTGAACTTCCAACTAGTAAAAGAACTTGGTCTTGAACCAAAGCATTCTACTTTCAAATCCGAATTTTTAATTTTTTTTGGTCGCTTTATGGTCTTTATTGGCTGCTCATGAGCTAAAGAAACGATATTTCAGAAACAAAATGAAATGTTTTGTTGTTTTTCTCGGAAAAAATTGTTTAAAATTGTAAGCCCCAATTTGTCCTTATTACAGGAATATTTTCCAGTGCTATGAGTGTGAACATCCAGCTAACAAAACAACTTGCTTTTAAAACAGTTCACTTTTCAAACACGAATTCAAATTTATTTTGTACCTTTGTGGTCGTTTCTGGCTACTCTGAAGCTAAAGGAACGATGTTTCAGAAAAGTGAAATTGAAAGTTTTGTCGTTTTTCTTGGTCGTGGGGGGCTGGTGCACGTCAACTCTGTCGTAGCCTCTATTACTCCCACGTTGTCATAATGTGTAAGTTTGGAGAGTGGTCTGCCAGCTCAGGTGTTGACCTCGTCAACGGACTCTGGTTCAAAATGACGAGGTAATGTCCTTGGATCTTTACATTCGGGATTTAACCCGGACCGTCGCCAATAGAGCGACGTTAATTCAGCTACCTACCGTTTAATTTATTCTTAAATGCATAGAACTGTGGAATTTGAATACTTTAATCAAACATTAACGGTTTCTCCATAGTATAGTTTAACTTACGAAACAAAAATTACCCTTTCAATTTTTTATATACGATAGCACAGTTTTAATAAAAGAAATCATTTCAGCGAAACACCTACGCGAGGAGTAATATTTTTTTAGTTGGTCGGCCAAGTGTTCAAGCGTAAACTTAAGAAACACCATTAGAGTACGTACAGAAGTGCTCAGGCGGAAACTGACGCCAGCCCGTCGCCAAGTCGAATGTTAAATCTTATTAGCTCCGATGCACATAGATAGCGTTCTCACCTGACTAAACCAAGTCACATTTGGTCCTGGAATAATTATATTTCGTTGAAAAAATCCACTTTGCATTCCATGAGAGCGAGGAATATTAGAAGCAAATGTTTTATAGTTGGTTAGTTCCGGTCCTTTTAGTTAGATATCTTTTGTTTAGTTGTTTTATAAAGAGTTTTTTGCTTTGATTAGTGCGTGCTCTTTAGTCTCATGAATAATTGGGTTTCCGGTTAATCGGGACTGCGTTTAAGTGATACGCTCTGAGAAAAAACGATTGCGGCAAGTGATTAATAGAGGAATTAATGCATCGGTGGAAGTGGATATGTTACTATGGAAGACCGATATCTGGCAAATGTCGATATTCTTCGGTAAATGTCAGCATTCACATAGTCGCTTGGTGTATGTCCGAAATATTTGCTAAATATTATTTCTCACTTACGCCGGCAAATGTCGACATTCAGCATGCACTGATGGTGAATGTTGAATAAAAATATTTTTGTTACGCAAGACAAAAATGCAACTTTTTAAATCATGCTTTATTATTAAAACATATGATATATGTCAAAATAGGAGAAAGCTTAAGTAACAGCATATGTAAATAAACTGTTGAACCTAAAACGAACAGTCCATTCTAAATGAGAAAAGAAAATAATAAACTTACACATAAATTATGTGATTAACGTTATACAATCTTATTTATTGCAACAACTTAAACTGAAGGCGGAGAGGCCTCTGGCTGTGGCCTCTCCGCCTTCTCGTTTCGACCCCCACCAGAGCTTATCTGTGCTTGTCGACATAACAGGTGATGGTCCGAATATAAAAGAATATAATATTCGGTCTTCCACCGACGTATTTGGTATATCGACATTCACAGGAAAATATTGACATTCTTTAATTTCGGTCTTTCACGGTAACAGATACAATTCTTTGTGTGTGCTTAAGGTTTTCGTTGGGAAATTGTGATATAGTTTTTCTCTTCATTTGCTTCATTTTCGAAAAAAAGGCTTCGCAAATGTAAGAACTGACAAAAAACGATACCGTTAATAACACTTGATTGGGAAATGAGAGGTTGGTAGGTAGTTAACGTCGTACTGGAGCAACACTTCAGGCTATTGGCGACGGTCCGGGATACATCCAGAAGGGATATATCCAAGAACAACACCTCGTCATTTTGAATCAGGGTCAGATGACGAGGTCAATACCTGAGCTGGTACACCACTCTCCCAACTTCCACATCATGCCAACGTGAGGACATTTGAGGCAACGACAAATTTAATGTGCTACAGCCCCCCACATACACGATCCAGGAAAACCACAAAACTTTTAATTTCATTTTTCTGAAACATCGTCCCTTCAGTTTTTGAGTAGCCAGAAACGACCATAAAGATACAAAACAAATTTAAACCCGTGTTTTGAAAGTAGGCTGTTTCAAAAGCTAGTTATTTTGTTAGTTGGAAGTTCACACTCATAGTCCTGGAAAATATTCCTTTGACAAGGACAAAATGGGGCTTTAAATTTTAAACAATGTTTTCCGAGAAAAACAACGGGTCGCGGTAGCCCGGTTGGAAGAGTAACTGATTAGCAACCGGAGGGTTGCGAGTTCGAATCCAACCAAAGATAGTCGTGTACAAAGGGGTCTGGTTCACGTTAAATCTTTCGTGGCCTCAAATGTCCTCACGTTGGCATGATGTGGAAGTTTGGAGAGTGGGGTGCCAGCTCAGGTGGGACCTCGTCATCTGACCGTGGTGTTATCCTCTTTGGTTTTGATCCCGGAGTGTCGTCAATAGCCCGTTATCTTGCTGCAATGTGACGTGAATTAAATACCTACCGAGAAAAACAACAAAACCTTTAATTTTATGCTTCTGAAATGTTGTCTCTAGCTTCTAAGCAGCCAATAAAGACCATAAAGCGACAAAAAAATTAAAAATTCGGATTTGAAAAGTAGAATGGTTCAAGATAAGTTATATTACTAGCTGGAACTTCCCACACGCAGCACTGGAAAATATTTCTGTGATAAAGACAAAAAGTGTACATAGTTCTTAGAAGTGTAAATTCTCTTAGCTCTTACCTCTGAAATAAAAAAAATGGAAATAGTTTCGAGATAAGTTTGAGATAACCAATATCGCTTTTATTAGAGTGGCTATGGAGATAGCAGTGTTTGTATACTTACTTTCGAAATTCGATGTTTCCGACATATGTTAAACTGATAAGAAATCTACAGGATGTCTTTCGGAAAATATTTTCATAGTTCAAAGATTACACTGCATATTGAAACTACAGATCATTACCTGGAAATTACGCCCACAAGATAAAAGATGGCAAGATCCGTTTTAGATAGAATTTCATAGCTTTCATACTCATTCGAACGTGATTCGTTTTATCTTTTAGAAAACACTTCTTTAGAAAAGAATATTGGTTGTTTAACTTTTTTTAAATTCGAATAATTAAGCTGACTATAATCCCTATCCAACATTAAATTTTAAAATAATATTAGCACTTTGAGATCGAAACCTTTTGGATAGTTTAGAACCTCTGATCATGTAGAAAGCATTCGCTAATTGAAATAATACGTCAACGTCACAAATAACTTGTGGGTGATGTGTAGAAAGACCAGAAATCTATCTTAAACACAATTATTATTCTATAATTAATGTATTTAAGAAATTTTTGGACCACAGTTGTGATAGGAAGACACAAATAATATTTATTTTAATAAATCAATAAAGAGGACCGTAGTTGAAAGGGGGCCGAGGTAGCCCAGTTGTAAAAGTAACGGATTCGCAACCGAAGAGTTGCGAGTTCGAATCCAACCAAAGACTGTTGTGTACAAAGGGGCTGTTGTACGTTAAATCTGTCGTGGCCTCAAATGTTCTCACATTGGCATGGTGTGGAAGTTTGGAGAGTGGGGCACCAGTTCTGTTGCTTCGTCATCTGACCGTGGTTCAAAATTACGTGGTGTTGTCCTCGGTTCTTTCTCTTTGGATTTATCCCGGACCGTCGCCGTTGTATTGCTCCAGTGCGACGTTAATTATAATACCTACCTACCTTTTGTCGTCAGAATTAAATTAAGAATGCTTTTAACAGAGTTTATTAATTTATGAAGAAGTCATTCTAATCATTTTGATCTATACCATAATCTTGTTCCATATCAAAATGTTAATGATATCTTATCATATATATAAAATAGGGATATCCCCATTTATAAAACATTCAAACATACTTTTTTGAGCAATGTGGTAAGGTAGGTATTTTAATTAACATCACACTGGAGCAACACACGGGCTATTGGTGACTGTTCGGGATCAATCCCAAAGGAAAAGTCCGAGGACAACACGTAATTTTGAGCCATGGTCAGATGACGAGCAATGTTATAATGATATCATATCATATCATATCATTACTATTTCTCAAAAGAATATGTTTGAATGTTTTATAAACGGTTTTATCTGTATTTTTCTGTTTTCTTTTCATCAGTGGTTTTGTTACTGGATTCGATCTGTACTGTCACTGAACTAATAAATAAATGCTATCAGATCCTGTAATAGCAACTACGCTAATTGCTCATATCTATGATGGCAGTTTAGCTACTCACATTTCATATCGAATTTCAATCCATTTATAATGAACATAGCATACACATTCGCATAAATGAATTTCATACATATCTAAATGAAATTAAATAATCCCTAAAGATGTAGCAGCATTTAGTTTACTTTTACGGGTGTTGATTCTTATTTCCAATAAAATGCATGGCAAAAAGCACACCTCAGCATTGTTACCACAATTAGATTCCGAACGTCAATTCAGTTTCATCACATTGCTTTGTTCAAAAGCAATCCTGCATTTTTTGACGCTAAACCTATTTTCGCTCCTATTTTCTTTTTTGTGCTGAATTTTATCTCCCAGATTTCTCATTGCTTTCTGTAATCAGACTGTTGAAAATTTTCATGAGAGTGGCGAGCTCTCCACTCCGTGTAGCATTTTTTACAGCATAGCATAATTTATAAAAAATTAAAAGGTGAAGCAATAAATTTGTAAAGCCACCAGATGGCTTGTAACTTGACTGTATTAACAGTTTATTCAAACACATATAGAGAGAATGTAAGCAGTACAGGGCTAATCCACGAAATCAGGGACATGGGAAGTAATAAATAAAAATTTACAAATACAGCGTGATCAAAGTTAAATAGCTGTTTAGACCTTTCTGTAGGAAAACTACTGTTTGAATCAGATCTGAAACTTCCTGCTAAGATCTCAGTTGCTACTAGATGTATCAATTACCATACGAGTCGCTTGTTATCTTGTTCTCACTGAATACGATTGCCTACAAAGTCATCTATGCCAATTGACTCGTCTGACTCTCGAACTTGCCCCATGTGTGGCCTTTAAATATGACAGGAACGTACCTCAATGCCTCCTGATCTTACTGACAGTAAGGGAAAGTGATCTGATGTCAATGAGATCACCTTCCTTGATCTTACTGACGTCACAGAGAATAATGCTGTTGAGAGTTCCATATTTTATTTCTGTTTCATGACTATGTTGGTCTACTCGACAGACTCATGGCGAAAAGGCTGAGGTTTGGCGTACGATAAAAAAAAACTTACCTGAACTTGTGTATAATAGATTGTCTATATTTAAATCAATACAACGCACAAACTTAAAAAGAAAATTCACTAATTTGTAACAAAATAGATTTATTGAACAAACGTTTAAAACTTTCCACACATTACAAATATACAGTGTATATATAGGTATATATATTGCGAATAACACCAATGGTGCTGCAATAAACAATAAAAAGTCGTGTAACGATTCACACACATTGGGTTTCTTTCAGTAACTCCTAATATTAAATACAGAAGAAATTAAAAATTAAAATATTGTTCTAATTAGTCAATTAATTACCTAGCTTTTTGTAATTTTCATTTCGAAAAAAAATTGGTTGGCTCACCAAATCTAAATCTTCAAAGTTAATGAATGAAATCTATTCGTAAAACTTAGGATCCATCGACTGAACTAGTCATATTCGTATAGAAAATATATTATTCTAATTTCGAGGCCCTTTGATATCACAAACTGGGTGAACGCGTTGAAAAATAATGTAGTAAAGCTTTCATTTAAAATTTATAACTAAGATTCCTTTGTATAAAATATATAGACACTTGAAATGTTTTGGAGTATGGCAATTTATGTTTTTTCATCGTTGTTTTTGTATTAGGAAATTCTACTTCACACAGATTTCTTGACACGAAATTGCATTCTATGAGAGGAATTTTCAGACAAGTTAAATGTAGGTGGCGGTAGTGTTTCCACGTTGGGACGTGACGTCAATTGTCTTATTTTTCGAATAAAATTTCAGCACTTCGCCATTAAAAATTTCAAAGAAAGAATTCCGAATTGATATATGATAGCTGATTGGTCAACTCCAATTAGATTAAATGCCAAACGTCTCCAATACAGCGATAAACTGCATTTAATATAACCCCTGCATGTATTACGCGAAAGCATTTGGGTAGCATTGGTAAAACTTTAATTTTCCATGTGGTTTGTTTGCTTGTCTGAAAATTCTTCTCATACCAATTTCGTCATTTGTATTCAAGCATAACAACACAATTGAACATGGAAGAAGTGCGACCACTACTAAGGACGTGCGATTAATATACATCATCAATGTTCTCTTGCATTCCAATGAAAAGTCATATCCACCATAAGAATTGAAATCAAAATGTCATATTTTCTTGAGTATAAGACCCCTTCTCGTAGTAATCTTCTTCCTCCTAATTCCACATATACAAGATCTCTTTCTATTTTGACCGAGAGCACAGCTGCCTTTTTATTTCCGTGATATGAGAGCCATTTCTGTCAAGCTAAATGTAGGGGCGGTAGTGTTTCTGCGGGCACTTGACATTACGTGGTTAAGTTTTGGTGTAGTTTTAAAACAGGTGCAACACATTTTCAGCTTTTCCTATTGGAAATTATGAAGTGGTGCTCAATTTGATTTTAAGACGGTCTTTATTCAAATTTTATGCATATGAATTTATAGAAAATTTTGTTCTTTATCGCATGGTACCGTTGAATTTGAGTCGTTATAAACGACGCACGAATAAAGAGAGGCAGTTTCTTTTTCTCTCGCAACTGTGTTATTAAACTACTTTTACCCTCCAAGTGGTTTCGACGATATATCTCGTTCATTAAGATCTGACAAAGTTTGCTAATGACGGTATAGCTCGTCATCAAGATATTGCCGGTTTATTTATGACGATATCAAGATCTGGTCAGTTTTCATCGGATGACAAGACATCTCGTCCATCAAGACCTGGGTAATTTTCTTCCAATGATGAGATATTTTTTTCATAACGATCTAATAAATTTTGCTAACGACGATATATCGTCATAAAGATATTGCTGATTTTTTGTTATGATTTGATCGAGATCTGGTCAGTTCTCTTCTAATGACGAGATATCTCTTCCATCAAGATACTCTCAATTCGATATTCGACGAGATATCTCATCCATCAAGATCTGAATAATTTTGCTCGTGACTAGATATCGTGTCATCAAAACAGTGCCGACTTTTTAATGATGAGGAGATCAAGATCTGGTCAATTTTCTTCTAATAAGATATCTCGTCCATTAAGATCTGGCCAGTTTTCTTCTAATGATAAGATATCTCGTCCATTAAGATCTGGCCAGTTTTCTTCTAATGATAAGATATCTCGTCCATTAAGATCTGGTCAGTTTTCTTCTAATGATAAGATATCTCGTCCATTAAGATCTGGTCAGTTTTCTTCTAATGATAAGATATCTCGTCCATTAAGATCTGGCCAGTTTTCTTCTAAGATATCTCGTCCATTAAGATCTGGTCAGTTTTCTTCTAATGATAAGATATCTCGTCCATTAAGATCTGGTCAGTTTTCTTCTAATGATAAGATATCTCGTCCATTAAGATCTGGTCAGTTTTCTTCTAATGATAAGATATCTCGTCCATTAAGATCTGGCCAGTTTTCTTCTAAGATATCTCGTCCATTAAGATCTGGTCAGTTTTCTTCTAATGATAAGATATCTCGTCCATTAAGATCTGGCCAGTTTTGCCCATAACGAGATATCTCTTCAGCAAGACACTGCCGACTTTTCGATGATGATCAAGATATGGTCAGTTTTCTTCCAATGACGAGATATCGCGTCCATCAAGATTTGGTCAGTTTCGATAATGACAAGATACCTCATTGAGGCAGGAGGGTTCAAGTATTCAGCATAATCACTTAAATCAAAATATCTTATTAACACGGCGAATAGCTTGTATAAGGTAAATAAAAAAGTACGTGTATATTCAGTCACAAGCCACTCGTTATTGTATGAATCGACTAGCACCGTAAAGAGTGAACTGAAGCTTTTCGATTTTTCTCCGCAAGTCAGGATTCCAATTGGTCAGAGCTTTCAGTTGTCGTTTCTGCCTTATTATGACAGACTATAGTTAAAAAAATGAATGAAAAGTCACAACATGACGAACATAAGTATTTCATTGTGTATTTTTACTTATCGAATAGAAAAACAGCACTTCTTTTGTATGTATTTTCTTGCATGAAAACACATGTTTGACTAAACTTTCCTGGTGGTTGTCTCGACCAGGTATCCAGTCATTAAGTTACGTCCAATTCATTCAATCCTATTTATTCAGTTACATAAAATTGACCAGATTCTGATGGACAAGGTATCTCGTCTTTAGAAGGAAACTGACCAGATCTTTATCTCGACATCATAAAAGAATCGGCATTATCGTAATGACGAGATATCTCGTCATTCGAAAAATTGTGAAGGTCTTGATGGATGAGATTTCTTGTTGAAACCACTCGGAGAATTATATTCCTTAACCCTCGAAGTGGTTGCAACGAGATATGTCGTCCATCAAGAGCTGACCAATTTTGCTAATGACGAGATATTTCGTCATCAAGAAATTGACGATTTTTTTATGATGACGAGATCAAGATCTGGTCAGTTTTCTTCTAATGATGAAATATCTCGTCGTACAAGATCTGGTCAGTTCTGCTGTTGACTAGGCTCCTCTTTGAGGCAACGACCAGGAGAGTGAACAAAATATGTTTCCTTTCTAATGTTCTGTTTCCTTTCTGCTGTTCCTTCAATATGACAAGAAAAACAAAATTAATAAATGTCTCAAACCAACATCATTTACACAGACTGTCTAATTTCAACCTTCTAGTTAGGTGCACACTACACAACTATTTTCATTACCTAAACATCTAACATCGGGTCTTCCAGTATGAAAGGTACAAAAGGATAACATTAAATATACTCCCTATCTTCTCACAAATATAAATTGTCTGCCAAAGTGCTTAAAAATCAGTTTTGCGCACACATACCAAAGCTATAACTGGCACATGCACGATACATAACATCACAATACATCAAAGTCACTTACGAATACAAAATAAAGCTCTTATGTTATTAACAGATACATTTATCACCACATTGTTATGAATTATTCATTGCGATTCCGTTAGAATTCCGATGCAATGTTTGATTGATCAAAGAGATATTCAATATCACTCATGCATACTGATTTGTTACACTTCAACATTTATCGTTTGTGTAAGTGCGCGTGCGCAACGCATATCCTCTTTAAACATCATTCCATCGCGAATCAAACAGTGTTTGATCTACACCATGTATCAGGCCAAGAGTATATTACAGTCCAGTGCTTTTGAATATATATTTCAAGGTCATGTTTTCTCCTCCCTACCTATGGTCGTTGAAATGCTGAACATACTTTTCTCACTTCCGTTTTAGTTTGCATTCCATCTCAACAGTAGAATAGCCTACCTTAACGAAAGTGGACAAATAAATTCTGTGTGTCGATCGCGTTAGCCGTTACTATGGTTACAGAGAAAAGTCATGCGTAAGGGAAACCGTGACCTTGAAGCCGACTATTTAAAACAAAAAGTGTACACTGAAAAACAGTCTATAGGTGCATTTTCATGGGGATAGTTTACAAGCTTGTGCGTGCGGTAAGTGAAGTTGCCCCGTAGCATCTGCCGAACTATCTACTTACTGGTTAATCTAAAAGCGCCATCTAGAGTTCATGGTCTGGTTACTTTACTGTCTTGTTACCAATTTCATGATCTACGAGCTAGTATAAAGAACTACCAATTCACTAGTGTCTCAATTTAGCGATGTCTGGACACTGCAATCGGTATTGCGCATGCTTGACGATTCCCGATTTTCGATCTTGGGTAGATGCGAACTCCAAAAGCTTGATTCGACTCGATTATTTTGTAATTTCGACTTAGCGTCTTAATCCCAGTTAGAGTATTTACAATTGTTCATTTACTTGTCTTGGGTGTCTGTTCCATAGACGTGAAATATAAGTAGACTGAGCATTGCTATTGAGAGGAGCTTCAAAAAGTGTGACCAATATGTCGACTAATAGTCACGTGACCTCCCTGTGAAAAATTGACTTGGCTGGCCGATTTGGCATCTTATTGCTTCGTTAGGAGATATAACATTTTACGATAGGGTAGATGCTCGAATGCGCGTTTCGATAGGTGGCGACAAATATGGTGAAATCATCAAAGTCTACTAGTGTTTCGCTCGGACCAATCAGATGATAAATATTCTTTTCCTCTCGTCAGACGAAAGTAGACTAAAGGCCCTAATGTTACCTATATCATGTGGCCTAAACGTTACTACTAGTTTAGGCCACATTCTGGGCATATTTACCATTGCTCACTCTACTTTTATACCTCCTCTATGGTATGATCTAATTAAAATGTCTTCAATTTCGAAGAAGCAGATTTAATGTTATTTGGTGTTCCATGACGCTGTCAAAGCGTTGATTAAGTTACAGAAACCATGATTTCTCAGGCATCATTCTACTTTGCATAAATAACATTGCTTTGCAATAGCAACATTTAACAATTCATACCGAATCCACGAAATTTACACTTTGCAGCGATGTGAAGTGCGTTCCTCACATTGTCTGAAAGCACATCAGTGCCTACTTCTCGGTTAGTTTAATCCTTGTGGTAATGCAAACTTATCCGGTAATCTACTTGCCAACGCGACTTGCAAGCTCGTGAATTATCCCCGTCCCTTATCACTCCTCGTACGTGCCTTATGACTCCGTCTTAAACTAACCGTCCTGTATGGACTCATTTCAATTCTTAGGGGTAAAAACAAAGGACAGCTAAAGAGGGTAACATTTTGAAACAAGGTTTACATCACAAGAAGGGCGTTTGAATTTGAACATTTGACCAATTGGTAATTCAAAATTTGTAGTTACTTAAAACTATGACATGACTTGACAATGGTATACTCTTGACTTGAAACGAGCACGAGAGTACCAACTCTTGAAGCGAACACTTGCACCCTTTGGATTCTTTCTCGGCTTCACGAACTTGACAATTTAGCATTGAATTGTAAATACTATTGCCAGAAAGTGCGTAGTGATAAAAAAACATTTCTTACAAGACAAACGAGATGTTATAAAGGTAAAATTTATCCCCGTGAAACCGTACCTTATGACTCCGCCTTAAACACATCGTTTTCTGTATGGATTCATTTAAATTCTTTTAGGGATAAAAACGAAGGGGACAGATAAAGATAAGAGTACTGTGAATCAAGCTTGATGTCACAAGAAGAGCGTTTGAATTTGACAAATCGGAATTAATGATCAAATTTTGTTACTTAAAACTATAATACGATTTGACAATGGTCTACTCTTGATTTGAAACGAGCACGAGAGTCTCAATCCTTGAAATGAACACGCACCCTTTGGATTCTTTGTGGTGTTCATGAACTTGACAATTTACCACTGAATTGTAAATGTTGCGAGGAAGTGCATGGTGATATTAAAAAAATTTCTATCCAGACCAAAGAGATGTTTGTGATTCTTTATGGTTGATTATCATCATGTTCCTTTATTCATCTGGATTTTAAGTTTCAAATGATGCTTCATTTAATCAGACAGTTATGATTCTACTCTTCGTTTAAAAGTCAATGTACACCATCCAATTCCATAGATTATTTAGATTATCAAGTATCCTAGTAAGATTCAATGTCTTGGAGATAAAAAGGGCCAATGAAACAATTATCCCATCTGGAAGAAAAGAAAATTTATAAATAAAATTTTGGAGATACACACATATGTAAACGAAAATGCGGTATTCATGACTTCAAATAAATTTTAAGTTATCATGATCAAAACTTAAAAATTTTACACAGACAATATAAAAGTATGCTCAGAGAATCTTAAGTATTGTTCTCAAATAACTCTCAATAATAATAACAATAAATTATACTAGCATGTTATTAAATTTGTAATATTTTTCATACCTAATTCTTTTGTTTGTAGAAAACGTTTGAAATGTGCTGATATGCGTCATGAAGCATTTATATATTTGAACGGGACTTCAATATCATGAAAATAGTCATTGTATGGTTGGTTAATACAAGAATTTTTGTTCTTTTTTAAACAAAAATCAAGTTTTATCAGGAACTATATAGACGTGAAAATAAGACTTTGCTATTAAGAGGAGCTCCAAAAAGCGAGACCAACATGTCGACTAGCAGTCACGTGACTGCTCTGTGAAAAATTGACTTGGCTAGCCGATTCGGCATCCTATAGCTTAGCTTGGCGATATAACATCTTATGACAGGGTAGTTACATGAATACGCATTTCTATTTAGTAGCTACAAAAGTGGTGAACTTTTATAGACGAATACTTATATAGAGGTAGGTAGATAGGTAAGTATTTAATTAACGTCGCACTGGAGCAACATAACGGGCTATTGGCGACGGTCCGGGATCGAACCCGAAGGGAAAGATCCTAGGACAATACCACGCTATTTTGAACCACGGTCAGATGACGAGGTCACACCTGAGCTGGCACCCCTCTCTCCAAACTTCCGCACCACGCCAACGTGAGGACATTTGAGGCCACGACAGATTTAATGTGCACCAGACCCCCTTGTATTCGACGGTCTTTGGTTGGATTCGAACTCGCAACCCTCCGGTTGCTAATCCGTTACTCTTCCAACCGGGCTACCGCGGCCCCTTATACAGAGAACTCCTGGCAGAAAAAGAACACTGGGGAAAATTATTGCTTCACCTTTCTCAGTGAAAATGCCTGAATAGTAATATTTGTTACTTATTCCGTTTTCGTCTCTTTTTCAAGCTATGTCTGTAACCACCTTCATTACAATAAGTAATTTACTTCAAACGAAATAAATTGGTTTAAATATACCCTAGAGTTGATTCTCACCAAGCTGGATTAAAGTTCTAACCCCCATCTATGTTTTCATAAAATTACTTGATATCCATAAATTAATTTAGTTTGCTGTCCTATATGTGTCTTAATTGAATCTGTCTTTCATTCCGTGTAATTATTAGGTGTAATATTAAAATAATCTTGGATTTGATTACTGAGTAAGCTTTTACAATACACCATGAATTACAGCATGCGTGCAGAAATGACAGAATAATTAATCAATATTTATTTAAGAACACCAGATTGAACTTTGGAACATTTCTATGTGCCATTATTGAGTAGCTCTCTTAGACACAATTATTGAATGCTGGCTGAAATTCGAGTACTTAATTCAGTAAATGAATAATAATACACTAATTGGCTTTCAGACTTATGAAATAGATTATGACTAGGTAGAGATTACAGTTAGAAATAATTATGACTTTAATTTAAATTGAATGGATATAACATCAAAATATCATTAGTATTAATTTCTCAAAATTCAGAAATAAACTTATAGTAATGAACTTATCAGTATAGAAATTATTATATTATATGAGGCTATCACAGCAAGAGTGGCCTAACCCACCAACATACCCAATGGAGATAAATGCGATTTTCCTGGCACCATTTTCTATATATCTTTATTTATCCACAATATGATTTGAGGAGGGTTGACATCTCTATTGTAAACGCATTAAATGCCAAGAAAGTGCACTTTAGGTGCCGAAAATAATTATTTTGGCATTTTCGGGTTTTTGTGGATTAGGCCACTCTTGCTCTGATAGCCTCATATAGTATATATAGTACTTATTGCAGAAAAATCTTAAAGTATGATATATAACTTTTTCAAACAATGATGGAATTGCAGCGATGGAATCTTTCCAAAGGATTCTATTCTAAGGAAAAGAGCAATAGAATAGTTCCAAAGGATTAATTTCCAAGGAAAGGAGCAGTAGAATCTAAACACTGAAAGAATCCGTGAATTCTTTCACCCAGTAGATGTACTCACGAAGTCATTAAATCTCCAAGTGGTTTCGGCAAGGTATCTCGTCCATCGAGATCTGACCAATTTTACTTATAACGAGATATATCATCATCAAGATATTGCCGATTTTTTAATGATGATGAGATCAAGATCTGGTTAGTTTTCTTCTAATGACGAGAGACGACGACATCTTCATGGACGGGATGTCAAGATCGTCCATCAAGACGTCCACCATCATCGATCTTGATGGAAGAGATATTTCGTCCATCTCGTTTTGCTGCTGACGAGATATCTCGTTTAGACAACCACCAGGAGGGTTAATTGTGTCGTTTACTAACTGGTTTTGCTAAACTGTCACTAACTGTGTGTTGCTAAAAGCAACACTACGTAACTCGCGTATTTCGCGATGTTGGTTGATTTGGGGTTTTGTATGAGCATTTGGCGCAGCATTTGGAAATGCTGCGCCAGACACAACACATACAATATCAAGTAATAGACACACATTGAAAGTTTTACTGACACAGAAAAGAGAAATTCATCCAGGGAGGAATGCACCTGACAGGGATCAAACCTGCGCCGCCAACAACTCGAAGGCTGCTAGCGCGTGGGCATACCCACTGAGCCACGACGGCCCCTCGAGACGGTCAGAGGGATAAAAAATGATCTTACCGATGCAGCGTCAAGTGACTAGGACTCATTCGAAGACCATGATGGACGTCCTGCGGACCTCCGACTCCATGTTTCTGCAAGTCTCGATGACGACGAACTCCACCTGGTCCCTGTCGGTGCCGTAGAAGGCGTGGGCGATGAGTTGGGCAACCTCCTGGTGCGGCCGTTTGCTCATCTTGATGCCGTCCACCTCCAGGATGATGTGGCCCACCTTCAGGCCGCCGGCCTCGAACGCCGCACCCGCGTTCTGCATTCAAAGAAAGGAGAATTGAAAACAAGCTGCCTATGTTGTTCGAAAAGCAGGTGAAAACCAGTCAAATTGTTAATAAAAAAATGCAGAACCTTCAACGACGCATAATGATTAAACACTGCCATTGAAGAAAAGATCTTCAATGGCAGTGTTTAATGGCAAGAAAAGATCTTCAATGGCAGTGTTTAATGGCAAGAAAAGATCTTCAATGGCAATTTCGGTGGAGGCGTCTACCGTTATCATCATCAATGATAATTTTGGTGGAGCAAGACGTCCATCATCATCATTGTTAATAGTCATTTTGTGTAGCAAGACATCCACCACCATCATAATCAATAACCATTTTTGTGGAGCAAGACGTCCATTATCATCATTGTTAATAGTAATTTTGGTGGAGCAAGACGTTCACCATCATCGTTAATAGTCATTTCGGCGAACCAAGGCGTCGACCATTATCATCGTTAATAGTCATTTTGGTGGAGCAAGACGTCCATCATTATCATTGTTAATAGTCATTTTATGTAGCAAGACATCCACCACCACCATCATCATCAATAGCCATTTTTGTGGAGCAAGACTCCATCATCATCATCTTTAATAGTCATTTCGGTGGAGTAAGGAGTCCACCATCATCGTTAATAGTCATTTTAACTGAGCAAGACGTCCACCTTCGTTAATAGTTATTTTGGTGGAGTAAGACATCCACTATCATTATCGCTAATAGTCATTTTGGTAGAGCAAGACGTCCATCATCATCGTTAATAGTCATTTTGACGTAGCAAGACGTCCCCCATCGTCGTTAATAGTTATTTTGGTGGAACAAGACATCCACCGTCATCATCTTCAATGGCCATTTTGGTGGGGCAAGACGTCCACCATCATTATCGCTAATAGTCATTTTGGTAGAGCAGGACGTGGTTCTGATCGTGATTCAAAATTTCGAGGTGTAATAATTGGATCTTTTTCTTGGGGATTGATCCCGGACCGTCACCAATAGCTCGTTGTACTGCTCCAGTGGGGCGCTAATTCAACTACCTACCAGTTAAATACAGGTGAGAACGTAAGCGATGGGGCTCAGTCAACAGTGTGAGACAAGAAACAGATGTACTCCGATTCCACAATGCGTTGCAGTTCTGTCACTTCGACGCATAATTTTATTTTTCAAGTCATAATTCGACTATTTCTTACCACTACAGTTAATAATGTTGTGGGGAGTCATCACTTACGACCGCATGTACCTTCTAGTAATGATACGAGGTAGTAGTGATCAGCACAATGATACGTCCAACTGATCCTACAACCTGTTGCTTTGCATTTCATATCACGTGTCCAAGGGGCTAGTTACCAGCACCATAAGACACGGCTACACACAATTCGCCCCTCCCAGCTGTGTTTCTGATATTGAAACCCTTTCTTGGCCTGAGAGATCTCCAGATCCGTCTCCCATTGAGCATGTATGGGATATGTTAAGTCGTCAATTGTATCATGTACCGATGAGCAGATCCATGATTTGGCACAAGATAGCATGAGTATCGGCATGTATAGCCACGAGAAGGGGCTTGACAACTTGCTAAATGACCTTTCCTTTGTAATTCGATGATAGTAAAGGGTCCTCTATATTTGATATTACGATAATGTCTATCTATTCATGCCCAACACGTATGCTAAGTTTCATTCCGAGCGAACACTAACTTCGGAGTATTTCAACTTTTTAGCACAGAGTGCAAAATGAAGTAGTATAAAAAGTAAAATGGGGTAGTATATATATAAAGTAGTATAAACAACCTAAACAATAAAATAGAAAAGAAGGAAACGAGGTGAAGACACACGAGTCGCAGAAATGTGAAGGAGTTATAAATCATATTTCCTAACAAGCGCAAGTGGAATGGAGTAGTTATATAAAGTAGTATAAAACAACTTAATAACATAAAATAGAAAAGAAATAAACGAGGTATGATACATGCGTCGCATGTGAAGAGAAAAGAAATCGTATTTCCTAACAAGTGCAAGTGGTATAGAAAGTAAAATGTAGTAGCAAATAAAGCAGTATAAAACAATTTATTTCAAATAGAAAAGAAATAAATGGGTTGAAGATATAGTTATCACAAAAATGTGAAGGGGTTATAAATCATTCCAAACAAGCACTCTGCAAGACCTGGGATCAGCTAATACTACTTCTTCAGAAACGAGTGTGTGAATAATATAATAAACCTAATATAAGTCTGACAGCCAATAAATATATTATGCCTCGATGGCTTATCCATCAAGAGCAGGTGATGAACGTGAATGGTGCTATTTCAGGAGAATGACATTAGTTTTATGATTCATCAGACCATCAGCTGAAAGATTCTTTTTTAGATCTTTTGTTTTATTACGATGCACACATTGTCTTATACTATAATGTACGCTGAAGAATAACCACTATTACAAATGTTTTATTGCTTTTAGAGACACCTCAGGAAGAATATGGAAGGCAGTTGAATTAATGCCACACTTGAGCCTCACCATGAACTATTGGCGACGGTCTGGGATCAATCCAGAAAGGAAGGATCCGATGACAACATCTCGTAACTTTCAACCATGGTTCGATGACAAGGGCAACACCTGAGCAGGCACCCCACTCTCCAAACTTCCACACCACGCCAACGTGAAAAGATATGAGGTCATGACAGACTAAACGTGTACAAGCCTCCGCTTACTCGACGGTCTTTGATTGGATCGAGTTTCGAACTCTCACCCCTCCGTCTGCTAATCCGCTACTCTATCAATCGGGCTACCGCGGCCCGAAAGAATACGGAAATAATTCTTTAGAAGTTCGGGATATTTTTAAGATATTGCTTTGGTTATTCACGATCTTATGATTGATTTTGGTACTCAACTTTGAATACTCCATCCGACGGAAAATATGTGAACATTTTTCTTCTCCTAATTTGACTGTATTTGTGCAGTTTGACATGACAAAAAAGTTTGATCAGAAAGCTTGGGAACACCATGTAGAGTGTGTTGTAGAATCTATTGACACAAATTTACTAGATTTATAGTATAATTTGACAGTTGGGTGACAGAAATCATCGGAGCTACAGGAAAATTCGTCTGTTTTGTGTCAGGTAGGTAGGAATGTTGTTCAATAACGTCGCACTGGAGCAATACAACAGGTCCTGGATCAATCCCGAAGAGAAAGATCCGAGGATTCATTTTGAACTACGATCAGATGACGAGGTCAATACCAGAGCTGGCACCCCACTCTAAAAACTTCCACACTACGTCATCGCGAGGATATTTGGGGGTGACGATAGATTTAACGTATACCAGCATACACGAAGGTCTTTGGTTGGAACGAGTTTCGAACTCGCTACCCTCCGGTTGTTTTGTGCCAGAAAATACTTTCTATGGAAGCGTTTGAAGGCAAATTTCAACATTTGTATTGTTGACAAATGCCAATCGTTTTGTACCTAGGTCATTTGTTCACGTACTTTCCAATATTTTTCTCTGTATGTAAAAACCCTTAGAGCAGAGGTTCCCAAACTTTTCTTTTTAAAATCAATTTCCCCTTAGACCTACCCTTTGTTTTACCAATTAATGGTGTTTAGGAATAGTGTTATAGGGAGAGGAAGAGAGGGCAGATTGTAAAGAGATATTTAAACAATTGCTTAATGCCAATTTAATGAAATTATATATTAAAATCTTTGAAAGTTACCATAATATCTCAATTTATTCTCAACTGCCACCAATACACATGCTATTGTCAAAACTTGGATACATAAAAGTTCAATGAATCAAACCATATGCGTTACAACGGATTTTATATTGTTGCTGAGAGCAGCAATAAGGTCCATACAATAAACCCAGGTCCTCCCATTTAATCATTACATCCAATTCACTTCAAATACATATACCTTCATTACTTGTTATTCTAAATTTTCATTATTAATTTTATTAACCCTGGGAAGGCAAATTGATTCTAAAAAGGGCTCCTCGAGGGCACAGGCCTTAGATCATGGTACTCGTCCAAATGTTCACCAGACGTAGGCTGTCCTAGGTATCACAAAGTAGAAAAGTCTGGGGAATCAACAAGTCCTATTTGGTAGCGATGTGCCTGAAGACAAACGTGGCCAGTAAGCTGTACTGTAGTAGACCTCGTGATACCCTAAATAACGCTACATCAACTACATTTTTGACGCTCTACAAGCTTTTTAGAAACTTCGGTATTTATTGAATACGATAAAATCCCATTTCTTCGTTAAATCCAGTGATTTAACCCTCTTGGTGGTTGCATCGACGAGGTATCTCGTCATTAGCAAAACTGATCAGATATCGATCTAGTCATCAAAAGAAAACTGACCAGATCTTGATCTCGCGTCCAAACCGCTTGGAGGGTTAAAACCAAGACTCCGCTCACAGTCCTTCAAGTGGGAGTAAAAATCCCGCACTGACTTTCGGCTGTGGCACGGGAGGTTGCCTTGGCTGACTAGACGTACAGCTGTGGGAAAAAAAATCGAACCAACCGCTTTTATTTACGCATAGTTCACTGCACAGCAAATTGAATCTCGGCATGCCTGTTAATGTTACTCTACACTAATGTTAGTACTACAAAATCGAATGGAACGAAATGGTATCAATTACGGAGTACCTGGCACATAAACCTCCACATCATAATTAATAGAGTTTGATAATTTGAAAGAAACTATAAGAGAAGAAAGTTAGAGGTAATGGCAATGCACTTGTAAAAGGAAAATAATTGAGATAGAAGATAGAGTTTAGTAGTTGAAACAATTAGGAGAGTCCAATTCACGTTCCAAAGTGGGCTGGGAAGGCAATCAGTTCCGAAAAGAGGGTGGAGATAAAGCATGAGCTGTGGAGTTAATTTAGGGAAAATTAAAAAATCAAAATATAAAAATAAA
The DNA here is from genome assembly GCA_933210815.1 of Meta bourneti. Lineage (NCBI taxonomy): Eukaryota > Metazoa > Arthropoda > Arachnida > Araneae > Tetragnathidae > Meta > Meta bourneti. The sequence goes on along the minus strand of OW119932.1, from coordinate 57,410,460 downwards.
GAGGGTCAAGATGGTGGGTTCAGGATATTCCCTGAGGAATCCCTGAACTCACCACAGCGACGTTTAAGACGTGGTGGGAATGTGTGGTATTCTTTTTCGATGTGAGATCGCGGTCTCTTGCGAGATTTGGTTAAGGATGTATCGTGGGGCGGGATGTTATGAAGGAGTGCGTTTGGCAGTTGAGGGATTTTGTAAAAGAATTTGAAGGGGAGAGGCTTTAATAAATTCGGCGATGGGTTCAATTTTGAGGACATTGTGAAGAATTTCACGGCGGTCAAAGTAGAGGCTTACATGAATGCTGATGATCCGGGGTAAGGGTTGAGCTGTATCGGCTCCTCCTTCGATGGCGATTCCCAGAAGAGGTCGAGTCTTCTTAACTATGATTCGGAACCTCCCGTTGCCTTCTGGAATCGTCCGATGACCCTGCGATGAAATGGAACATTAATATGTTGTTAATCGAACATAAATAATCAGCTTTTAAATTTCTTGGAAACGGTCTCAACCTCTGGGAGAGACCACTCATCTTTAGAAAGTAGGGTAAACTAGACAGTTATTGACACCCTAATCTTTAATTTAAAAAATAAGCTTTCATGTCAATGTTTAGTTTCAAATAAAGGCGGGAAAAATTTCCTGTGAATCATAGAAGTCTGCTGTGTTAAAACATTTTCAAACTGTAAACATCGAGAAAGGTAATATAACCGCAATCGAGAAGTATACAAACAAGGTACTAGTTAAGAGGACGGTTTCTTCTGTTTTTGCTAAGAAAAGAGCATGAACATGTTTTGTAAGATAGATTAGCCATATATTTCTTTGCATAAGTCCATTTATACTGCAAAAATGAACTAAACAAGAATGAAGGGACGTCAATAACTGGTGTCAATTACTCATCCATAGGGTGTCAATAACCGAATTTGCACTATTTATTCTCAATGTATTACAAAATTTCTTCCAGGGATAATTTTTTGCATGAAACCCTTTATTCAGCTTAAAGTAGAGTAATTCAGGAAAAGTTACAATGAATTTCAACTTGAATGAACTGTTTCTACTATTTTTTCCATGAATTTATAGTATAAATATTCCCTTAAGGGTTGTCAAAAACTGTCTTGTTTACCCTACCATATGGCACACGTTAACCCTCCAAGTGGTCGGAACGAGATATCTCGTTCATCCAGATCTGATCAATTTTGCCAATGACAATATATCTCGTCATCAAGATATTGCCGATATTTAAAATTATTGACGAGAATATTTATAATTGTTGACGAGATCATGATCTGGCCAGTTTTTGTTTCAAATGAAGAGATATTCCGTCCACCAAGATCTGGTCAGTTTTGTTAATGACGAGATACGTCTTCGAGACAACCAACAGGAGGGTTAAAACTATCGTGAGAGATTTTTTTCTGTCAATCTGGATGTTTCATTTATTTTTATTGCAAAGACATTTAGACAAAGGCATCTTTTAACCCCCATGTGTAGCTATGTGTGACGCATGAAGTCGGAGGATAGCACAAAAACAATTTTCTCATGCCATTTCTTTCTCTTGAGGAGCTTACTACCTTTCTTGATGAACTCCCCCAAGGTAATATGCTTTCTTCCAGATCCGCAGAATAACTTTCATACCGCGAGTTTATGGAGACATCTTCATACCTCGTTCTGGTTGCAACTTGACGTATTTCAATGTTTACGTTGCTACTATGTTAATTTTGTAATATGAGTTGTATCATTAAATGAATTATTGTTTTTAATGTTTATTGGTTGAAAAATGTTAGATATAATGGCACTAAAACTGAACAAAATTTATTACCTAAAGGTTAGACGTATATTGTATGACTTGTGATTCAATGATTATTGAAAAGAAAATTTACACCTTATTTTATTAACCTTATTAATAAAAGTATTATTACCTTAAAATTGTTTTACGCCAATTGTGTTTTAATCCTTTTTCAATTTTATTTAGAGGTCTGTATTGGATTCACGTGTAAATAACTGTTTTTATTTATATTATTTCACTATTAGTATATTGCAATTGAAAAATAAAAATGATTCACCATTAAAAACATGCATTTAATGATTTTGTAATTGAATGATCAGTTACCATAGGATATTGTGATTCAAAATCCAGTCAGCTATTGGTGTAGAGTTTTACAAACTCTATTTTTATATATTAAAATGCAGAAAAACAGAAAAAGTTCTAAGTAATAATAAATAAATGAAAACACAAAGAGAATGCATTGTTAGGTACTTTTATTCCACCCTGATTACTTTGTCTGTAATGTAATTCAAGTTTAAAAATTGAAATTGGAAAGTACTTTTTCAAGTCCTAACAACAGCAGGGTTCATATTGAAACAAACTCCATAACTTTAGAGTTTCTTTAATTTGATACATACTCATTTGGAATCATTTTCAAGTTGCATAAATATATTTGTATCAATCCATGATTTTACTAAAACTCTTATGTTTGAAAAGTAAAGTGTCACAATTAAACAGCAAAACAATTTGCACTTCTAACATTTTCTATGAATTTTGGATCTTGAAGTTCTCTTATTAAAATATAGATGGCAGCACTACACTAAGGTCTTACCGGCAGGCGAACTGAAGCACTTCTTTGCTGTTGCCTCTCCAACTGCTGCTGCTTCTTCCGGGCCTGTATAGCATGCGGGTCAGGCAGCGACCTGTGTCTTCGCACCTTGATGTGAGGGACCTGGAGAGTGTTGGGGGAGAGTGGAGCGTGAACGGGACTTAGTCTTGGAGACAATGGGACATGAACGGGACTTAGTCTAGGGGATCTGGGAGGAATTGGCGATCTTCGCCTCTGGGTTAAAGCAATGGCTTCTAGTCGGGATAAAACAGCTCTGGCGGCATTCTGAAATCAGAAAAAAACGTTAAGGATTAATCAACACCGAAACATACTATGTATCTAGTTAAATAGATGAAAACCTTAGTTAAAATAACTAATAACAATTTAAAAACTTCGTCAATGAAACAAAATGCTTCGTCAATGTAAAAGATCATTAATGTCCATTTCGGTGGAGCAAAGATGTTCACCTTCATAAGGACAGAAGAAAGTCACAAAGAAACGCGAGTTTAGATATGTACTAGAATAGCGTTGCTACAACTCATTTTTTAACAAAGCTTTTCCAGGCCGCGTGTAAAGACGATGAAGCACTAGCGTCATTCACTAATGTATTCGACGTAAAAATAGATAAGGCTTCTCTGAATGTTTAACTCGAGAATAGATTGGACCCTTTTTCTGTTTTGATATCAAAAGTGGTGAGAAAATTCCCAACAGTGTTGAGTGATGGCAGATTTGTTTATTTCTTTATTTTTAAATCTGAGGTGAGACAAGAGGTATCTCTTAGACGGTTGTTAATTTTCACTAAGTTCGGATATTTGGCCTCGAGGGTCTCCTTAACCCTCGGTTACTAGCATTACACCGTAACGTTTTTCGCCGTTTTTCGCTCTTCATATTCGGATAAGTCAAACAAATGAAAGACTAGAAAGGAAAAGATTAAACCTTTCAATCATTCTCGCTCCTCATTGGTTCGACGGATCCGAATACGGAGAACAGATTCCGAGAGACGTACAAGTGCAAATGAGCCTTAGTACTCATGGACTGCTTTCTTCATAATCCAGCCCGTAGCACTCAAGAAGTTCTGTTGATAAAAGTATCTGTGTTTAAATGGGTGTAATCTGATTTGTGAAGTCATTTGAATTCAATTTTTTGACGTACTTCTTTACCTGATGCATTCTCGATACATTTTTGGCGAGATATATACCTTAAAGAACCTTAGGTGAATGGAATTCGAATTTAATGAAAGCGTTATTTCATTTTCTCACTTCTGAGATACTCCCTAGAAGTTAGGCCATTGTTACTTAAAGTGGGTGCTACCGCCCCCTGTGGACTCTGTTGGAAACTTGAGGGGCAAATCTGGCCTCAGAGGAAATAGGAGTTGTACCGGTCGGTCTGGCATTCCCACATCTGGAATTCAGATCTCCCTCGACTGCAAAACAAGTTGTCAACACCTAAATTATCTTGGGCCCTCCCTAAGAGGAATGCAGACGGGCCACCCCCAGGAAAACACTTGTTTACAGTTCTGTGGAGACTCGGGCCAGAAAGACATTACATCTGTCCTCGGGTCGGGAAGCTGTGGAGGTTCTCATGACCTTCCGTTGCAGATGGCGTGGAAACACCGGGATTAACATTCCAAGACTGATACGAACTCCCCCTCAAAAGATGAGGGCAGAATAGATTGAAACCACGAAAGGAGCATCTTTCAGACTGACAGATTTTGACGAGCCTCCTGGCTCCTTGGCAGATTCGATGGTTAACAGCTGTGCCCTCATACTTTTCAATTAATCGTATAATATGTACATAATCTTCAAATTTCTCTATTCTAAATAAATATTTTATTGTGCTGTAAACAGTCTTACGCCTAATTAGAGATCGGAATAGTTACAGGGTCATTGAAGATTAAGAATGGGCAATAGGAAGAAGCTAAAAAATTTTGTCGTTGGAAAAGTGTATTACTTTATAAACACCTATCTTCGGATCTTTCCCTTCGGGATGGATCCCAGACTGTCGAGAATAGCCCGTTCTGTTGTTCCATTAAGACTTTAATTCTATCAACTTATCATTTGACTCTCCAGATACACTTACTACAGTGATGCATTGTCATTGGTTCTTTTACCTAAAATGAGGAACCAACTGCAACAGTAGAGATTGAAGGATGCTAATGACGAAAATATTGCCGGATGAAAAGAAATTGGCTGCACAACACCAAAAACTCATCCTTTTCATTAGTGATTATTTTTAATTTTACTGACTTGATTGATATTTATTACAAATAATAGTAAGCAATCTAGTGCGTTTATATGCCGAAGGTCATGTCAGGTACGGACATTCTTTGTCTCTACAGGACGTTATATTTAACTTCTGGATGTTTCTTTTAGCTCTGAAGTCATCAGACAAACAGTTGTAACGTTTTTGTAACGCTGGACTTTTCATACATGCCACCCAGTGCTCTTCTGATTTGAAAGTTTGACGTAAAAATAACAGGCATGCTTACTTCATTTTCTTTATTTCTAATACTAGCCTCAGAAGTACTACATTTGTAAACTTGTGATTTTTTTATGTATTCATTCATCGATTAAACATATTGAAATGTCATTTTTGACGTGAATACGTCTTTAAAATCGGTATGGAGGTCATCGGCAGAAACTTGAGCGTCACGAAAGGTGTTGATATCTCAAAGCCCCATAACTCCAGGGGTAATCAGCCTATAGGAAATGACCTACCATCGTGGAGAGGAAGGTGAGCCGCGTCGACCAGATCGACCACTAATCCACCCCCCCCCCCTCTGATCTCCATATGAGCCACATTTCGGGCACACACATACGCTGGCCTGTTTAACCGCTGTAACTTCAGTTCTAATAGACGGGTCGTGGCGAGTGCGTGCTTAAATTGAAGAGAACGACGAGTTCTACAATTCCATTTGACTAGTTGACAGTTTAAACCATTTGTGTGAAAATTGTGTGCAGTGGAAAGTGACGATTTGTCGAAGATTTCCCTATGAAGCCAAATTATCACACTAAAGTTCCATTGCGGCATAGGAAACATTAAACAGGTTGAAAGAGCAGTTCAAGACGAACAAAATGATACCAACAAGTCTAAACCTATGACAAGTGCGGAGAGATCTAGAGCTTACCGAAGACTCAAGAAGGAGCAGGCGCGCGTACGCTGCGACGTCGCTGGACCATCTAACGAGCTGCCACCACGCTTGGAAACACCACCATCGACCTTACCTTCGTCAGGAACATCAGCATCGACACCATGCCGTTTGTCTCGTACTTAAGCTATCACAGACACATCATCCATAAGGTCGCCATAGAATACTAAGCATTGCCCACACTCTAACACCACTGTTACGTATCCACCAAAACTGGCTAAATAAATAAATGTCAAGCAAATACCCGCCGTCTTCATTTCACCAGCGACCCACTCACAAGGTATTCCGCCCAAAAGTATTCACGAACCAAACCTTACGGTACAGTGGGGACTACAACAAAGTTGGGGGCGCAGCCCCCTCTGTCCCGACAATTGCCACTACAGATTTGCGGAGGCGGCCCCAGGAAATTATAGTCCAGTGGTCTCTCAAAGCAAGGACGAAACTCGTGAGTCAATAGGTCTTAAAGACAGTTAACGGTGGTTCCTCCACATGGGCGGAGGAGTATTATCGCATCCTTATCAAGTTACGACGGGAGGGTCAATGGTACCTTGGTAGATTTTCCTCCAAAACAAGACTTTGATGCAATATAGCTCGCACGGTGGTCGCCTACCCGCTGTTTTTTATGTTTTTAGAAGAAAATTCTCAACAAATCATGGCGAATATTCTACAAAAGATTACTACAGAAAAATTCACATCTCTATGCAAACATACTCTTTATTTAGTAATCGATAAAAGACCAAGCTCAAAACAGCCCATCTAAAGAAGATAGACCTCACATGTAGACTCGTATTACATCGAATGCCTTCCCATTCCCGCTTTATTATTTACTCCACGCATCTCGTAAATTCTACTACACAAAACGCCTATTAGTAGATCTTGGCCGTCAAAAGCCCTTTCCGCGATAAAAATCGCAGCGCGGAAATAAGCTCGTCACGCTAATGACCGCATTATTCACGCTCGAACCAAGTGAGGCGGAAGCGAACGATTGTGCACGGATTTCAATTAAATCAATAGACTTTCAGTGGAGATGGGAATTGATGGCGGACAATGGCTACCGGTCATGATGTTTCAGACGGCGTGTAATTAAGGGAATGCGGTAACAAGTCCTGGATTAACGTTCTCACAGCACGCGATAATCTACTATGCTTGTTGAGTTGAAATCGGAATATGTGACGTCACGCGTCAAAGCGGCAAACGATTTTCTCTATGTGTTGAACTTGAATCGCAAGCTGTTTGATTATTTTGTTAAAAAAAATGCTCTTGTCTGAATTTGTGGGGGGATAGAAATCTGTTGCAATAGAATTTTACTCTCCCAAATGCTTAAAACATAAATTCAGTCAGGATTACTTTAAAAATAAATAATAAATAAACGAAAACAATTCAAACAAAGAAAAACTTCACAGCTAGCAAAAGTAGCAATTTTGTCGTTTTGGAGTTGACCAATTGATTATCACACATCAATTCGGAATCCATTACTTGGAATTTCTTCTGGCGAAGTGCTGAAATTGTATTCGAAGCTATGTTATGTCACTTCCGGAATACGTACAGGAAACACGTTTCACCGCACAAACACTACCGTTATCGACATTCGGCTCGGCAGAAAAAAGCCTATTATGGATCTAGAAATCTAGAATAACACTCAGAAATGAAATACAATACAAATGTTGATACAGAAAACCAAGATAAAGATCCTGTAGAAGTGAAACTACAATTTGAGATAAAACACCACAAGAACAGTACAAGAAATCTAAGACAAAAAGGGATTTCAAGTTCTCTAACACTGCTGAAATCAAGAAAACGAGCGAGGAAAATAATTGAAGACGGAGAAAAAGTTCGGGTACACGAAATCATAGGAGAAACATTGTTACAGCTCACCTTGGCAGTCTATTAAACTGATGGAGCATGATTGCAGCACAAAACTATTTTTGGTAAATCATTTCATAGTAGTTCGATTATTATAATAGTAGATTATAATAGAAAAGTTCTTATGAATCAGAATTTTGAGTCGTATTTTTAATTACATCTTTATAAAATACATGAAAATACAGGATGGCGCCATCAAAAAACTTTCACTCTTAGGAAGCATCTATAACAAAATCGAATAAACGAAATGGAACTAAATTGGATATTGATACTTTTGAAGACATGGGCATATGGGGACTTAAGAGACATGGGAATGGGGAACAAAATTTTAGTATCAACAGTCGACGTAAGGGGTCCATGCGACATATGGCGATTTCACCATTTTTGTCACCATTCTATAGAAATGCCTATTATTTATCTATTATTTCTGTTATTTATCGTTCCAACAGTTGGTGCACGCGACAAAATTAAAATAGTTATTTATTTGATAGAAATAATTAATTGCTCTATAATTAATATAATGAATAATAATTAAGTTGAAAGGAAACAAATTAGAAAATCTTATCCGTATTATTTTAATACAGATTCGCCTTTTCCCCATAGGGGGTTATCAACATCATTATCCCAGATCCCCAAAAAGTCAAGATTACAAGAAAATGAAAGAATACCCCCAGAACATTGGAGTTCCTCAATTACCACTTAGAAACAGTAATAGAAAGGAAGATGACTTTCACCCTTGACAAAGACAGCCCAGTAGCAGAAACGGAACAAAGTAATAAAAAAAGGAGACACCTACACCGGAGCAGCTCAAGAAATCGAATACTACAACTTATTTCAAGTCCTGTAGAATCAAGAAAACGAGCAAAAAGATTAATTGGGGGAGAAATGTCCGGATACTAAGAAAACTTTGTTACGATACACCGTAACAAGCTATTAAACCGATAGGAATGGTTGGAGACAACTTCCACAAATATAAAGGAACTTTTTTCTCAGCGACTGAGGGTAAACAGTGACTTTTAGATATATCTGAAAGTCAATGTATAAATTAAGGTAATAGATATAAAGGGGAAGAAATTTTATTTCATTTAACTACGCGGATTTCATTCAAAATTATCTGCAACTGAGTAAAACACGAAAATGATGGCGAAACATTTAAAAAAATTTAATTTTATTTTTATTTACTTAAAGGAACTTTTCCATTTCTCAGAAACAGAGGTAGGATATACTTCTAGATATATCATGCTTTTCTTAGGGACAAGTAGCTCTATATATCTAAAAGCCACTGTATAAATTAAGGTAATAGATGTAAAGGTGAAGAAAAAATAAGCATATTTTAAATTACGTGGTTTGCATTCAAAATATGTACAATTGCGAGTAAAACACGAAATCGGTGGTAAAACGTTTTACAAATTAAATTATTATTATTTAAGATTTTATTATTATTTTATTTAATTAAAGGAACTTTTCAGTTTCTCAGAAAAGGAGGTAGGATATACAGTGACTTCAAGATATATCTCTCTTCTTGTGGATAAAAAACACGATACATCTAGAAGTCACATTTAAATTAAGGTAATAGATATAAGGGTGGAGAAAAATAATAATGTATTAAATTAACACGGTTTTTATTCAAAATTATGTACCACTTCGAGTGAAATACGAGATCGATGATAAAACTTTTAAAAAATTAAATTAAATTTTTAATACATTTTATTCTCATCCACGCCAAGAGGAAGATTCCAAATCTCTTTGCAATACAATTTAGCCTTTTCACGTTGGATACACATTGCCTCGTAACAAATATTCCAAGTGATTTCGTCGAGATATCTCGCCCATCAAGATTCGACCAATTTTGCTAATGACGAGATACCTCGTCATCAAGATACTGACGATTTCTTTTATGATGACGAGATCAAGATCTGATAAGTTTTTTAATGACGAGATATCTCGTTCATCATCAAGATTTGGTCAGTTTTTTAATGACGAGATATCTCGTTCATCATCAAGATTTGGTCAGTTTTGCTAATGACGAGATACCTAGTGAAGACAACCAAGCACCTGGAATGTTAATGATTCATTCAAGAGTATGTCCAGGTCCTCAAATTTTACTCGAACACAAATGTGCTACCAGAGATGCTTAATATATTCTGTACAATAACTATTCGAATTTTTAAGGTTGGCTTTTACCAGGCTTTCCTAGAAATCGAAAAGCAAAGTTCATTAAATTTTGATTTATATGTTGTTGAACATTGAAGGTTAACACTGCTAGTAGTTTTCTCGACGAGGTATATCTCGTCGTTAGTAAAACTGACGAGATATTGACTGACGAGATATCTCGTCATTATAAAAACTGACCAAATCTCGATCTCGTCATCATAAAAGAAATTGACAATATCTTGAGATATCACATCATTGGCAAAATTGGTCAGATCTTAATGGACGAGATATCTAGTCGAAACCATTTGGAGGGTTAAAAATGTTAAAAATTTGTTAATTTTACATTTCGCAGTCAATTGGAATAAAGTATTAAAAATGCATGAATTCAATTCTTGACTATCAATAATTAATATCGAAAAGCAAAGTTCATCAAATTTTGATTTATACTATGTTGTTAAACATTGAAGGTTAACACTGCTAGTGGTTGTTCCGACGAGGAATATCTCGTCATTAGCAAACCTGACGAAATATTGATTGACGAGATATCTCGTCATTATAAAAACTGACCAGATCTCGATCTCGTCATCATAAAAGAAATTGACAATATCTTGAGATATCACATCATTGGCAAAATTCAAAATTGGTCAGATCTTAATGGACGAGATATCTAGTCGAAACCATTTGGAGGGTTAAAAATGTTAAAAATTTGTTAATTTTACATTTCGCAGTCAATTGGAATAAAGTATTTAAAATGCATGAATTCAATTCTTGACTATCAATAATGTAGCTGTCTGAATTTGCGATGATAAAAAAGGGTAACTTTCTTTGCAGTTGTTTTTCTGAAACAAAACTGCTAATCGAAGTAGAACGAATCGGTTATTCCTCAGCCAGCTTTTTTATGTGACGTAAAAAATTACCGTATATATTTCAGAACTGATGATAATAAATATCATAATAACGGCATTAGATGTGATTGTCGTCCTAAAAATTGTGCGTTGAACATTAATGGGGAAAACCAGTCAGTAATTGATCAATTGGTACACATTATTCATGAAAAAATAAAACTGGAGTTTATTTGCAATTGAAATTGAAAGATTTTTTTCTACTCTGGAAAGGAGATGAGTAAAATATGTTAGGAGAGGATTTTTTGACAAACTAAATGTAGTTGGGGGGGGGGCGGTAGTGGCGGAACGTGCTTCCTGTGCATATTCCGGACATGACGTCACTTGGCTTGTTCTACGAAAACAATTTCAGCACTTTGACTACACTTCCGAATTGATGCGTGATAGTTGATCAACGCGAGTTCGTGTCCACGTGTTGCGAGTTCGAATGCAGCCAAAGACCGTCGTGTACAAAGGGGGATGGTGCACGTTAAATCCGTCAAATATCCTCACGTTGGCGTGGTGTGGAAGTTTGGAGAGTGGGGTGCCAGCTCAGGTGTTGCCTCGTCATCTGACCGTGGTTTAAAATTACGTAGTGTTGTCTCGGTCTTTCCCTTTGGGTTTGATCCCGGACCGTCACCAATAGCCCGTTGTGTTGCTCCAGTGTGACGTTAATTAAAATACCTACCTATTCCACTGCTAAAAAAGCTGTTAACAGTAGTAGTTAATAACTGTTATCAGTGCATTTCACAATAACTGTTAAGACTGTTATCGTAAAACAACAGTTTTGCCCATTTTAGATCTATCCATGCAATTCTTCATGGAAAGCAACGACCAATTTCATTATGACATTTATTTTTCATCATTTGATAAATATTCTATAACAGATCCAATTTTCTGTACAATAACGGTTCTTAACATAATCCATTAATGGTACCCCTGCTGATTATAATCGGATAATAATCGAGCAACAGATCAAAAATGCATTATTCAAAGACTCCTTTTGTCCAAACGTTGGTGGAGAAACATATAAATGCGAAATTATCACACAGCGTGAAATGATTAATCGATACCCGATTACGTTTTTGTACGCCCTGGAAATTGGTTTCCTTTTATCAGAGCCGACGGGTAGTGAATAGGATAACTTCATTAGCACAAGATTCCATTAACCAATCAATAAGGAAAGCGAAGATGGAATTATTCGTAAGAATTTGCGATTGTTTCTTGGGAGGAAGATGTATTTGTTATGGTAATCATTTGTTCAAAAGTTTAGTTTCTTCGAGAAACTTCTCGCATCGGTTCTCTGAACAATGGGTTGTATCCAGAATGTAACAGGATGGAATTGTCCGTAAACTCAATTAACCCTCGTAGTGGTTGTCTCGATGTCTCGTCATCATCAAAATTGATCAGATCTTGATGGACGAGATATCTCGTCATTAGAAGAACGCTGACCAGATCTGGGTCTCATCATCATAAAAAAATCTACAATATTTTGATGACGAAATATCTTGTCATTGGCAAAATTGGTCATGTCCTAATGAACGAGAAATATCGCCATTAGAAAAAGACTGACCAGATCTTGATCTCGCCATCATAACAATATCGGCATTATCTTGATGACGAGGTATCTTGCCATTAACAAAATTGACCAGATCTGGATGGACGAGATATCTCGTCATTAGAAGAAAACTGACCAGATCGGGGTCTCGTCATCATAAAAAATCTACAATATTTTGATGACGAAATATCCTGTCATTGGCAAAATTGGTCATGTCCTAATGAACGAGAAATATCGCCATTAGAAAAAGACTGACCAGATCTTGATCTCGCCATCATAACAATATCGGCATTATCTTGATGACGAGGTATCTTGCCATTAACAAAATTGACCAGATCTGGATGGACGAGATATCTCGTCATTAGAAGAAAACTGACCAGATCGGGGTCTCGTCATCATAAAAAATCTACAATATTTTGATGACGAAATATCCTGTCATTGGCAAAATTGGTCATGTCCTAATGAACGAGAAATATCGCCATTAGAAAAAGACTGACCAGATCTTGATCCCGCCATCATAACAATATCGGCATTATCTTGATGACGAGGTATCTTGCCATTAACAAAATTGACCAGATCTGGATGGACGAGATATCTCGTCATTAGAAGAAAACTGACCAGATCGGGGTCTCGTCATCATAAAAAATCTACAATATTTTGATGACGAAATATCCTGTCATTGGCAAAATTGGTCATGTCCTAATGAACGAGAAATATCGCCATTAGAAAAAGACTGACCAGATCTTGATCTCGCCATCATAACAATATCGGCATTATCTTGATGACGAGGTATCTTGCCATTAACAAAATTGACCAGATCTGGATGGACGAGATATCTCGTCATTAGAAGAACGCTGACCAGATCTGGGTCTCATCATCATAAAAAATCTACAATATTTTGATGACGAAATATCCTGTCATTGGCAAAATTGGTCATGTCCTAATGAACGAGAAATATCGCCATTAGAAAAAGACTGACCAGATCTTGATCTCGCCATCATAACAATATCGGCATTATCTTGATGACGAGGTATCTTGCCATTAACAAAATTGACCAGATCTGGATGGACGAGATATCTCGTCATTAGAAGAGAACTGACCAGATCGGGGTCTCGTCATCATAAAAAATCTACAATATTTTGATGACGAAATATCCTGTCATTGGCAAAATTGGTCATGTCCTAATGAACGAGAAATATCGCCATTAGAAAAAGACTGACCAGATCTTGATCTCGCCATCATAACAATATCGGCATTATCTTGATGACGAGGTATCTTGCCATTAACAAAATTGACCAGATCTGGATGGACGAGATATCTCGTCATTAGAAGAACGCTGACCAGATCTGGGTCTCATCATCATAAAAAATCTACAATATTTTGATGACGAAATATCCTGTCATTGGCAAAATTGGTCATGTCCTAATGAACGAGAAATATCGCCATTAGAAAAAGACTGACCAGATCTTGATCTCGCCATCATAACAATATCGGCATTATCTTGATGACGAGGTATCTTGCCATTAACAAAATTGACCAGATCTGGATGGACGAGATATCTCGTCATTAGAAGAAAACTGACCAGATCGGGGTCTCGTCATCATAAAAAAATTGGCAATATCTTTTGATGACAAGATATCTCATCGTCAGTAGCAAAATTAAATTGGTCAGATCTTGACGGACGAAATATCGCGTCGAAACCCCTTAGGATAGTTTATATGGAAAGGGTGAAATATATCTGAATTGAAGCACTCGATTTTGTGTTTGGACCAAAGTCATTATTCAAAGATAATCGTTTTGAAATCAGTCAGACGTTTTATTGACGAAGGTAGGTAAGTAGTTCATTACTATTGAACTACAGAACTATTGGTGACGGCGACCTGAGCTGGCACCCCACTCTCCAAACTTCCACACCACTCCAATTCATTGACGAAGAAAAATAGGTATTTTCAAAATCTTGGTAAATGTAGAGTTAAAGCTTCGAGCACTTCCCATCAACCCTATGGAGATCTATTGCTCAAACCAAACACGTTTAAACTAAACGGAAAAATTGACAAATAAATTCCGAAGTGGTGAAATTAACTTTTCCCCCGTTTAATGCCATTCTCTAGTATACAAATACCGATGATTTCTGTGTAAAGTATCTTAGTGAAATATGCATTTAGATTAGCTTTGTTATACAAAGATTGACACAAGAACACTTAGAGAAACAGTCTATATACCCAAATGATGTCTCGCTTCCAAATACCGATCGTAAAGAGAGTTCTTTAAGGAGAAACCGTCAACGAAGTAGGTGATCGGTGTCCATTTCCTCCCGAATATCTGCAGAAAGGGTCAGGAACGATGTTAATGCGATGTAAACGTTTCGATCGGCAGTCATGACTTGGGGCAAGGCGGAAGAAATTTCAGATGTTTACCCAGGACTTTTTCTTTGGAAGGGGACATTGGTTCCTAAATTACCAGCCTACGACGATCTCCTATGGCAATCGCCATAAACGATTTAGAGTATGAGCAGTCTTTTTACCTGGTTATTTTTTTTACCCACCATCGTACAAATAAACTGATCCATGCCATAAGGTTGGTTAATTTTGTTATGAGATAGCTGAAATGCTGGCTAAGGGGGTTTCCGAGCAGATCACCCCGTAAATACAGATCTCAACGCCGTGGAAATTTACTCCTCATCTTCTCAATTGGGAACGCAGCCATTTCGCCTCGACTATTAGAAATCATTACGGATATAGGGAAGCACCAAGACAGAGGTAGTCCTACCTCTGTCTTGGTGCTTCCCTATTGGAAATCTTGGTATTGCCCAATTGGAAGAGTAGTGGATTAGGAACCGGAGGATTGCGAGTTCCAGCCAAAGATCGCCGTGTACACGGGGGCTGGTGCACGTTAAATCTGTCGTGGCCTCAAATGTCCTCACATTGGCGTGGTGTCTAAATTTGGAGAGTGGGGTGCCAGCTCAGGTGTTGCCTCGTCATCTGACCATGGTTCAAAATTACGTTGTTGTCTCGGATCTTTCACTTGGGGATTGATCCCGTACCGTCGCCAATAGCCCCTTGTGTTGCTCCAGTGCGATGTTAATTAAGTAGCAATTACCACCGCGTTTGAATGGGTATGGAAGTAGTTGAATTAACGTCGCACTGGAGCAACACATCGGGATATTGGTGACGGTCTTTGATCAATCCCACTTTCCAAACTTCCATACCCTGCCAACATGAGGATATTTGAGGCCACGACGGATTTAACGTGCGCAACGTACACGACTGTCTTTGGTTGAATGGAGTTTGGAACTCTCAACCTTTTTATCTCGACAGAAAATGCCTCTCATATAGAGCCTATTTAAATGTTAAAAACTGCCAGATATCTGGGTTAATGATGAGACTTAATTTCCCTTGAAAAAAAAATCCATCTACTTTTTACTCAATCTTAGTTAATGGAAACGCTTCAGCCTCAGGGGCTCATACCAGTTTATAACGCAGCGAAGAAACGTCTTCAATACAATTTTTCTCGACGTTCCTTAAGATTAAGAAGATTGAGCGGCTCCTGCACGTGAAGTGAGTACAAAAAGAGATTGATGTCTCTTAAGCTCTCACGGGGGCTGTTAAAATATTCATATTAATGGAAATTTTCGATTAATTTTGTGCAACGAATTAAAAATTAGTATGGCAGTGATAATAAATCTAGGTAATGTCTATTGCAGTAGCTCGCCATGCGACTAATTCCTGCCTTACTTGCATACTTTTTAATCAAAAATTTGGTAACGCCCTTGATATTTTTTCACCGCAATGCCAGCTTATGGATAATATCGTCACCTTAACGCATGGATTAGGGAACTCGATTTTTTTTATCGATTTTTGAGATTGTTGGGTAGGTAGGTAGTTTATTAACGTCGCACTAGAGCGACACGACGGGCTATTAGCGGCGGTCCGGGATCAATTCTGAAGGGAAGGGCCCGAGGGCAGTACCACGTAATTTTGAACCAGGGTCAGATGACGAGGTCAACACCTTGAGATTGTTGGGTATAAATAAATGAGGCGAGACGCTACAAATCCTCTGGTTGGTAGTTAATTAACGTCGAACTGGAGCAACACAACAGGCTATTGGCGACGGTCTGGGAACCACCCCGAAGGGAAAGATCCGCGGACAGCACCTCGTATTTTTGAGCCGCTGTCAGACAACGAAATAAACACCTGAGTTGGCATCCCACTCTCCAAGCTTCCACACAACGTCAACGTGTGGACATTAGAGGTCACGAGAGATTCAATATGCACCAGCCCTAGCTTACACGACTGTCTTTGGTTGGATTAAATTTCGAATTCACAATCATCCGGTTGCTAAACCGTTACTCTTCCAACCGGGCTACCGCGTCCCGTTGTGGTTATAAACCAATACCGAATCCCGAAAAAGCTCAGAGATTTAGAACTAAAATAACCTCACAAAACGCAAAGTAAAATATGTTATTCCCGATATTGTGTATATCCTGTGCTCTAATGCAGAAAAATCTGCATCTGCAGATATCTAAAACGAATGACATTCTGTAAACACACAGAAGCTGTTTTGATTTTTCATATCTGGAATCTCTCAACTTTGAAAAGCTTAAGCACGCTATCTGAAGATATACGATGATACTCTATGAATAATACTACGAAGATACCATGAATAAATGTATCCTCTTTCATATATGAAGTTTCACGTCTCTTTTCGGAACTTGGCTTCAGTTCTTGGCTTCACTTTAATATTCCATTCTGGCACTTCAATTTAAAGTAGAGTTTCACATTCATGTGGTAGTGATGTAACGTACGATATCACCGACAGTTTTTCTGAATGCGGACTGGTGTATATTCTCGGAATTGGAAAATTGTCATACATGACATAACGTAGAGTACATTGGATCAAAATGATATTGAAGGCGCTGACGAAATATATGAAAACCAAACAGACCGGCTTTGGGTTTTGCAGCGCTAGACGAAAATGTTTGAAATTTAAACCATTGAAGGGACTATTTGTTTGAAGAAAAACTTATATAGCGTCGGCTTAGAGCAGAAACGAACTGATTGACATTTTTACTGACACTAAATGCTTATTTTCATGATGATGAGAAATGTATTGCCACATTGAAATCTGTTTTTTCACGGAGGGGGTCACACGCATAACTCCACTTTATAACCCATCAGTCTCCCCTGCATGACTTCTAAACAGTTTTGATTTTATTGACCAATAGAATCTTTCCGAAGGATTCTTTACTAAGGAAAGTACCAGCAGATCCATTACAAAGAATTCTATTCCAAGGAAGAAGTAATCAAATCTTTCCAAAGAATGCTATTCTAACGAAAGGAACAATAGAATCTTTCCAAAGGATTTTAATCTAAGGAAAGAACTACTAGTACCTTTATAATGGATTTTATTTTAAAGAAAAGGACCAATACAATCTTTCCTAATCATAGGACGAACAGAATATTTCCAAAAGATTCTATTCTAAGAAAATGAGTAATAGAATATTTCAAAATGATTCCATTCTAAGGAAAGGAGCAGTAGTATCTTCCGAAGGATTCTTTTCTAAGGAACAATAGAATGTGTCCAAAGATATCTTCTAAGGAAAGGAGCGTTATATTTTTGGAGATTGAAGAAATCCATGGATCCTTTTAACCAATAAGGTGCAGCTTTTTGTATTAAGTGTGTTGTTGGTAAAAACAATACTTCACTTCTCGGAAATTTCATGATGGTCAGAAGGTTAAAGGATGTATAACACACTAATTAAATTATTAACTTTTTACCTAAAAACTAATAATTGGTCTTTCAAATAGCTGTACAGTTAAGTATTTTTGTCACGTAATGAGATCTGCTCTAAGCCGACGATATACATATTTATATAAGGAAAGACCTATAACTCTTATATTGACATATTTTTTTACCTTTAAACTAATAGTTGTTCTTTTAAAAGGCTGTAAATTTAAATATTTTTGTCATTTACGCTATGTCAACAACGCAATTTAAATGGAATTTAATTCGTGCTGGAACATAATTTTTTCAAGAATTCGCTAATTGTCCAATCAAGTATGAGTCGGAACTATGAGTGGCTTTCCTGGACCTTCGATCTGAAATAGAATTCTTTTAATATCTATGTGCCCTATCAAATACCATTATAAAGTGAAAATTATCGCATTCAAAATGTCTTCGAAGGTTTTTTTTATCTTGAACAAACTATTGCTTAAGGAACTTTGGGATTCAAACTTCAGGAAAAGTATCAAAACACCGATGCTTGCAAAACAACTTGATAAATGCAAATGGACCTTCGATCTGAAATAGGATGCCTTTGATATTCATGTGCCAGACCCAAGTCCATTCAAATGCCTTTAAAAAACGGAAATACCACACACAAAAGAACTTTTTCGAAAGTTTTTATCTCGTGCAAAACTATTACCAGAAAACTCGGAAGAGATATCCGTAAATAAATCGAAACACCAATGTTTACAAACTTGAAAAATGTAAATGGACCTTTTCGTTAAAACAGAATTCTTTTAATAATTCCACAAATTGTCCAATCCAATGCCATTCGAAAGTGGAAACAATTTTTTCGATTTGTATCTTCTCAACAAACTATAGCTTTACCCTCCAAGTGGTTTCGACGAGATATCTCATCCATCAAAATCTATCTGACCAATTTTGCTAATGACGAGATATCTCGTCCATCAAGATATTGTCAATTTTTCAATGATGACAAGATCGAGATCTGGCCAGTTTTCTTCAAATGACGAGATATCTCGTCTATTAAGATCTGGTCTGATTTGATAATAGCGAGAAACCTCTTCGAGACAGCCACCTGGAGGGTTAAGAAACATCGGAACTCGAAATCCGGAAAACTTATCGGAACACAGATGTTTGGAAACAATTCGAAAGTTTTTATCTCGCGCATAGCTATTACAAGAAAACTCGAAAGAGATATCCGTAAATAAGTCGAAACTCCGATGTTTACAAACAACTTCGGCAGTGCAAATGGACCTTCTTGTTGAAACAGAATTCCTTTAATAATTCATGAATTGTCCAATCAAACGCCATTAAAAAACGGAAGTACCGCATACAAAAGAACGTTTTTGAAAGTTCCTACCACGTGCAAAGCTATTACAAGAAAACAACGAAGAGATATCCGTAAATAAGTCGAAACTCCGATGTTTACAAACAACTTCGGCAGTGCAAATGGACCTTCTTGTTGAAACAGAATTCCTTTAATAATTCATGAATTGTCCAATCAAACGCCATTAAAAAACGGAAATACCGCATACAAAAGAACGTTTTTGAAAGTTCCTACCACGTGCAAAGCTATTACAAGAAAATTAGGAAGGGATATCTGTAAATTAGTCGAAACACCGATGTTTACAAACAACTTGGGCAATGCAAATGGACCTCCTTGTTGAAACAGAATTCCTTTAATAATTCATGAATTGTCCAATCAAACGCCATTAAAAAACGGAAGTACCGCATACAAAAGAACGTTTTTGGAAGTTCCTACCACGTGCAAAGCTATTACAAGAAAACTAGGAAGGGATATCCGTAAATAAGTCGAAACACCGATGTTTACAAACAACTTGGGCAATGCAAATGGACCTCCTTGTTGAAACAGAATTCCTTTGGTAATTCATGAATTATCCAACCAAATGCCATTAAAAACGGAAATACCGCACACAAAAGAGCGTTTTCGAAAGTTTCTACCTCGTGCAAAGCTATTACAAGAAAACTAGGAAGGGATATCCGTAAATAAGTCGAAACACCGATGTTTACAAACAACTTGGGCAATGCAAATGGACCTCCTTGTTGAAACAGAATTCCTTTGGTAATTCATGAATTATCCAACCAAATGCCATTAAAAACGGAAATACCGCACACAAAAGAGCGTTTTTGGAAGTTCCTACCTCGTGCAAAGCTATTACAAGAAAACTAGGAAAGGATATCTGTAAATTAGTCGAAACACCGATGTTTACAAACAACTTGGGCAATGCAAATGGACCTCCTTGTTGAAACAGAATTCCTTTAATAATTCATGAATTGTCCAATCAAACGCCATTAAAAAACGGAAGTACCGCACACAAAAGAGCGTTTTCGAAAGTTTCTACCTCGTGCAAAGCTATTACAAGAAAACTAGGAAAGGATATCCGTAAATAAGTCGAAACACCGATGTTTACAAACAACTTGGGCAATGCAAATGGACCTCCTTGTTGAAACAGAATTCCTTTGGTAATTCATGAATTATCCAACCAAATGCCATTAAAAACGGAAATACCGCACACAAAAGAGCGTTTTCGAAAGTTTCTACCTCGTGCAAAGCTATTACAAGAAAACTAGGAAGGGATATCCGTAAATAAGTCGAAACACCGATGTTTACAAACAACTTGGGCAATGCAAATGGACCTCCTTGTTGAAACAGAATTCCTTTGGTAATTCATGAATTATCCAACCAAATGCCATTAAAAACGGAAATACCGCACACAAAAGAGCGTTTTCGAAAGTTTCTACCTCGTGCAAAGCTATTACAAGAAAACTAGGAAGGGATATCCGTAAATAAGTCGAAACACCGATGTTTACAAACAACTTGGGCAATGCAAATGGACCTCCTTGTTGAAACAGAATTCCTTTGGTAATTCATGAATTATCCAACCAAATGCCATTAAAAACGGAAATACCGCACACAAAAGAGCGTTTTCGAAAGTTTCTACCTCGTGCAAAGCTATTACAAGAAAACTAGGAAGGGATATCCGTAAATAAGTCGAAACACCGATGTTTACAAACAACTTGGGCAATGCAAATGGACCTCCTTGTTGAAACAGAATTCCTTTGGTAATTCATGATTTATCCAACCAAATGCCATTAAAAACGGAAATACCGCACACAAAAGAGCGTTTTCGAAAGTTTCTACCTCGTGCAAAGCTATTACAAGAAAACTAGGAAAGGATATCCGTAAATAAGTCGAAACACCGATGTTTACAAACAACTTGGGCAATGCAAATGGACCTCCTTGTTGAAACAGAATTCCTTTGGTAATTCATGAATTATCCAACCAAATGCCATTAAAAACGGAAATACCGCACACAAAAGAGCGTTTTCGAAAGTTTCTACCTCGTGCAAAGCTATTACAAGAAAACTAGGAAGGGATATCCGTAAATAAGTCGAAACACCGATGTTTACAAACAACTTGGGCAATGCAAATGGACCTCCTTGTTGAAACAGAATTCCTTTGGTAATTCATGAATTATCCAACCAAATGCCATTAAAAACGGAAATACCGCACACAAAAGAGCGTTTTCGAAAGTTTCTACCTCGTGCAAAGCTATTACAAGAAAACTAGGAAGGGATATCCGTAAATAAGTCGAAACACCGATGTTTACAAACAACTTGGGCAATGCAAATGGACCTCCTTGTTGAAACAGAATTCCTTTGGTAATTCATGAATTATCCAACCAAATGCCATTAAAAACGGAAATACCGCACACAAAAGAGCGTTTTCGAAAGTTTCTACCTCGTGCAAAGCTATTACAAGAAAACTAGGAAGGGATATCCGTAAATAAGTCGAAACACCGATGTTTACAAACAACTTGGGCAATGCAAATGGACCTCCTTGTTGAAACAGAATTCCTTTAATAATTCATGAATTATCCAACCAAATGCCATTAAAAAACGGAAATACCGCACACAAAAGAGCGTTTTCAAAAGTTTCTACCTCGTGCAAAGCTAGTACAAGAAAACTAGGAAGGGATATACGTAAATGAGTCGAAACACCGATGTTTACAAACAACTTGGGCAATGCAAATGGACCTTCTTGTTGAAACAGAATTCCTTTAATAATTCATGAATTGTCCAATCAAACGCCAATAAAAAGCGGAACTATCGCAATACCAGCGCACGCAAGGCAACCGCACAATTCGGTTTCTGGCTCATAGTAGGCTTAATTTAAAAATCGAGTTCCGGCGTTGAAATTCTTGGAACTCAACTTCCGTTCGGTGCGTGACCCGAAGTTGACGTTCGTTGAGAGTCTCACGAAAGGTGATAAAGCCTCGGAATAATCGCCATAAATCCGCTTCTTTTCGCCGATAAAAACTTCTTCGGGGTCTTGCTTACTTTGCGGCGTGACCTTCGTCAACGGTCGATGACTCGGGGAATCTCGGAGGTGAGGTACGCTTTGTGAGTCCCACCGCTTTAAAGTCATCACTTTCCAATGAGAATGTGAACCTTATAACACGTAGTATTCACTAGCGAGTTAACATATGCAACAATGAAATCAAATGCGGTAGGGTGTAAATTAGGACTTCCATATTGGGAATCTCAGGTACTACAGGGCACAGATCTAATTTCCAGTTTCAATGCCTTTAAAGTCCCGAAATTTCCAATAATTTCGATAGTGGATTTTTTTTCTTCATGCACCACAGAAGATTACATGCTAGACACACACATGTTAGGCACCACAGAATATTACATGTATAGAATGGATAAATTAAAACAGAATTTCAAGAGTCATTACATCTTGATACCCAAGTCCAGAGCGTTATAATAGGGCCGCGGTAGACCAGTTAAAAGAGTAACGGACTAGCAACCGAATGGTTGCGAGTTCGAATCCAACTAAAGACCGTCGTATACAAAGGGGGTTGGTGCACGTTAAATCTGTCGTAGCCTCAAGTGTCCACGTTGGCGTGGTGTGAAAGTTTGGAGAGTGGGGTGCCAGCTCAGGTGTGACCTCGTCATCTGACCGTGGTTCGAAATTACGTTGGGTTGTCCTCGGATCTTTCCCTTCGGGTTTGATCCCGGACCATCGCCTGTAGTGTTGCTACAGTGTGACGTTAGTTAAAATACCTACCTACCAGTGTGTTAATGCCGATTTCACGATGTCTTCTGTAAACCAGCGGAGCAATACAGGGAGGTTTGGAACTCACGGATTAAATGACCCATTTTCCATCTGGATGCAGGTTATTAGTGCTTAAATTAACAAACACACTTTTATTTAAATAATAATTCAATCGTTATAAACAAAAATCCAATAATCATAAGATATTATATTTTGACACTTTATTCAGTAGTTTTACTTTTTTTGAGTGTTCGATACTAAAATCTCGATTCATCTGCCGCATTTTTTAAACACTTTCCGCAAATACATTTCTTACAGAGTATATTTAGTGGTTTATTTTCATGGCACTTTCTTATTTGGCACTTTTTACGCGCCATTAGTAACTTTGCCGATGCTTCTGTCATCCTTTTATTGCAATACTGCATAGTCCCTTTTATTGTAATATTAGTGCAATGAAGAATGAAACTTTTCTCAACGTTGTGCGTGCTTAATATTTTGCACAGCAATGTATATTGAATGGTTTTAGAGTCGACAGTGTTGTGAAAACGCATAAAATGGCCCGTCACGTTAAAAATAGGTATTTTTCATGCGTATGTCGGAAGCAGGTAGATATGAAGACAAATATACACTATATTAAATTAATTTTGAAACCATTCAGATATTTTGGTATTTTTAATTAACGTCCACTGGAGAAAAACAACTGGCTATTGGTGACGGTCCGGGATCAAACCCAAAGGGAAAGATCGAGGACAACACAACGTAATTTTGAACCACGGTCAGATGACGAGGTCACATCTGAGGTGGCACCCCACTCTCCAAACTTCCACACCACGCCAACGCGAGGATATTTGAGGACATGACAGATTGAACGTGCACCAGCTCCCGTTATACACGACAGTCTTTGGTTGTATTCGAACTCGCAACATTCTGGTTGTTAATCCGTTGCTCTTCCATCCGGGCTACCGCTGACCTGTGGCCATTCCTGGAAATGTCATAAATTTCATTGAGGAAAAGCTATAAAACTTAGGAAGTAATTTTAAATCAACATTTTAAAACGCGTCATCTGACCCACTTGACAAAGTTATTGTCAACCTTCCAAGTGGTTTCGACGAGATATCTCGTCCATCAAGATCTGACCAATTTTGCTAATGATGAGATATCTCGTCAGTTTTTTCTGTACGATATATCTCGTCCATCAAGATATGGCCGGTTTTGCTAATGACGAAATACCTCTTCGAGGCGACCATCATGAGGTTGACGTATTCCTGACTAAATCTACTGATTGAATGATTAATTCTTTTAGTTATGATTTTGAATAATTTGTGTACAATATATCATGGTTAACTAGTCATGATTGAATTTTAGTTAAATAATCAATCGGTTCCGAAAATTAATCGATTACACCCAATACTGTTCAATATAAATAATTTCCCCCACAAAATCAACTAAATAGCGTTGAGGTTGATTGCGTTATATAGAGCAAGGACCGCAATTGGCTATGCAATATCAAGTAATGGATCATATTATGAATCAAGGGCCATATTTGTGCAATCTGCACCAGACAATATCAAGTAATGGACCATAGACACACGAGAAAAATTTTGCTGACACAAAAGAGAAATACACCCAGGGTGGAATCGAACCTATCCGCCTACAATTCGTAGGTTGCTAAGGCAGCGGCATACCCATTGAACCACGACGGCCTGAAGCTAAATAGCGTTATCATTGCCACAACACTACTAGAGATTTAGGACTCTGAGCAGCGTTAGACCGACAACTCCATTCTCCATTCAAACTCAACGGACTCAAAAGCAAATCAATATGTTTTTGAAGTGAATCTCTTATTTTCTTTTCGGAACGTCATTATATAAACTCTCCAATTCTATCTGATTGAACTTATTTCACAACTGTGTCGGAAAGGTTTTGTTCTGTTCTGCTTGTTATCGCTCGAATCCTTTGCTGCAAAAGCTCTGTAATTGCAAAATAAAAATACGTTTACTGCAAAAAGATTGGTTTTTGTTCGCGGGTTCTTTTAGAAATGAGAAATGTTTTTGTATTAGCAAAGTATATTTATGTATTAACAATGTTTGCTTTTTATTCCCCGAACGGAAGGACGGAGATTTGCACGTAAAGAAATCGATGTTTCGAGTTGTTATAAAAGCGTCTTTATTAGCGTCTGCAATCAGTTTACAAATCTCTGGCAGAAAACCTGTGTGTAGAATTCTGTATGGCACACTTACTTTTCAGTCATATTTTTTAAAAAAATGTATTGATATTTAGTTTATTTACGCTTTAATGAAAGAACTGTTGGATTTAAAACACAATTCAGCAGAAAATAATTTGGCGGATTTTCGACGAAACCGTTATTGTTGAAGTTTCGATTGTTGTATCGCAGGCAATGCATTTCGTATGAATGCACATGGACTTCCCGATTGTTTGGTTGGTTTTGGAGTTTCATGGCGCAAGGGCCATATTTGGCCAGGCGCCAGATACAAGACACACAAAACCAAGTAATAGACATACATACACAATGAAAATTTTACTGACAAAGAAGAGAGAAATACGCCCAGGAAGGAATGCACCTGACAGAATCGAACCTGCGCCGCCTACAATTCGAAGATTGCTAGCGCAGTGGGCAAACCCACTGAGCCACAACGGCCCCCATGGATATCAGCAGTGGTTGCACCAATACATTCGGCTGTGATACGTGTTTCCTGAACGTATTCCGGAGGTGACGTCACTTGGGCTTGTTTTCCGAACACAATTTCAACATGTCGCCAGTAAACATTCCAAAGAATAAATTCCGCATTGAAAAATGATAGTTGATTGGTCAGCGATAGTTGGATTAAACGCCAAACATCGCCAAAGGAGAGAGAAACTACACTTTAAGGTAACCTCGATGGAGCATTTGGGTAGCGGAAATAAAAATCTTTGATGTCCGTCCTGTTTGTTTGCAATGAAAATCCTTTTCATGTAGTTCGGCTCCGACGAGAAGACAGTCGACTTGGGGTCAGTCGATTTTTGAAAAGGTGTGAAACCTTGTTTGGAGATGACTACCACAAGCAAAAGCAGGATTAGCGATCGCCGTGACTGATTCTCCAATAACGCATTATCACTGCCGTCGCTTTTGGCACCGAAAGATAAACTTAGAACCAGAATCCGCGCCAAAGACGCCAATTGTGGAAGCGATTTGTTTACCTTGCCGCCAGTTCTCTTATGAAAAAAGGAAACCTCGTTAAAACCACGTGACTCGACCGTTAATTCTCGGGAGTTATATACGGCGATTTCACATGAAATTAAAAAGCTCCAAATCTGTTATTGGAATGATACATTACCGACTTAACCCAATGCCCCACTAAGTAACCAAACTTTGCATACAAGCAGTTTACCCAAATGTGTTGTTGCCTTCAATTGAAAATAATAAAAAGACCAAGTTAGTAGTCCAATAGTATTACCATCGCTGAGATGTTTGCTAACTATCCCAAGCTAGTGAAATTATTCTTATTGGATTAGGTCCAAAGAGACAGTAAAAACTAGTTATTCAGAGATGATTCATTACCGACTGAACTTAACGTCCCATTAAAGTAACTAAAAATAGGCCTCGAACTGAATCGGTGTGCCAAAGTCCACCTTCATGCCATCACACAGCGATAAAAACGACCGATGTTCACAGTTGAAATGGAGCAGAAATCCAAAGAAACAAAACACCCCTCCATTAACGGTGTCGGCTGCAGTCAAAACAAAGAAAAAAATAGGTTATCTCATTCGAAGTCATTAAAAGCAACAATAACATCAAACAAAGTGTGAATCACACCGTCGAGCTCCTGCTCAGCTCCAGCGTTGGAAGTTGCTGCCCTGACGTCATTCGATACGTCAGTGGTGAAACTTGGACGGCGGTGAGTCAGAGGGGATTAACGAATCAGAGCAGATAAGAGTTCTTGGATAATTTTCGCTTGTTATTCTGGGAGCTTAATGACCGAGGGGTAATGAAGGTTTCGTCGCAATGTTTAAGTGGGTGAACGACTGGTTGCCTGCTGATATAAATTATGAATGCTGTTGAACTTTGAAAATGAAGCCAATTTCTCACGCTCAATTTCACTCAGCTGAAAGTCCTTTTTCGGATAATGGACAGATTTCTCTGGAAAGAGACGTTGTTTTTGATAAATTGTTCGCAGTTTAAGGTTGTCTTATTCGAGGGATTTTCAGAGTAAACAAAGTAGGTAGTTAAGTAACGTCGCACTGGAGCGACAATACGGGCTATTGGCGACAGTTCTGAGCGTGGTGTGGAAGCTTGGAGAGTGGGGTGCTAGTTCATATGTTTGACCTCGTCATCTGACCGTGGTTCAAAACTATGAGGTGTTGTCCTCGGATCTTTCGCTTCGGGATTGATCCCAAACCGTCGCTAGTAGCCGGTTGTGTTGCTACCAGTGCTACGTTAATTCAACAATCCCCTTTTAAATGTTTGGTATCGTGTGGAAGTTTGGAAAGTGGGATGCCAGCTCAGATGTTGATCTCATCATCTGACCGTGGTTCAAATTTATGAGGTGTTGTCCTTCGATCTTTCCCGTCCAGATTGATTCCTAAACGTCGTCAATAGCCCGTTGTTCTGTTACATTGGAACGTAATTCAACTATCTACCTTTTAAATGTATTAAGTGATAATTTAATATTCTCGAAAATTTGTGACAAATGCACATGAAAGAAATCTTTCATAGGAAATTGAAACAAATAAAATATTCAAACAAAAATATAAAAAATGCATGTATTAATTGTTTGTATTATTAATATATGTACCATATATTAATAATACACAACAAAACATATTTCTGTGAAATATGATCTCAATATATTTAAAACACACAGGAAAGAAATAGATTAAAGATAAACATTTTATTTTGTATTAAAACGACATTTTTGCTGAACAATTTTTCTCAAAAGATAGAAAGATTAAATTTTTTCTGACGAGAACAAATTAACAGCAGAAATGTCCACACGAGGCGAAAAATATCGAAAATTAATTAGCATTTTTTATTTCATTAACGATTTGACGTAATTAATCACCAATTAACTTCTTTCCTTAATTTTTCTCGTTGATCTTACTTTTGCGTTATCTAATCGAGGTTAACGATTTACTCAAATTGCATTTAAATTACCATTCAGTTGAACCTTCCGGTTTGCAGGAAATAAAATGCTTTTTTATTTTTGTGGATCCTTTTAGAGAGAATGGGTTCGGTTTACAGATAATTTTAAGTGATATTATTTTTTCTTGCAAATTTAATGATGACAGAATTTAAGAAAGAAATGTAAATAACCTAGCTTGTGATAACGTAATGAATTCGACACCAAGTATTTCGTAAAAAAGATTCAAAACCGAATTTCACTAAAAGGTCTAAAAATAATTTAGTAATTTTTTTTGGAATAAAGAACAACAGTTTATTTATTTTATATGGAAGATATTTATTTTTATGTTATACTTATTTTAAAGAAAATAAAACAAGTGTTCGTTGGAAAAACTTTTTCTTTTCAACTAGTTATTCAAGAATAAATCTGGTTAGTTGGTTTTGGGGTTTTATGGCTCAAGGCATCGACGGCTCATGGCCATATCGACGGCTCAAGACCATATTTGGTCATGAGCCATAGATGTGGCCAGACACGACATATAATATGAAGTAATAGACACACACACAATGTAAGTTTCACTGACACAGAAGAGTGAAATACATCCAGGGAGGAATGCACTTGACAGGAATCGAACCTGCGCCTCCTACAACTCGAAGGTTGCTAGCGCAGTGGGCATAGCCACTGAGACACGACACTCCAAGAATAAATCTGGAAAAGTTAACATAGAATCAATTTTTTCTTTTCGAACATTGCAGAAAGGAACGATATTTCGGTATTTTTATCATCAACAACAAGCACACGTAGAAATTGGAATGATTTTTATAAATACTTCAGTGACGTGCATTGTAATATTCATTTTGGAATTATTTGCAATGTAATCATTCGTTTTGTATAGAAGCATTTTGCACTGCATCCAAGGATTTATTATTTTTTAGTGACTAAACCAAAACATTTAAATAATTAAATCAACTTATCCATCTAAATCAGTTATGTTTATGAATAAGTTAAATGAAAGTCAGTGGAAGCTATAATTTGTCAAAATTCTTTGAAAAGTTGCCTCGCCAAAATGAAATCCAAACGAACATGAAGCTTGAGATTAAAAACCATCACTACAAAAACTATTAGAAGCTTTTTCTGTCAAACTGAATATATGTGACGGTAGTGTTCCTGCAGCGGTACGGGTTTTCCGCACGTATTCCAGATGTGACGTCACTTGTCTTATTTTCGAATAGATTTCATCAGTTCGGCAATAAAAATTCCAAAGAATAAATTCAGAATTTATATATGATAGTTGATTGGTCAAAACCAATTTAACCAAAGCCAAACGTTGAAACGGCAATAAAAAAACCCTACATTTTAATTCAACCCCGGAATGCATCATGCGAAAGCACTTGGTCAAAAGTAAAATATTTTCAGACAGTCTGGTTGGTTCGTTTACACTAAAACCTTTGTTATATTTTACAAGTACGTTTAGAAAACTTCCAATTATAAACATTTTGAGAGTATCAAAGCCTCAAAATCGAGTACTAAAATTTTATGAATACTTGATTTGCACTCTTTTGTCTAGGAAAATGTTTACATTTCATATGCCAGGTAAGAATGATAAAGGAAATACGAAATTATAGTGAGCAATGGTAACCATCTTATCTACCCAGAATCATGTGACCAAAACTAGTAGTAACATGACCCTTAGACGACTTTCGTCTCCCGGTGGAAACAACGAACATTCCTCATCTGATTGGTCAGCGCGAAACACTAGTAGACTTTGGTGATTTCACCATTTTAGTCACTCTATAGAAATGCGCATTCGAGCATCTACTCTGTCACAAGATATTTTATCACCCAACGATGTGATAAGGTGTCAAACTGGCCAACGATGTCGATTTTTCACAGGGCGGCCACGTGACTACTAGTCGACATGTTGGACATGTCGTTTTACAGCTCCTCTCAATGGAAATGCTCACTCTACTTATATTTCACGTGCATGGTAAGAATTGATTCAAGTACAATGTACCACAATGGAACTAAAACCATATCTACGTCGCACAGAAACTGGCAACGTGGACAAAGCAACAACACTTCAAAAAGTACGATCGATGTGACAATGATCGATCGCTTCGATATGATGGATTCTATGAACATTATTTTTGTGAGTCCTTTTAATATTGAGTCTGGTCATTATTATACATCGTTAGGGATTGTGAGACCCGTTGGCTGATCCTAATAACTCAGATGTATTTTTGTTTACCATAGACGTTGGTGTAATTAACTGTATTTGGATTTTATGAGAGACATTTTCTGCCAAGCTATAGGTAGGTGGATGAAAAGTTTTTGTGGCGAAACATGTTACCTGTAATTAATCCGATAATGACGTCACTTGACTTGTTTTCCGAATACGATTTCAGCACTTTTCCAGTAAAAATTCCAAAGAATGAATTTCTAATTGCATTATTATAGTTAATTGGTCAATGCCAATTAGGTTATTGCCAAACGTTGTCAAAGTGGCTATGAGCTGCATTTTAAGGTAACCCTGATATGCATCATGGGTAGTTCAAGTGAAATCTCCATTTATCGTCTGGTTAATTCGTTTTACACTGAAATCTCTCTCATACCTTAACTAAATTTCACTTTCGATTAACAAATTACTGAGTTTCATGTTTAGTGGTTTTTCATTATTTTGTGATTTTATTGAAGGACTTAGTTTATTCTAATATTATAAATTATACCCGTTAACGTAAAAGTGTTTCCAAAATGGGTCCACATTTCGTGAGAAAATTATGTGAAAATACTTAGAATTAGAAAATAATTAGAAAAATTATGTGAAAATTCTAAAAAAACGTTATTTTTCTTGTCTTAATTTTTAATCTTAAAAATCTCTAAGATTTTTCTCTTTTAATCTCTTTAAAAAGTTTCAGAATTAAAACGGTTGCTTGTCAAAGAAAGCCTTCAAAGATTCATATAACATGTGTTTTCATTAATCCGTGCTTTCTTATAAATCAATGTACTATTTAATGTACACTGCTGGCCACCGTAAATGCAACACCCTGAAGGAAGCATGCAAATAATATGAAATTTACAACATGCATTAGCGGAGGTGAGATATGCAAATGATTAGAATTTCAGCGCAGACGCACATCATGCGCGCCTGTGGCGTCACTTCAAAGCGCTATTTAAGGCTTGGAGATTTCGACGATTTCAAGTACGGCAATTGTGTTTTTCTTGTGGTTTTTTCAAAAAAAACGATCAATTATGCCTCGTAGAAAACAGCGATCATCTTTTGATCAAGTATCCGAGTTCGACAGAGGAAGGATAGTGGCCTACCGAGATTGTGGATTATCTTTCAGGGAAATCGGTAGTCGTGTTGGACGAAACCAAACAACTGTAATGCGGATATGTGATCGTTGGATGCAGGAGGGTACGACGGACCGACGTGTTCGATCGCATCCACCTCAGTGCACCACTTCACGTGATGACAGGCATATTGTGCGTATGGCAGTGACGGATCGCTCAGCCACATCACGAACCATAGCACAGCACATTCAGTCTGTACCGCATCATCCAGTGTCTGCGCGTACCATTCGACGCCGTTTACAGCAGAGTGGTCTGTCCGCAAGACGTCCATTGCTTCGTCTACCCTTGACGCAGAACCACAGACGTTTCCGCCGCCAATGGTGCGATGAAAGAAGGATGTGGACGGCAGAATGGAATAAAATTGTCTTTACTGACGAGTCACGCTTCTGTCTGCAACACCACGATGGTCGGATTCGAGTCTGGAGACACCGTGGAGAGAGGATGCTGAACAGCTGCGTTATGCACCGCCACACTGGTCCTGCACCGGGTATTATGGTATGGGGCGGTATTGGATATCACTCTCGCACTCCTCTAGTACGCATTGCCGGTACTTTAAACAGCCAGCGCTACATCTCCGAGGTGTTGGAGCCAGTTGTCCTTCCTTACCTCCAGGGCTTGCCCACAGCTATATTTCAATAGGATAATGCGCGACCACACGTGGCACGCATTGTCCAAGGGTTCTTCGTCAATCGCCAGATTGAATTGCTTCCCTGGCCAGCTCGCTCTCCGGATCTTTCGCCGATAGAAAACATGTGGTCCATGGTTGCTCAACGATTGACCCAGAATACATCCCCAGCTGCCACACCAGATCAACTTTGGCAACGTGTGGAAGCTGCTTGGTCTGCTGTACCCCAAGAACACATCCAAAGTCTCTTTGAATCAATGCCGAGGCGTGTGGCAGCGGTGATCTCCAACAATGGCGGCTACTCTGGCTACTGATTTTGGCAGGAACCACACTTCACAGAAGTCTATAAATTTAATCATTTGATACTTGGTCAACATGTTATCTACAAAATAAATTTTGTTGTGATATCTCTTGTCTTTCTTGGTGTTGCAATTTGGGTGGCCAGCAGTGTATATTTAGTGTTAAAGTCAAATAAGCAAATGCGTAGAACATTTAAGACAAATCGAGTAACTTTCATGAAACACAAAAAATACTTCACACTCTAGATATTTTCCATTAAAACTTGGATGACATGTTAACTAGAATGAAACGCGGGCGATAAAATAATTACTATTGCAAGTTGACATTTGGTAATAATCAAAAAGTCTTTTGATGTTGCCATTATAAGCATAAAATCGTGTAAATTATGTAACACAAAGACATAAAAGGTGAAAAGGAAAAAGACACTATCCACATTTACATTCCAGTAAAAAGGATTCTGACATGTCTTACCATGTTCTCGAAAAACAGAAAGTATTCCATTTAGCCATAAACCAATCTATATATATATATATATATATATATATATATATATATATATATATATATATATATATATATATATATATATATATATATATATATATATATATATATAACATCCCCCAACAAAAGAAAACGAATAAAAAGAAAATTTCCCAACCTGTTATTCAATTCCGTAGTTTAGTACTCCCGCAGTATGACCCACTAGTTTCAGCATTTGAACCCAGCCACTAAGAAAGAAAACAGAAAAAGCAACCAAAGCGTGACATCTTGACCAACTTGCGCGAATAAACTAATGAGGATCACCCCACCTCGTCAGAGTGAACCCCACCAAGAGCTCATTATGTCCCTTCTGACCCTTTTCATCGATGGTAAATGTCCCTTTTAGCCTGTCCTACATCGTCCCTCACGGACAAAAGCCTTTTGATGCGGCGCATACTACAAGCTTAATTAAATCGCGTTAAAATATAAACTACTTTTCAAAAAGACCTAAATGGTGACGACATTAGTAACATTTACATCCTAGTAAGAAAAGATTTTGACCTGTTACCCATAAACAAAAAAGTAATCCATTTAGCCATCAACTAAACCACAATATCCCCAACTAAAGATAACTCGAATAAAAAGGAGAAATTTCACAACGCTCTTTTCCTTGGTCTAGCACTCCCAGTATTACAAACACATTCGTTGCATTTGAAACCAGCCACCACGAAACGGAACAAAACAGATCGGACAACCAAAGCGTGACATCTTGACCAACTTGTGAGGACAAATTGACGAGATTACCCAGTCCACAAAAAGGTTCGTTACATCCTGTGATGGACTGTTATTAAGAAAGTAAAATAACAGTATAAAGTAACTAAAATATAACAGCGTTGTCATAAATTAATAGTCGGCAAATGTTATCGAAAATATTAACAGTTGTCGATAAAAGTTATTGCCACATGAAAAGGAAGACAATTTTACGTGACTAAACATCACAATTTTTCCCACATTCAATTAAAAATATATATAATGTATAACAATTTGCAAAAAGTTGAAAGTGCAAATTCCTTAATAAATCGTTAGTTAGATAATTAATTAGTTAGTTAATTAATTTAAACAGTTTAATACGGCCACGGGCGCCAACTCGTATAGATTCAATCCCCACCCCCAAAAGAGTGGGACGAGGTTTCATTTAAAATTTGCTTTACTCTAACTTAATTTCTGCTTTACTCTAATTTAAAATATTTTCTCTATATTTTTCAATTCAGATTCAGTTTCTGAATGAAAAACACGTACCACGTTCAGTTTCTGAATAACGTATAACTTCAATGCGGTAGGTAGGTATTTTAACTAACGTCGCACTGGAGCAACACAACGGGGTATTGGCGACGGTCCGCGATCAATCCTGAAGGGAAAGAAAGGTTGGTTGTTTTTTGGGGTTTTATAGCGATAGGGCCCTATTTGGCCATGCTGCTCCAGACACAAGACATACAATTTCAAGTAATAGACATACACACACAATGAAAGTTTTACTGACGTAGAAGAGAGAAATACACCCAGCCAGGAATACATCTGACAGGAATAGAGTCTGTTTAACCTAAGGAAAGATCCAAAGACAACGCCTCGTAATTTTGAACGACGGTCAGACGACGATAACGTTAAATCTGTCCTTCAAATGTCATCACGTTGAAGTGGTGTGGAAGTTTGGAGAGTGGGGTGCCCCAGCTCAGGTGTTGTGTCATCTGACCCTGGTTCAAAATTACGAGGCGTTGTCCTTGGATCTTACTCTTCGGGTTTGATCCCGGAACGTTGCAATAGCCCGTTGTGTTGCTCCGATGCGACGTTAATTAAAATACCTACCTACCATCCACAAATAATAAACAGAATAGGTTGAACAATTTATTCACTAAGTTAATTAAAATACCTACCTACCATCCACAAATAATAAACAGAATAGGTTGAACAATTTATTCACTAAGTTACCACTTGGTCAACACTCTAAGCCAACCACTTAGTTGTATATTTCAGATATAAAGTTTATAAAAGTATGCTGTTACTTTTATGTGACATCCGCACAAACGCACTATAGAGGTTGGATTTAGCCATTACTACAAAAATGCAATAGTATACAGGGTGCTCCGAATTCGTGTAGCATTCATAACTCCAACGGCAAGCTCCAAATTTGTGTGGCGATGCATACCGTTGAAAATTCGAGTGGGGAATAACACCTTACGCCATAAAAACCATCTTATCAATGGACCTAAACAGTGCCCTCTACCATCTAAACGCGGCACACATTCTCTGACAAAATATTCTTATTATATATATATATCCCTCTACCACACTTTATAATTTGGTCAGCTATTTTCGAAACACCTTCTATAAGCCTTGTAACCTATCTCCACCATGAAGTACTTTTGAATAGACAGAATTGCATTGGCTTTCACGCGTCTTGCTAAAAGTCTAAGAAAGGTCCTTCCGAGTATCCTTACGACCTCTAAGCGCTCTGGGTCATAAAGATATTAAATTTATTTACCATCAGTTCATGTTCCTTAAACGGAACTGTTAACCTCCTTGTGGGTTTCGACGAGGTATCTAGTCATTAGCAAAACTGACCCCATCTTGATCGCGCAATCATCCCAAAATCGGCAATATCTTGATGACGAGATATCTCGCCAGTAGGAAGATTGGTCGGATCTTGATGGATGAGATAACTCGTCGAAACCACTTCTAGGGTTAACATTAGCAGTTACTACTAACTGTTATCGCAAATAGTAATAACTAGTAATACTGCTATCGGTAAATTACAATCTTGTCCATCTTTAGTTCCTCACAGAACTAACCAGATCTTGATGGACGAGATACCTCGTCATTACGAAAAGAAAACCCTGACCAGATCTTGATCTCGTCATCATCCCAAAAACATTGATGAAGAGATATCACGTCAGTATGAAAACTGGCTAGATCTTGATGGATGAGATATCTCGTCAGAATCCTTTGGAGGCTTAATATCATCAGTTAATACTGTTATAGCAAAACAGTAACAATGCTACAAGAAAATAACAATCTTTGCTCATCTTTAGTTCATCACAGAACTGACCAGATCTTTATGGACGAGATTCCTCGTCATTACAATAAGAAAACCTGACCAGATCTTTATGGACGAGATACCTCGTCATTACAAGAAGAAAACCCCGACCAGATCTTGATCTCGTCATCATCCAAAAATCGACAATGTCTTCATGACGTGATATCTCGTCAGTCGGAAAGTTCCTCAGATCTTGATAGGCGAGATATCTCGTCGAAACCACTCTGAGGGTTAATATGAGCAGTTACTACTAACTGTTAAAGCAAAATAGTAACACTGCTACCGGAAAATAACAATATTTGCTCATCTTAGTTCATCACAGAATGACCAGATCTTGATGAACGAGATTCCTCGTCATTACAAAAAGAAAACCTGACCAGATCTTGATCTCATCATCCAAAAATTGGCAATATCTTGATGACGTGATATCTCGTCAGTAGGAAAGTTGGTCAGATGTTGATAGACGAGATACCTCGTCGAAACCACTTTAAGGGTTAATATGAGCAGTTACTACTAACTGTTATAGCAAAATAGTAACACTGCTACCGGAAAATAACAATATTTGCTCATCTTAGTTCATCACAGAATGACCAGATCTTGATGAACGAGATTCCTCGTCATTACAAAAAGAAAACCTGACCAGATCTTGATCTCATCATCCAAAAATTGGCAATATCTTGATGACGTGATATCTCGTCAGTAGGAAAGTTGGTCAGATCTTGATAGACGAGATACCTCGTCGAAACCACTAAGGGTTAATATGAGCAGTTACTACTAACTGCTACAGCAAAATAGTAACACTGCTACCGGAAAATAACAATCTTTGCTCATCTTTAATTCATCACGGAACTGACCAGATCTTGATGGACGAGATTTCTCGTCATTACAAAAAGAAAACATGACCAGATCTTGATCTCATCATCCAAAAAATGGCAATATCTTGATGACGTGATATCTCGTCAGTAGGAAAGTTGGTCAGATGTTGATAGACGAGATACCTCGTCGAAACCACTTTAAGGGTTAATATGAGCAGTTACTACTAACTGTTATAGCAAAATAGTAACACTGCTACCGGAAAATAACAATCTTGCCCATCTCTAGTTACGTTCTTCCCGAGCCTTTTCATCTGTGGCAAAAATCCCCTTTTAGCCTGTCCCACATCGTCCCAACCGTGAACACTTGACTGTCGTGACGCCGTCCAGGTGTAACGACAACGCCACATGCCGTGAAAGCGCAGGAGACACAGCTTGGTAACTTGCGAAGTCGTCCTCCTGGTGCAACCTGGTGGGCCTCGGCTTCGAGCTTTCGCATCGCTCTGTTGTTGTTCTGGTTGCGTAGTCGCGCTTCCTCTTCTTGCGAGTGATGCCATGGACGGGTTCGGGTGAGGTACCGGGAAAGGTATTAACCCTTTCAACAGGTCGCTTCATGATTGAGTGGTTGTGGGTGGCGATGAGAGGATGGTGTGGTTGTGCTGGATGTATAGATTTATTCGTCACTGATATGCCGTTGTGAGGGAATGGGTAATAATGGAATTGTGTTTGCGGAAATATGAATGTCTCGTTAATGATGATGTAACGAAATCCGGATTGAGATGGAATAGCCCTCTGAGGGATTCACGCTCTTATATCCGTTCTGCAACCTGGGCCCTCGTTGCTCAATGGGTATGCCCACTGTGCTAGCAATCTTCGAATTGTAGGCTGCGCAGATTCGATTCCTGTCAGGTGCCTTCCTCCCTGGGTGTATTTCTCTCTTCTGTGTCAGTAAAACTTTCATTGTGTGTCTATTACTTGAAAAGGATGTCTTGTGTCTGGTGTAGGGCATGGCCAAATATGGCCCTTGCACCATAAAAAGACACTACCACCGTTCTGCAACCTGCAATTTTCCCTGTTCTACTTCCAAACAGTTTTTACCTTGACCCATAAAATCTCTTTTAGGAT
Source organism: Meta bourneti (assembly GCA_933210815.1). Classification (NCBI taxonomy): domain Eukaryota; kingdom Metazoa; phylum Arthropoda; class Arachnida; order Araneae; family Tetragnathidae; genus Meta; species Meta bourneti. The sequence continues at coordinate 57,372,539 of OW119932.1, read as the reverse complement.
TCTTTCAACCCAATAGAATATTCTCAAAATTCTTACAACTAATTCAACTAATTGATGGGGGTTATTTAATCATTATGTGTGTTGCGGGAGGTAGCAATTCTATACTCTTCAGAAATTTTGTGTGTTCAGAGCGTTAAAATGTACTGAAAATATCTAATATTCCCCAGATTTCTAGCGCTAAAAACCTATTAAATCATGTATTTGTATCTAAATATTGTACTCGTTTTCTCCCTCAAACCTTTTTAGACTTAATTTAATTTTTAAATGCTGCCTGGTATGTACGGGTACCCGTTGGGTCTTCACGGATTGGGGCAAAACCTTTCCAGCCACCCCTAGAATTACTTTAACCCACTGAGAGGTTAACGTGCATATATACATTCTGCAACCTGCAGCCTTCCCTTGCATGACTTTCAGCCAGTTTTGACTCCTTGACTATTAGTATCTTTCCCAAGATTATTTCAAACGATAAATGTGGCTATTTAGGCATGATGAGTTGTAAGGAAAAAAGATAAAGTACTTGGAAATTTCGGGATTATCTGAGAGTTAAACTTATTCCAGAAAAAACTGCATTGAGTGACGACTGCTGCGAAATGTTTTGAAAAGTCTTGTCAAATCTCTTGAACGCATAAGCCAGTAAGTTAAAACGAAAATTTTTCGTCAGTTTTTAGTAAAACGAATATGGATGAAAGAGTTCACGTAAAAATAATGATCCATTATTCAGATTTTTGAAGATTGATTTTTTTGGTATGTAAGATTTTTTTTTGTCCATCTAAATGTAGGTGGTGGTACTGTTTTTGAGGCGGAACATATATACTTCCAGGATTCCGGATGTGACGACACATGTGTTTTTCGAATACGATCTTAACACTTAGCCAGTAGAAATTCCAAAGATGAATTACGAATTGATATATGATAGTTATGTATCAACGCCAATTAGATAAAAAGCCAAACGTCAAAACGGCGACGAACAACATATTAAGGAAACCAAAAATAACCCCGACAAATGACACGTTTGTTGCTATATGTCAGTATACAAATACTATCAATTTCCGTGAGAAAAATTGCTCGTGCAAGGAAAAGAGTAATACAAACGATAATATTTATAAAATAGCAGAAAACACACAAGCGATATTTTTACATAAACTTTGTGAAACGCATAAGTATGCAATTTTCTATATTTGGCAACGGCAGTAATGTTTAATTTTACTATTCCATTTAGATTTATTAATTGCTATGTAAGTTTTAAGCTGTGAGTTTAACTTGAGTTATTGAGAGTTCTGTATTACTTAGTTTTATTAAGGTTATTACTTAGTCAGATGTATTTTTGAGTACAGTAATATCCAGACTTACGCGAATTCGGAGTTACGCGATCCTCGATTTCTTCGTTTGGCAACACGCTATCTTCAGTGTTTCTTTTGCTGTGATACTAATTGGACGCGTTTCGCGCGAACTCTACGTGCACGATTACGATTCTACGATCGATGAAAGTTAAGATTGTTTTGTTATACGTTTTCTGAAACCTTAAAAAACTATGTCGTCCAAACGAAGTAAATTTGATCTTGAGATGAAATTTCCAAAAGAACATTGTGTGTGTGTGTGAATGGTGTATGGAAGAAACTTTGTCCTTTTTTTACAAAAAAAAGACGGAAACAACGCCAGAAACTGATCATGTCTCTCATGTGATAGAAGTTGTTAATCTTGCCAGGCAATTAGATTTGGAAGTCAATGGTGATGTCTCTCTACGATCTGTTGAATTCACATAGTCAGGAGCTGACAATTGATGAGCTCATAGAGATGAGTGACGTGCGTGAGCAAAACGTCACTGAAGTATCGGACACTTCAGACCCAGTTCCACCAGAATAGCACATGACAATTGCAAGCTTGACAGAAGTTCTCAGCTCAATTGAAAAGGGCTTAAAAATTTTAGAAAAAATACTTCAACGAAGAACGCGTTATAGCTCCAAAGCAAGGAATAAAAAATTTTTTAGCTTGCTATGAGGAAATTCTGCGTGAAAAAAAGAAGGCATAGTGTCGTCAGACGAATTTGTTAGATTTTATGAAGCCATCGACATCAAAATACCTTTTTACGCAACTCATTTTTTTTAATATTTTGTATTAATATGTATAAAGAACTACAATGTTATTAAAAAAATTTCTTCTAAACTAGTGGTCTTTTTAGTCCTTGGTCCCAATTAAACAAAATTTATATGTATTTATATGCAAAGTTGTACCTCGACTTACGCGAATTTGACTTAAGTGATTTTCGTCGGACCCACCTATCAATTAACTTCGGGGTATTACTGTAGTGAGATTTATTAATCGACTTACTATTTTAAGGACTGATTTGTAAATATCAATGAACAATCAAGCAATGTTCAATGTACACGCATTATTTACGATTACTTCGCAAAAGATAATAAGCATTTGGATAACAATAAGTAATTTCTAGAGCCGTTGTATTCATATCTCAGCGGGCTTTACATCTAGTAATTATGCAAGCTCTAAAGAGATACATATTCTGTTAGACAATAAGCGCAAATAGATGAAAACTTTCTGTTAAATGTTTTCACAGTTCACAGACATCTGCGAACCCAACAGCAAAACAAGGACCAGCACACATTTAAAAACAATCAAGCAGATGTAAAAGGCCATTCTCTCATCATCAGTGACAGCTGTTCCACACGAGTAGGTATTGTTCGAAACTGTCATGTCCCAATCCCTCGTCACAACGGATGAATCTTGAATACAAATTGAACTCAAGGTGAAAGCGAACTTGAAATTGGATTCAGAATTTTGCATCCATCGATGCGTGGGGTGATTGGTCAATCATTTCCACAGCCTGATCGTGATTTGTTGTTGTCCATGAACTAATTCTCAGGTTTTAATTCCTTGTCGACTTGCTTTAGGGCCGGCTGTGGGAGTTGGAAGTTTGTTTTCTCAAAGAACTTGCTGGAGCGTGGGACATGTATGGGCTCTGGAGTTTTCCTACGCTAGTGTGATTTTATTTTGAATTTGAATTTATATGAGGCGTTTTGATGTTTATATGGCCTTACAGTTATTCAATGGAAGAAAATATGCAAGGAACATAAATGGGAATGTACATTAGACACATAATGCATGGTTGCTTGTTTTGGCGTTTAATTGCGCAAGAGTCATAGTTAGCCAAGCTGCGCCAAACAAAAGTCGACAACAAGTAACAAATGTAGCGAAAGGGGAAAAAGTATTGGAGGAAGCAGAAAAAGATCGATTAGGTATTCCCGTTCCCTTAATTGCAGTATTCAGCTCTCTTTACAAGAATATACTAAAAACATAACATAAATCATCAGCCATTCTTCAATTTTGTAAAATTTATTTAAACTGATTAGTTTTCTCAAGTATAGCCATAATTAACTTCCAACACATAAACACGAGAAACATTCTGCTCTAACACGAAACTGGAAATTAGCCATTTCTTCTTACACCAAAGAGGAAATATAAAAGTAGAGTGAGCAATCTTAACCTTTTGTGTGCCAAGGATCGTGTGACCAAAAGTAGTAGTAACATAACCCTTAGACTATTTCTGCTGGGTGAAAACGAACACTCATCATGTGATAAGTCCGCGCGACACAGTAGTAGACTTTGGCGATTTCACCATTTTTGACAAAACTGTAGAAATGCGCATTCACACACCTACCCTGTCATAAGAGGTTTTTCGCTTAACGATGCCATAAGATTCCAAATCGGCCAATCAAGTCAAATTTTCACGGAGCAGTCACGTGACTACTAGTCAAACATGCTGGCCACCCTTTCTGATGCTCCTCTCGAAAGCAGTACTCAGTTTAGTTGTATTTCACGTCCATGGCCATCATAGTCATTTCTGCTTCCAAATACTTGCTAAAATTCCGAACAATTACGTCTCAGTTTTTTTAATAAAGCAGCTGGTAAAATCGACTTTAAAGTACATGCAATTCACGATCCTGTGAAGATGTCGAAGAAAGGTTCAAGGATCGGTTATAATGAACTGTTAAAATTCATCACGGATTTCCCAAAGGCTTCACCTTTCGAACGATGGATCAATAATTCATGGGTAGCTCATTAACAGTTCCTGAAGTTGATACTGTAATAGGTTGCCTCTTTAAATTCTTTGCTGGTCGTGCATATTTCAAAGCTCCTATGTATCCGCTTCTGGGCATAATATTAAAATGTAAGTTAACTTGATTTTCATCAGGTTAATCACTATCCAAGTGTTTTGATGAATCTGATTTAGTTTATTGGAAGAGGTGAGACGTATTAAAATTTATCATAAAAGTATTAGAAAATGGAATGTTGCTATTACCAAGGCTAAGCATCGATCTTTTAATAGAATAGACAGAGCACGTGGGTGGAGTCGCTATCGTAAGATCAAAGAAGGGTGTCACGTGGGATTATGAATCGACGTTGGCCGATTGGCTATCAAAGCACAGACAATTGTTTTTAATCATGCTGAATCTTATACATATAAAGCAGAGTTGGCATCTGTCTGTCTGTTCTCTATACAAATCTACACCGTTTGATCCATCTACACCAAATTTGGTACACTTATTCTTTGGAACCCTGCGGGTAATATAGGCTGCATATTAAGCCCCATTCTATTTGTCTTGGGTGTGCAGAGGAGTGTAACTTCCCGTCATCCTGGACAGAGCACTTGCTAGGGGGCGCTCTCTCCCAGTCTGGCTGTGCAGATGACGTCAAAGTTAACACCTACAGGAGTCGACTCTCAAGATGACCTAGAAGTTTATTTTAGAATCTTAGAGTATGGTTCAATCGCAGGTGGGTGCGGTTGCGCTGAAAATTGCTCGGTATCATATCGTTTATGTATCCCGTCCGTAAATTCTTAAACTGTAGCTTTATTATTGGAATGTAAATTTTTACACCAACGGTTTAAAGTTCACGCTGCCTTGGTATCGAACTAGCATGTGTGAAAAATATCGGAGCGGTCCGATACCCTAATTTCACGGAATGAGTACTTTCAGAGTATCGATACCGCTTCCTGTACAGATCGCTTGTGTTGTTCCCGATAGTCTGCAGCGATATTCACCAAAATGTATCGATCTCCTCTTTTCGAATCGATCAAAAATACGTGTATCGAGAGAAGAAAGCATCGACACTTACGTAAAGTGAAGTATCGATAACTTTGGTAAAATAGAGCATAGATACTTTCATAAAATAGATAGAGTGCCGATACTTTCGTAAAGTAGAATATCGATACCTCAAGTATCGATGCTCTACTTTACGACAAAGTATCGATACAGTATTGTCCATCTCTGACGTGTATGTCTATTATCTGTTCTTATTTTCTCCTTGTTATAAATAAATTGAGTTCGTTCCTTTTTCAAATCCTTGTCTGATTCTCAAGACCTAAGTCGTCCACAAGTGAGTGTAGTGGGGGAAAAACAATACTATACACACTACTCGGAAATCTTATAACTCTCAGAAGGTTGAATTTAATATTTTTTATCCGAATACAAGAATTTTTCTATTCGTTCACTCAGAGCGGTGGCTTCAACATCTATCTCTTTCCTGCATTTAATTTTTTCGTTTTAGAAATAAATCCCATGGAGGATTTCTTAAAAGTCTTGTGATGGCTCTCTGTGAAATCAGCGCTAACGGTCTTTTGGACCTGGTCTAGCTCAGACAGCTCAAGCGATATAAGTAACAAGAAGAAATAAGCCAGATTGCGGAACATAAAAGAACCACAAAACCTTAAGCTATAAATCTAAGAAAAGTTTGAGTAGAACCAAAGATTTCGCATCAATTCCAATCTCAGATATTTCTTCTATTCACTTCCCATCGGGGAAACCGAAAGCTTTCACATTCCATTTCAAAAATAATATTCATCCAGATTCCTCAAAGATTAGACATAATCTGGCAGTAATGACAAATGTACATTTTTACTTCTAGGTATTTCCACTTCAGAGAAATCGAAAGTTTCCTCAAGTATTAGAGGTTCTTTTACCGTCAGATAGTTTTCGGTTCCACTTGCCTTACTCTTTTAATCCGGCTGATTGATTTCGAAGAGATGGTCAGAGATACAGTAACAGTCTGGGTCAAGGCAGATATTAAGAGCAGATTTATACATCTTCGAGGCAAATGAAGCGTTAGATGAGAAAAAGGAAGATGATATGCACATAAGAATCTTGTTTCGAAAGTTGCGATTGATTCTTACTCTGATCACACAATTTTTTACTAACCTTCCAAGTGGCTTGGACGAGATATATCGTCCATCATGATTTGAGCAAATTTGTTAATGACGAGATATCTCGTTTGTAAGATGTTGCCGATTTTTTATGTAATGACGAGATCAAGATGTGATGAGTTTTTGTTACAGCGAGATATCTCGTCTACAAGATGTTGGCGATTTTTTATGTAATGACGAGATATCTCGTCCATCAAATACGGTCAGTTTTGCTATTGATAATGACGAGGTAATCCAGCTGATTGATTTCGAAGAGATGGTCAGAGATACAGTAGCAGTCTGGGTCAAGGCAGATATTAAGAGCAGATTTATACATCTTCGAGGCAAATGAAGCGTTAGATGAGAAAAAGGAAGATGATATGCACATAAGAATCTTGTTTCGAAAGTTGTGATTGATTCTTACTCTTATCACACAATTTTTTACTAACCCTCCAAGTGGCTTGGACGAGATATATCGTCCATCACGATTTGAGCTATTTTGTTAATGACGAAATATCTCGTCTACAAGATGTTGGCGATTTTTTATGTAATGACGAGATATCTCGTCCATCAAATACGGTCAGTTTTGCTATTGATAATGACGAGATTCCTCGTCGAGGCAACCAACAGTGTTAAGAATGCATATACAGTGGCTTCCAAAATGGAGTATACATCACGAAGAGATTTCTTTAAAAGCCCAAAAAGAATAATAATTTGAACTTGGTTTTCAAAGGAATGTAAAGTGCACATTTAAAAAATATCAATCTAAAAAGCAATTCCCTATTCGCTATATGTTCAAAAATAGGTTAAAATATAAAAATTACAAAATTCTAGGTCACAGAATTGAGTATACACCCAGCCAATTTTGTCCAGAAACACAATAAAAGCGCAAAATAAATTTTTGTTCCGCATATTTTTGCATGCATAATAACTCCTGAGTCGAAGGGCACTGAATTAACAAGAATTTGTTTCTTTTCTGAATTGTGTTGGCCCACTTGTCTTATAGAATCTTTCTTACGTTCTGAGCTCTGATTATCGTGATCGTTAAATACTTTTTTCTACAAGGACCATAAATTGTCGAGCCCATTGGGGTCCTGAGGTTATGGTAGGATATAATTGCTGTTTAAAGTTGTCAAGAGAAACTTTAATCTAACTGTTTTTCCTCTGTAACTACCTCTTCTCTCTCTCTGTGGAGACGTTATCTAAATACATAAACATTTAACTCCAAATCCAAATTTTGAGCACTTAAAAAAGTTATTCTTAAATAGAGTTAAACATTTCACTTTTTCATGATTTCATTCAAAAGAACTAGATTTCATTTTTTTAAAACTTTTAATTTACCTTGCGCCGTAAAACTCCTACTACCAACCAACAACTTGAAGTTTTTACTGGAAGTTTTGTAACACCCTCACACAGATAATTACAAATAGAGTACAAATGCGATGAGAAAAGTTGTGGGAAGAGAATTTGAAGAGAGAATTTTACTGGAGATAATTGGGACTGAGAGAGGAACTGGGAGAGAATTTTAAAGTTATTACCTTACTTATAGCATAACTGATGTATGCTCTGATTAACCCTCTTATAGCAAAAATGGCCGCACAGCGACAACCCAATCTTAACTTTAACTGAGTTAATTAAGCCTCATCAGGAAAAAGTAAGCAAGTCGTTAAGAGTTTACATTTCTGATTTTCTATTTTAAAACCAAGTTTTCCAAAAGCAAGTGAATGTGAATTATGTTCATATCGTACCTAAGGTATAAATGTCTGAAACCCCTGATTATATACAAAATCTACAATATAGAAAGTTGAAGTTATCTTTAAGCATGCAGTACCTCGAAGGGATTTAATTCGAATTCTTTTCCTTCTCGAGTTAATTTGCTCAAAGTAACTTAATTACTATTTTTTATTCAAAAGCACGAACAGGTTAAAAAAAATAAAGCTTCTCTTTTCTGTAATTAATGTTTCTTTACGCTGTATAGCTTATAAAATTTGAAATATGCACATTTAAAGAGCTCTTAGAACTATTCTAAGGCGTGATATATACTTGTTAAACAGTTTCCGGAGGTATATTATACAAGTAATTGCGTAAAATTCCGCCACGAGAATTAATTATGTAAATGGAATACTGTGTCACTCTACATAATCAGTTAAAGGACTTAGAATTACTGTTTTTCTAAGCGGATTCTGAGAATTATCTCATTATTAAGAAGAGATAAGGAAGCTCAAATTGCAATTTCTATTAACTCATAATAGATTTGACTGAAATAAAAGTATTTTATATGAATTCTGGTTATTTTTACCCAGAGGCGCGCGCAGAGGTTAAAGTCGCATTGGAGCAACACAACGGACTATTGGCTACGGTCCGGGATCAATCCCGAATGGAAAGAATCGAGGACGATTCCTCGTGATTTTGAAACACGGTCAGATGACGAGGCCAACACTTGAGCTGACACCCCACTCTCGAAACTTTCACACCACGCCAACGGAGGAGATTTGACGCCACGAGAGATTTAACGTGCACCAATCCCACGTATACGACGGTGGTCTTTGGTTGGATCGAAAAAAGAATTTGCAACCCTCCGGTTGGAATTCCGCTACTCTACTGCGGGCCCCAGAGAATTCGAATCTGATGTAAAAAGTACTTAAAAATTTATTTGGTACAAATTTTAATATGAAGATAGGTACTTATGCAAATGAAATTCAGTTATTTTTTAGTATACCCTATTCTAAGTCTAACGACCATTTTGTTTTTTTGTCGATTCCAGTACGTCGGAATATTCTTTTGAACGATTGTACGATAAGTAATACGAAAAACATTGGTCTCCACTTTTAAAAAAAGCTTGGAAAAGATCTGACTTTAACAGCAACACCCTCACATACAATTAGAAGCGTTTTGGAATAGATGGTGTTGTTCTCTGCTGCCGAACCATGCAAATAGATTTCGTTCCACCGTTGAATTCAGTACGGTTGATTTCACCGTATTGATCAACTCAGTGGATCCGTGTAAACGCACCATTACTTCTACACAGCTGTCAACTTTAGATTACGTCTATACCAGTGATTTTAAACCTTTTCATCTCATGGCATACATAAACCACTTATATTCTGCGGCACGCCAAAAAAGATCATATTTTGTTGCCAATCTGGTAAAAATAGACATGGGGGAGGGTAATTAAATTAACGTAGCATTGGTGCAACACAAAGGGCTGTTGGCAATGGTGCGGGATGAATCTGGAAGGGAAAGAACCGAGGACCAAAAATAGGCATGATTTTGATTGATTGCAAAATAATTGTAATTAACTATCCTTTTTACTCCAAAGTGCCTTTTAACCTTTAGACTACGGGCAGTACAACAGTCCTACCGTGAGATTTTTTCTTCCTAGAGCGGCTCGATACAGATGCGATTTTATCCCCCTTTTAAGTGACCGCTGACATAGATCACCATTTGTGAGCTGTCAGCGACTGGCCCTAAAGAGGGACGGTCCTTTTGTCCGAAGCCCTACCCTGTCCATCATTCTGTGAACACTGGGAAATACAGAAAGTCGCGCCGGTGATATCTCTAGCATGCCAAACACTATGAAAGGAAAGCGCGCTAGGTGGTCAGTCGTAAAAGTCATTCACGATTCTCACGAGTTCTGTAGGGGGAAGGAAGTCAAGAGAAATCTGCCGTTCTTAGACGCGGGTAACGAAATTTGGGCGCCGTATCGTAAAGGTTAAGTTTGGAGAGTAGGGTGCCACTCAGGTGTGACCTCATCATCTGACCGTGATTCAAAATTACGTGGTGTTGTCCTGCGATCTTTCCCTTCTGAGGTAGATCCAAGACCTTCGCCAATTGCTCGTTGTGTTGCTCCAGTGCGGCGTTAAATAAAATACCTACCTACCTTCCAAAGTGACTTAAATTTTTTTTTTTGAAATTCGTTATACTTTACAATATAAAGTAATACTCATAATTAATTATACGGGTATTAATAATGCACTTGAAATTATTTATCAGCACACTTATCAAAAGTTCAAAACTCAATCGTTAAAATGAAATGAATGAACACCAATTTCTACTGTTTCACCATCGTTAAGACACTTTCTCGCTGCATAACGGTTGGAAATTGCTGGTCTATGTCAATAACTGGTCGATGTACTTTAGGGTGCCATGTAATTAGTTATAGGCAATGCGAAATGTTGTGGGAATGAATTAAAGGCATTATAGTCAAATATGGGGATGGAGAAATACTGCCAATAACAGGTCAAGATGAAGCAGAATTACTGAGAAAGCAAAAGCCCATACTAGATTATCAATGAAGTCAAACATGAAAGCTTCTAAATGAAGAGGATGAAAGGTTAATAGTTATTTAGATGGAGCAAAAAGTCCATCAAGACGAAAGTAAACAACACGAAGAAAATTCGAGTTCAAATATATTATCTTCGAATAGCGTTTCACACTAGCTATTTTAATTAAGTCCCTCCGCTTTAAACTTTTACACGTGGATTGAAGGGTTCAGTTTAAACCTCCAAGTACTACCATTTTCTAGGAAATACGAAAGCTTGAAGCTCATTGATTTGTTTTTCTCACAAATACACCAAATTTTAAAAGTCTGATGTAATGACTTTGAATTTTTACGAACATGTAACAACAGTCCTTTTTCGACCCTTCAAGTGTTTTCGACAAGATATCTAGTCAATCAACTCTGAGTAATTTTGCTAATTACGAGATATTTCGCCATTAGCAAAATGTTTAGATTATAGCAAGATTTTAGAAGTAATTAGCAAGATTTTGTCGATTTTTTCATGATGACGAGATCAAGATATGATCAGTTTTTTTTTCTGACGAGATATATCGTCCATCTAATAACGATATACCTAGTCAAGACAACCACCAGAAATTATCCACCCATCTCTTTTTGGACTCACCTAAAAAGCGAGGAGTGGTGGACAATTTCTGTGCCCTCTTTTAGCTGCTAGTCACACCTTATGACATTGACCGATAAAGATTCTGTTTATCTGTGTCTGTTCAAATGTCGTCCCACGCAGATTCAACACTCATCCACAATTGGTCATTTGTATATGCTGGTGCGAACATACGGATAGACTCTATCCCACAAGTGTTGGATGGGGAAAAATCTGGAGATCGAGTAGGTCAAAGAAGAAATGGCACCTGTTGGTCACAGACAAAACGTTCGACAATTCGAGTGACATGGAGACGAGCATTGTTCTTTTGATGAAAGCATCAAGTAGGGTCTGTATGAGGGGCAAGACTTCTGGTTCCAAGACCTCTGTGATGTGCCCTTGACAGTTCAAAGTGCCTGCTATTCTTATAAGGTGAGAATGTGAATGAAACGAGATCCAATAATTCAGAAATCTGGTCAATCCAACGAACATAAGTATGTTTAATTTTTTCGTGCCTTTCTGATTAGGGCTTTTATTTTTGTCTCGTACTTTTTTATCTACCTATATGTTTTTACAAACTTTTAATATTGGTTTGGTTGCTTGTTTGAGGTTTTAATGCCTTTTGAACTTTATTTGGTCTTGCTTTCGCGGCAGCTTGTCCATTATTGAACCTTGCGCCAAAAAACTAACCGACAAACCAAAAATTTCCATCTATTGTTGCACAATAAATACATTAAACCATATGACCAAAAATAAAAAATCGAAACGCATATTTTCCGGGAATGCTAAAATACTTCAAAATGAATGTAATAATGCGGGAAACGTTCTCATTAACTCCAGATACTCTCATAAAAATGTAAAGAAAAGGGAAATGCTCGAATATTTTATTCAAATTACAAGCCATAAACACAAATAAATATTTAATCAGATTTTGATTAAGAAATATTTTTCAAAGCGAAAAAGCAACTCGTTGTCTAAAACGCCGCAGGTAAAACGATTAATTTGAAAATGAATGACTTCTAAATTAAACACATATTTTGTTCTGCGTTTATTTTTACCAATGGAAATCAAATATTTAAACGCTTTATTCGAGGCATTTAATTACGCTATTTCCGACAAATAAAACGTGTAAGGGATAGAAGAATATGGCTTTTTATTATTAAAAGTTGAAATTTTGTTTGAAAATAAAATCTATTCTTCCATTGTACAGAAAGGATGAAGGAATTCAAATTTTCTGTAATAAAGAATTGACAATTTTAATTTTAATCGTTCTAAATCTACTTTCCAAGTATTTTAAACGACAGATTTCATACAGAAAATGTTTCAATGCATGGCTTAATTATTTATGCTTTTTCAGTTTCGAATAATTTTTTGACAAAATATTTTATATCGAATATTTATTGGGTAATTGCTTTGAAATTAATAAATTTGTCGTTTTGAATTCTGAGGGATTTTCAGTGTAAAGAAACAACCAGACGGAAGACAGGAATTTTATTACATATTATTCGAATGCTCTCATGATACATCGTCATCTGCCGGTGGTTCAAAATTACGTGGTGTTGTCCTCGATCGTTCCCTTCGGTTTTGATCCCGGACAGTCACCAATAGCTCGTTGTGTTGCTCCAGTACGACGTTAATTAAAATACCTACCATACTTATCTCACATGATACATATAGGGGTTACCTAGTTTATCGTCGTTTCGTCGACGTTTGGCTTTTAATCCTATTGGCGTTGACCAATCAACTTATAAGTATCAATTCAGAGTTTATACTGACGAAGTGCTGAAATCGTATAAGTAAAATAAGCCAATCGACGTAACGTTCAGAATACGTACAGGAAACACGTATCACCGCAGAAACCTTACCGCCACCTATATTTAGTTGACAGAAAATGTCTCACATTGATTTGATTGATTGGGAGGTTGATTACGTTGTCAATTTTTTAAAACAACAATTTTGAATTTCTTTATCTTTTGCAGCATTATTTTGAGATTTGAAAGCATTTGTTTCTGCCGAGTTGTCCACAATTCTGTTGTATTCCGAGATGTAGGATTCCTGTGTTTCATATCGCGTTGTATGGCATGCTATATGCGTTTGATAAGGTTGAGATTAGGGTGAATTAGGTAGAAACGGTGAGTAGAAATGACACGACCCCAAACTCAGATGAGTGTTTGATCCTTTAACCATTATTTGGCGTGGTTAGACTTATGTAGCAGCACATTGTCCTGTTGGTAGAGGTAAAATCCATCAGAATGAATTCAGGGCATGAGCTGGTGTAACTCGTCAGAAAGTATACACGTAAAGTGTTCACTTGTCAGAGACGTCTGTAGACGTACCATTGTGAATGCCAGCTAAACAAACCCCAATATAGATCCACCACCAGCCTGTACAATCCCCCTGTTGACACGCGAGATCCATGCCACACAGTCTAAAAACGGGCAAGCCGCCCCAAACGTAATCTTTCAAGAAGATATGATTGTCAAGTACTTTCATTTCACTCGGCAAAAACAGACAAAAACTTGCACGTAATCGTTGCAACAAACACTCCCGCTCATCCGGAAGAAGCAATTTTATTCTAAAGGCACAGAAAACTGATTCCAATATAATGAGTTGCGACGAACGCAATCTTACAAGCAAAAATGATTCTCAAGTACTTTCAATCGACAACAGACAGGTTCTTGCAAGAAATTGTCGCAACAACCACTCCTACTCATTGGAAAGAAGTTATTTTATTCTAACGTACAACAGAAAACTGATTCCAATGTGACAAGCAAAGACAAATTCAATCTTAAGGAAGGTATGTATAAGGAAGGTAAGTATGATTGTCAAGTACTTGCATTCATACTTACAGTACTTGCAAGTATTTGTCGCAAGACGCATTCCCACTCATTAGAAAAAAGTTATTTTATTCTAACGAATACAGAGAACTGATTTCAATACCTGAAACAAATGAAACTGTTCGCATATTTGCTTCAAGAACCAACCACTACAAATTCCTTTCGATCAATATTACTCAGACACCCTTAAGGCCTAAGTAAATCTCCAAATTGTGTCTTAGATCGGATCGGTGCATTCGGAACTGTGATAAGCGCTTTTGAAGGATTTTAATGATGTGTCTGAAGTTTTATTTTTATATGTGATTCCACGTTTTGAGGCTAATTAAGTTCCCTGTTTCTACTGAGATGCCTGTTTTCGAGTCATTAAGTTGCTGTGTTGTTAAGACGCTTTTGAAATGAGTATATTTTTGTATAATCTAAGTTGTGATAAACAAATAAGTACTCTTGAAATTTGATTTTTCTTTTGTATCGCAAATTTTGATTTGGCCAGCTTACGTAAGATGCAACTGTCTGGTTGGTACTCACTACGGTCCAGAGGTTGATGAGATTCTAATTTTTCTAGTGAACTTGCAGTTTTTTCTTATTTCGGGTATTTTTTGTGGTTTGAAAGCATTTTCTTATATCCTGGAATATGGTTTTAGCCATATTTCACATTTTCAATCACATTTTAATAAAATGTAAAATTTTATATCAATAATCTCTAATTTTATGTTTCACTAATGTACATGGCACATTAATTGGCATTATTTGTACACTTGCGAATGGCAACAAACGGGTATAAACAATTTAAAACCAACCGCTAGGGTCATTCACTAGGTCACTATGATTCATTCGCCAATTTTACAGCTTAATGGAAATGTACTTTGTTTGAGCTAAGGAGCTGGGCACAATATTGCTAAAACTATGCAACATACTAGACAAGTGTTTCTTAACCTGGGGTGTGTGCACCCCTGGGGGTGCGAGAGAAGTTTTGATGGACGACAGTGACTTAATAAAAGACGATCTTATTGAAATACGAGCCAATACACATATTCAAATGGAATTTAAAAAACTGTACACAGTTAGAACCTTATCCACAGCTGGCAACATCAGCATTGCAGATACTTTTACCATTTGCCACCACCTACCTGTATGAAGTGGGATTTTCACCACTTTTGCACATGAAAACAAAAGCCAGAAATCGCTTAAATGCAAGTGATGACTTACGCGTGCCTCTTTCAAAAAACGAGCCTCGCTTCAAAAGTATTATTATCAATAAACAACAACGTAGGCATTAAAAGTTGAGATTTTTTTGTACGTATATGTGAATGGATGTGTTTATTTTTCAATAAATAAATTATCTTGCAATAGAAGTAATTTCCTAAATAAAGGAACAGAAACACATTTTTCAAGGGATGCAAGAACTTATTTTTAGATTCAAGGGGGTGCCGATAACTAAAAAGGTTAAGAACCACTGTACGAGACAGAAGAATCGTAGATTCAATGAAATTGATCAGCAGTCTGTTTATAGAAAGCAATGAGAAACCTGTAAGAGAGAAAATCAGCACAAAAAAAATGTGATCGAGCTCAAAAATGGGTTTGACGTCAAAAAATGACGAATCGCTGTTGAACAAGCAAATGTGATGGAATTGAAGAGGGTGTCCAAAAGCTAATTGGGGTAACTTGACTAAGGTGGACTTTTTGACATACATTTTATTGGAAAAAATAACACTCACAAGAAGTACACGAAATGCTGTTGCATATTTTGGGATACAGTTGGAGTTAGGAAATATCAATAGTGTTATATTCAATATAAATGGATTCAAACAAGATATGAAATGTGATGTAATTCTTGTAATGCTTCGCTTGACGCATAAGACGCCATAAGATCAAAATCCAACCCAATCTTATACGTTTGATTGAAACCAACGATGCACTTTCAAACGCGAATAAAAGTTTGAATCTTCAAACGAAAAAGACTTTCTAACTATCTACTTTCTTTAGAACCCATAGTAGTACAAAACACTATCTTCAGAACAACTTTTCTTGGAAACTCTTCAGGCGATTTACCAAGCACAGAAATTCCCATCACACTAAACAAACCACACAACTTTCAAACATGTTTCACGAACCGATGAAAGCAAAAATACAACAACTCACACAAACTTCTTTCTAGCTTATTGACTCTACGTTTACTTTGATCCAAACTCTGTTTAATCTGAAGCCTCCTTAACAGAAAACTTTCCATGATTCAAAAGTCATTCCAACCCATTATGAGCCAGCCACAACGAAATAAAGTAATTAATATACCCATCACGGCATGACTACAAAGTGAAAGAATAAATCACACTCCTCAAATGCCGGAAAAAGGTGATTCGAATGTTTCCTTTCAGCCGAAGTCGTTTGAAGCTGGTTCTTCGAACTGAAAAGTGTTCCAAAGAGAAGCTCCAGGCTATTAGAAGCCTTTGACGTTCGTTTCTTTTGAATTTTTAGTCTTAACAGTTTAAATAAGGGTTAGAAGTTTCTTTATTGCTTTCATCCTTGATGAATAGCTTATTCATAGTGGTAGAATGACGTCATTGAATTACTATGGAAGATGTAATGACTAGTTTGATTCAAAGATTATTTTTTTTCGTGAGCAGAAAAGGATGTAATTGGGTATTTTTCTCCGTTAAGTGTTTCATCGGGAAAGATGAGATCATTAATGACCTTTCAAGGCGAAGATTTAGCTTCTATTCAATTTATTTTTAGGATTGTAATTTTTCAAAACATTTCTAAATTTTTCAAATTTGTTTGCGTATAATATTCACGCTGTAAATTGCAAAGGCCACGATGCTTCTAAAATCACCAATAATTTCATTGCTGTATATTAGAAGAATACATTTATATTTCAAATTCCTTTTTCAAAATTCATAACGATAGTAAAATATCGATGTTTTTAGTAAACTAGTCTGTGATGTGAAGCTGCTAACTTCAGGGTTTTATCCAAAAAAGTTTTGGATTATTGAAAATATTAATTTACATAAAATTAAGTTGTTGGGGTCTCAAAAAAGAGGCTGTTCTTCGAACTGAAAAATGTTCCAAAGTTCTCTATGGCTATTGGAAGTTTTATGACGTTCTTTTGAATTTTAAGTCCTTGATAGTTTATATAAGGGTCGGTGATTTTTTTATTGCTTTTAGCATTAATAAATTGAGTAGAATGACGAAGATTCGCCGTAGAATTACGTTATTGAATTATTTTATATGCAAAGAGATGTACTTTTTTTTGTCACAGTTAAGTGTTTCATCAGGGTAAATGATATCCTTTAAAACCATTCATGACGCAGATTTAGCTCCTTTTAAATTTATTTTAAAATAACTCACTAAAATCTTTAAATTTGTTTTTCGTTTATTCACACGGCAAATACCTGCGAGTTGTAGGGTAAGTTCCAGGAATTGAACCTGGGTAAGTTACACACCTACATCCTGGTTACAGTTGTTTACCTAACCTTGTTACACCTAAGTTACAGGAATAGAACCTGAACGAGGGGGCAGATTCGATTACTGTAACTTAAACAAGGGCAATTCTTCTCTTCTGTATCAGTTAAACTTTCCTTGGGTGTGTATGTCCATTACTTGACGTTATCTGTCTTGTGTTTGGCGCAGCTTGGATAAATATGGCGCATGCGCCATAAAACCTAAACCAACCAACCATCACACGGCAAATTGCTCCTGATAATTTCAATTCTGCATCGAACATTTTATTTACTGAATTCGAATCTTAAAATTCCTAATGCTGGTAAAACCTCGATGCTGTTTGTAAAATATTTTATGAAATGAAGCTGTTATCTTCATGGATACAAAATATTTAGATAATTAATAATTTAAATAGAAATTGTCTAAAATATGTAATATCTCGTCCTTAACAAAATTGACAGATCCTGGACGAGATATCTCATCAAAACATTTGGAGGGTTAGTGAAATATAAGTAGAGATTAAGATGTTGAGATCGCACAGAAACGATGCTAATTCTAGCTGAAGTGCTTCCATAGAGAAGCTTCAGGCTATAAGAAGCCTTGACGTCGCTTGTCGCTTCCTTACAAATCTTCAAGTCCTTGATAGTTTCAATAAAGGTTAGAAGTTTCTATAGTGCTTTCAGGCCTTGATGAGTTCATCGTAGTAGTATGACGCCATAGAATTACTAGAGAAAATGTAATGACTAGTTGTAATTCGATGAGTCTTTTTTTCGTGATCATAAAGCGATATAATTGGGCGTTAAGAGTTTCATCGTGGCGGATGAGACAATGAAAGACTATTTGTGGTTTGTATGCTTATTTTTAAAAAGCTTTTTCCTTTGAAATTCTTCTATAAACAAAATTTGCCTATTTTATGGTATTAAAATGACATAAAAGGGCTGTAGCAGTCACGAAAGCAAAACCAACCTCTGACTATTATCCCGTTTTCCGTCTGGTTTGTTTGTTTACACTGAATATCCCGATCTCATAGTATTCACATAATCATAGTATTTCAACTGACAATAAACCACCCGCTCCTCATATGTCAATCTGAGGATTGCCCAATTGATCTGTCCGAAAACAGTGATCATAACAAAAACATACTTTTCTGAGTATCAGAACAGATGAAAAAAATACGACCAAACCATGTTCGTTTCCATATTCCAAATGGAAAGAATCGATTTCCATTTGTAGTAATGTAGCCTCAGGCACATTTCTTCGAAGGGAAACCATCGCATGATGTGTGTGCTTCTTCGGATGGAATGCACTCTAATGCGTGCATGCGCATCACGGAAGACCGTTTCGCCATTACTTTACCATTTTCTGAGAATCTCCGTGTGGTTCTCTCATGGCCCAGAAAGCAAAAACTGGAGCACTATTCTTTGTCGAGGGTAATCCTTGAAGAGCAAAATAAATATTCCGCAAGGAATCGGAAATAAAATAATCGGGGCCTTATCTATGTAGAATACTTAGAACACTTTAGAATGCGTTTGCATATAGAAAAATAGAATTCTACTTCAACAAAAGAGATAGAAGCGACATAATAAACAATTAAAGACGTTTATTAACAAATTAAAGGGGGATCATTTACACGTTAAACATCGTTTTTCAATCATTACTATAAATCGAAACATCGGGTATTCGTTAGGTATGGCCGTACGCCATCCTCTTCTAGCGTCATCTTTTGTGTAACTGTCTCTCTGGAATCCTTGAGAAATTTCTCCGTTGCCAGTCTGGCTGGACTTCTCGATTTCCTGTATTACACGCAGAGTAGGTATTTAGGTAGGTATTTCAATTAACGTCACACTGAAGCAACACAACGGGCTATTGATTACACACATGGAGTGGTAGATGGATTGCTGATCTTTAAAACAATTCCCACATCTATATATTTATTTCATTCACGTACGTGGCACAAAAATCGATATTATTTATGTATTGGCGAGTGGCAATAATCCGATATAGAGAATATAATTGAAAGTCTCGGGATTCATTCGTCAATTTTGCTATTTAATTTAACCCTCCTGGTTGTTGGCTCGACGAGATATCGCGTCATTAGCAAACCGTTAGCAGGTCTTGATGGACGAGATATCTCGTCATTAGAAGAAAACTGACCAGATCTTGATCTCGTCATCACAAAAAAATCGGCTCTATCTTGATGACGACACATCTCGTCAGCAGCAAAATTGCTCAGGTCTTGATGATATAAATTTTATATGAGGGGTTTCAGTGCAAACAAACAAACCAGAAAGAAAGCGAAGATTTCACCTTCGCTCACAAATATCTTTGGTATAATATATCTTCCGTGTCAGGGCAAAAGGGGTTAAGTTAAAATGACTACTTCTCAGAACCTTAAGTTGAATATTTCACTCTTCCTCACAAACGCTCAGGAAAAAATAGAAGCATATCATACAAATCATTGCAATTTAGATTCTTAGATTCATACAGTTCTGATTTTAAGCATATTATTTTTTAAATTAATGATGCGCTTGACTCCTTTGGAATCGTCAAAAATTACACTGAACCCCTTTCGCCCTGACATAGAAAATATGCGTTTGGCGCGAAATCTAATTGGCGTTGACCAATCAACTATCGTACAAAAATTCGGAATTCATACCTGGAATTTCTTTTGGCGACGTGCTGACGTAGTATTCGAAAAACGAGTCGTGACGTCACGTTCGGAATACGTACAGGAAATATGTTCCGTCATAGAAGCACTACCCCTACTTTTAGCTTGAGGCCGATTTGCTGGCGAAGAAAACAGCGGCAATAATTTAGTCTCCTCAAGACACAATATCGTATTTATCTATTGTAAGAATTTGTAAAAATTTGACGGACAATCTTTAAAACTTAACAGTTGGAGAAAATTAAAGATACGAATTGGAGGTAGGTAGGTATTTTAATTAACGTCACACTGGAGCAACACAACGGGCCACCACGAATTGGAGGAATTCCTTCTATAAAATTATCAGCTTTCCAAGACGCCATGCTGTCTCAGCTTTTGGGATGAAGAAGGACATGACAGCATGGCTAAATATTTATTTAGATTGAATTTCCTTCCTAGCCCCTTCGGTAGCCCGGTTGGAAGAGTAACGGATTAGCAACCAGAGGATTCCGAGTTCGAATCCAACCAAAGACCGTCGTGGTCAAAGGAGGCTGGTGCAACTTAAATCTGACGGAGCCTCAAATGTCTTCTTGAGACACATCTTGAGACCTGTCTGACTTTGATGGGAAATATTTAAAAAATATATTGGCACGCAAGGGAGATAATACAGATCCTACAGTCTGTTTGATCTTTTAGAACTGCAGTTTGCTTTTTATTTTTTCCCTTTGTTTTTAAATGTCATGTTCCGGATTTTAATGAATTTTCTATATTGTCTCTCTACTATATGGTGATTGTGCTGTGAGTTATGGCCACTAGTGAATGATCCTTGTGTCAAGTACTACTACTAGAAATTAAAAAACATTTAAGTTTGAAAGAAAAAGCCTCTCATGTACATTTCACATACACATACTAAAGTTTTAATATTTAAATTTTCATAACCTACCCATTTTTGGTCTAAACGGGAGGGCTGTTGGGGAATCAGCAGATCGACAGCGAAGGATAAAGACCACCCAAATGCCATAATGACCAAAAGACCCATCAATGCCATGATGATGACCACTCTCTCAGCCACGCCCTAAGAAATATGGGTGGCCGTCTAGCTTTATTTTGTCTTTCTTCTGAAAGTAAGACTTATTTCCATCTCAAATCTAAATTATTTAAATATAAATCGTCGCACCTTTTAACAAATTCCGATTGTAAGAACCGAACCAACACGAACTTGCCATGAAACGTCTTAGAAATATATCGTCACTCAAAGTGCAAAAGGTCGTACGTCAAAAATTCCATTTTTTATTTTATTATTGTTATATGTGGCATTTTGACGATTTCCTGGTGGCAAAATCTCTTATGTCATCAGCTGATCCAATAAAAGGTACAACCAAATGTCAAAAGGTTCTGTTTTCGTAGCTGATTGTTGTAATTGCAAATAGTCGTATGTTTGACTGGTTCTTAGTGCAGATGTTTTAGAGTTGCTACGATAATCTCTGCTGGGATTGAGATAAGGTAAGTCATACATTTGCATTTTATAAAGTTTTCATACGTTATTATCTATATAAATAAGAATGGAGTGTTTGTACATTGAATATTTTCGACCCATTTCAAGTTTTCTATCCGTTTTGGTCTATCAATTTTTGAATCTACCAAAAATGAACTCGTACTATTGTCGTGCCACTACTAAGAAATATTTAGAGCCTATGTGAGAAAGCAAGTCACAACTATTTAGAGAGTAAGAACACTAATGCAAAGAGAAAAATGCTCAACCTGCCTCAACAACACTCTTTCATGCTGTATTCAAGGCCTTGAATATTGGATTTTTTCTTCCTAAGAAAGATCAATGCGAGACGTGTATAAAGTACAATCTTGGTAAAGTCACAGCTGAAGATTACCAAAATCATCAAAAGAGAAAAAAAGAATTGAGAGAAGAAAAAGAAAAGGACAGGAAAAGAGCTGAAGAATCAAATGAAGTGTCAGTGTACGCTGTGTTGATGTCCAAAAAGTACTGACATGCCCAGACATAAAAGCATCCTCAGCATACTACAAAACCAAATTAAAAGTCCATAACTGGTCTGTTTACAATCTAGCTACATCGGATGGAACATGCTATATCTGGCATGTGGGCAACGGAGATTTAGACAGCAATGTGTTTGCTTCAATGATTATAAAATTCTTAAGCAAAGAAGTTGAAAACAAACCACATGTCATTGAAATAATTATTTGGAACGATGGGTACATTTACCAAAATAGATGTGAAAACGTGTCAAACGCTCTCCTTCATTTTGCTGTAAGTAAAGGAGTTACTGTATACCAGAAATACCTAGAAGTTGGTCATACACAGATTGAGGTAGATAGCATGCACAGCCTCATAGAAAAAATTAGAAAGCAGGAACATTTTGTGCCTGCAGACTATGTAAGAGCAATTAAAGGGGCTAGGATCAACCCCAAACCTTATGTTGTAGAAAGTCTGACATACAAAGAATTTTTTGTTCTGACGGCTACTACAGAAGTATCCGGCCTGGATCAAAGAAAGGGGATCTATGTGTTACAGACTGGAGATGCCTTAAATTTAAAACTGATGGTCATATTTGGTATAAAATAAATTTCTCTGATGACTGGAAGGAACTGTCCCGAAAACCTAAATCAGTTAAGGATGTATACACACAATTGAAACCACTCTATAGCAATCCGTTGGCTATCCAGGAAAGTTCGAGGATCTGCAGGACTTAAAGTCAAGCCTGGAAGAGGATTACCATTCATTTTACAAAGGTCTGCGAACTGTGAACCACCATGTGATCACATCAAGAATTAATAATGAACATTTCAATCTTTAAATTAATTCTGCATTGCACATTATATTGCACTATATTGTTACTATGCAACCAAAAGATTTTCAGTTAAATCATGAAACTGTAAGTTAACCTACTTTTTTGTTTAAAAAGTGTAGTTTTAAAGTGAACTTTTTGTATTGCGCTGTTTTGTAACTATGGAAACAGCAGATTTTTCAGTTAAAAACGTTTTCTTTTTATTTCAAAAATGTACATTTTGTTAAAGTAAACTTGATTTAATTTCATTAGAATAAGTTGAAAATAATTAGAATGTACAATTTTTTAAAGTGATCCTTTTGTATAGCACTGTTTTGTAACTATTGCCAATTTAACGATATATTATTTTGATGTCAAAATGCTTTTGATTAAAAAATGTAGTATAATGAAAGATCCATGAATAAAAAAGCATTATAAAATATCGTATGTCTATTTCTTCCAAATTATTTATCTGCAAATAGTTGTATGTCTATGCGCAAAATGTATGTTGAAAATTAGCTCTAAATTTGATTGCAAAACCTCATATGTTTCGATAAATCTCTTATAAAATATCTTAGTGCCTAAGTTAGTGTTTCATTCAATAATATACGCTAAACTAAGATCAAAACCCAAAGTAAATAATAATGGAATCAAATCATAAGGAAAAATTAGTTTTTGCTCTCCTGAAAAATGCAGCTTTTAGGCATACGACCTTTTGCACTTTGAGTGACGATATAACAAATTTTAATTCCCTCTGAACGAGCATTCCATTTTGAAAACATTTCTTCGTTGTATACGTAAAAAAGGAGTGCCGATCGAATAATTTTCTTGGAAGATAAACGATGCTTTTTCATGTAATCGCACAATATTAGTTTGTAATAACTTTAGCGTTTTAAACTTAATTCTTTTTATTTGAATGCGCCTTTAAAATTGGAATAGTACTGGTGGCATGCATGAAAAATCTAGCGTTACAAAAGAGCGTTAGACAGAAAAATAGAACTGCTTCTTAGCTATTAGCCCAGCAATGTTTGGCTTATTGTCTGATAATTTCAATTTTAAATCCTCTCTGCTCAAGTATATTTCTTAACTTATATTTCAAATACACGAGCTGAGAGGATGCTGTTTTATACAGGTTGCAGGAAACACAGTTAAGCACTTCTTTCACCTAATTTCTTGTTTACCTAATCACATATTTACCTGCCATATAACAGTAGCTTCTCTCTCTTCAAACCATCGATTTCCATTCTGAAGAACAAGTTGTTCGCGAAATAATCGACATAGCCAAAGTTGTGCAAAATGGAAACGGCGACATCTGACTGAGAAATGGACACAACTACACAATAACATAATACATGAAAATAGTCCAGAAACATGAAATAGCCAAATACATTTGTGATCCACTGGAGGTAGAAGTTATATACTTTATATTTGGCAGCACGAAAAGAATGTAGTTTTGCTCCTGCATCACAACAGAGAATAAACCAGCGGATTCGACACAAACCATTCCAGACTGACCAATGGATGGATCCGAAAGCACAGATCATATCCAAAACCATCGTACAACAGTACTTTGCTGAGTGTATTTTGAGAGCGGATGAAAAAACACCGTGTTTGCTTGCGAATCGATTTCCATTAGTAGTGATGCAAACCCTTAGCAAATTTCTTGGAAGGGAAATATCAGAAGATGTGCGAGGGTTTTTCATATGGAATGTGCTCTAATGCGTATATACACATCGGGAACCACTATTATTTTTTATTATTTGAAGCCCTATTTTCTTTTTGTCGAGAGTTTTCCTTGAAGAGGAAAACAAATATTAGGCATGGAATCAGAAATAAAACAAGCATAATGCTTCGGGAAAAATTGGTCGGTTGCATCGGGGACACAAACAGTATGAATACTCGCAAAACTGACGGGAATACTCGAGCCTGATGTTGAATCGCGCAATGAATGAAGCAGGCATAGAAAATTTGAACGATTATTTATTGGGAGAATATTCAACAATTAATTTAGAGTGTGAACGATTAAAGTGGATTCTGATATTAATACTGAAGGATAATTTTATTTATTTAAAGCCTGTGATCGTAGCGTAGATTTCGAATGACACCACTTACGTAGTCCTAAGTTACACTGGCCCAAAGCTGGCTCAGCACCGCAGAATTTCAACCCATTGTGGACCCCTTCCCCGCGATCATTGCGCCTGCGTACTAGGTCCGAAGGTTAGGACATCCTTTGTCTACACGTCGCTATATTTATCTTCTGAATGTTTCTTCTAGTTCTGAAATTATAAGACAAAACAGTTGTAACGTTCGACTTTTCATGCATGCCCCCAATATTGCTACCGATTCTAAAGACGTATTCACTCCAAAATGAGATGAAACGTTTAAATGCATAGAAAGCACTTCACTTAGTGTGCCTTCTGGAAACTAAGACTTTATTTCCAGATCAAATTCAAAAGATTTAATGTATAATCGACGCTCGTTTTAACGAACTCCTAATTTACGAATCCACTCGATTATATCGTTACCACCCCGCCAAAGGCGCGTATCTGCATTTCGGCGATTTTCACCTAACTGCATTTTTTGGAGTCACCACGTTTTAAACTATGACAAAGCCACGAATCATCTTGGCGGAAATGACGATTTTCATGAGAAAACAATTTTAGAGTCGTAACTCGATTTTTCCCGAAGCATCAAAACGTTGAAGGCGTTTTTTGCAGAAACGTCAATTTTGCAGATATGCGCGCCTCTCTCTCTTTAGTGGTAATGATCTTTCATAAAGTACCGTCCTTACACGAATATGATTCCTTCTCATACTAAAAGCCCTCGGTGACACATCTTTAGGTGTGTACGGTTTACACAAAACCGAGGTACCTAGTGATATTTTCTTTTCACATGAGGTTTACTGTCTTTTGTAAGCACGGAGGTGGCAGTCACGGGATCCACTCAAGCAATCTTTATCTGCTTTCTGACTGATCCCACTGATCTGTTCTCGATGCTCCTCTTTTCCCCCTTGACGACATTTTTTACTTGACGATGTCTTATGTGTGGTGCAGCTTGACCAAATATGATCATTGCACCATAAAAAGCTAAAACACTCAACCTACCTCTCACACTAAAACAAAATACATAAAAATTAAAAACAATAACACTTTTTCATGTTCTCTCTCTATATATATATATAATGAACAATCAAACTTGTAAAATATTAAAAATCAAACATTCAAAACATTAAAACGTAAAGTATCAGAAATGCAGACCAGCAAAACGCGAAAAGGTCAAAAATTCAGAGACAAGCAAAAAGTCAAAATACTGGGGACATAAAAAAAAGTCAAACAGAAGCCAGAAAGCAGAACTGTCCATTATGCGCGCTGAAGCTGCAGAAATAGCATGGATAGCAATATAATTCAATACTACAAAACAAAACAAAGAGAAATTTAGGAATTTAAATTTAAGAATACCAAGAAAATTTCGGGAAAATGATGAAGAATTGGTGGACTGTCGCCCACACGCAGAAAACACCATATTGTGTTGACTGGGTCAGGCTCATCCCTGATGACGCCACTTCATTTTTCACTCCACCATCCACCAACACTTCATTTTTTCTCGAAATTTTCTTGGTATTCTTAAATTTAAATTCCTAAATTTCTCTTCGTTTTGTAATATTGAATTATATATATATATATATATATATATATATCACTAACCTACTGGCGGAATATGGCCCTTGCGCCATAAAACCCTCAAACCAACCAACATAAACCTACGAGGCTCGCAACAAACTTAATACGCAATATAAAACTGATCTTCGGGATTCATAAGCCAATTTTGCAGCTTATTAAACATGCTTGATTTGATCTATGGAGGAGTATAATAATGCTAAAATTATACGGAATAAGTATCTCTAATGAAATTCTTTAGCGGTATAATGACATAACGCGATGAGAAATCTAGAAGATGGAATTCAGTACAGAATCGAAAAATGTTGATAAAATTTAGTTCAGAGGTCAAAAATACCGAATCGTCCGCGGTGGCTTGAACAGCGCCACCTCTTTCAACTGGCTGCTACCTGCAAGTCACCAACAAATTACATTGCATAAAACCCCCCATCATTCATCAGTGGCCAGTGTATCCAATGCAAAGGACGGATGTCAAACTGACTCGCCTTCGCATTGGACACACGATTCACCCATCGCCATCTTTTACTAGGAGAGTGCCACCCATTTGCAACTCATGCTCTACTCCATTTTCTGTTTATCACATTTTAATGGTCTGTCCTGTTTTTAATCATCATCGTCTCAATTTTTTAAAATACAATTCTAAATCTGCGAGATTTGATGGGGGAAAATCCCCATTCAAACCTTTTCGCTTTTTTATGTTCAATTGGTTTTTAAATCATTTAATTTTTCCAAATTCAAAAGGACTCATCAATCCATTTGATCAAATTCTTTTATAATGCAATCTTTTAAATTTCACACTTCCAAATTTTATGCCTATGTAAAATAAATTCATTAGTTATGCTGCAGACAATGTTCTTGTTTTTATCATTGGACTATTTTAATATTTTTATTCTCATTTGCACATTTTACATGTTTTAAATCTAGCTTTTATCTTTGTCTTGGACTTGTTTTTTAACGTTTTGTACTTTTATTGGGTTATATTCTGTCTTGTGTTAGGCGCAGCTTGTCCACTTTTGGACCTTGCGCCATTAAACCCCAATATCCAATCCATTCAATGGGCTGTTGATGAGAAATTGCGTATTACGCTTTACGGAGCCATTCCTATTTCGAGAGCGAACTTAAGGAGGAAGCGAACTAGTTTCTAATCGCACTCCTTAGTTTCACTTCTCACTTCTTAGTTTCTGTTCGTCATTTGCAGGAGTATATAAAAACCCTCCGATTATTTCAGTTTCACTGATGACAAGGTTCGTGAAATAAAAACCATCTGATTATGTTAGCTTCACGTCTTTAAACAAGTGAATGGGTTGCAAACTGAAGAGGACGTTCAGAATCTTATTTGCTTAACATAAGCTTAACATAACATCTGCATTTCTGTTTCATATTTTTGACCGATTTTATTTCATTTGGAAGAATAAACTGCGCATATCGATGCTTACATTCATTACAAATGAATATAAATAAGGCACAAAATGTGCATATCAATTCAACAATTCATCGTAAATAAATTTAAAGATATAAAATGTGCATATTAATGTTCATATGCATTATAAATTAATTTAAATAACGCATGAAATGTGCATAACTGTTTTCATTTTATAAGAATTTAAATAATGTATGAAATGCGCATATCGATGCTTGTATTCATTTTAAAAGAAGTTAAATAATGTACAAAATGTGTACAATCAATGCGTAAATAAATTAATTTAAATAGGGTATGAAAGGTGCATATATCGAGGTTTAGATTCATTATATATATGAATATTTAAAAAGGGTGTGAAATGTGCATATCGATGCTCATATTCATTATAAATAAACTTAGTAAGGCATGAAATGTTAATATAGAAATCATTAGAAAGTAATTTAAGTAAGTTATGAAATGAGAATATAGATGATTATATTAATCAGTAATTAATTTAAATAAGGTTTAAATGTGTATATCGGTGCTTATATTCATTATAAATGAATTTATATAAGGTAGATAGGTATTTCAATAAACATCACACTGGAGCAACACAACGGGTTATTGGTGACGGTCCGGGATCAATCCCGAAGGGAAAAATCCAAAGATAACACCACGTAATTTAGAACCACGGTCAGATGACGAGAACAACACCTGATCTGGCACCCCACTCTCCAAACTTCCACACCACGCCAACGTAAGGACATTTGAGGCCACAACAGATTAAGCGTGCACCAGCCCCCGTGCACACGACGGTTTCTGGTTGGATTCGAACTCGCAATCCTCCGGTTGATAATCCGTTACTCTTCCAACCGGGCTACCGCGGCCCTCATTAGAAAGGAATTAAAAAAAATTGTGAAATTCGAGTATAGATGATAAGTATATTAATCAGAAATTAATTTAGATAAGGTTTAAATGTGCATATCGATTCATCATAAACGAATTTATATAAGGCATGACATGCAAGTAACGACACTACCATTAACATATTTTCAAAAATTGAGAAACTTAAGCACATGGGTCTTCTTCCAGTTTGAATAATTCTGTGTAAGACAGGTATTTATCGTTGCAGGTAAGTACTTTTAACCTTTGGGTCCCTCCCAGACCATTAATAACTAATTAAACTCGATATATTCAGACTCCATACTTCAAAATGCGGTCACAATTGTTACCCACTACGTGTGCATCCTCAAAAGAAATGGAGCTTTGTTGAGATTAATGAAACTGTCGCATTTGATCGATGTATCCATCCATCACTTAGAATAACAAAAGGTGTACGGTTTTTTCAGTTTATCACTTTTTTACCTCAAGCATGGTTACGAAATTTGTTAAAGTTAATAAAGTTGTTCACATCAAAAGTCACAGAATCGTGTCCTACGGCAGTAAATAAAGCCTGGGTTTCTTTTATTCATTTTTGTTCACAGAATATCGGGAGTTTTGAAACCACTTTGAGGAAGAGAGTATCTGTTATAGTAAAATATGTTACACATAATACCATGTTCTACCAAACGACATTTATTTCAGGATCACTCTAGCCCAGTTGAAAGAGCGAAGGTTTGGCAACCTGAGGGTTGCGAGTTCGTAACTCGCTCCAGCCAAGGACCGATGTGTCTTTAGCCGCCCCTTGTACCATATCGACGATAGAAAGGAACACTTTCAATCAAAATAATCTTATATTATCATAACAAAAATTTACATTCTATTTACAAAACTACAGTTTAAAAATTTACAGACGAGATCCATCACCGATACAATACAGCAACCGCACTCATCTGCAATTACACCCGACTGACGAAGGTTCGAAAAATAGACTCCAAAGTCAACTTGAGAGGCTCGCTCGCTAGATTCCTGTAGACGTCAACTCTGACGTCATCTGCACAGCCAGACCGGAAGACAGCGCCCCCTAGCAACTGCTCTGTCCAGGATGACGAGACGTTAAGTATGTGGGGGCTGGTGCACGTTAAATCTGTCGTGGCCTCAAATGTCTCAACGATGGCATGTTTGGGAAAATGGGGTGCCAGTTCAGGTGCTGAACTCTTCATCTGACATTGGTTCAAAATTGCGGTGTTGTGCATGGATCTTTCCCTTAGGGATTAATCCCTGACCGTCGCCAATAGCCCGTTGAAGTGCGACGTTAATTAACTACCTACCAACATTTATTTCAAAGTAAAAAACTTCTGATATATTCTTTGTTAATCATAATTATTTATTTAAAAGTAAAAATCTGATTAATGTTTAGCGAACGATATTTATTGGGCATACATCTTGAATCATTGTAGAAAAGGATTTTTATGTTTAAATCTTTCGTCCAGCCCAAGAAAAGAAGTACCAACAAGCTAGCATACTCACAGAAGTAGCTTTAATATCTTCAGAAACTTTTAAATATTGCAATAGTAAGCATTAAGCTCTTTGAAATATTGTATGTTTTCTTGGTTGACTTGCTGAAGATTCTGAAGGAAACTTTTAGCACCATCATAAGATTCATGACTACATTTTCAGATGAGACAGTTTCAAAATTCCAGCAGAAATATACTGCATGAAACATGACATTTATATATTTAAGGAGAAACTAAATTAGATTTACTGTGACTTTTTGCTAAGTCATGATAAGAGTTGAGTAGATGGTGAGGTAAAGCGTCAAGTATGGACTGCCGCATTAAGAAAACTAGCAGATAAAAATCATTTCCAGTCACCAATACAAAACCACCCTCAAAAATCAGTTTCAACTTTCCTAGCAGTTTATTTTCGTTTCGAAAACTGCCCTGTAGTGATGCGAAAACCTGTTCCAAATTGTCACCAGTTCTAGGCAAGGAACAATTTGTTTTCTTGGATCTTCATTTCCCATTGGAGTAATAGGGCAATTTTGCCTTGACGAGGTATCTCGTTTTTCGCTAAAAGAATATCATCTTAATAAACGAGATATCTAGTCATTAGCAAAATTGACGAGTTCTTGGAAGAGATATTTCGTCGAAACAACTTGGAGATCAAAAACTAAGTTTACTCTAAAATGATAACAAACCAGAAGCAAAAGTGCTTTTCGACAGAGTAATTCGGAATGTTTAATTACTGCCGAAAAACACATTCAGCTCGTTATATAATCGCACAATCCTTATATGCACACTACATAAATATGGCATGCACATAATTTTCATAACATGTGTATACATAACTATGTAGTGAGGCTAATGACACATTTGTTACAGTCATTAATAAAATGACTGCGATAAATGTGTCACTCATTGAACTATTCAGTCTAAGAAAATTACATAATTCTATAGTTAACAGGCGAGAAAGTTCAACTATTTATCGTATTAAAAATATAGTAAGAACATTTGAGGAAAGGAAGATGAAAAGCAATTCGTCGTGTAAGTTCTGCCAGTTTATGGCGATGAATTCGAAATCTTAGTGGTAAGAAAAGTGACAATGACATGCTTTTTTAGTTTTAAGTCCAATGATTCAGCCAGGCTATCTGTCCCATGCAATGTAGTAGATTCAAATAAGTCGATTGTATAACTTAAAAACTTATTCATTTGCAAAGTTCCACGTACATTAACAGAGGTGGCTCTGAAATAATGATTCCATGCTGAGCGCTTCTGAGTCCATACAAAATTTGTGCTTAGGCATGAAGATAGACTTACATTTAGTCGAAGAATTCTTAACACGAACAGTTGTAGCGCTAACAAGAACACAAATTCTAAAGATGTCTTTTGAAATGTTGCCACAACTGGCGTCTAAAGAAGAAAAATAATTAAAATGCAAACGATTCTTCATTCTCTTCGCGAGTCAAGATATCAATGCGCACGCGCATACGATAATCATTAGGTATTCGTGCAAACGATAATTAACCGGCACACTCGCACAAACACGATCAAAACTGATATTCTGAAAACCATGCTACCCCAAAATGGATAACCGTCAACTATATATTCTAGGATTTGATCTTAGTCACGTAGAGTGCATTAAATGTATAATACTAAACATAAAACACCAACCATTCTTACAAAAATATCATTTGCGATATTTATGCAAAAATATCCTTAGCGATATTTATGCATATCCGTCAGCGATATTTTCTCTACGACTTGAATTTTAGTCACGTATAGTACATTAAATGTATAATAATAACCATAATATAATACAACCCATTTTTTCATAAATATCCTTACTTAAATCACTATTTCTTAATTTTTCTGCTTCATCATTGCTTATAACTTTTTTCATTAAATATATATTGAAAAATATATTTCATTAAATATATATTTTTTCTGTATAAAATATATACAGAAAATTGGAATTTTTACACTGGGATGACCCGCTCCTTCACACACTTAATTGATTTCAATAAAATCCTTTTTTCAAATAATGACATTTTTTCTGAGTTCAGTTACCATAACCCGTATTCCGCAAAAGAAAACTAGAATTTTTGTTCAATTCAATTCGTAGAGAAAAAGTATCTTTTGATGAAATTTAAGCATTTTGCGTGTTCCGTTCATCACACTGAGTGCTTCAAATCCCTAATTAAAAAAATGTGTCTTATGGTTTTTGATATAGATGAATTTAAAAAGCATGAAACATGAAACAAAAGACGTTAAAATAATTAGAATTTCCATGTGTTACAGAGGGCAAATAGAAACAGAAAATTTTCTGTATTTATGCCTGTCTCATGGAATTGCCCAGATATTACAAAAACACCATGTTGGTAAGGCAAAAGTCCTTGTAAAATATTAATGGGATGATAATACAGATTAATGGGTTGATAATACAGATTAATGGGTTGATAATACAGATTAATGGGATGATAATATAGATTAATGGGATGATAATAAATAAAAAATGTATTAACTTATCACGAGTTCTGGTCTTCGAAAGTCAAATTAAGGTAATACATACGTGTTTGGAAATTGTGAAAGAATATGTAAATATAACCTGCATTTTTCTATGGAAAAGTAATTTTCCCTCGAATTTCGTATTAAAACTACAAAAATACAGTAAAATTTCTTGCGACGTTAGTTTAACTTACTTCATCCCTCTGAACTATTACAGAAAAACTAGAGTTTTTAGTTAATCTGAACATTAAAGATGGGACTTATAGTAAAAACCTTATAAAATTAATATACTAAAGCAAAAACTTGTAAATTTCAGATGAACATTTGAGTTGTATTTTGACGCAAAGAATTTGGAAAATTTAATATATCCATTCTAAATATATATTAGCAATAATCTATCCATACATATGTAGTACTATAGACACCACTATAATATTAAGGGATATTGGGGAATCACATTAAGGGGTAATGCCATGTATATGTTACCGTGAAAGACCGAAATTAGAGAATGTCAATATTCTCCGGTGAATGTCGCGACACATACCAAATACGTCGGTGAAAGACTGAATATTTGGTTATATTCTTATACATTCGTACCATCGCCGGGTATGTCGACAAGCACAGATAAGTTCTGGTGGGGGCGAAGCGAGAAGGCGGAGAGGCCACAGCCATAGAGGCCTCTCCGCCTTCAGTTTTAAGTTGTTGCAATAAATAATATTGTATAACGTTAATCACATAATTTATGTGTAAGTTTATTATTGGTATTATTTTCTTTTCTCATTTAGAATGTACTGTTCGTTTTAGGTTCAACAGTTTATTTACATGTGCTGTTACTTAAGCTTTCTCCTATTTTGACTGTATATCATATGTTTTAATAATAAAGCATGATTTTAAAAGTTGCATTTTTGTCTTAGCGTAACAAAAATATTTTTATTCACCATTCACCATCAGTGCATGCTGAATGTTGACATTTGCCGGTGTAGGTGAGAAATAATGATATTTATCAAATACTTCGGACATACACCAAGCGAATGTGAATGCTGACATTCACCGGAGAATATCGACATTTGCCAGATATCGGTCTTTCACAGTAACATATATACCCAAATTCCTCCAACTAGTTCGTAAACGGCTGTGGCTCTGTGGGAAAATAAGCACACATAGGGAAGCGAGTTCAGTATTGTCGAATATCGTATTTGTGCCATTTGTTTTCGAGATACTGTAACTATAACTTATGATTTCATTTTTCCCCAGAAATTTGGGACGATTTGATTTAAATTTTATAAATCTTTCTAATTTTAATAGGTGTGTACAATATAACATGTATGATCACGTTCGATCATGTTTGATAACATGTTTGATCACGTTTGATAATATGTTTGATCATGTTCTGAAAAAATGTTGATTTTTTTTAATGCTTCCTTGGTGAAAAAAAAATTGTAAAACAATCCCTATTCCCTCTAGCAATTTGATTGAGGGTCAAAACAAGAAGAATAATATTATAGAAAAATTTTACAACAGGAATTGTCGTGCTGAGAACAAATTAGAATTTAAGATACCACTGTTCAAAAATCATGCTAATTATATCTAAATTTGATAATTAATGATTAGCTTAATCTGACTTTTTACACTCAGAAATGATTCTAAGCATAAGCCAATGACCTATTGTGAAAAAATTGGATTTTTAAAGTAAAAAATTAAAGAAAAATCTTCTAGTGTATAAGTACACCTTAGCTATGAGTGAAATTTTCTCATCAGTCCGGCAATGCCATACAAAAGGATGCTTTGATTTTTTTTACTGTATATAAAGCCTCGTGTTTATCATTCAATGTATTTAATATTTTAGACGGAAAGATTATACATGCAAGATTTTGTCGTTAATAGTTATTTTAAAAATTTTCTTCCTATTAGCTGCATATTGTGTTTTCCCCTTCTCTCTTATAACTGAATTTGATAGAAAATGAGTGAAAATTTTTAAATGTAAAAAGAAACGCTCATATATTGAAGCTTAACTGGTACTATACACACTCAATATCAATTTCTATGCAATTTTCACTACAAATTTTAGGCATTTAACTTTACTTCTAATAATTTTTTATTTTACATTGTTGAGGAAGAATTATTTTTATGCTATGTAAAAATGTTACACCCTGTGATGCGTTTTACAATAAAATAACCTTAAGTATTTGTGAAGAAATCCTAAGAGACATGATTTGGCAACCTGTAAAGAATTATCATTCAATTTTAGCTTTAAAATATTAGTATCTGTTTAAAATGATACTCAAAAATGTCATTAAACTTATTCTTAAGTATCTTACATTTTACAATTAACTTTAACTACATTACAACTATCTTAAACTCTTTTATTGTTAGTAATAAATGCCCCTTAAAATAATTTAATACCAATAGAGTTGATTATATAATGGATTAGCATTTTCCAATTCGTTTATTTTGTTTCCAATTTATATTTATTATAGCATTTTAATTTGGTACAAAATTTAACTGTAATGAATTGAAATTCATTTAGCAAACCTTTTTCGAAAAAACTATTATTTTCCTAATCTTTTTCATTATGTCAGAAGTTTTAAAGTTTAACAAACACCCTTGTGACTAGAATTCCTTACAACACTTGTTTGTAAATTTCATGTGATTTCAATATAGAGCAAAAAGCAGAAAAACAAATTCATCATGTTAACCCTTCACTGTCTTGAAATCTACTTTTAAATCTTATGAATAATTTCTAAAATAAATTAAATTTCACAATTGTGAATAGAAAAAAAGTCCGTGTACACGAAGAGTAGTTATTTTCACATTTTAGTAACCTTAAATTTGTATTATATCACAATTCTCAGTAATTTTTTAAACTGCAATATTCCTTGATTTAGAATTCAGTGAATATTCACAAGCTTGAAGTGTATTATGGTATACATTATAATTGCCTCAAAAACGTTCAACTCTAACGTTTAATAAAAAATTTTGAATGATGTAATCTAAATTGAGTAAATAGAATGCATTTATTTTCATCACATAGAAAATATTCACAAATACATCACAAATAATGCACATAAACCATACTCGTTTCTAAAATAAGAAAAAGCATCTAGAGGCTTATCAAATTAACAAATACATATTTAAAACTATCTATGTAAGCTTATGATTTTCTAGTATTACTACTTATAAAGTAATGATAGAAATTAGTCCTAAGAGTATTCATATATATACATTATTAATAAATTGCTTAATGACTTAAAGTTTAAATACAATGCATTCCTTTATAAATAATATAAACTTTGTTTCACTATACAGAAAGAAAGTTTTAAGTAATATATTAAAAGTTATTTTAAGCATTTATATGATTCTATAAAAGTTTGCTATAGACAGTTATAAGGCTTCACAAAATGCTAAATTACTAATAAATCATAAAAATCAATACATTTTAAAATAGTGATGGTAAAACAGTATTGGTAATGATTTCAGTATTTTGGATATTATTTCTCATATCATTCAGACTTATATTTCATATATTCATTTGGATTCATGTTTCAAATATTAATTTGTAATTACATTTTTCATTTCATTTGGATTTACTTTTCATATAAAATTTTAAAATTATAAATATAAAGCTATTTTAAAATGGGCATTACGGATTCCCTTTATATCTTTTTGATTTATATTTCATTTTGATTTATATTTAATTTATTTTGGATGTATATATTTCATATAATCAGTTTTAATACGTAAGATTTATTATTAAATTTCAAAACTATAAACATGAAATTATTAAACTATTTAAAAGAGGCACAATGTAAACAGTTTATAAACATACCATTTCATATTGATTCTTGGTTGTAAGATATACATAATCAGAAATCAATCCTCCTAGTGGGGTTGTCTTGACGAGGTATCTCGTCATTCGCAAAACTTACCAGATCTTGAACGAAATATCTCGTCATTAGAAAAACTGACCAGATCTTGCTCTCGTCATCAACCAAGAAAATTGGTAATATCTTGATTACGAGATATCTCGTCATTAGCAAAATAGACCAGATCTTGATCTCGCCATCACTAAAAAAATTGGTAATATCTTGATTACGAGATAACTCATCATTAGCAAAATTGGTCAGCTCTTGATGGACGAGATATCTCGTCGAAATCACTCGGAGGGTAAAAACAGATAGATGCAATTACTGGGAACGACATTGCATGAACCACTTGCTGATTTTTGCAAGACTACTCTTCTTAAAATAGTACACATTAAGACGCGAGACATTCAAGACGCACACACAGATGTTTGTTCTTAAGAACAATTGGCATAATAGCTATCCCACGGAACAACTATTTATTCATACAAAGACAGATGACTCTTTCCCACGTCGTATTACTTGCTGGCAACGGGGATTTTTTTCCTCACTGAGTCTCGGTTTGAGTCAAAATTGCTGCTCTTGATAATCTCCTCAGCAACAATTGCACTTAATTCACTGCTAGAGTCCGATCCAGTTGTCAAGAGCTTTGGTCTCGGGATCCGCAAGGGCTGGACGTCTAACCAAGTTTCCATTATGAAGTTTACAGGAACTTAATATCAGGTTACTTTTTTGGTGCGGAGGCAATTGCTTAAAAGCTTTCGGAGAGCTTTTGGAGAGCGCTGATTGAGTTTCTGCGTCGGGACTTCTTAAAAGTCGAGAGTAATCGCTTTATTACTGCTTGTTGGGGCACGTCTGGAATGGGGATGTTCCCACGCTAAAGTGCTAAGTGGTGTTGATTGTTCGGAGTTCGAAGATTCAGCGTTGGAGACTTTGCAGTTGAAGTAATTATGGAAAGAATGCTGGAAAAGTTCGAGCGATTGACTTAGGTCAGTTTTGTTTCACTAAAATCTTCTGGGATTGCTGTTGAAATGCGAAGTTTAAGAACACTTTTCAGAGTAGAGGATTGGTGTTCACACTTTGCAATGAGAACGAAATTTTCTAAACACTCTTTGAAGTTGCCTTTTCGCGTTTGCAGAGTGACGAAGATATTCCTTAGGACACAAATCTTGGGACACTAATGCTGCAGCACTTGAAGACGTCAACACTAACGGCGAAGGTGACAGGAGTTTGAGGTATCAGTAAAGTGGAATCTTTTATAAGACTAATCTCGATGTTGGTTTGGAAGATATATCCAGACTCAAACCAAAATTCTGGTCCAAAAATGGCAATCAAGCATAAAAATTTCCCGGGAACAGACGTTATTCCTTCACAGGTTCAAACTAAGACAAGCAGAAACGTAAATTGTGACGAAGACAATGTTCTCTTATACCTAATCAACTGAAACTTAACACGTCCAGTTGCCGGTCAGTTCTCAGAACCCAATACAGGAAAGGAGTGATTTCCGCAAGTCGTGGAAAGTCCCCACAAGTCGAAAAACCACACGAAACCAAGCGACGTATTTATATAATCCAGTCTATGAATGAATAATTCAACCTGACCGCAAACAGTTCCGTTGATTTGCTATTACCCCATCAGCACAACACACCGATCGGAAGGCAACAGAACGAGTAGTTACCTGCGCGAGAGTCGATCGTCGAGTGACTCAAACCTGCTGCTGACACAAATTATCGCCACGGGTAAAAAACCAAAACAAAAAGACCCGAAGCGTTTGAACTTGCTCGTTTCTTCCCCCACTAAATCACTACGCTCGACCTAGTTGCACGATCTGACGCTCTTGGCTGGCGATCGGTTGCACAAAGGATGCAGTGGTCCGTCCCCAACTGGGGAAGTCAAAGCAGTCAGAAGTCTGGTAGCTCACTGCTCGAGATGATGGCTCGAACAGGTGGGCGGGTGTCGTTTGAGGGTTGTTTTCTTGTGTCGATCGCGCGTGGGACGGGTTGAGGAAGCACTGCCCGTGTTTGGAGACGGGGTTTAGCCCAGTTTTCTAAAATTGTGCATGGTTGAGAGAAAGTTTGGGGATTTTCGGTGGAAAGTTTTTCCTTGATGGAGAAGGATGGGGTAAATGTGCTTGTTTGGAGATGTTATCGTGTGTTGTTGCAGTCTATCACAGATTTGGAAGGATGTAACAGTTTTCCTTTTAAAGAAACCTGGATTTCGAAGCGATTAATTTGAAATTTAAAAGAACTTATTTTGAAAGGATTAATTTGACTTTTAAATAAACTTGTTTGGAAACGATGTCGTATTGGTAGATGTGAAGAATATTCAAGACAAAGATTGGTTGATATGAATAATGTTGGAGGCGGGTTCTAGTCCAGTTTTCTCTAAAATCGTACATGGTTGAGGGAAAGTTTCGGAATTTTCGGAGGAAAGTTTTTTCCGTGATGGATAGAGATGTGGGAAATACATTCATGGCGCAAGTTTAGAGATGTTATCGTGTGTTGTGCGCAGTATATCCCAAATTTATGAAGAGTGTTCTAGTTTCCATGCAAGGAACCCCGAGTTTTGAAACGATTAATTTGATATTTAAAAACTTATATGAAAATGATGCTATGAGGTTCTCCGGCCAACACACTGAGGAATGCTGGACAGAAGGAACCATTGGATCCCCGAGGGACGTTGGCGGGGTGGGAGTACCAGGGTAAGAAGAACGGTAGGGGTGAAAAGAGATTCGACTAGTGGATATGGACAACGGACGTGCGAGGGTCCTGGTTGGCATAGTCGAAGATTTAGAAATGTAAATAGATTCATGTAAATAAACATATAGTCAATTCCCCATGAAGAAGCGCAACTCTCTCCATTAACGTATACAGATGGTCAAGAAAATAACCACACACACGTATGTTGCAGATGCAGTGTTGGTAGATATGAATAAATACAATCAACACTTTTCAAAAACACATGTGAGGTTTTTCGGCCAGACAAGAAAAATGTTTTTCAGAAGGAACCATTTGAACCGAAAATGACACAGGCGTGGGTGTTGTTGAGACGGTCATCTGGGTTCTGTGTGAAGGGAAATATAATTTTGAGGGGATTAGTTGGTTTGTTTTGGGGGTTTT
Organism: Meta bourneti; assembly: GCA_933210815.1. NCBI lineage: Eukaryota > Metazoa > Arthropoda > Arachnida > Araneae > Tetragnathidae > Meta > Meta bourneti. The sequence continues at coordinate 57,332,811 of OW119932.1, read as the reverse complement.
ATGGCGCACGGGCCATATTTGGCTATGCTGCGCCAGACACAAGACATACAATATCAAGTAATTCACACATTCACAATGAAAGTTTTACTGACACAGAAGAGAGAAATACACCCAGGGAGGAATGCATCTGACAGGAATCGAACCTGCGCCGCCTGCAACTCGAAGGTTGCTAGCGCAGTGGGCATACCCATTGAGCCACGACGTTCCCAAATTTTGAGGGGAAGTGAAAAAAAACGGACGTTACTCGTAAGAGGACGACGTAAAAGGAGTACTTCAGTGTCGTGGGAAATATACTTGGAAATATCGGTTTTAAACCCTTCTAGTGGTTTCGACGAGTTTGTCGTCCATCAAGATCTAACCAATTTTGCGATTGACGAGTTTGTCGTCCATCGAGATCTAACCAATTTTGTGATCGACGAGTTTGTCGTCGATCAAGATCTAACCAATTTTGTGATTGACGAGTTTGTCGTCCATCAAGATTTAACCAATTTTGTGATTGACGAGTTTGTCGTCCATCAAGATCTAACCAATTTTGTGATTGACGAGATATCTCGTCCATCAATATCTGACCAATTTTGTTAATGACAAGATATCTCGTCAACAATATATTGTCTACTTTTTATGATGACGAGATCAAGATCTAGTCAGTATTTTTCCCTTTGGACGAGATATTTCGTCCATTAAGCTCTGGTCAGTCTTGCTAATGACGAGATACCTCGTCGTGACAACCACCAGGAGATTTAATCGAAACATAAATGTGTAAATTGGAATTATGTTGACTGAGGGACCGTGGTACCCTGGTTGTGAGAGTAGCGGATTTTCAACCGGAGGGTTACTATTTCGATACTCGATCGAACCAAAGACTCGTGTACGTGGTGGCTGGAGCATGTTAAATCTGTCGTGACTTCAAATGTCCTCACGTTGGCGTGTTGTTGAAATTTGGAGAGTGGAGTGCCAGCTCAGGTGTTGAACTCGTCATCTGACACTGGTTCAAAACGACGAGGTGCTGTCCTCGAATTTTTCCCTTTGGGATTGATCCCGGACCGTCATTAATAGCCCGTTGTGCTGCCCCCAGTACGATGTTTATTCAACTACCTACCTTCCTATGTTGAAGGAATTGATATAAATCTTTTAGTTAATGCACACCATTGGAGAGTCATCTTTTATTAACAATAAGAGGAAAGAACCAACTTTACAACACCCTACATAATTACCTGTTTTATAGCATTAAGTGCATTGTGTTTTATGACATTCTGAAGAATATAGTGGTTAGTTATTTGAATATAAGTGGTGGGAAATGTCTTACTATAAATCCATCATCAAACAGCTTAGGCTTTAGAAAGTTAGATGGAACTAAACACGAATTTCTTTTGCAAAATTCATTTTAACGTGAAATACGAATTAAAATTCTCAGAGAAATAGATTTCTCCAATAGCCGATGAGTTTTAAATCATCTCTTGTTGAAGGGAGAGGATATTACTTTACTTGATCCGAAACTAAAGTGTTCTGAAATATTTATTTTTACTTTGAGATAATGCTTGGTTTATAAAAGCACCATTTGAAAAAAATTACTTATATCAATATATTTTGTGTTCATATGTATTCAATATATTTTCACGAATATGGAATATAGGAAAGAAATATTTCTTTATCGATACTATTTTTATTACCAATTATCCTGTAATTATCACCATATTTCAAAGAAAAGGTTTGAACTGTCATTTCTGGGTGGACAACATGAATATTTCCCTTAACCTTTTTCAACTAGTGTGAATGCATGATATAAATTCATATTGCTACAGAAACCTTATCAAATAGGTTAACTCCAAAAGTTTATTTCTTTAAAAATTACCAGTTGTTTTTTATAAATATCTTTAAACGCGTTTATGTGCATAGGTAAATTCCTATTGCCACTTGTTGGAATTGTCCAAACGATAAGTAACTGAAAGAAAAAAAGGAGTTCCACTTTCAAAAACGCCATCATGGCAGGCGATATTTTTCCGCAACTATTTTTTTTTCATTTAAGTTCATTTCTTTAATAATGACACCGTAGAACTTCAAAGAAGCATCTTGTAGTTAATTATAAAACTTCAAACGATATTAATCATTTTTACACGTTGATTATTATGTACTAGCTGTAAAGCCCGTTGAGATAAGAATACGAAGGGCTCTAAAAACCTCTTTTTGTTATCACATAGTAAAATAATGTCAATAAATACATAAATTTAATTCCCAAATTAAGAACTTGAAACATTAACAAAAATCGTTTGCAAAACATATATCAAATTTGTACTTTTAAATGAATAATTATTGTCTGATAAAAATAAATTATAGAATTTTTTCTTTAGAATAAATATTATTTGGCAAAAGTTTTGAGGTATTAGTCATAGTCATAACATTAGACCCCCACCAGTACTTCAGACTGTTTAATTTCCACTATTATTATGTCATGATTAAATATTAATTTATTGTGCTGTGTAATTTCCAATGAAATAATTGAAAACGATAGCAAAGTTGGCGTCTGTCTGTTCTCTATACAAATCTACACCGTTTGACCAATCCACACCAAATTTGGTGCACGTATTCTTTAGAATCTTGAGGTAACGTAGGCTACATATTAATCCTCGTTCTATTCTTGGGTGTGCAGAAGGGGTAGAAACAATTCGAAATCCCTTTAGGAATAACAATGATTACTCAGATTGTTTTACCAATATTACTGGAAGAACAATTTTTACAGAAAATTATATTTAAAGAATATAAATTCTAATACTTACGCTTGAACTTTTTTAATTTTTTCGGAAATATAAGTAATTTATGAATATTTGATTGAGATATATAAAGAAATTTAAAGAGTATTTAATTTTTTACATATTCTGTAATGAAACATGAAAACCTCATTGATCATAAAAGCGTAATTTTGCTACTCGGTATCTGGCAACGCCAGAATTAATGTGTTTTATTCTATAAATTTGATTTAGAATTCTGTGGTTGTGGTATTTGAGTTAAGACAGCGAAATAATGGTTATATTTGAGCATTTGTAAGTATTATAAACATGTGTTATTTTCGTAAATAAATCATTACTGTCTTTATCAATATGTTCAAAAGTCTTTTTTCGAATTGCTCTACTCGTATTTCTGAATATATTTAGGACGTCGAAATTCGACACGCTTGCTCGTATTTTTCGTTTTTCAGAATTTTGCACTATTTTCAATGACCAGAATTTGATTTCTGTTCGTATTTATGTGTTCCAGTATTCTACATATTACAGATATATTATTTAGGAGTTAGATTTTAATGAATTATTTACTTTCTGTAAAATATTACTAGACAATGGTAATCTTTTGGCGATATATGTCTATTTCGACCAACTTTCTTCAAGTCTTTGGTTAAATACGTTTGTAGAATTCTGTTTCATAAAAATAAATAAATACAGAAAACCTTTTTAAATTAGATGTGTAACTTCTTATTTTAAAATAACAGGCAAAGTTAAAATTAAATAATTTAAAAAAAGATAGATTATTCTACCATTCTAAATAGGTTTAATTAATTAGATTTAGAATTAAATTTAAAATGGAATGTCTGTTGGAGTAAAACGAATTTTAAATAAGACTTTACTGATCTTGGAATAATATCAAAGTTAGGTAGTATTTGAACTGGACTTCCGAAGAGTTGAAATTTTTTGTCTTAGTGACAGAAGGTCGAGGTTGCTTCAAGTTGAATCTATTCGTATGCAACTTAAATATCTGTGGAATGTTCGTTGAAAGCAGTGATTTCCCCATTTTAAAACGCTGTAAAATCTACCTTCTGTTCTTTGAAAAATTGTAATCTATTGAGTTTGCTTTGTCTACGCTGAAACATTTATTTTTAGAATAGGATCCATGTTATTCCATGTGCCGCTGTATGGAATTTTCAAGCAAAATTTTATTTGCTACAAAATAAATTAATCGCGAATACCGCAAAAATCCAATTCCTCTCATGATTATGAAGGATGGAATACCCCGCATCCCTGGTGCAAGGGTGCCACAAGTAAAAAATATAGATAGGAACTGAGTACAAGACCATAAACCAGAAATTCGTCATTTTTATTGAAAACGAACTTACGGGGCATTCGTATTCACTCCAAAACTCAAAATCGATTTCTGGAGCAGTCACCTAAGAAAAACTTTTGTAGTTTGTCTTACGAGTGCGATGAATGTGTGTGAAATGGATTATATGGATAGATGGTATCATGTATACATATTTTCATCCGAAGTAACTTATAGAAGATATCAAAAACTTAAAACTATTTTAAAATATTATCTTCCGCACACTTAAATGATGCTTGCATTTTTCTATGAACGAGAAGTGATTAGTCTGATCACTTTTCAATCGATATTTAATTAATTCAACCCGTTTACGCCGGGTAATTCTGCTAATATTTTATATAACTGTAAGCATGATAAGGATAATAAGTGACTCACGTTGTCGCAAGGTTTTCTTTTATCATTCCATTTCACTTTTTATTTTTTGTGATTTGCCGTTTTCCGTGTGCCTCTTTTCCAAGTGAACTATTAAATATTCTTTCTTCGGATTCTCAATTGCTTGTAAGCGTCAATATTATTTTAATTTTAGTTCAATTGATTTTTAATTTTGTGTGCAATTAATTGTATGCCAGAAATAAGAGGAAAACAGTTGCTCTTGTTTCTATCTGTTTGATTACTCGTTGAAATGTAATGCAAATGACATGCAAATTGCAAAACAAATATTTAATTGCCGCCGTAGTAGTTGTAAGTTGTGACCACTGAATCCAGGCAACTGTTTAAAAACATGCCAAAACAGTCAAACGGCATCCAATAAAACAATGGAAACACAAGTAAACAAGGCAACTTTTGAAATAAACTTCACGCCTGGTTTGATCTCTGATCGTTTTTATTATACATTCAGCACTCGTAACGGATCTATAGTCTCGTCACACAAGATTTCTCAACCTTTCGTCTGTAGCAGGAAAAAATATCAACAAATCAACCTCAAGGGGGAAAATGGAAGTTTTTTTACTTCTATGCCAACGCTTTCCATATGCCACCACACTGGGAAGTAAATAATAGGTCGAAGTTTTTTTTCAGCAACTTTCTTTCCAATGGAATCGAAAATAAAACTATAAAAAGGGTTGCAGTTTCTCTCGTTCGGATGGCAACGTGCTTTCGCCGCACTTCCGCGTTCGGAGGTGAATGGAACGGTCTTTTGCGCGGTTGCCACGGATAAAAGAGAAATTAAAGCGAGCGCTGCTGAATTTAAATGTTGCCGTTTGTTGAAACGTCGTCGGAAGCGTTGGGATTCCTGTGGGTAGTGGCTCGGAACGGTAATGAAAAAGAGTGACAATGCCGTGATCCGCAGAAAGGTACGAGAGCATCAACCTACAATCAGGAGAGCTTTGTGAATGGGCATGAGTTAGCGGGTTTTGATGGCAAAAAACAACGCAGATCTGAAAAGTCTGGTTTCCGGATTTCATACGAAACCTTGGGCAGTGCACGTTTAGCAAAATACTGGTCATTTCAACCTCCCAATGCAAAACTTTTTAACAAAAATTATAAATCGGAGCTGTGTCGGAACCTTTGGAAATAGCAGGACCAAATTTTAAAATCTCAATCCTACCTTCGAATACAAAATAATAAAAACAATACCCTGTGTACCCGGGCAGATAACACCCATAAAAATGTGTTTTCCATAAAATAAAAATGTGTATTGAACAAATCTTTAACTTTTCTCGTTCTCATCGGCCAAATACCTTTGGAAGGTAAATTTTATGAATATATATATATATATATATATATATATATATATATATATATATATATATATATATATATATATATATATATATATATATATATATATATATACGATGGAAATATGTATGGTTGGTTGTTTAGGTTTTATGGCCCAAAGGCCATACTTGGCCAAGCTGCGTCAAACACAATAAGACGTCAAGTAAAAAAAATTTCATGAAAGAAAAAGAAAGGATTGGGGAATAGAGAAGTGGACTAGAGTAGGGATCAATCCCCAAGGGAAATATCCGAGGACAAAACCATGAAATTTTGAACCTTGGTCGGATGACGAGGTCAATACCTGAGTTATCACTCCAATCTCCAAACTTCCCCACCACTTTAACGTGAGGACATTTGAGGCGATGACAGATAAAACGTGCACCAGCCCCCACGTAAACAAGAGTCTGTTTGAATCGAGTTTCGAATTCGCAACCCTCCGGTTTTTAATCCGCGACCCTACGAAATTGGCTAACCTCGAACAGAGAAAGAGGTTAGAAACGGAAATACGTATAAAATGGTAATGCGCTACCATATCTAATCGGGTGTGAGGAAAGTGACAACTTTCACCAACGCAGACGCAATTTAACATTTACGTAGGTTGAACCTGGAAGGAATATCACAGCTTATCATAGTTGTCAATGGCACGTCGGTAAATCCACCTTTGGCGGTTAAAGTTAAGCGGAAAACCGTGTTTCGGAAGCTCTGCGACGCATACTCTGATTTATATCTGGCGGCAACGAAGAGAAATCACCAGAAAAGTTTAGCCTTCAGGCTTTTGCTGATTCTTTTCTTGCTTGTAGTGCCAAGACGAATTCCAGACAACCAGACAGTGAAATTTGTACAGGGTGATTCCTCTACAAACTTCAAAGGGCGTGGTAACTCAGTTGGAAGAGCAACGGATTAACAACCAGATGGTTGAAAGTTCGAAACTCGGTACAACCAAAGACCTTCGTGTGCACGGGGGCTGGTGCACGTTATGTCTGTCGTGGCCCCATATGTCCTCACGTTGGCGTGGTGTGGAAGTTTGGAGAGTAGGGTACCAGCTCAGGGGCTGACAGTGGTTCGAAATTACGTGGCATTGTCCTTGATCTTTTCCTTAGGGATTGATCCCGGACCGTCGCCAATAGCCGTTGTGTTGCTGCAGGGCGACGTTAATTAACTATCTTTCTACCTACAAATTTCAAGGGAGATAGGGAACATAAAATGAAACTGTATTCACATAGGGATGTATGCCCTCAAACGCCACCTGGATTCGCTATGAAAGGAATTTTCAGAGTCAACAAACAAACCAGATGAAAAGTGGAAATTAAATAGCTTATTTGGACTTGTTGGAAAAATTCCAAATTGATATATGAGAGTTGATTGGTCAAAGGCAATATTGTATAACCAAACGTCCTTAACCCTCCAAGTGGTTTCTACGAGATATCGCATCTATCAAGATCTGACCAATTTTGCTACTGACGAGATTATCTCGTCATCAAGGCATTGTCGATTTTTCGATTATAACTAGATCAAGATCTGGTCAGTTTTTCTGACGTGATAGATATCTCGGCAAGTTTGTCAGGTTTATCTAAAGTAAGGTCTCTTTTGGTGAGTTTTTCTAATAAGATACCTAGTTGAGACAACCAACAGGAGGTAATGATGATCACTTTGATGTGTATCATGCGAGGGCATTTGGACAGCAGAAGTAAAATCTTCGCAAACCATATTGTTTGTTCACACTGAAATCTCTCATATCCAGCATTGAAGCTCAGGTGTTGACCTCGTCATCTGATCGTGGTTTAAAATTACGAGTTGTGCTCCGATCTTCCCTTTCGGGTTGGATCCAGGATAGTTGTTAATAGCCTATTATGCTGCTCCATTGCGACGTAAATTCAACTAGCTACCTACCAAATGGTTGGTACGTATCCAAACATTAGATCTGACTCAAAAGCATAACTACAATATTAGCGAACATGATACGAAACATTCCTCTTTGTTTATTTTAATAACATTTCACAAAAACTTCGGAAGTCATAAACGAGAATAGAGGAAATCAATTATTATTTAGGTTGATAGGTCAGGTGTAGATCTCGTCATCACATCAAAAACTATCTTTCCCTTCAGGATTGATCACGGACCGTAGCCAATAGCCCTTTCTGTTGCTCCGGTGCCACGTAAATTCACCTACGAATCATATCCCAACATAGCTCTGACACAACGGCATAACTATTAGCGAACACGATACGAAACATTCCTTTATTTATAATATTTCTCAAAAAACCTCCGTCATAAATCAGACATCCTTGAAGAAAAATCCAATTAATTCTACAAAATACAAGCCAAAAAAATATCGCCAACAAAAGAATTCGAAGTAATCCTCCAGGAATCCGAGTCGTGAATCAAAATTAATTAATTACCAGGGGAAGGCAATTAAAAAAGTAATTATTGAGCAAGGCATTCAGACTTCTGATCACTGTAAACGGTTGAAATGATTTCCTAAATCACGAACAGTTCAACACAAGAATAAATCATCAAAGAAAATGGCGGAAAGTCACGGTCGTTAAAGATGGAGCTCGAAAATTAGAATTGTAAACAAGGTATTTTAATCATCGGCGAAGGCATGACGCATTCGGTTTGCATTCTTTTTCGAGAGGAATCTGATAACAAAAAGTTGCTGTGCAAATATTTTAAATCCCATAATATGTTGAGTCATACCGGAATGTCTTGTTAGGTTCTTAGTTAAAAAGAGATGAAAGCGCTTCAAAAATTCTGAACATTTATGCTAGAGTGGATTGAAAATTATCAAGCACGTAATTAAATTCAAAATGGCAGGTGATTGGAAAATGTTATATATAGCATAAATTTTTTTAAAGATAATTAAATTGCAACGTGTAGTCTTTATGGACTATTAGTTATGGAAAGATGAAAACGCTTCAAAATTTTGTTATACTTATGCCAGAGTGAAGTGAAAATTATTTAAGCACGTAAATTAAATTCAAAATAGCGCGCGATTGAAGATAAAATATAGCGTGAAGATATTAAAGAAATAATTAATTTGAAAACGTGTAGACTGATTTCAATTAAAGAGCACATTAAATCAAAAATTATTTGAAGTTTAAAGTTTTATTTTTAGAAGGTCGAAAACATAGCTTCTCGACAAATTTGAATAAAAATATATAAATTCTACATGAGTCAAATGTGGATTTTTAACCTCATGGGATTAGTTTGGAGCTTTTATAACTATCATCTAGAAATACATAATCCTTTAATAAATCAATTTTCACCAGTCTAAAAACCGGCGTTGAATTACCAGTTTCTTAAAGATTTGGAAATTGGTGAGAATAACAGTTTAGGAATCATCATTAGCGTTATCTTAGCTATATATTATTACTAGCAGAGCCACTATAGTATCTGCTTTAAACATTCTTAATTGCTTACATCAGTTGATGGCAGTGACGTTACTCGCATTTCATGTAATTTCTAATGAATGTAGCATCCGTATTCCGAGAAAATGGATTTCATACCTCTCAATGAAATAAAATTATCCGAAATTTTTTAATAACTTTTCGCTTAGCTCTACTGACGTTAATTCTTATTTTAAATTAAATGTATGGCGAAAAGCACACCTCACTCATGTTACCACAATTAGCTTTTGAACGTCTACTTCTAATTCATCCCACTCCCGGTTCGAAGGTGATTCGGCACTTGTTAACGCTAAACGTATTTTCGGTCCTGTTCTCTTTTCTGATCTGATCTTTGTCTACCAGGTTTCTGGAAGAATTTCGTAATGGTCAGTTTTATATAGTTTGTTTCCTCTGTCACCATTCGACAATAAACAACGTCGGTTTCTATGCACGTACTTTGAAATTATTATATAGATATGAAAAAAAAATTTTTTATAGACCCTTAGGGGCATATCTCATTTAGGTGTGTACAAACTTCACGGACCCAAGGTACTCTAGTGATCTTTTATCCTCCCATAGGTTTACTGTCTATAGTAAACACGGGGGTCGCCTTCCCGGGATACCCAAGCGATCTTTTTCTGCTTCCATCGCACCCCTACTCCATTCCCCAATCTATATTTTATCCTCTTTCACTACATTTTTTACTTGAGGTTGTCTTGTGTTTGGCGCAGTTTGGCCCTTGCGCCACAAAACCCCAAAGCAACCAATAACCAACCCAAACGCCCCAGGAGGTTTCTTTAGTGAACACGGGTACCACAACCCCGAGGTACCCTGGTGATCTGTCCTCCCCTATCCTTCATCATTGATAGCTTGACGTTGTTTGTCTTGTGTTTGGCACAGCTTGGCCAAATACGGCCCTTGCGCCACAAAACCCAAAATAAGTAACCATTTTTGCTACACGGATTGGACCACGTTTGATCCAAGGCATGCAAATATAGAACTTCGTTTGTTTAGTATTTTTGATTACTTTGCATTATATTTCTCAAATAGTAATCTAATTCGTAAACTATTTCAGACTATATACTTTTGCATTTGGATTTTTTTTAAATGTGCCCCGTCTATACAAGATACACCTTTCTTCATAAATCATTTAATGACGATGCTACCTAAGAGTAGGCCTTGAACCCGGTGGACATACTCTATTCCATAATTCCTATTTTATCCGCTTTCACAACACATTTTACTCAAAGTTGTCTTGTGTTTCGAGTAGCTTGACCAAATATGGCCCTTGCGCCAACCTAAAAACAATCAACCCAACCTTTTCTATAGACTATAAGGCTTCAACATTCCGAACCTGGTCAATTTGTACACAGCCCCTACGAGGTAGTGAACTCTGCATTGGGAAGTGCACATTATAACTACATACGGGCGATGGCGTGAGGGTTAATGCCGATCAGACTGTGATAGAGTACACTCAGGATATGGCATGCGGGAAGGTAGATGGATATGATATCTAACAATTGCGGCATAGAGTACCTACAATAAAGGAGTATTACTTTAAACATTCCGGGGCAGTTGTTATTCCCATAGGAATGTGCTACGCACCAATCGAAATCCTATGGTGGATCGATTAGTTCTAGCCATTGTGCTTTGAGTTTTAGGCAAATACACTCATGCCTAAATTTATCTTTACATACCCAAAAATAATGATATTCCATGAAATATCCATTCGATGTAATCCATTTTTGCAGGGAATGTGTGAAAGACAGGCCTAATTAACATTATCCAATCAAAAATGATCAAACGATTTTTGTTATGCAAATCAAAGCGTTATATCATCCGACGGTGAATCAAGCGCTTTGCGCAAAGTGAATATCTGAGTGAATTTCTGCAATACAGCGTTTGATTTCAGTGTGTAAGGACTCAATACGGTTTGTTATGGCTCCGAAGTATCATTTGGAAGAATCTGTGAAGTGGCGAATTATCGGCCGTTAAGAAGCAGGGCAGACAATCATGGAAGCAACGAGATGTGTGAATATTTCAAGACAGATAGTGTCTCCGCCATGAAAACAATTTTAGAACTCTGGAACTGTTATAAGGAGGCCTGGACAAGGTCGTAAACGAATAACAACTGCTTCTCAAGATCGATATATGGCAAGAACTGCCCGTTGTAACAGGAAGTCTACTGCTCGGCAGTTAAGTTCAGAGGTTGCAGCCGCCACTGGAATTGTTGTATCGCAGCAAACTGTATACAGAAGGCTTAATGAGAAAGGCCTTTATGCCAGAAAGCCAAGGGTATGTGTCTCACTGTCTTCACAACAAAAGAGGGATCTCTTTAATTGGTGCAAAGAACATCAGAACTGGAGTGAACACCAATGGACCCATGTTCTCTTTACTGATGAGTCGAGGTTTAGTTTAACATCTGATTCTAAACGTGTTTACATCTGGAGGGAGTCAGGAACGCGAAATCTTCCTTCGAACATTATGGAACGTGACCGTTTGGTAGTTAAGGTGTGATGGTATGGGGAGGAATAATGATGTGGGTGGACGTACCCCCTACACGTTTTCAACAGCGGATCTTTGACCGGCCAAAGATATCGGGATGAGGTCTTAGAACCTTATGTAAGACTTTTCAGAGGTGCACATGGATCTGACTTTTTATTTATGGACGATAATTCTCGTCCACATCGAGCAAACCTCGTTAACGAATTCCTTGAAAGTGAAGCCATTGAGCGAATACCGTGGCCAGTAAAATCTGATCTGAACCCAATAGAGAACTTGTGGGACTGCCTTGGAAAAGCAGTTGCAAGGAGACATCCTTGCCCTAGAGATATAAATGCCCTGAAAGAATGCCTTAAAACACGTTGTGATATGTGTGTACACGTCAGGGGAGATCACATTCCATATTAAATTTATAAGCTTTAATTTTTTTCTGAGTTATTCTTTTTTACTGAACTCTCCTTGTCACATATTATTGCCATTTTTGTTGTTTCTTGCTACAGTTTTATATCATATGCAGTGCTCATAATTTTTTTTCCTTTGTATTTATGTGTTATGATGTTATCATTTCACACAAATTCATAAAATTATAGTTCACAGTTTCTGAGAAATCCGTGATTTTATGCATGTAAAGGTAATTTTGGACATGAGTGTATATATAGGTAATCAATAGTAAAATTCATATGAATTTTTGACAATATTGAGAGAGAGAGATAGATTTTAAGGCTACATAGTTTGGAATGCATTAGTGTTAAATTCTTAAATAGTGATACTTTAACCCTCTAAGAGGTTTCGACGAGATATCTCGTCCATTAAGATTTGATCAATTTTGCTAATGACGAGATATCTAACCAACGATATAGGTAGGTATTTTAATTAACGTCGCACTGGAGCAACACAACGGGCTATTGGCGACGGTCAGGGATCAATCCCAAAGGGAAGATCGAGGACAACACGGCGTAATTTTGAACAATGGTCAGATGACGATGCAACACTTGAGCTGGCACCCCTCTCTCGAAACTTCCACATCACGACAACGTGAGTAGTCAACGAGGTATCGAGATATTGTTTTATGACGACGAGATCAGGATTTGTCATTTTTCTTCTATACAACTTGATGGTGAGATATCTCGTCCATCAAGATGTGGTCAGTTTTTCTAATGACGAGATACCTCGTCGAGGGTTAAAGTACAAGAGGGTTAAAGTACAGTGCGGAGTGTTTCAAATGTGAAAATGTGTCATGGAAATCGGAGTTCATTTGATGTGGAGATCCTAACGGTTGGTTTGGTTTTATGGCTCAGAGCCATATTTGGCCAAGCTGCACCAAATACAAGATAGACAACGTTCAGTACTGGAAATATACACATAAAGAAAGTTTTACTGATAAAGTGAGAAATGCACCCAGAGTAAAATACAGGAATCTTTGACTGATGCGAAAGAGAGATATACCTTAGTGATACAGAAGAGGGACTTTGGGTAAATTACAGGTAGCGAACCTTCGCGGCTTACTGCTCGCAGGTTGCTATAGACGAAATATAAAAGTAGTGTGACCAATGGCAATCTTTTATGTACCCAGGATCATGTGACCAAAACTAGTAGTAACGTTACCCTTAAACTACTTTCGTCTGCCAAGAAGAAACGAGCATTCATCATCTGATTGGTCCACGCGACATAGTAGTACGCTTTGGCGATTTCACCATTTGTGTCACCTCTTTATAGAAAGGCACCATTCACACTTCTACCCTATTATAAGATGGGAAATCGCCAAACGAGGTGATAAGATACCAAATCGGTCAGCCAAGTCAGCTCTTCGTAGAGCAATCACGTGATTACTAGTCGACATGGTCAAGTTTTGAAGCTCCTCTCAATAGCAATGCCCACTCTAATTATATTTCTAGTCTATGCAGGTTGCTAGGGCAGTGGGCAAACCCACTGAGTAACGGCGGTCACGGAGAATCTGACGAATTTTGTAACAATTTTTTATAGTTTTTGAAAATATATTTATTTATTCAATACTGTCTCCATAGATTTATTCAGATTATTCCAGTTACATGACATCGAAACAGATCAAAAGTACAGAACATACGAAAATCAAATAAAAGAAAGTAGTACTATTATACAACACATCGTGCCCGTGTGAGAATACTGGAATTAACAATTCCCCAACCCCATCCATTGTAAGGGTGAAAGATGTAAGCGAAATTTTATATCCAAAATATCAAAAATGTTTACTCAATCACTATTTACAACACTTCCTCCTTGAGATCACTGTTAGCGCTGTTCCAACCATTTATGTAAAGCACGTAATTCTTACTCCAAAAGACCTAATACGGTTATCTTAACTCTCTAGAATTCGCAAAAATTGTTAAGTTGTATGTTTTCAATTTTTTTCAAATCTTAATCTCGCGTCGTTTAATATCCTTATATCATCAAATCACATATTCATAAATTATTAATATTATGGAAAGAAATGAAAAACCAGTTCAATACATAAATAAATAATTCGTGGCGTATGAGACGTAAAAGGGTACTATAGAAATAACATAGATGATGAAACTTGTTTTCCGAATAATACTGGTAAAAACAATTTTATTGGAAAAGTTGTTTTCCATCAATACTGGTAAAACAAACCGATTTGCGTACCGCAATCGTTTTACACTCAATGTTATTCCCATGGCGATTTCAAATTGTTTTTAGCCCCCCTCCTCTACACACCTTGGAGAAATAGAACGGATTCGTCAGTACTCCGGGAAACTCTCTTTTGATACCTTACTTGTTAAGATTCGTCGCGTATAAGAGCCGTAATAGGGATCTATAGAAATAATATAGATATATAGATGATTATGATAACTACTTCATATAAATACGACAAAAATTATACACAAAGAATAAAACTGGCTTATAAAAGAGTAAACAATAACGATCGATATATACCCACAAAGGAAAAAAAATCAAAAACTTAGTTTTCAAACGTTAAAGTTATAAAATTACTATAATGTATTAAATCGTAGTAGAAAATAACAAAGATGCTTTGTTTTGGTTCGTAGGGGTTCTATGGCGTAAGGCCATATTTTGGTCAAGCTGTGTCAAACAACAAGTAAAGAAAATTTTAAAGATTGCGGGTAATATTCTTAGGTTGAAATAGAGTAGGCCTGGAAATTGTCTTCGAAAAGTTATTTTTTGACTCGAAACAGCAGCGAAAGTTGAGACATTCAGAGCAATGACTTCTTATCCTATTACGTTTATCCTTGTTCTGAGGTTCCTTTTTGAGACTGAAACTAAACTTATTACTTTTCATTCAAATGAAACGCTTTAAATGGTATCTACGTTCGGAGTCCCTTTTCTTCTTTAAATGTTCAAATGATACTATTTTTCCTTTTTAGGTAGAACAACTTATAAAAACAGAAAAAGTAAAATTGGAAAATTTAGGTGGAGTTAACAAAACAACATTACAACTGAAAAATGTATGAGTGCATTTGCTTAAAAATTTGCATAAAGTCTCTTAAATATATAAGCTAGGTCCTGAAATGAAAGTTATGCAATATTCCTCTCCACTCATGAGATATTGAGAATAATGCAGAATACATGAATGTTTTAAATATTTTTCCTTACGACACAGCACTGGAATCTCTAAAAAGTTTATTTTCAAGATTACTTTCAATCAACTTTTATATCGTAGTTCCCACCCTCCAAAACAAATATAAAAGCAGTACACCAAATTTCATTAAAAATATATAGTACATTTTTAGTTATCACGATTCTTGTATAAAATGTTTGCTCAAAATCAGAGAAATATGCATTCAAAGATTTGAAAACGAATTAAAAAATAGCTCTCGAGATCTATTCAAATTGCTATACATCCGCTTCTATTCCCTGCACAGACAAAATAAAAACAGTTTTGTAAAGAAAAGTCTAAATGTTAAGAATATTGAATAAATGATAAATGAAGTTTTTGTCAAAAATCGACTTTTTAACGTAGTCGAATACCTCAAAAGGAATTCAGTTTTGATTTTTTCAAGGAAGAGAAACGAACTATGAATCTCTTCCTCTTTCGAAACGAAATAAAAATGCGTGGGATTTCTACCACATTGTAAATGGTAGAATCTTGATAAATCTGGTTGGTGGTATTGCGTGGTGCCAGTTTGCGACTTTCCCCGATTAACAACGCATTCTAATTTCTGTTAATCTATCTAAATTTTACTCTCCAAAATGGGATAATTAAGTCCTGATAAGGAAAATGAGTCTTGAATGGTGTCTGGTTATTTTTATTTTGCTAATTTTACATTAACTTTTTCAGTTTTTAAGTTATTAAAACACTATCAATAAAAGGTGACATAACATTGCTTTGGACTTCCAAAATGGGGTTCGGCTAAAAATTTGAAAGTTAAAAATATTGTAAGTTCGGTTATATCTGGCGAAAAAGACAATCGGGTTGTTTTAACAAGAGGGTGAGGTTGCTTTAACTACACAAATCGTGTGCGCAGTTGCCTTTAGGATTGCAATCATAAACTTCAAGGACTGCTTACTTCAGTCTATATGAATTAATTTAGTACTTACTAAATACTGAATAAATGTTGTACTTTAGTTATTCAATTAAGAGCACCTTATCCATTTTTTGTATCAATGTAAATTTATTTTACAGGTATTTGATTTTGATAAAAAACTAGACTAGTCTCGCTCGCCAACATGATAGATACCATTGGGTTAGCATATAGTCTATTCCACCAATATGTTATCATTGTATTAACCAATAATCTAATCCAGTAGACTAACATATCACCATAGGGTTAGTTTATAATTTAGTCCAACCAACCAATATGCTACCATTGGAATAGTCTAGTCTAGTCCAGCCTACTAATATTCTACCATTGAGGTAGTCTATAGTCTAGTCTACAAATATGCTACCATTGGGATAACCAATAATCTAGCATACCAATATGCTACTATTGGGTTTGTTGATGATCTAGCACACCAATATTACCATTGGATTAGCCAATAATCTAGTTCAGTATGCCAACATGGTTCCATTGGGTTACTTTATAGTCTAGTTCAATATACTGATATGCTACCATTGGGATAGTCAAAAGTCTAGTTCAGCCTACTAATGTACTACCTTAGGGTTAGCCTATATTCTAGCCTACAAATATGCTATCATTGGGATAACCAATAGTCTAGTATACCAACATGGCACCATTAGGTTAACTTATAGTCTAGTGCAGCTTACCAATATGGGGTCACGATATAGTCTAGGTACCATTGGGATAGTCTAGTCCAGCCTTACCAATATGCTACCATTAGGTTTGCCTAACCTTTGGCTAAATAATTTTATCATCGTTTACATTGTGAGTTCACCCATTGCATAATAAATAAATGTTTGTGAATTTGAAATACGTGTTTTATTTATTTTATAACAGACCAATCTAACTGGCACCAAACTGCAACTGTTAGGTTGGCTCAAGGTCAGACTTTGGGCGCCGCGGAAAAATTTGGAGATTGTAGGAGTGTACAAAATGCTCCAGACGGGACTTTGCAAATACTGGATAGGCAGGTATTTCAATCAACGTCGCACTGGAGCAACACAACGGGCTGTTGGCGACGGTCCGGGATCAATCCCCCAAGGGAAACATCCGAGGACAACACCACTGCAAATACTGGAAGACCTTTCGTTAAAATGTAATGAGTAAATCAATACTTTTTCCCGAAAACATCACCAGCGGGATTGATGATATCTGGAAATTCGCGTAACAAACTAATAGGATGCATCACTAGAATTTTTTTAAATCCTAATCTCCGGCCTATGAGTCATCAATCGACGAGCAGCCAATAGTGTTCCCAAGTGAAAAAATATGACTTAAAAACACTATCAACAGTATTAGAATTTGTAATTCTATTGCCAGGAATTTTAAGGCAGTCCTAGACTTGGTCTCCAGTCATTTCGCCCAATTCGCAGAGGAGACAAATAGCTGATATCGCTACTCCAATGCGGTGTAAGTGTTTTTGTAGGTAGTCACGTCCGGTAAGAAGTCGGAAGTAAGCGACTCATATAGCTCTGGACAAGGAACTTGAGATACGAGCTTTATTCCTCAATAAAACATTCCAGTTCTTCAATGTAGACATCTCTTTGTAGATTGAGAGTCTATTAGTCTTTATAGACAAGCATATAAGCCTATTGATCTTACGTAGTGGTAAATGGGATTTAGGTTGGTATGTTTAGCTCTGTGTGCTTGGTATAAGTAAAATTAGAAACTAAAAGTGACTAGAATTTATTGTAAAGATACAACCTCGGAAGATGCATTCCTCCCTGGGTGTATTTCTCTTTTCTGTGACAGTAAAACTTTCATTGTGTGTGTCTATTGCTTGATATTGTATGTCTTGTGTCTGGCTCAGCATAGCCAAATATGGCCCTTGTACCATAAAACCCCAGCAAACCAAACCAAACAACCTCGGAAGTTTTTTCGAGGAAACGAAAATAAATAGAAGATAATAGGCAGGCATTTAATTAGCGTCTCACTGGAACAACACAACGGGCTATTGGCGACGGTCCGGGATCAATCCCACAGTCAAAGATCCGAAGACATCTTGTAATATTGAACGATGGTCAGATGACGAGGTCAACACCTATAAAGACTGATATACGAAGAAATTTACATTGAGGTTTGCTTTTTGGAAGTACAATAGAATTGCACAGGGTGGCCCAGAACGCCACAATATAAGCTAAGGGTGCCGTGAACTGAAAACGTTTGAGAACCACTGAGTTGAGGTATGAATGCAGACTTCTACTGGCTTCCTAAGGCGGTGAAGTGATCCTTTACAGTTAACGGGTCGGGGAAGGTGAGATATTGAGAGAGGATGGATTAGTTGCCATGACAACCTAATCAGGCATGGTGATGGGTCCATAAGGGCACAGCAAGAGATGCGGATTAAAAGTCCAGATTGCCCATATGGGTTGATTTATGAGGAACTTCATTAGAGCTTAAGTACCTAAGCTATCATGAGATTAAGGAGCGATAATGGGATAATAAATTGGAATTTAATCCTCCTTCAACTTCGCGGTTAAGAAGCTTTCGCGAGAATAACGCCTTTTTGGAAATTTCATTTAGTTATTCTATGTGTTTTGATCAAGGGAGGCTTGAGAACGTTCGTAATTCTCACGCATGAACTTTGTAATCACTTTTATTTTTAATAGAATGAAAGCTTTTTGAATCAGACGACTATTTTAAGTCCTAAATTAGGTGGTTTAAGTGTCCATTGCGAACACTAAGAAGATTACGTTATGTTAAGAAGCCAAAGCGTCTGAAAGATTTTAGATGTTTCAGAGATGTATTTTTATGTTTGCAGCGATTATGGAGTTATGAATGCTTTGCTAAGCATAAAAAAGTGATTTCAGCGATATATTTAAACATGTATCTTTTGATCAACTGAAATGCATATATGTATAGTAGGATCTTCCGGTTATGGTAGAGCGTTTATGAAATGTTCAAGGGGAAAGAAAACTTAAGTTCCAAGACGCGACATATCTTCATTACATATATAAGCTCGAATAACTAGACTATTTTAGCTATTTGCGAAGTAGCTATTGTTCTGGCTATTTATCAAATAGTTGATCACCTGGTTAGGATCTAGAAGCGTCTACAAACACACGCACGCGCAAAATAAAGCAGTTGTGGGGAACAAGTTTATCTGGCCCGCAGATCAGATACGGCCCTACGGATAGTTTTACCCGGCCCGGAGATCAGATACCAGATAATCTTAGAGAGAGGATACTCATTCATAATTGTGATTTTGAACCACGGTCAGATGACGAGGTAACACCTGAGCTGGCACACCACTCTCCAAACTTCCACACCACGCCAACGTGAGGACATTTGAGGCCACGACAGATTTAGCGTGCACCATCCCTCTTTGTACACGAGTCTTTGGTTGGATTCGAACTCGCAACCCTCCGGTTGCTAATCCGCTACTCTTCCAACCGGGCTACAGCGGCCCCGTAACGAAATGGAAATGGTGTATGATAAAGTGGTAATCAGATTTTTGTTTGCTTTACTGCGCCCATAGGGTATCAGGATTTTCCACTGCGCCTAAATTCAAAGTGGGCTGCGATAGCCTAGTTGGAAGAGCAATGGATTTAGAACAGGAGGGTTGAGAGTTCTAAACTCTATCCAGTCAAAGACCGTCGTGTACATTGGGGCTGGTGCATGTTAAATCTGTCGCGGCTTCAAATGTCCTAACTTTGGCATAGTGTGGAAGTATGGAGAGTGAGGAGTCAGCTCAGGTGTTGACCTCGTCATCTGACCGTGGTTCAAAATTACGAGGCGTTGTCCTTGATCATTCCCTTAGGGACTGATCCCGGACCGTTAATAGCCTGTTGTGCTGCGCTACAGTTAATTAACTACCTCTTCTGTGTCAGTAAATATTTCCTTGTGTGTATGTCCATTACTTAAGGTTGCCTGTCTCGTTCCAGTAGCTGCCCTACCGTAAAAGCCTTCCTACTTACCTAAATTCAAAGCCTACCTAAAAGTTGCAATGCGCAATTGGTGCGGTTAGGTTGATTAAGTTAAAAACTAAAAGAAAGGGCTGCCACAGCCAAAGCACTTGTGAAATAGTTGCATTAGTAGCATCAATTTTAAAAAGTAGCAAAAAGTCTCCTTTGAAACCCAATTTTAGTTGCTCATATATCCTAAAATGAATCGACTAAAACAAAAGAAATGTGCGAATTAAGTAAGAAACAGATGTTGTAGATCTGGCCAAGAAATTTAAATTTAAAAAGTAAAAGCTAAATATTTTCTTTGTGATTTCAGGGAGCT
This sequence comes from Meta bourneti, assembly GCA_933210815.1. Classification (NCBI taxonomy): domain Eukaryota; kingdom Metazoa; phylum Arthropoda; class Arachnida; order Araneae; family Tetragnathidae; genus Meta; species Meta bourneti. The sequence continues at coordinate 57,312,317 of OW119932.1, read as the reverse complement.
ACATAAAAGTAAGAATTGACTCTTAAAGTATTTAAAGGGTGTTTGGTGGAGTTTTTTAAGGAGCAAGGGCTATATTTGGCCAAGCTACACCAAACATCGACAAGTAAATGGAAATACACATACAAAGAAAGTTGTACTGACGCAGAATACACACGGGAAACATTAATACACTGATCATTGCCATTCAATGGAGCTTCGAACTGTGACCAACAAGTCGACTAGTAGTCACATGACTGTTCTGTAAGGAATTGACTTCGTTGTCCGATTTGGCAGTCTAAGAGTCGTGTTACCACTAGTTTTGGTCACGTGATCTCGGACACAAAAAAGATTACCATTGCTCACTCTATTTTTTATATTTCCTCCATGAGAAGATCGGAACGCAACCAGAGAGGAATCGAATCTGCGCCGCCTACAGCTCGCAGGTTGTTAACGCAGTGGGTAAATCCACTGAGCCGCGGTGACCCATCTAAAGATGGAAGACATGAAAGCATTCGCTTCACACGCACGGCACTGGTTGGTTGTTTTGGGGTTTTATGGCGCAAGGGCCATATTTGGCCATGCTGCGCCAGACGCAAGACATACAATATCAAGCAATAGACAAATACAATAAAAGTTTTACTGACACAGAAGAGAGAAATACACCCAGGGAGGAATGCATCTGACAGGAATCGAACATGCGCTACCTACAACTCGAAGGTTGCTAGCGCAGTGGATGTACCCACTGAGCCACTGGAAGAAATTTGTGACAAGGACCAAATTGTGCTTAAAATTAAAAAACTATTTTTGCCAAGAAAAAACACGCAAAGTTGGAATGTTTCTGAAATGCCCCCTTTAAGATATTGGAACTTGGGGCCATTCAACCTGTCGATCTCCCACTTTTAGCTACTCCTCTGTCCTCACCCATACTCATAAAGTCTAGAAACCACTACTGGGTATTATCACTGGCAATATCAAGAAATCGAAGTAACCTGTCATGTTACAACCCCGCTGAGTGTAACTTCGCAACAATCAGAGCAATTTAAGGTTCTGTTGAATCCAGAATTTCGAATCACTAGAGACGATATTTATAAACCTCGCTCTTTGTCATTTCAATACCCTGGACCTAGATTTCAGAAAGCGAAACCACCTGGGGGTCCGGATTCTCTCCTCGGGCGGTCGAAGTTAACTTTCCGCATGGGAAGTTAGAAAGGGAGAACTTTCAAAAGCACTTTCAAACCTCAACTCCCTGGGTAGTCCGATGTATTTCTGGCTGTTAATTATTCGCTTCGATTGTGAGGGGTTCAGCTACCTTGCAGCACCGGCGCACGGACTGTAGGGGGTGGTGCTTGACGGGCACCTTGGGGAGGCCGTCAACAGGTGGCACGGTTGTGGACATGCAATAAACTCGAAATGAAAATCTGGTGAGAAAGGTCGAGAATCAAACCGAAAGGTTTGAAAATTAACCTTCTGAGTGTAGTATTGCATTTACTGTTATATTATGATCTTCGCTGGCTTTCGCATGATATTGTGTATGAGCCGAACTTGGGGATTTCCGCTGGATTGGAGAGAGCCGAAAGAGAAAGGGGTGCCTTGCCCCCTTTCTGCCTTGCTCGAACAAAGGAGAAGAGAGACAGCGTGCGGAGGAGAATCGAACTGGGCTGTTGCGAAGAGGTACGAGGACCTGAATGTCAACTCCGGACGCGAGCTAGCGTCCATGCCGAGACCCCTCTGGTGAGGATTCAACAGGTTCCTGGCGAGTCTATCCACTCCTGATCTGACGGAAAGCCCGGCCTCTTGCCACAGTTCAGCAATACGCAGGCAAAGCTGATTTGCCTTTAAACTGGACATCATCAATAAATGAAGAGTATTTTGAAATTACTGTGCTATAATTTACGAATGCTAATTATACAACATAACTGCACAACATAACCAATGACTAAATAACCGCATCTATTTCTTGAAAGAATCCCAGGGAATATTTTATTGGTCAAAAAGGTTAAAAACTGGTTCGAAATCATGCATGGAAATCTGCAGGTTGCTGAATGGATGAATGCGTGTGAATCCCTCAGATTAATCTACATCCTCTATATCCACATCTTTTGGTTGAGAAAACATTTGGAAAATTTTCTGTTGGCCAGGAAGATCACAACTGGTTGGAAGTCGTACAGAGATGATTGCCGATTGCAGAACGGATATATGCGTGTGAATCGCTCGGAGAGTTAAAACTCTGCATCGCGATTTCTCAGTAGAGTGGCTTTAACCCCCCCCCCCATAACACGCATAATGACTAAATAACTACATCTATTAGTTGTAAGATCCCTACAAAGATCCCTCTAGATTACGAGGATCAAAACTGATTCGAAGTCATGAGGGGGGTCAAACTACAGATTGCAGAACGGATATATTCGTGTGAACCCTTCGGAAGGTTAACCTGAGCGTCGCGAGATTTCCGAGTAGTGTAGCTTTACCCATAACATGACTAAATAACCACATCTATTCGTTGTAAGATTCCTAGGAACAATTCAAAACTATCAAAACCGGTTAGAAGTCAAACGGTAAGTAGGTATTTTAATTAAAGTCGTACTGGAACAACACAAAGGGCTATTGGCGACGGTCCGGGATCATACCCCGAAGAGGAAAATCCGAGGACAACATCACGTAATTTTGAACCACTGTCAGATGACGTAGAAGACTCCTGTCGCTGAAGGTATATATGCTTGTGAACCCATCGGAGGGTTAACACTCTGAGCGTCATTATATTTTTTTAGTAAGTGTTGCTTTACCCCACAACACATATAATAACCATATGACCACATCTATCGGTTGAAAGAATCCTACCAAACAATTTTATAGATTATGAAGGTCAAATCTGTTTTGGAGTCATGCAGGGTTACAGGACGGATATAGGTTGCAGAACAGATATATTCGTGTGAACCCATCGTAAGTTTAACCCTCTGAGTGTCATGATATTTACGAGTAGTGTGGGTTTTACCACACAAGAGGCATCATGACTAAATAACCATATCTATCGGATGTAAGAATCCTAAGAAAGATCCAAGATCAAAACTGGTTAGAAATCATACAAAGAAGACTTCCAGTTACTGAGCAGTTATATGTATGTGTGTGAACATACATACTCAGAGGATTAACCTAGGAAGGTTAATCCTCTGAGTGTAACGATATTTCTGAGTAGGGTGGCTTTAAACCCATAACACGCATGACTAAATAATCACATCTTTTGGGTTGAAAGAATCCTTGGAAGGTTCTGTTTACAAAGAAAGTCAAAACTGATTGGAAGTCATGCAGAAAAGACTGCAGATTGAAGAACTGATATATGCGTTGGACCCCTCAAAGGATTAATGAGTCAATTTATTTAAAGATAGGAGGAAATATCAAAGGAACAGATACACGTCTTCCCACTGAGTGCGAACAAACAAGTGGTTTAGATGCCTGCGATGTTAGCTAGGGTCGGCGCAAAATCAGACCTGACTAAACACGATTCGATTATATATATTTATTTTATTGTAGACTATTTTAAAATTGCTCGATTTGTATGCTCTCCTACAAAATGAACAATAGTACGTAGTTAATTGACTGGGGATGACAGGAATATGAAGTTTTGTTTAACCCCATTGTCCAACTGAACTATGATCTCAAACATAGTGTTACGCAAGTCCAGGGATGTTTTCAGGTGAAGGGCTCCTAACCCTCCTCGGTTGGAAGAACAGCGGATTAGCAACAGGAGGGTTGGAAGTTCGAAACTAGATCCAACCAAAGACCGTCGTGTACGTGAGGGCTGGTGCACGTTAAATCCATCGTGGATTCAGCTGTCCTCACGTGTGGTGTGGAAGTTTGGAGCGTATGGTTCCGGCTCAGGTGTTGACCTCGTCATCCGTCAAAATGACGAGGTGTTGTCTTCGGATATTTCCCTTTGGGGTTGATCCCCGAACGTCACCAATAGCCCGTTGTGTTGCTTCAGTGCGACGATTCAACATTCTAATTGTGAAACTGTATGGTTATGTGTGGTTAAAATATGTTCAAGATCAAATCTATGGACAGGATCGTAGTGGTTTAGTGGGTTCGCCGGTTGCGTTATCAACCTTCGTGTTGTAGGTGGCACAGATTCGAGTTTTCCCTGGGTATATTTCTCTCTTCTGTGTCAATAAAATTTTGGTTGTGTGTATGTCCATTTTTGAAGTTGCCTGCCTCGTGTTTGGCGTAGCTTGGTCAAATATTGACCTTGCGCCATAAAACTCCCAAATCAACCAAAAATATGTGCTAAAGCTAACTTAATCAGAGGTATCGTTGTGACCGTAAACCAAACCATATGCCCAATTATGTGTCCTTCGGCCCAAACTAAACATTATTCTATTGCAGAACATTTACTTGTTCGAAAGATTCAGTTTATAGATGCCTATGCTTATTTCCCTTATATTTTCTCTATCTTCATCTTATTCCGACTGCACTTCTTGTAGACTGTTGAAGAGTGATTTGAACATCGATACTTCATCTAACAATTGAGATAAATTGTAGATATACTATACATAAAAATCAAGCATGTTTGAAGAAACGGTGAAATTGGTGATTAAATGCCATATCAGTTGATTTTATTTATTTTCATCCGTTTGTTACGGACAGTCGTCGACGATAATCCGTCGTGCTGTTCCAGTGCGACGTAAAATTAAACTACCTTCAATGACACAAATCGTTACTTATTACAACATACTTATTTATTAGTTTATTATATATTATTTATTTATTATCAATACAAGAGTTGATAACAATCAAAACGCAAGGTAATGGATTGGTAGGTAGTTGAATTAACGTCGCACTGAAGCAACAAACACCATGGGCTATTGGCGACGATCCGGGATCAATCCCGATGGGGAAAGATCCAAGGACGGCACCTCATAATTTAGATGACGATGAAGGTAATAATCCCACGTGAATGTCATTGCTAGCAACCCAAACACTTCCTTTTACATTTCGTTGTGTTGCTCCAGTGCGACGTTAATTCAACTACCCTTCTTCCTTTTACATTTACTAACAACACAGCCAATAGGTTTCTATGGCCAAAAATATGACTGACCCACAAGGTTGAAACCACTAATGAATTACAACCCAGCGCCTACATTTCAATCAACAAAACTCGAAGGAAAATATTGACGAGCAATTGGCTAAAGAAGTGAACACAAGAATCTATTACAGAAATGGGTCAGTGGGGGGGGGGGGGGACGCCAAAACAAGCCCTCTCTTTTCCTCAAAATATATCACCTGGAACACTCGGCGAGTTCCAAGGTCACTTGTTCCATTTGTTCCCAAAGAGACTCCTTCGGAACTTCTGCTGACATGGTAACCCGAAGAAGGCATTCTTTAGATCCTGTCTATTCCGATTTCACTCTTCTCTGGGAAAGGACCTTGACACCAATCACTCATTTGCTGGGTTCGATCTCGTCTTCCTCCTGGGAAAAAAAGCGACAGGCGAGTTGGAAGTGGGAGAGTTCGTTCGCTTTTGTTTTGACACACGCGTGACATGGTTCCCGATGGGGATGATTATGACATCGAATGCCGGTGGGTGTGAGTATTCGCTTCTTGCTGGGTCGATTCCGTTGCATACTGTTTTACCAAATCTCCGTATTTCGATCTGAATTGACTGACTTGACTATGGGCTAGCTCAGTTATTCAGCCGTAAAGAGAAAAATATCTGGATTTTGACACACTCCGAACATAATTCAGCACTTGCGGAATCCTAGAACTGCCGGGGTGCGCTAGCCCGATTGGGAAGAGCTACGGATTAGCGACAGGAGGGTTGCGAGTTCGAAACTCGGTAAAGTCAAAGATTTTCGTGTAATCGGGGGCTGGTGCATTTTAAATCCATCGTGGCCTCAAATCTCCTCACGTTGGCGTAGTGTGAAAGTTTGGAGAGTGTGGTGCCAGCTCAGATATTGCCTCGTCATCTGACCGTGGTTCAAAATTACTAGGTGTTGTCCTCGAATCTTTCAATTGGGTTTGATCCCGGACCGTCGCCAATAACCCGTGGTGATGTTCCAGTAGCTACCTATCTACCTAGTGGTTCACTTAAAGGATTGGCTGATGGGTTTCAGACACCTCTTGTTCATCGATTTGAAGATATTTTCAATTGGTGTTTAGATCACAGAGAAAATGTGTATAGTAGAGCGAGCAATGGTAACCTTTTTATGAGCCCAGGATCACGTGACTAAAAACTAATAGTAACGTGAACCTTAGAGTATTTTAGTCCGCCGTACTAGAGCCGGACATTCATCATCTGATTGGTTCACGGGACGGTAGAAAACGTACATCCATTGATTCATAATTTGATTGGTCCACGAAACATATATACATATATAGCAAACCGCCGATTTCACCATTTACGTCGGCCCTCTATAGAAATGCGCATTTACACATCTACCCTGCCATATGATGTTTATGTCACCAAACGAGATGATAAGATGCCACATAGGCCAGCCAAATCAAATTTTCGCAGAGCAGTCACGTGACTAATAGTCTCCGGGATGGTCACACTTTTTGAGGATCCTCTCGATAGCTATGCTCAGTCTACTGTAATTTCACGTCTATGGTAATGATATTGAATACCGATGGTTTTGAGCATTCGATTCCTTTTGAATCGATTTCATCGCATCCAATTTTATCATATCTCCTCCGTATTTCGATCTAAATCGACTGCTATAAACTTGGCTCTGGGATCCCTCGGTTATTCAGTCGTAAAATGAAATATCTGGATCTTGATAGACAGTCGGAACTCAATTCAGCACTTGCAAATACAAGGACACCAGCTTTGAAATTGTAGCTAAGCTCAAAAGTATGCCAAAATACGCTGATATCCACTTTCAATGGATCCCTTCTCATATTAACGTTAAAGAAAATGACAAAGCGGACGGCCTAGCAGAAGAACGAGAATATAACATCACTGAACCAATTAACGCCCCAGGAAAATTTCAGTGTCCACGATCTGCAGTAGTATTACATGGAGAACACCACCTAATCATGATTGATATAGGGGAACTCACCCAGGCTATGCTTTGGAGGTGCTACGCAATCGAAAATCAGACTACTTTGTCTAGATTGGTCCATACTAACACTCCCAAATTTCAAAATGGGCATACAAATTTTCCTGTTTGTCCTAAATGCACGAACTCACAGGCTTTCGAGTGTCGGTTTGGATTCCCATGACCTCTTTGATAATCCTTTGAGGGTTTTGGACTTTTTAAAGACGAGTGGTTTCATGGACTTGATCTAGCATGTACCAGACCAAGAGGAATTAGGCACAACACTTCAATATCAAAGAACTAGTAGTGCACTCAAAGGAGTGACAGATGGACCTTAGCCAGAGCTTTTATAGATTTTAAAACATTTTGAATTGGTGTTTAGATTATTGAGGAAATATAAAAGTAGAGCGAGCAATGGTAACCTTTTTATGTGCCCAGGATCATTGGACCAAAACAAGTAGTAACGTGACCCTTTGGCTACTTTCGCCAACCGGGTGGAACCGAACTTTCACAATCTGATTTGTCCACGGGATGGGAGAAGACGTTTATCCATTGATTTATCATCCGATTGGTCCGCACGACATAGGGGTGGATTGACAATTTCACCACTTTTTTAGCCACTACAGAAATGTGCATTCCAACACCTACCCTGCGTAAGATGTTACATCGCCAAACGAGGCGATTAAATGCCAGATCGGTCACCTGTCAATTTTTCACAAAGCAGTCACATGACTACAAATCGACGTGCTGGTCACGCTTTTTGAAGCTCCTCTCAATAGCAATTCTCATTCTATTTACATTTCACCTCTATGAGGACAACTCCTCGCAGTTTCGAACCACGGTCAGCAGATGACGAGAACAACAATTGATCTGGCACCCCACTCTTCGTACTTCCTCACCGCGCCAAGGTGAGGACACTGGAGGCCACGACAGATTTAAAGTGCATCAGCTCCCTCGAACCCGACGGTCTTCGGTTGGATTGAGTTTCGAACTCGAATCCCTCCGGTTGCAAATCCGCAATTCTACCAACGCCCCCTAAATAATAATAGGATAAATTAAATAATAAGAGGGATAAATTAACACCCTTTTCTGTAACGCCGCACCAAAAAGGACATTTGGATACGTGTTGCCGATTGGCAGTATTCTGGCGAAAGCAAGGCATGTAATACAAAAGTAACACAAGCTATATATACACTATACGGACAATAAGTATTTGGACACTGCATGTTTTTCAGGAAAAGTGCTTTATTATTCTATTTAGTAACGGGTAGGCCCTCCTTTTGCTTGTATTACAGCTGCAACACGTCGAGGCATACTTTCCACAAGTTCTCTATAAGTCTGGGCAGGAATAGCTCGCCATTCCTCTTGCAAGGCTGTGAGAAGAGATTGTTGTGAAGATGGGCGTGCGTGGCGGTGTCGTACCCGTTGCTCCAGTTCGTCCCACAAGTGCTCGATCGGATTGAGATCGGGGTTCTGAGCAGGCCAGTCAAGCAAATTCTCCTCATTTTCAGGAAACCAGTCCAGCACACGTTTTGCAGTATGATATGGAGCTAGATCCTGTTCGAAGGAACAACCCTCATTGCCGTAGTACTGCCATAGAGTAAGCAAGGCCGAATTATCCAGAACGTCGAGGTACACGTCAGCGTTCATGGTACCAGGTACATAAAGCAATGAGCCGAGTCCTAACCAGAAAAAACAACCTGATTTTCTGCAGTGTCCAAATACTTTGGTCCATATAGTGTATATTCTTTTATGAAACCAGTGCTCATTTGCTTGATGCAATTCACGTCCTCAGTCTTAAAGGATAAGGATAACACATCCGATGAGTTGATTTACAAAATTGCCTATCATCGTAAAATGTGTGTATACATGTGAAGTGTGATTACCCGTTACTCTTCTCACTTCTGATTCACCAACGGTGAACACAGGCGTGGACGTAATGGCGAGAACGTTCCAGAAGAACACGAGCGACTTACGGAAGCTACGAGAACATTCTAGAACACGAGCGATTCCCGCCGAAAGTGTTGCAAGGACGTTCGAGCGAGAGAACGATTTTAAACGATGATCCGAGAAGGCGTATCGATGGCAGACGGCCATCCCTTTTTTGTGTTGCTTCAAATATGTTTGTAGCTGTCCTGTCCATATTTGTTATTATCTAAATTAAATGTTTTATCGTTAAAAGAAGTTCTCAGTATTATTTAAAGCCTTTTTGCACTCCCACTGAACTTCGCATACATTTTTGACAGGTTAAAATGATTGGTTATGTGGAAAATTCTACGCGTATATTTTGGAGCAGCATACCATGAAAAATTTATAAATCAGAAAATTTATAATTTGCCCATCAACTGTAAACAGGTTTTCTGAACCTTTTATTCTTTTCATCGGCTTTATTTGACCTGCCATTGCTTATATAAATTAAAAGTTATCGTAGCATTACTTTAGGAAACTAGCATCCTGTGAGTGCAAATAATGAAAAACACGAAACATTTACAAACTGTATTGTCTTCCCAATCCCTAAACAAAGGCCCGTCTGGCCCATCAATCGATTTTATCCGGTCTTCCAATTAAACTTTTAATTTAAAATACCATCACGCATACATTAACATATAGAACAATTAACTAACATCAAATCAATGAAGAAGGTAGGTAGGTAGGAAGTTAATTAACGTCGCACTGGAGCAACACAAAGGGCTATTGGTGACGGTCCGGAATCAATCCTGAAGTGAAATATCCAAGGAAACGCTTCGTCATTTTTGAATCACGGCCAGATGATGAGAACAACACCTGAGCTGGCACTCCACTCTCCAAACTTCCACACCACGCCAACGTGAGAACATTTAAGGCCACGACAGATTTAACGTGCACCCCGGTGTACACGACAGTCTTTGCGTGGATCGAGTTTCGAACTCTCCGGTTGCTAATCGTTTGCTCTTCCATCTGGGATACCCGGCTCAAAACGTTTTTAAAATACACTTTCGATGCCATTTCTCTACTGAACATCGGTTTATATTTATACTCATTTAATCGAAGCTCAGCGATGCATTATGACAGCAGCTGTAGTTAAACTGCTAATTATTTCCCTCGTGAATGTATATCTCCTGTTAATCAGTTTAGGTATTTGTGCTAATGAATGAAGTTTTTATTCTGACATTTGAGTCTTGCTTGGTTTGTCGCCATTTTTTGCTACACAAGATTGGGTTGTATTTGGTACCGAGGCTTATAAATAAGCAACTTCGAGTAAGTTTAGTTTTTTTTTTATTGCTTTCCATTATATACATTTCTCGATTCGTAAAATATTAAACTAATTCGTAAATTATTTCAGAGAATGCTTTCGCATTTGGATTCTCTGAAATGTGCCCCACCTATCCATGATACAACTTCCTTCAACAATCATTTAACCCTGCATGTGGTTTTGACGAGATAACTCGTCCATCAATTTAAGATGTGTATGTATACACTAGAAATCACGAAAATTGACCAGAATATAGATTTTGTTTTTATTGCTTCAAAATATATTTCCAAATTTCTGATCTTTTAAACAATACCAAGGTCTCGTAAATATTAAAAATAGTTTTCTAGTTACAAGGGTCTCGTCCATCGTGATCTGGTTAATTTTGTTAAGGACGAGATATCTCGTCAAGACAAAACAGCCCTATTTCTCAAAGGAGGAATGAAGATGGATCTGGGAAAAACAAATTGTCCCTTTCCCAGAACTAATGACAGTTCTGAAGAGGTTTTGGCAACTGGCCACTACAGGGCAGTTTTTGACGTGAAGATAAACCAGCCGGAGGGTTAATTCTCCAAGTAGTTTCGACGAGATATCTCGTCCATCAAGATCTGCCAAATTTCGCTAATGGCGAGTTTATCTTGTCATCAAGATATTGTCGAGTTTTCAAGGAGGACAAGATCAAGATTAGGTCAGATTTTTTATATGACGAGATATCATGAGACACCTCGTCAAGCACCAGGAGGGTTAATCTTCCAAGTGGTTCCGACAAGATATCGAATCCATTAAGATCTGACGAATTCTACTATCAGCGAGATATCTCGTCTTCAAGATATTGCCTATTTCTTTATGACGACATCAAGATCTGGTCAGTTTTTTCTTTTATCGAGATATCTCGACCTCATCGAGACAACCGCCAGCAGGGCTAAAGACCCCTTCTGGACTGAAGAGAGATCATCCACAAGCCCGTGTCTTTAGCCCTCTAAATAGGTGCGCCCCTGCATATTTGAATGCATCCTTTTCCATGAACTTCATAACCAAAATCCAGCCCCTATCTCGCAGCAAAATCACTCACGCTCTTTTTACAAAAAGCACTAAAACAAAAAAATGCCCAACCCGTTACAGGATGTTGCGAAATAGGTCAGGTTATTTTACGTCCGCAAATAATGTTTTAGTCTCTCAAGTTTAAATTGGGTGGTTCTGCTTCCTTCGTGATTTTCTTTTTCTTGAGAACAATGGCACCTCGTGAAGGGCCTCTCTCTCAGGTCAGTCGATACCCCCCTTGGCTTGTACCTCCCCCGTATCCGCCTGCATAAGTTTCGCCCATAAGGTCAATAAGTGGTCCGCTTGCGGCGATAGTGGTGTGAGTTCATTCATGGAAGAACTGTCGTGTAGATATGCAAAATTGTTATTTTATGCTGACGATAGTTGTTGATGATTGGCGATAGCTGGTATTTCACGCTGACAACAGTTGTTTACGATTGGGTAAATTGTTTTGCTTCTTTTGTGTTGACAACAGTTGTTGCTGATAATTGGCGATAGCTGTTATTTTACGCTGACAACAGTTGTTGCTGATTGGCAAAACTGTTATTTTACGCTGACAAGAGTTGTTACTCATACGTAAAACTGTTATTTTACACAGTTGTTGCTGATTGACAAAACGTTTTACGCTAACAGTGGTTGCTGATTGGCAGAACTTATTTTACACTAACAGTTGTTGCTGATTGGCAAAACTCATTTTGCGCTGACAACAGTAGTTGACGATTGACTAAATTGCTCTTTTTTGCACTAACAGTTGTTGCTGATTGGCGATAGGTGTTATTTTACGCTGTTACTGATTGGCAAAATTGTTATTTTACGTTAACAACAGTTGCTACTGATTGGCGATAGCTCTTAATGAGTGAAAGCATTGACAATTTTGTTATCAGTTAGCAACTGAATTTAACAGTTATTACTTATTATTGGTTGGTTGTTTTAGCGTTTCATGACGCAAGGGCCAAGCTGCAACAAACACAAAGTAAAGTAAAACATGTCGTGAAGGGGAAAAAGGGGGATTGGGGAATAGAGTAGTAGGATGAAAGAGCAGAAAGAGATTGCTCTTATATCTCGGGAGCGCGACCCCTTGTCTCCTAAAGACAATAAACACCATGGGAAAAGAAGAGAGAAATTCAAGAAACTCGAGTCTAATGAAACTCACTAGAGAAACTCGAGTCTAACGTTCAGAAATATAAATCGACATTATTTATATTGTCAAGTAGAAATAATTGAAAATTCGAAAGAATAAAATTATTAAGGTTTATTTGGATGAAAGAGAAGTACAGAGAGCATAACACAGAAGTGGAATTATCATCAATAAAAAAATAATCAACGTTATACACAATAATAAAAATCGTTTGATGTTTAAGATTGGTTACACAAGAAGCTTCCAGAAAGTTCTGATACCATAAGCAAAAAATTTCCTTATAAAATGTTAGAACCTGGAGCTCTTTCTGCTGTTTATCGTCTACACAGTTTGCTTTTCATCGTCTGCGTGGTAATATTGTCGAACGGCAACAAACGGATGTAAACAAAGAAAGTCAACCCCGACGGAGTTGAATCACCAGTTTCGCCGCTTCGTTCAAATATGTTTAATTTGACCTATGGAGCTACAAAATAATAAAGATAAGAAATAACATATCCAATTAAACTCTCCAGCGGTCTGATGAAAGAAGGACACCAAGAACGAGATGAAGATAAAAGAAAACGTAAGCGATAAACAGTGAATCTTTCGAAAAAGTAAATATTCTGCAATTGAAATAGCCGTTTAGAATCTTAAAAACCTGACTCGGTGGGTACTTATTGGAAATCTGAATAATTTCGGAAGAAATGAATGTGGAATGCTTTTTCTTCTTTTGGATCTATTCATTAAACGATACTCTTATTTTTTACCTTTTATTTTGGTGCATATTTCTCATTTCAACTTTTGATTTTAGTATTTGTACTTTATTATAATTCTTATAGGTCGCATGGCCGTTGCCGGCTCAGATCATCTTGCATATTTGAATTGACTGTTTTCTATTCTTAAATGCTTTTATTTAACCTGAATCCAGTCACTCCATAACTCTAGAGGACTTTCGTTGATTCAGTCACTCCATAACTCTAGAGGAATTTCGTTGATCCAGTCACTCCATAACTCTAGACGACTCGTTGATCCAGTCACTCCATAACTCTAGAGGAATTTCGTTGATCTGGTCACTCCATAACTCTAGAGGACTCGTTGATCCAGTCACTCCATAACTGCAGAGGTCTTTCGTTGATCCAGTCACTCCATAACTCTAGAGGACTTTCATTGATCCAGTCAATAGATAACATCTAGACAATTGTTACTTTTTGAGTTTAAAACGATTGAAAGGGAAAAACCATGTGATTGGTCATGCTCCTTTTCTGCAATATCTTTATAGTTATATCAGATAGCAATGTTTATAGAGTGGAACCCCACACTTTGGGAAGCTTGGCGACGCAGACCATCACATATTTGATCTAACCTCTACTTAGAAAATATTAAATCTACAAAGTGGTTTCGACGATATATCTCGTTCATTAGCCCTCCAAGTGGCTTCGAAATCATTATGTATTGAATCAATGACTTTTATGGATAGTTGGTCAAAACATATACATACTGCCAAGAAATGAACACGTGTCAGCGATATTGTACACAAAATGACTGATGCGTTGTAAAATCAGAAATTGAAACATTAATTTGGGCGTTGTCAGATACCAAGTAGCAAAACATTTTTATTAACAGTTGGGTTTTGGATTGTCACATTAAATAGACTCGTTTCCTTGCAAAATATAAATATCCCGTTATGCTGCTTCAATGAGACGTTAATTCCCCTTGTAAGATGCAAAATTAAATGCTTTTAATCATTTCATATCACCAGTCAAATATTTATAAAATATTGATATTTTGGAAAGAAATAAAAAATAAGTTCAAACATATATAAGTATTAGAATTTAAATTCTTTAAAGATAAATTTTTTATAGTTTGGTAGTTAATTAACGTCGCACTGAAGCAACACAACGGGCTATTGAAGACGGTCCGGGATCAATCCCGGAGGGAAAGATCCGATATAATTTTTTTGAAAAAGTTTTTTATCAATACTGTAAAACAATTTGAGTTGAATACCGCAATCGTAATAATAACTAATGTTATTTCTATGGCTTTTCGAATTGTTTTTAGCTCCTCTTCACATCTAATAGAAATGGAACGGGATTAACATGTTACCCGTAGTGTTCTAAAAAAATAAGTGTACCAAATTTGGCATGGATGAGTCAAACGGAGTAGATTTTTATAGGGAACAGACACCAACTCTGCTTTATTTATAAAGATTAAAAATATTAATATTTCTTCACAATTATGACACCATCAACTAAATACTCTTATTTATCTTTCTCTTCATGGAAATAATGTGCTTTTCAATCTTGTCTGGTGCTCGGTGATATCTACTTTATTTTGAGGTGGGCTTATCCCTGTTTTTTCTTGTGAATCAAGTTCAGCTGAAATGAATCTAGGCCGGGACCTACTGGCCCTTGTTATTGTAATGCGCCTATTCTCCGGATTCCCTTGGAGTGCCATATAAATCCTTTTGGTGAGTCGGATGCGTAGGTCGTGTATGTAACTTTTAAAGGAAATAATCGAAATGGAAATATAAATTAGGATCATAAGTTTAATGAACTTAAAAAAGGAGTCAATCATCTGGAAAACGTCTTTCCCCTAATGCACCCTCTTGTTGTTCTTACACCACTTCCTCATTCAGACACATGTGCTATATCTCCCAACAAATAATAACCCGTTCGGAGTTTCCTGCTTGTACCACTACCTACCGAAGAACCCACCCATTACTTTACATTTCAATAGATATTTTGAAATGTAAATAGGCTTAGATCTGATTGAGAAGTCAGTTTGGAGCGTACGACTACGACTTTCCTAAATGTTCAGTTCTCACCACTGCATCGACAGTTATATTGCGCTCACGTTTGTCAACTAGACCGAGATGTTATAAAAACTGATCACCGATTCATAAGAAAATAATTTGTTAACCCTCCTGGTGGTTGTCTTAGGTATCGCGTCATTAGTGGATCTTGATGAACGAGATATCTCGTCATAAGAAGAAAAGTTGGCGTGGAAGTTTGGAGAGTGGGGTGCCAGCTCAGGTATTGATCTCGTCATCTGACCGATTCAAAATTACGAAGTGTTCTCAATCTTTTCTTGCGGATTAATCCCGGATCATCACCAATAGTCCAATGTGCTGATCCATTGAGACGCTCTAGTTCAACTACCTACCCAACACGCCAAACAAATAGAAATATTTAGAAGGCGATACATCGTCTTCGAGGCGGCTAAACCTGTCCTGAAGGCCGGTTAAACTTATCAGGAAGGCCGATTTTGGTCTGCGGGCTTGTTAAAAGTATTCTGGTCTGCGAGCCTGACCAGAATCGCCAGATAGGCCCTCAAATTATTTTTAAAAAAATTATTCCAAGTCCTATCTGGTCTCCCGTCCTAAAACCAATCAATTCGCCACAACTAATTTATCTTACGCGAAAGGATTTTGTGTGTTAAACCTTATCCCGACAAGAACAGTCATTTCTCAAATGTCTAATAATCCGTTTAGAGTTTCCTCACTTGAACCACTACCGACCGAAAAACCATCCTATTACTTTACATCTCACCAGATACCTTGTCTAGAGCGGGTGGATTTTATTTTATCCCAAAATCGCGCGCAGGTAATAAAAACGGATAGAGACAATGATCTCTAAAGGTCACCAGTTCGAGGGTATTATTTCTGCGCTCTTTGTGGGTTGTTAGCATCTGGAAGGGTTCATAGGAATTGAATCGAATCACGACGTCTGGTCCTATTGATATTTATAGGGTTTTTTCCGATGAATATCCTGTTCGAGGTCTGTGGGATAGTGTCACATTACGGTAAGGCAATTTTGTGCCGGAACTAAATGTTTGAGTGGATGCGATTCGACTCCGAGGCAGCGATGACGAATGCTGCGCTTCGGTTGGTTTTGTTTCGGAGGAATGCTCGATTTCGGTGACGCATTCGGGGAAGGGAGGTCGTCGAATGGACTTCCCCAATTCAATTCATTAAATTTTCTTCAATTTGAAAACATGGATTGATGCTTAGAGCATAGTTTCTCGAATTTTTTTCCGTGCGGCCCCTTGTAACGTCCCTAACCGCAGTATCAGAGGTCAACACCACTGACCTCCGGCCGAAAATTCCCGAAACATCTGTCGCAGCCATCCAGATGGTTTTTAGAGGTGCAGGTGATTCAACTGTTTTCTCTGAAAAATCTGGCAACGAAAAGGAGGCGGTTGAAAAGATCGAGCTGAGAAGAGGTTTGTTTTTGTGGTTCTCAGTTGTGGGACCACGGCCGTTGAGGAGATCCATTTATGCCTGTTTTGCAGAACCCATGACGTAGGGATACAAATCCCTATTGTAAAATATTGTACATATCGTATTTGTAAAATAAACGTAAGTTTATTTGTAATTTGGGCTGTTTCGTTGTGTTCATTCGCACACCATTCGGCCCACTACGTTACACACTCTCCCCGTCTGAAAAACTTTATCTGAACCCTTGGTTCTCAGACATTGTGGGATCGCGTATAGCAGATCGTCAACGTTAAAAAACTACCAGTCTTTTTTATCTGCTTCTTATGCTTGGAATTTGTTTCCTATAGTTACTTTCTGGAGAGAGTAAAGTACAGCTAATTTATATAAAAAATAATTTACTAGTAGAAACTTACATATGGCTCTCGACATGTCAAACGAAAAAGCATAGATAGTCCTTAAAGGTTTTTAATGTTCTACACTTAACCGATCACACGAGCGTCTGACTTCGCCTCCCAAAGAACGTATACAGGGTGAATCTAAATTGTTTTTACAAAATAAGAAAGGGTGATAGTACCCATCCAGACGAGCAATAATTACCATGGAACATAGGGTCGCTTTCCACTCTGAGGCAGAAAAGAGTCAAATTAGAATTTCAACATAAACTTACAACAGTGTTGGGAAAGCGAATGAACGATACCAAAAGTTGCACAATCTGATTGATTGATCAGAGAAAAACTCACAGCAAGTGCTCAAAGTGGCGGCCACGCGTGTCGTTGCACAGTTCACATCGGCGAAGGAATGACTGGCGCACCCTCTCGAAGATTCCTGGTGTTGTGTTAATTTTGTCTGCGGTAACACCGATTCTCGCTACGAGATCTTCAGCCGAGTCCACAGGCGTCTGGTGCACTAAAGATTTCATGTGTCCCCAGAAGAAAAAGTCCAGTGGGTTGAGGTCCGGTGAGCGAGGAGGCCAAGCCACAGCTTATCTTGCCATCTTGCCATACAGGCCATATTGCTTAGGAGATATACTACGTAGGCAGGTACAAAACGACGTCAGAGGCGATGACTTGTTCATGCTCGACGCGTTTCGACTTTACTCTTTTCTGTCTCTCAGAGTGGAATGCGACCCTATGTTCCATGGTAATTATTGCTCGTCTGGATGGGTACTATCACCCCTCTTATTTTCTAAAAACAATTGAGACTCACCCTGTACATCTCGAAGCGCAACAGATTTGTGAGCCTTGCGGACGCCGAAAATATAAACACCAGTCCACTGGCGACGGTGTAGGACCACCTCCGAAAGGCTTCTCAGTAGAAAGTCTAGTCAGGTTGCGACACCGCGATCCGGTAAATTCGTTTTTCATTGAAGGCCAGATTTTTCGCAGGCCATGGTTCATTTCCGGCGTATCTAGAACGTTTCCATCTAAAAACAAGTGCCTTGTGCACCTGCGACCGAGAAAGTGACCCCATCTACTACCTTTTTGCATCGACCTTGCAATGAAATAGACGGAGCATGTGCCCGCAGCTTCATGTTATTTCTTCCAGTTGCTCGGTTTGAAGATCTGTCACGTGGTTGTGGGTAAAAGCATGAATCCTAAATTATTGATTGGTTAAAGTAATTATCCACCGTGATCAAAAACACTAGTCTGCGTTTCCATAGCCAATCGATAACTAAGTCGATTTGTGATTTACCCTTCAGAGATCTTACGACAGCGACTCTCCCACATATCCGTCTATTTCATTAGAAGGTCAATGTCCTTTTGACTGTGATCTCACAAGTCCATGGCATTTGGCGAAATCTTCTCTAGAAAACTACTCTCATTGGTGCCAGAGTACTGCCAAGAATAGACACTGCCACCACTAAATCCTTAAAATGATGGAATTTCTCAGCTCCAACATTGATTATATCTGTGAGAGCTGAGAAGTCGAAAGTGCTCGAAATAACCTAGCTTTTCTTACGAAATTAGTATATTTGTCTTTTATAGTTATCTTTTTAACGTTTTGCTCTTAGAATTTTTTGTTATGAATACGTATCCTTGTTCATTGTGTTTTGTTGCCGTTTCTTGTATCTGGATTACATTTTTATTATCACTTTGTTTTATGTAAATTTAACAAATTTTACAATCCTTTTCTTACATCATATTGTATTTTTGTGCTTGTATGTTTTGCCCTTCACTTACCTTTTGTTTTTTGTGTGTACTATCTTGAATGTTTTATGTGTATAGTAGATTGCTCAATTCTCCCTAATCCCCGATACTTCTCCGTAAGGCGGATTACATAGCTGAAAGCAGCACAGGTGAAACAGTGTCCGCCTACGGGGTCCAATAGAATCCAAGTCGAGGGCCAGATCCCAAAAAACGTATCGGAAAACCTTTCTAATTTTTTAAAAAAGTTCATACATATTAAACTCACGTAAGTATTAGATATGCTACAACAATAAGAGGAGTATTAGTACTGTTAGACGTATACGTTGTGCATAATGACAAATTAAAAATTACGTTTAGATAGTTATCAATCACTTGGCTAATGGAATCTTGTAGCGTATTGTAGTTACCTCAGGTTAATATATTAAAATTAATTTGTTCTGATTTTTATGATTTTTTTTTTGACAAAACCCATCCTGATAACCGAAACTATATTTATTGCATCACAAAAACCTTCAATACGATATTTTTTAACACCAAAATCCAAACCAGGTCGCGTGTCTCTTGTTCATATTAACCCTCCTAGTGGTTTCGACGAGATATCGCGTCCATCAAGATCCGATCAGTTTTGCTGAAGAGGAGATATCTCGTCCAAGATCCGACCAGTTTTGCTGAAGAGGAGATATCTCGTCCAAGATCCGACCAGTTTTGCTGAAGAGGAGATATCTCGTCCAAGATCCGATCAGTTTTGCTGAAGAGGAGATATCTCGTCCAAGATCCGACCAGTTTTGCTGAAGAGGAGATATCTCGTCCAAGATCCGACCAGTTTTGCTGAAGAGGAGATATCTCGTCCAAGATCCGACCAGTTTTGCTGAAGAGGAGATATCTCGTCATCAAGATACTGTCAATATTTTATGATGACGAGATCAAGATTTGATTAGTTTTCTTCTTATGACGAGGCATCTCGTCCATCAAGATCTGGTCAATTTTGCTAATGATAAGATCATTGCAAGATAAGAGAATCATTAGAAAGGGAGAGGGTTTAATAGTAATTAAAACCTTAGGGGCAGATTAATTGAATAATTTAAGTGTTTGGTGAATGTTAATTGCAATAGAATGATGTGGCTGATTTTATACTCAATAATAATACAATATTTGAAATTCATGACCACCATTTAATCCTACTGGTGGTTATTTTTGCTCGCTCGGTTTTCCAGTTCTGGGTAAGGGACAATTTGCTTTTCCTATTTCCCTCTTCATTCCCCTTTGATAAATAGGGCAGTTTTGTCTCGACGAGATATCTCGTCCTTACCAAAATTGTCCAGATCTTGGACAAGATATCTCGGTGAAACACTTAGAGGGTTAAAGCTATAATGGAGTGTCTAAGAATTTTTGTTAACCTTTTGACTACGGGCGGGACAACAATCATCACAAATTCAGATAGCGGAATAAAAGCGCCGTAGTGTAAAGGTTTTTATAAACGTTTTTCTCATTTTGATATGTTTTGAAGACTAGAAATTTTTTAATTAAATAATTTTTTTTTTAAATTTAACCTTTGAAAATTATTCTACCGTAAGGAAAACTCAAAAAGTTCCTTGCGCATCAATTTTAATAAGTTTTTACTAATTAAATTAGTATGTTTACCGACCATTTATAAACGTTTATTCATCACCAATATCATTTAAAACTCCCTAAATCAATTTCATAGCTTAAAAGCGAAAACTCATTGAAAATTCATTTTCTGTTTTTGCATGCTGACGTAGGCATTCATCTTTGCTGAATAAGTATATTTTTATTTCCCTTGTCTGGAACTTTTTGTCTTTTATAATCTGCCATCGTTTTTCAGTCCCAGTGGAACTTTATCTCGAATATTTCAAAACTGACATTTTTGTTTTAATCTCTAAAATACTACGGATCTTTAATTCTCCATATTATTTTTATATTTTTTCACTTTTTCGAGGTATTTATCTTCAAAAGTAGGCATTTTTTTATATTTTTGTTTGAATATTTTATTTGTTTCAATTTCCTATGAAAGATTTCTTTCATGTGCATTTGTCACAAATTTTCGGGAATATTAAATTACTACTTAATACATTTAAAAGGATGGCAGTTGAATTACTTCCACTGGAGCAGAACAACGGGCTATTGACGATGTTTAGGAATCAATCTCGAAGGGAAAGATCCAAAGACAACACCTCTTAAATTTGAACCACGATCAGATGACGAGATCAACATCTGAGGTGACATCTCACTTTCCAAACTTCCACACCACGTCAAACATTTAAAAGGGGATTGTTGAATTAACGTATCACTGTGGGAGCAACACAACCGGCTAGTAGCGACGATTCGGGATCAATCCCGAAGCGAAAGTTTATTCCAGTGCGACATAAAATTCAACTATCTAACCTAACCCATAATCAGGTGGGTAGGTTAATTAATATCGCACTGGAGCAACACAACAGGCTATTGCCGACTGTCCGGGATCAACCACGAAGTTAAATATTCGAGGACAACACTTCGTAATTTCGAATCAGATGACGAAGCGCATAATCACTGAAAGAATGGACATCAAATTTGAATTCGTTCCAACAGTTCTTTTCACACAGATAACCCTACGCGACTTATTAATTATAAATACCCTTATAGTAAAAAACTACTCTCAAAGAACGGTAACAACGAGTAATTTTGTTCTCAAAGAACTGTAGCGTGGAGTAATTCTCCAACACCGACCAACCTGCACGAAGATAAAAGAATCCCACCATTGTTTTACTTTTCCTTATCCCATTCTGTATTCACATTCCGCAGACGTAAACCAAAAAGCGCAACTTTCGTGTCAAAAAATAGCTTACCGGTATAAAAAGGTCAAACCAATAAAGCCAGGAGGTCGCCAATTTGGAGGATAGCCATAACACGGCCATCCGACATGAGAAATTGAGTCGTTATTTTTTTAAACTCACGGTCACCGAAGGTCAGATGTGGCGAGTGTGCTCACGGAGGAAGCGGCGTTGCTGATATGTAGATTATTTCCGAAACGCGATCGTCCTGGTTAGGATAGTGTGTCTGTGGGTATTGAATGGATTGCCACTGATAAGTGCTTCCTCCATAAGTACAATGGAGATAGCTGGTTTTCGACTTCCTTCATCTCGTTATTTGCGGTAATTGTTATGGGCTTGAGAGTCGGTAGTTAAGAGATAGGGAGGTTTCGAGGTGGTATTATTCCGAAAATAGATGAAAATGGATTAGAGCCTAGCTCAGGGAGGACTCTGGAAGAACAAGTTGACCCTCCTCCACCGATATCTCACTTCACTTTGCTTATTTAAACTTTCTTTTAATGCGCCAAAAGGTAGGTAGCTAATTAACATCGCACTGGAGGAACACAACGGGCTATCGGCGACTGTCCGGGATCAATCCCGATAGGAAAGATCCAAGGTATGTAGGTATGGTATTTTAATTAACGTCACACTGGAGCAACACAACGGGCTATTGGTGACGATCCGGGATCAATGCCAAAGGATAAGAACCTAGGACAACACGTAATTTTGAACCACGGTCAGATGACGAGGCAACACTTGAACTGGCACCCCGCTGTCCAAACTTCCACACCACGCCAACGTGAGGGCATTTGAAGTCACGTCAGATTTAACGGGAACCATCCCCTTTGTACACGACTGTGTTTCGTTGGATTCGAAACCGCAACCTTCCGGTTGCTAATCCGTTACTCTTCCAACAGGGCCACCACCGCCTGAAAGATCCAAGGACAACGCCTCGTAATTTTGAACTAGGTCAGATGACGAAAACAACATCGGAACTGGCACCCTACTCTCCGAACTTCCACACCACGCCAACGCGAGGAGATTTGAGACCTCGATAGATTTAACCTACACCAGCGAACGTATACACGACGGTCTTTGGCTGGACCGAGTTTAAACCTCGCAACCACCCGGTTGCTAATTCGATGCTCTTCCAACTGGGCTACTGAGTCCCTCATGCACTACAAAAGTATTACACTGCTTTTCCGGTGTAAGACTGTTTAAAGCACAATAAAATATCTATTTAGAATGGAGAAATTTGAAGATTATTTACGTATTGATAAGATTAATTGAAAATATGTGGGTACAGTTGTTAACATCGAATCTGTCAAGGAGCCAGGAGGCTCGCCAAAATCTGAGAGTCTGAAGGATGTTCCTTTCGTGGTTTCAATCTACTCTGCCCTCATCTTTTGAAGGGGGAGTTCGTCTCAGTCTCGGAATGTTAATCCCGGTGTTTCCACGCCATCTGCAACGGAAGGTTATGAGAACCTCCACAGCTTCCCGATCCGAAGACAGATTTAATGTCTTTCTGGCCCGCGCTTCCACAGAACTGTCAACAAGTGTTTTCCTGGGGGTGGCCCGTCTGCATTCCTCTCAAAGAGGGCCCAAGATAATTTAGGTGTTGACAACTTGTTTTGAAGTCGAGGGAGATCTGAATTCCAGATGTGGGAACGCCAGACCGACCGGTACAACACGTATGATAGGTATTGTTTTCGACCTAACTGTAGGTGGGGTAGCGTTTTAACCCTTCTCGTGGTTGTCTTGACAAGGTGTCTCATCATTATCAAAACTGACCAGATCTTGATGGATGAGATATCACTTCAATAGAAGAAAACTGACCAGATCGTGTTCCCGTCATCTTCACAAAATAGGCAGTATCTTGATGACGAGGTATCTCGCCATTGGTCAGATCTGGATGGGCGAGATATTGCGTCATTAGCAAAATTGGCCAGATGAACGAGATATCTCCTCACAACCACTTGGAGGGTCAACGATTGAAAGCACTCTCATATGTATTCAGAAATTATAATGAATTGGCGTGTTTTTCGAATATGATTTCAGCACATCACCGGGGGCGCGATAGCCCAGTTGGGGGAGTAACGGATTAGCAACAGGAGGGTGGCGAGTTCGTATCCAACCAAAGACCTTGCACAAAAGGGGCTGGTGCACGTTAAATATGTCGTGGCTTCAAATGTCCTCGCTTTGGCGTGGTGTGGAAGTTTGGAGAATGGGGTGCCAGCTCAGGCGTTATTCTCGCCATGTGACAGTGGTTCAAAATTACGTGGTGTTGTCATCAGATCTTTCCCTTTGGGTTTGATCCCTGACCGTCGCCAATATCCCATTGTGTTTCTCCAGTGCTTCCAGGAAGGTTATTTAAAATACCTACCTGTACCTATCAACACATCTCCAATAAAAATTCCAAAGAACAAATGCCGAATTTCGCAATTAAGATTCAACGCCAAAAGTTACTAAAACGCTGATAAACTGTATTTTAAGGTAATCCTGATTTGTGTGTGTGTGTGCGTGTGCGTGTGCGTGTGTGTGTGAGAGAGAGAGAGAGAGAGAGCAATTGGATACTGGAAGTAAAGTCTTCGCAGATCGTCTGGTGTTTGTTTACACTGAAAATCCCACTCTATGATCGGATTAAAATAAAATTACAACAGTAACAGTTTTTTACAAAAAAGTTGTTTTAGAAACTTAAAGTAGCGAAGTAATGACGAGGAAGAAGTGCGAAGTGATCCTTCATTTTATGTAAACGTTATATATTCAATAAATTCTACACAAAATTATTTTAACCCTCCTGGTGGTTGTCTCGAAGAGGTATATACACGTCTCATTACCAAAACTGACCACATGTTAATGAACGAGATATCTCGTCGTTAGAAGACTGACCAGATTTTGATCTCGTCATCATAAAAAAAATCGGCAATATCTTGACGAGATATCTAATCGAAACCACTTGCAAGGTTAAATTTACCCTCTTGTTGGTTTATCTCCGCGTTGGAAACTGCCTCTGTAGTGGCCAGCCTCTGGTGCAGAAACCTGTTCCAAACTGTCACAAGTACTGGGCAAAGGACAGTTTAATATATTTTTAATATCTTAAATATAATATATTTATACTATAGCAGTAGATTATGTGTATGAAATATAATAATTGCTGTCACCTCAATTGGCGTAAAGTTGCATGACCGTCCATGTTTCGTCATTGGTAGAAGCGAGAATCTTTACCCTCCTGGTGATTTTCTTGAGGTATTCGCAAAACTGACCAGAGTTTGATGGACGAGATATCTTCTCATTAAAATTGGTCAGATCTTGATGGACGAGATATCTCGTCGAAACCACTTGTATATTTAAGGAGTAGAGATTACATAACCAATTGGGGGATGGGTTCCAGTCGAGTTAGCCATTGCGTTGCAAAAATTAACTATAGAGCGACAAGCTAATTCAAACCAATTGACTTCATAGATGAAGTGGTACATAGTTTTCGTAATGTTATTTAATGACACGAAAAACGTTAATATAGAGGTTATATAACTTAACAGAATGGGTTAGGTCTTGATCAAGTTAGACACTGGGTAGCAAAAAATGACCACAATAGGGCAAAATTATAACCTTTCGCAAAACAATTTGGTGGATTTCTCCTTTTCAATTCACCAAACACAAAATTTAGTTTGAAAGACTAAAGTAGTTGAATGATTGGCGGTATGTATTTTATCCAACAAAAATAAACATCGGAGCTCCTTCGGATTTCAAAAGATCCTTTTTATGTAACGAGGGATAAGTTGCATTGGTTATTAAATTCGTGTTTCCAAAGATTTATCCAAACTTTTTCTTAAAGCTTTACCAGAGAAGTTATTAAACAATAAAATACTCAACATTTATTCGCCTGAGATAGGAACAAGCACGTATTCGAATTCCCGATCTTTAACGAGTCAATCGTTACAAAACCAGAAAATAAAATCTTTTGTGCGCCGCGTTTTTTATTTCCTGCTCACTGAAAACCTGTCTTCTCAACAGAGGTACACAGAAAACGGGGCTTATTATTTCTCTTGAACAAAAGCCTCCTTCCTTCGAAACGCCGAATTCGAACCATTGTTTGGCATTATTTCGCGGAATTTCGCTTTTCCGCGTTGGCAACATTAAACTTGCAAAAGATATTCAAGTTTTGTAGCGAGCACGGAAGAATGATTGCTAGATATGAAAGAGGAAGAATAGAAATTACTTCCAAAACCAGATTTCTAGTGTTTATTAAAAGAGACTTTTCTTGTAAGATTCGGATTCGTACGACGCAAATTTATGGATGAGGAAAGAGAGAAACAATTCATTTTCTCTTGTATGAACTTTCAATTTAAGATTTTGTGACTCAAAAGAGCTTTTGTGAGGGGAAGACATGTTTGTTGAGTGTGGGTTTTGGAATATATTTTGCATTTCTTTTTCACACGTGGTGCTATTAGAGAAGAATCAATATTTTCCGCTTTTGTCGTGGTTGTTTACTTTATAAATCGTGAATAATTTAAGTAAAAAATCAATTTTCGTCTGTAGAAAATTTATTCCGTGAAATATTCCAGGCATATTTGAAATGTAGATTTCAAGACTAAGCTGGTCGCTGAATAACCAAAATCTTATATTCACTTTAAACTTAAAGCACATTTTTGGATTTAGTTTTATTCAAATTTATGTTCGATGAATTTATAAAAATTGTGGTCGGTAGAGAAAAGATTTTAAATGCACGTCACAGATATATACAAAAAAGGCTTCTACTAACACAAAAGAAAAGAATTACACAGGATTATCTACAAGAATCGAACCTGCACCTTCAATGTGAGGAATTTTTCAGTGTAAACAAACCACAGGAAGATTAGAATTTTAGTTCCGGTTAACCAATTCTCTGGCCTCCATAGATAACGGAGTTACCTTAAAATATAGCCAAGTGACATCACTTCCGGAATACTTACAGGAAGCACGTTCTAACGTACCAGAAGAAAAAAATACCATTTCGAACTACTTTCCTTGAAGTTTGATTCAACGCCGTTTTGGTGAAGTTTGGTTTTGATTTCCATCATACGCTAAATTATTCGTCCTGGTTAGGTTAGTTAATTAACTTCGCACTGCAGCAACATAATGCAATTGGTGAAGGTTCGGGATCAATCCCCAAGGTGAAAAATCCGAGGACACCATGTAACTTTGAACCACGGACAACACGTGAGCTGGTATCGCACTCTCCAATTTTCCACACCACTCCAACGTGAGGACATTTGAGGTCACGACAGATTTAATGTGCACCAGCCCCGTGTACGTTATTCGTCTGGGAAAATTAGTAACGAGACTTTTCCTGTCGATCTAAATGTAGGTGGTGGTAATGTTTTTGCTGCGGAAGGAGCTTCAGGTACAAATAGGACTAGGCTTAACGTCATCTAGAATACCTCAATACCTATAACAAACCTCAATACGATAGGTTATAAGTCAGTTGTATGAAAATTCCAAGAGAAATTGCAAAGAATGAATACCGAATTGATATATGATAATTCATTGGTGCCAATTAAATTCTGTCCAAACGTTAAAAAAAATGATATAGTGGTACCACAATATGTATTATACGAGAGTATTTGTGTAGCGGAAGTATAATCTTCATTTCCTCCCATCAGGTTTGTTTTTCACATTGAAAATCCCTCTCATATTTCTCTTACATGGCGCAAAAAAGTTTTTATTTGTTTCAGAAGCAAGCTTTATTGAAAGCAAGGAAATTAGAAAAAAAAATAAGCAACGAAAACGAAAGAAAACATGAGTTCAAAGAATAATTCCACCAACGCTAATGTGTTTTGTAACAAATTTACTCCGACATAAGCTCTCTCATAAGTCAGGAAAACAGAAAGTTCCTCAATGAGGTTTGACAGTGTTTCATAATGTTTCCCCCTTTTTTATTGCATGCATTATTAAATCTTCAGTTTTCATTAGAAACAGAAGTTAGAAATCTAGTGGGAAAAGTGCAATGCCGAACGTAACGGTATAGAGAAAGTTTAAATTAACCAACATATTGTGTTTTGCGTTAAGGTTTTTCATGAGATGCCAATTATTGATTATTCCAACAGAAAACGTATGCAACCACAGAAATTTATCAACACCACGTTCAAATTACAGAACAAACTTTAGACAAACGAGATATCTCGCCCATCAACATCTGCCCAATTTTACTCATGACGAGATATCTCGTCATCAAGATATTGCAGATTTATTGATGATGACGAGATCAAGGTCTGACCAGTTTTCTTCTAATGACGAGACACCTTGTCGAGATAACCACTAGGAGGGTTAATATTTGATTCGTCGCCATTTTTAGGGGGCTAAATTTGGCCTTTATTCCATGATTAAGTAAATAATTCGTGAGGAACAATTAGCTTTTCCTATGAAGCTAGAGCCTGTTGTGTTGCTCCAGTGCGACGTTAAATACCTACCTATCAAGCTAAATACTGTTGGAGGCAGTACTTTTTGCGACTGAAGTACTTCCTGCAAGGACGCGACATCACTTGGCTTGATTTTCGAATGCAATTTCAGTACGTCGCCAATTAAAATTCCAAAAAAATGCAAAACGAATTAAAAATATTGAAAATGATAGCTGATTGGTCAACGCCAGTTAGATTACCCGCCAAACGTGGCCAAATTGTCGATAGACTTTTAAACTAACCTGTATATGTATCATACGAGAGCATTTGGGTTGATTTTGGTGGAATCGCGAAGGGCCATATTTAGCCAAGCTCCTCCAATCACAAAATATCAAGTAATTGTGAAAAGAAATGAAATGGGAAGGAGAGGAGAAAGAAGAGAAAGATCGCTTGGGCACCCAGTGATCACGGCACCCATGTTTACCAAAGGCCATTAAACCCTACGATAAAAGATTAGATCACTAGGGTGCCTCGGGTTCCTAGAGCATTTGGGTAACAGGAAGTAAAATCCTGTTTCCCCTTTGGTTCGTTTGTCTAGTATGAAAATTAATCGCATACTTCGTAGAGCAGCCATTTGGAAAACATGTATTGGTCATGTTTCCAGTTAAATTTTAATCAAAACTAAAATTATAATAGTTATGATAAATTCTATGAGAGGGATTTTCGGTGTAATTAAAGAATGCACCGGTAGACGAGTATTTTACTTCCTGTTACCCAGTACGGAATACATACAGGAAGCACGTTACAGAAAACGCCTCTAATAAGCAACATGCTGAAATCATGGAAGTATAAACGTATAGTGAGCAATGGTAACCTTTTTATGTGCCCAGGATCATTGTGACAATAATTACTAGTAACGTGATCCTTAGATTACTTTCATCTACTGGGTGGTGGAAAGGAACATTCATCAATTGATTGGTCCACGCGAAATAGTAGTAGTTTGGCGATTTTATCATTTTCGTCGCCTCTCTATAGAAATGCGCATTCACATTAAGAGGGTTAGAGGAGGTGTTAGGGATACCTACTACGCATGGAAGACACCAATAAATAATCAGATATCAGCAATCGTGGCGACCCTATACATTGTCAGCCTCGACGATAGTGTGCGGGAGAAAGTACACATTTGAAATCGAGACTGATGGCAGCCACGATTAGCGTCAAAAATAAAATTTATTTTCAACATCCTTGATTTAGTCGATGACTTTCTATTCTTATAAGAGAGGATGCCCATAGAGGAAATATAAAAGTTGAGTAAGCAATGGTAACCTTTTTATATTCCCAGGATCATGTGACCAGAACTACTAGTAACGTGACTTAGTATACTTTCATCTGCCGGATGGAAAATAACATTTCTCATCTAATTGGTCCACGGGACGGGACCCCCGTCCATTGATTCATCATCTGATTGGTCCATTGATCATCTCATAATAGTAGACTTTGGTGATTTCACCGTTTCTTGTTGCCACTGTATAGCGCATTCACATACCTACATTTTTTACAGAGCAGTCACGGGACTACCATCCGACATGTTGGTCACACTTTTGGAGCTCATTTCAATAGCAATGCTCAGTCTACTTATATTTCACGTCCACACTAAAAATTCTTCTCATAGAGGGTTACTGTATTTTATGCCGTATCTGAAATAATCGCTGGGAGATGTGAGGAGTGCAAACTTAACACAAATGGGAGAACATTGATCGAGGATTCATATCCCATAACGTACACAGTTGCTTTATGTATCCTTTAGTTCGATGCACGAAGATTCCAGTTTTCTAGAACATAGGAAAGTAATCACAAAGGAATATTTACACCCAAGTTACGTTCTTTCAACATTATGGATTCTTACCCCTAGGCGATTTGTACCTAGAAAGTTTCTCCATACTGAAGTGCTTACTGGTGATAATACGTGTCACTTTCTTGGTAAGTGTGTGTATAAGCTTTCCCAAAAATTAATCTCAGAGAGCTTCAATCTATTCTGCAGGAACACAACTGACATTTAATCTATTGTATTGAAATTTGCTATAGGTATTGAGGTATTAAAGTTGACGTTGAGCCTAGTGTATTGTCTTATGAGAGGGATTTTCAGTGGAAATAAACCAGGCGGAAGATAAAGATTTTTACTTCCGCTCATAAACTCTAAATATAAGTAAACTGAGCATTATTATTGAAAGGAGTTCAAAAAGCGTGACCAACACGTCAAACTAATAGTCACGTGACTTCTGTGTGGAAATTTGACTTGGTTGGCCGATTTGGCATCTTATCACCTCGTTTGGCAATATAACATCTTATGACAGGGTAGATGCTTAAATGTGCATTTCTATAGTGGCGACAAAAGTGGTGAAATCGCCACAGTCTACTACTATGTCGCGTGGACCAATCAGATGATGAATTAATGGATAGGCGTCTTAACCTGTCATGTGAACCAATCAGATGATGAAAGTTCTTTTCCATCCATATGAAGTAGTCTATGGAGTCATGTTATTACTAGTTTTGGTCACACGATCCTAGGCACATGAAAAGGTTACCATTGCTCACTCTGCTTTTATATTTCCTCTATGTTTCAGCTTCCCATATGCTCCCGGATGATAGATATTGGGGCTACCTTAAAATGGAGCTTATCGTCATTGTGTCGACATTTGGTTTTTGATCTAATTGGTGTTGACCAATTAGCTATCATATATCACTCCGTTGTTCATTCTTTCGAGTTTTTATTGAGGAAGTGATGAAATTATTCTAAAAAAAAACAAGCCGTGAGTGACGTCACCCTCGGAATACATACAGGAAACACGTTCTGCAGCAGAAACACTACCCCCACCTGCATTTAGCTTGACAAAAAAAATGCCTCTAATATTGTCTCGTAGAAATAATTAAAAATACGGAAAAATTTAAAAGTTTATTTGGAAAAAGAGAAACACGGAAAACAGCAAAGCATAGCAGAATAAAAAGTGGAATGTAATGATAACATAAATGATAATCAACGCTATATAAACATCATTTCGAGTTTTATGATTCGTTTTAAGATGAGAATAAGTTTTAGTTTGTCCGCAATCAGTGGTTGTGGATATTATCTTTCAATATTTTTGTACATAGAATTGGAAGACCAAGTATCAAAGAATCTAATTATATGATAGAAGTAGTCATTAAAATGTATCGAATGGATAAAGACTATCTGACTTTTACTAAAACAATGTCTGATGAGGTTTTATCGCTTGTGTATGTTGCGGAAAGCTATTCCTGTGTGTACTCTCGTAAGATAGTTAAATATAATAGCTCCTTATAAACAAGAAAAGTTTCAGGATTCATCACTTTGTTTTATTGATTTTACAGTAAATGGATGTTCCTGGAATTTGATTGAGTCAACTTTAGTTTTCTTGCATGCAATTTACATTTCTTGCGAGTCCAACATGAGACTTAAGTGGGAGCACACGACGCGACTTGAGCAGTGGGACCCACGTCGCGTGACCAGGTAGATGAATAGATTTCTACTGGTCCTGTCACACGGGGTAGAACTGCTCACTCACCACATCGCTCGACCTTGGGTTACTCAGATGCTGTTTACAAATCCCGCCACCTCGCCAACTTTTGTTTTCTTAAATTCGTAACACACTGGGTTACCTGAGCAGTTCGACCTGGGTTCGCGGTTTCTTCCAGGCAGGGAAGAAAACAGGCGGAACGGCCACCCAGGTCGCGAGCCAAATTGCGACCAAAAGTAGGAGCGCAACTCGAGTCGTGTGACCTAGTGGGTGAATATATTTTGACTGTTCCTGTCACACAGGATGGTACTGCTGACCAAATCGCGCGAGACGGACGGGGCGACCTGAGCAGCGGGACCCGAGTTCGCTTTTTCTTCTTGACAGGTTAGGAAATAGACTGAACCGCTACGAACGCAACCCGGGTCGCACTTCCCAAGCCTCTCCGTATCAGCATCCTTAGACAAGCCACACACTTGTCCAACATCAATCTTGTGATACTTAATTGACTGAAACGCACATGCGTACCGACATGTTTTCTGCACAGAAATGAAGCCCGCATGCGACACTAAATTGACTGAAATGCACTCGCGTACCGACATGTGGACTGTACAGGAGTACGCATACGGCACTAAACTGACTGAAACGCACATGCGTACTGACATGTTTTCTGTACAGAAATGAAGGACTCTGATCTCTTATGTAGAACGCTGATCCATTGTGAGGCCGACCCCCTCTGGCTTCCACGACGGCCAAAACGGCATCCAGAAACCCAGTGTCCGCCCGAGACGGTCAAAACACTAATCTGCTTTCTTCCTCTCTGTCATTGAGGAGGTTAATCGGTCATCCCCACTCTTGAAAAGCTTCTCGAACATCTTGTCACCTGAAGCATTTTTAATCCATCATACCACATGCATACAGATAACGAGATTCAGAACAATCGAAGTGACTCACCAGGTGTCCCTCGACGTATGGCCCGTTGACCATCTCCCCGATGCTCCACCTCCTGTCCTCGGGCAGGCGGTTCCGGGGCCTCCTGTCGTCGGGGTTGCCGCCCTCCCCGCCGCTGCTGTGCCGTCGGAAGGTGGTTCGCCGCATCCGGGTCGCCTGGTTGCCGTCCCGCAAGTTGGTCATGGCGTCCAGGGATCGACGGGTACTAGCCCGCGGACTCGTCCTCCAGAGCCGGGAGGGGCTCAGCTTACGTTGCAGGGACTTGGTGTCCAGGGACATCGAGTCTCGGGAACCAGAGGATACTCTGTGTGGAGGAACATTTGGTCAGAAATCTGTCCTAGAAGTATGAGGTTAGATAGTACGAGAAAATTGGTAGAGTGGGAACTCAGCTACAACTATAAAATTAATCCTCCTGGTGCTTTATCTTCGCGAGAAGAACTGAGTTGTAGTGACCAGCGTCTGATACAAAAGCCTATTTCAAATTGACCAGTGGTCTGCACGGGACAAGTTGTTTTTCCTACTTGGATATCCATTCCCATTGGAGTCAACAAAGCACAGACGAATAGTAAATGGCAAACTCATTCTATACAACGCTTTCCCCGGCTGCTTTGAAGTTCCGTGTCCACTCCCTCTTTCCTCTAAATGCCTCAGGCTCAGAGCAGAGAAACCATTTACCCTTAGGAATATTTGAGGTTTCCTTTAAGTTGTGAATTAACGACTATTTCAAGAAAGCCACTTGTGACTGACACTCGCTGATCTGTTCAATCGGTCGAAAAGTGTTTTCCTGAAGTCTCGTGAGCCAGAGGATACTCTGTGCGGAGGAACATTTGGTCAGAAATCTGTCCTAGAAGTATGAGGTTAGATAATACGAGAAAATTGGTAGAGTGGGAACTCAGCTACAACTATAAAATTAATCCTCTTGGTGCTTTATCTTCGCGAGAAGAACTGAGTTGCAGTGACCAGCGTCTGATACAAAAGCCTATTTCAAATTGACCAGTGGTCTGCAAGGGACAAGTTGTTTTTCCTACTTGGATATCCATTCCCATTGGAGTCAACAAAGCACAGACGATGGTAAATGGCAAACTCATTCTGTACAACGCTTTCCCCAGCTGCTTTGAAGTTTGAGTCCACTCCCTCTTTCCTCTAAATGCCTCAGGCTCAGAGCAGAGAAACCATTTACCCTTAGGAATATTTGAGGTTTCCTTTAAGTTGTGAATTAACGACTATTTCATGAAAGCCACTTGTGACTGACACTCGCTGATCTGTTCAATCAGTTGAAAAGTGTATGCCTGAAGTCTCGTGAGCCAGAGGATACTCTGTGCGGAGGAACATTTGGTCAGGAATAGGTTCTGGACGTATGAGGTTGGATAGTAAGAGAAATCGGTTGAGCAGGGAACTCAACCACTACTATGATAATTAACCCTCCTGGAGGTGTATCTTCGAATTGACAACTGCCCTGTAGTTACCAGTGTCTGATACAAAAATCCTGTTCCAACTTGGCACCATTTCAGTGCAAGGGACAAGTTGTTTTCGTACTAGGATCATCATTCTCCCTTAGAGTTTGATAGTAAACCATAAAACTTATTCCGTCCCTTCACCAGATTTTTAAAGTTCTATAATGAGTCCTCTCCCCTCCATGCCTCAGGCTTGAAGCGGAGAATAGACCCTTTGTCCTTAGGAATAGTTGTGGTTTTCTTTGTTAAGTTGTGAGATTGTTGATTCTCATTTCAAGAAAGCCAATTGACAGACGCGTGCTGATCTGTTCAATCGGTTAAAAGGTGTCTGCCTGTAGGGTAATTGTTGGAAATCTAGAGATACAGGATTCTTTGAGTGCCTTATTTCGAGACTTCAAAACTCGTGAGAACCACTTGCAAAAATGTCAGAAGCTTGAGAATGCACAGCCAAACTGATTTTCAAAAGCCTTTCGAAACAACTTTCAGCTTTCCTCAAACGAAAATAGCCTGTCAATCAACTGCTAGGAGGAAGGGCACCGGGATATTCGAGAAACACATTAGCGGACCACCTTTGAGATTTGTTTCGAAAGGGGAGAGCGAAACAAAAAGCCTCGCAGTGAACCCTGCAGGTTATCTCCGTGGGCTTGTCCTGAGCTAAACAGGGCAGTCTTCATCAGGACGAAGTACCTCGTGATTAGCAAAATTGGACAGGTCGTGTTGGACGAGGAATCTCGGGGAAGCCACTTGAAGGGCTGACTTACACATACTTTATGAAACCTGCAACATCGTGAAGGAATGGTTGTAATCCTTTGAAACGGACCGAATGTGCAGAGCAGGGTATGAAATACAACTGATTAGCATTGCAGAGTGATGGTACATGCGTGAGCCCAGCAGCGCCCTCTGAGTTGCGTGTTGGAATTATAAATAGAGCGCTGTTTGAGCGGAACAAGTAGTGCATTGTGGACAGTGAGTTGTAAAAGTTTCTCCATGAATCATCCTCGTCGGCAGATCATGACAATTGCGCGGGGTCCAGGGACTACAAAAGGATCTGTTGACGAGGCATTATGAGTCATGGAGAAACTTCACGTTGGTGTGGTGTGGAAGTTTGGAGAGTGGAGTTCCAGCTCAGGTGTGACCCCGACATCTGACCGTGGTTCAAAATTACGTGGTGTTGTCCTTGGATCCTTCACTTCGGGTTTGATTCCGGAGACCGTCGCCAATAGTCCGTTGCGTTGCT
The DNA here is from genome assembly GCA_933210815.1 of Meta bourneti. Lineage (NCBI taxonomy): Eukaryota > Metazoa > Arthropoda > Arachnida > Araneae > Tetragnathidae > Meta > Meta bourneti. Next base: position 57,277,201 of record OW119932.1, on the reverse strand, counting down.
CTAGTGCGACGTTAATTAAAATACCTACCATACAGAAACTTTTACAGAGCACTGCTCACAATACACTATGTGGCCACTAAACAACGCTTTATTGTACTCCTAACACGATTTGTTGTAATCCCTGGAGACTGCAGCATTTCCTTTCACCACTTTCACCAAATAAGGATAAACCTAGTGATGTAGCCGGGGGTTTATATAGGTTTGATGCCCCCGAAAATGTGGCGTTTCCTGATTTTTAAAATATCTTTATATATAAAATATCTGAAGTATTTTATACATTATTCATAAAATAAGAGTTAAATTAATCTAAAAATAACAATTCTATAAATTGGCTGTGGTGGCCCGGTTGGAAAGTAATGGATTAGAAACCGGAGGGTTGCGAGTTCGAATCCAACTAAACACAGTCGTGTACAAAAGGGAATGTTTAAATCTCAAATTTGGAGAGTGGGGTGCCAGCTCAGGTGTTGCCTCGTCATCTGACCGTGGTTCAAAATTACGTGGTGTTGTCCTCGGATCTTTCTCTTTGAGATTGACCGTCACGAATAGCCCGTTGTGTTTCTCCAGTGTGACGTTAATTGAAATGCCTACCTGTTCTATAAATTAATACTCATAATAGTTAGTGGCTAATATTTATTATGAAGTATGAGGCAATGATTCTGGGCATTTGTTTCTGAGCTGAATCAACGATCTTGTGTATCTATTATCCAACAATGACAGAATTTTCGTAAGGAAAGTTTGAAAATTTACTGAATGCTGTTTAATGTAATTCAGTTTTTTTGTGAAAAACCATTGTATGTGAGGCCTTTTTTGTAGAGCTAAACGTAGGTGGAGTGTTTTTATGTTGAAAAGTGTTTCTTTTATATAATTGGCGCCGTTATTTAGGGCATACAGTCAGGACACTGGGGAGGACAACATGATGAAACTATTTAACGATTTATTTTTTACGGCGTAACAAAATTCACGCAAAACAACAAAAATGAATCATGAAAAATCAAATATGTTGGTTAAATTAGCTCGTTTCATAGTAATGAATTCTTAAATCTCAATTTTAGAAATCATACAAATAGATAGTAAAAAAATATCGTCAAAGTAATTTTGTATACCTCTACTATAGGAATTTAAGATATTCATGGCGAAAACTAATGATATGAATGATTAATAACTAATTTAATTAATGTTTATGACTAGTTTGTTAATCATAATTAACTTAGTCACTGCTGATATTTTAGTTAACAAATCAATCGTTGGAAAATATTTGTTGATTACGCCCAAGACTACTGCTGTAATGTATTCAGTTGGGGAGAAAAGATAATTCAGGTGCTATTATCACGCATTCAACAATATTATAAATAGTTCTTAAATCGAAAATGAAGAGAATAAAATAAATGCCCATATTTACATCGACATTTTTAATAAGATAAAAAAGTCAAATCCGTGCTAGATCTGAAACTATTTTTATGATAAATAACTTCTACATCACAACCCTAAAATTTTTCAATTTCCATACCTTTCCTAGGGGAATGGCAAAATTTCAAAACAAACGACAAAACTCCTTACATTTTTTTCCTATCTCAATAATTACATTAACTTATTCAATTTAAAAATGAACAAAACAAATTTAAGACATTGATACAATAGTTTCACAAAACGAGGTAAAATATATTACTACTGTTATGTTTATGTTGCCCCCTTTTTTAATGTTTTAATAATTTTTTAATAAAGGACATTTTATTATTTATATACATTTTATATGGCCCAAGACAATTCCACTTCTGTCAATGCAGCCCAGGGAAGCTAAAACGTTGGATACCCATGCTTAACCCTACAAGTGGTTTCGACGAGATATCTTGTACATCAAGATCTGGCCAATTTTGCTAACGACGAGATATTTCGTCCATCAAGATCTGACCAATTTTGCTAATGACGGGATATCTCGTCCATCAAGATATTGCCGATTCTGCTAATGACGAGATATCTTGTCATCAATATATATCCCATTTCTTTATGATGACGAGATCTAGTCAGTTTCTACTAATGACATCTCGTCTATCAAGATCTGGTGAGTTTTGCAAATGACGAGACACTTCCAGGCAACCACCATGATGCTTAAGATCAATTGAAGAGGTAAGATAATTCAGAAGTTAACGATCTTCAAACAAAAGTTGAAAATAGTTCTTAAGTCGAAGCTTGAAATCTAAAAAATCAATTTCCATATTATCATTGAAATTTTTATAAGATAAAAGAGCCAAACTCTGTTAGTAGAACCGAAACTATCTTTATGATAAATCAGTTTTACATCACAAAACTAAAAGTTTTCGAATTCCCTATTTTCCCTAGACGGAAAAACTTAGAAAATCTCCATACATTTTCATCTCTGCTTTGCCTTTCCCCCAATCCCACTAATTACATTAACTTATTCAATTTTTATGAAAAAAGGAACTACGAGAAATATGATTTGTGATTTCCTCTTTTTCCAATTCATCCATAACTCGACTGGAAAATAAAGCTGTTAAAAGAAAATTTTTCTTTCGGAGAAGCGACTTAAAATTCCGGACACGGAACATCTGAAAAGCGCCATCTGTCGGTGCTTTTTAAATCTTTTATTTCTTCAATCTCCAGCAGAATTCGAAATGCTTTTATCTGTTAAGCCGTTCTCTGGCTGGATTTTATTTTTTAAGATTGATCACGACGTGCTTATTTTGATTTCCTTAGTGTGTTGTGAAGATAGATGAATTTTTCTTTAGGGGACTTCGTTTATAAAAGAAATTCCATAAAAATGTGCTTAAACCAAGCAGTGAAAATGATTTTATCGATCGCTTTTACCATCAGTGAATTAAATATAAAATATCGTATAATAAGCTTGAAGAACTGCATCAAATAGTTTGCTATATATTGAAACTGAAAAATAGTGTATTCGAATAATTAAATTCATTTATTTATTTAATTGTTTCTTTGAAGAAAAGCATCCAATTACAGAGTACAAAAGTTATCTTATCCAAAAAAAAATTAATTTTAAGATTTTTAAGATAATTTTATTTTTAAGATTGATTATGATGTGCTTGTTTTGATTTCCTTAATGTGATGTGAAGGTAGATGGATTTTCCTTCAAGGGACATTCTGTTAAAGGAATTATTTAAAAATATGCTTAAATCAAGTAGTGAAAATGATTTTATCAATCACTTTTACCATAGTAAATTAAATATAAAACATAGTATAATAAGCTTGTCATCAAATAGTTTGCTATATTTCAAATAAAAAATTGTGTGCTCGAATAATTCAATTAATTTGCTTATTTAATTGCTGTTTCTGCTGAAAAATATCTAAATACAAAGAATAAAAAATATATAGTCGGTTAGAGCAGAAACACATTAAGTGACAGTTTTAGGATAGCCTTTTTTTGATACTAAATTATTATTTTCCTGATGATGAGAAATAAATTGTCATATTGTGTATTCGGTTTGAAAGAATATATCACTATCTAAATGTTAAGAATTTTTATTTTGACCTAAAACTAATAGTTAGTCTTTAATCGGCTGTGCTGTAAAATTTGTTTGTCATTTAACGAGTTCTTGCTTGCTCTAAGGCGATGACAAAACACTTCATTGAAGCAGTACTTATTGTATTGAAATTATTAGAACGCATATCAATCTCCGAGAAAGAATTATACAGTTTAAAAAATCCATTCTAGCACAATTGTTACATAAATTCTCTTTTGAAGGTTTAACTAAAATAATTTACAGTTTCTGGTGATACACCTGGGGTTGTTGAAATCAATTCAAGGGACTAAAAAGGACGAATCAATTTTGTTATGTAGAAGATTGTACATTTTTTTAAACACTCTTTACGGAGCTTCGAAGTAATGAAACCGAAATTATTTCTCAATTCAAAAGAATGTCTACCAGAACATTCATATATATATGTAATAATAATAATAATAGTATATAATAATATTATAATAATGTATAATAATAATATATCAAAAACTTGTTTGTATTCTTTCTATATCTATGTTATGGCAGTCGTAATAAGGATTGAAATTTCAGATTCGTATTCCAATCCCGATCTAATATAAACATTAAATAATAAAATTATGGTGTTACTATTACAAAATTCTCTTGTTTTTCTCTTGATCTAACCAAGTTTGCATTATGCAGATTTTATAAGATTTTATGTAGTAATTAAAGGAAAAACTCGAATCGACTATACCTTAAACATTATTAATGTAAAATAATTCTCGATGCAATTTCTTTTAAGAGTGAATCTCAAAGTTTAGTGTTTTGAAAATACTTCTTGAAGGAAAACAAAAAAAGCGATACATTACAGAAAGCAATAGCGGAGAAAAAATTGTTCATTACTATTAAAAACATACAAATTATCAAGTTAAGCGTTTCTTTTGTTTAAAACCGTGTAAAACTAAAAGTTAAACAAAATATTTGTATAAATAATGTTTAAATTATATTAAATACGGTAGAGTATTTTTGAAAACAGATATTCCTTTTGATCCCAATGATTAACTTTACATCTTACTTCCCATGAACATTTCAAAATATTTGTATCATAAATTTACGTTGCATAATTTGTCAAAAGAATTCTTTGGAATATTTTTTGTAATTGAAAAATTTGGTTGCAAAGCATTTTTATAATTCAATATTATGCAGATCTTTCATCTCATTCAGTTTATACAAGTAGATGGAATAAAAAATATTAAGGGAATAAAAAATATGCATATTCTACATATCAGAAATATGAGGTATGAATCAATCAAATTTGCTTTCAACGCAATGGTCATCATTGTAATATGGATCTTCGATATGAAATTTAAAAGCAATAGGGGACTAAATTTCAAAATGTCCCGAATGAAATGAATCCTCTGATGGATGCGCATGCATATATCCGTTTTGCAACCTGCAGTCTTCCCTGCATGACTTCAAACTAGTTTTGAGCTTGAATCTTTCCTAGGATTCTTTCAACCAATAGATGTGGTTATTTAGGCAATGCGCATATGAGATTTGAGCAACACTACTCAAAACCTTTCCGAGGGGCTCTCATAAATATATCGTCCTGCAACCTGCAGTCGTCCCTGCAGGGCTTCTATCCAATTTTAACCTTCTTGAATCTTTCCTAGAATTCTTTCAACCAATAGATGTGGCTAGTCAATCAATACGCATGTTGTGAGGTAAAAGCAACACTACTCGGAAATATCTGACGTGCAGAGTTAACTTTCCCGGGGTTGAAAGAATGCATGCCTTCTGCAACCTGTAGTCTTTCCTGCAAGGCTTTAATCCAGCTTTAATTATCATAACCTATAGGATATTTCATAGGACGTTTTCAACCAATAGATGTGATTATTTAGTTATTATATGTGTCAAGACTGAATCGTTTCGCCTTTCCCCATTCGTCTCAGAACACTCAATCATATTCGCATTCCGAGAGCGATCTTCTAATTGGTTGGAGCTCCATGCGTTCTCGTCACTATTTTCTGATTGGTTGGAGTTCCGTGAGTTCTGGTCGCGATGGAAACGCTCAAAGCAGAGCGGGAAAATAATTCATTCTAACTTGAGAACATGGGAATTTTCGTAAGTAGTTTTGCAGCGAGAGTGAAATGGCGCAAGACCTGTGTGGCTGATCGTGCATCTTAAGAACGGGAGACCTTAGTGGCTCCATATTAATCCTCTGTGGATAAAAATTGTTACTTCTTCTGAATGTGGACTCCTGAACATCAACGTTAAATATTTTCGTAATAAATGTTCTGTGTTAGTAAAAAGTGGAACTCTTCCTGTCAATCAACTGTTCCTGTTCTATCAAACTTCTGACATATATGTTGTGGGGAAAAAGCAACACTACAAGAAAATATAGTGACGCTCAGATTGTTAACTTTGAAATGTATATACCGTTCTGCAATCTGGACTTCCCAGCGTGATATCTAACCAGTTTTCAGCAATAGCATCTAACCTTCGTGACCAATAGAATCTTTGAACCAATGGATATGGGTATTTAGTCTTTACTTATGTTTTGCAAGTAAAATGTCTCACTACATTACTCAGAAATCTCGTGACGCTCATAAAGGAATAAAATAGGTTGATCAAAAATAATCATTGATGGCTTTGATGTAGCTTAGTATTACATGTAAATACAACATTAAAATAGCCAAAATGTTGTAGAATTCAAAAGTTTAGAGGACATGAGGCTCTCGCCAGGGATTACAGACAGGTGGTAGGAGTTTACCTGCTTCCTTTCCTGCTGCCGTGACCAAAGAGCGTGCCGTTGGGCAAGTCGACACCACTGTCCTCGCTGGGGGTGTGCATGTCCTCCCTTGAAGTCGGCACACTCAGGTGGTGCTTGTCCTGTTGCTGTCGCCTCCTGGTGGAGGCTCTGAAGGTGTTTCTTGGGGACAAGCCCCGCAAGAACTCGCCCTGAAACAAACGAACTTTCTCACAAAGCAATAAATACAATTTCAGCATACGTTTAATACTTGTGATATGTAGACACGTGTATGCATATACCACTGTAGGACGGAAAATATGGTATTGATATCGGATAGCTTTCGAAAACGAAATGGTATGTTGATAGGTAGTTGAGTTAACATCCCACTGGAGCAACACAACGAGCTATTGGCGACGGTCCGGGATCAATCCTGAAGGAATATCCTATGGACAACATCTCATAACTCACAGTCAGATGATGAGGTCAACATTTGAGAGAGCACGTCACTCTCCGAACTTCCACACCACGCCAACGGATGGACATTTGAAGCCACGACAGATTTAACGTGCGCCAGTCCCCCTCCCTTACGATCTTTGGTTGAATCGAGTTTCAAAATCGCAAATCTCTGGTTACCAATCAGCTACTCTTCCGACCAGGCTACAGTGGCCCACGAAAAAACGAAATGGAATCGTTCATTTAGAATAAACGAACTCATTTCCCAGGAAACTATCGAAACAGTGCTTTCAGCATAGTCCAATTGGCGTTTATTTTGAATTTCAATTTTGAAATAATTTAAGACATTTTTGAACAATTAGTTATTAGGAAATAATATATCGGATTGCTTATGAAAATGAAATGAAAAAATTTCTGAACGAAATGAAATAGTTTTTCTGGTGTTTAGGGAAGACAGATCATTTGCCAAGAAGAGTCAAAAGATGCACTCAAAATCACCTTGCTTTTCACAGTCCAGTAGGCGGTTGTTCTGAATTTTAATTTTGAAATAATTCGAGACATTTATGAACAATTAGTTATAAGGAAAGAATGTATCGGATAACTTCTGAAAAATGAAATTAAATTGTTTATCTGGCTTTACGGGGAAATCATTCCAAAGAAGAGTCAAACGATGCATCGGAAAACAACTTTCTTTTCCGAAACGATAAAACAGTCCAATAAACGATTGCTCTTTGTAATTTTGAAATAATTCGAGACATTTTCGAACAGTTATCAGGAAAGAACATATATGGTAGCGCGAGAGCTAAAAGAACTGGTAGGCAAAAGATAAGGTATCATACCGTCCAAAGATTCTTTGTTAGGCAAGATGATTTGTTTGACAAGGATACTGTGTTAGATTCAGTTTCTAACAAAGTATCTCGGTTGGACACTCGTGCCGCCATCTGTGTTCTTTCCTAGAAAGCAAGTATTCGATAATGCTTTTGGAATTATTTTAAAATAAAAATGAAGCAATATAGTGAATGAAACACCATTTGAACTGAAAAGTCATGTTTTTAGAAATATCGATTGACTGTTTTGTTTGATTTGTCTTTGTTTTCGTCTGTTGTACTGTTTTTTATTTTGTTTGTACTTCTTCTTTTAATGTAGAGTTGATTGGTTAGCGTCTAGAAAGACAGCACAACTTCACTCTACTAAAAAAATTCTTCATTATTGCAATTAGTTGGGCTGCTATCTATACAACTATATTGTAAATTAAATTTTTAGGTGTGCTGTTTATTACCGAACCGTTGCTGAATTCAATTGATGCTATCATTAGTTGACTAATTGCCATTAAATTGTATTAAGGGTATGCATGGTCGGGCAATGGATGATTGCGACCATTTGACTGTCATGTGTTGCCTTTAGCATACGAGGTCAATGTAGGTTGATAGCTATGTAGAGGCTGAGTAGTAAAGAAGAGTGAAACTGTTATAAGAGTAGAAGCAGTGAGTTTGATCATAGTGATCGTATTTATTTGACAATCCAAGGAAGTTACATGCCTCACATTAGCAGTTCTATTGTATATTGCATACCATCCATGGCAGCGTGCGACGATTGTCGTGAGCGCCATCTGGTGTGTTTGAAAATAAGTTTTCATATTCGTATCTATCAGTCACCAATGCGTGGGAAGACAGTGCAACTACAGTCAAACAAAAAGTGCCTTATGGTTGATACCCGCTGTACTACAATAAGTTAATTTTGTGGTGGTAGCTAATTTTGCCATAAAACTTTGACCGTACTGGTGGTAGTCTCTAATAAGTGTCCCGTTATTAGCAAAACTGACCAGATCTTGATGGACGAGATATCTCGTCATTAGAAGATTCCTTACCAGGTCTTCATCTCGTCATCATAAAAAAATCGGTGATTTTTTGATGACGAGAGATCTCGTCGAAACCACATGGAGGGTCAAGAGGCGAAAGGGTTAAGGTTTTCGTTTAACCTATGATGGACATGAAAGCTGCTGCAAGTTTACACCAACTGAGAGGAGCGGAATTGTTAATTTCATACACATAAGAAAGATATAAAAATATCTTATAAGGAAGAGTTTATTTTTGAATGCTACTTTCATTTTTAATTTTTGGAGATTCACAGTACATTGGAAGAACACGTTCAGTATCGCAGTATAAAAAGTTCGCATAGTAAAAATGAGGCTATCAAAGCAAGAGTAGCCTAACCCACCAACATACCCAATGGAGATTAATGCGATTTTCTTGGCACTATTTTCTGTATATTGTTATTTATCCACAGTATGATTTGAGGAGGATTAACATTTATATTGCAAACTCATTAAATGCCATGAGAGTGCACTGTAGGTGCCAAAAATAATTATTTTGGCATTTTCCGGTTTTGGGGGGTTAGGCCACTCTTGCCCTGATAGCCACAAATAAATACTTACGGTAGGAGATTCGTTGCCATCAGCGTGTTCAGCGTGGATCGCAACGGATAGTTTCATCGCCTCTTTACTCTAAAACAAAGAATGAGGTTCATCTTAAATATTCTTCCAATTTTGACTAATGAATTGCTCACATTGTATGAAACATATTGTAATAAATAATAACGATTCATTCAGTTGTTTTTGGAAAATTGCAATTTATTATAACAAAAATATTGAGATGTACAAAAAAAGGGTGGACATAAAGTAACTTTCACTCTTTGGAGGTATCTAGCTAAATCGAATCAGCGGAATGGAACCAAATTTGGTATCGAGACTTTTGAAGGTATGGGGATATGGTATGATGCGAAAACACTTTTAGTGCGATCAAAAGTCGACGGTAGGTGGTTATTTGGCACTGTTGGAGTCGAAAACAGTCGAACACTTGCATTAAACATTGCAGATAAAATGGATTATGCAAAGTTTCGAGTAAGCAACAACCACGTCGCAAATTCCAGCTGGATATAAGGCGCGTCGCAATCGAAAAAACTTGATTGCTTACTAGCCAACGACCACCCTTGGCTGTTGTGCCATTTGGTGGCGCACCGACCAGTAGATACGGGAAAGCTTCCTCGACTCGTCCTCCTCTTGGTCCAAGGCTGGGCACTGGTGCAGGTGGGCAGCATCCACGACGCCCTGACCACACAGAAGCCATTGTGCGGAGGGCAACACGTGGATCCTGTGCATGTGGGCAGCAAGGTAGTCGTGCCCAATTGTCATCGGGAACAGCACCACGCCGACTGCCCGAGGGTGGCCATGGCAGATCGGACCACTGGTGACGAGTGTTGCCCATTTTTCCTTTTGAAGCCGTCAGTCGTTGTTGCTTCAACCAGTGGCCAACAGCAAAAGTTAATTTGGGCTTTGTTGAAATTTAAAGTAGAGGCGCAGATCGGCTGAGGCAAAGCCCATCTTTGCAAGTGAGTCTGCCCTTTCATTGCCTGCACACAAATTAGTATAAATACGAGATATCTCGTCATTTGCGAAATTGATCATGATGGACGAGATATCCCGTCTAAACCACTTAAGGGTTAAAAAGTCCGAAAAATGTCAGAGATCCTCTCTTGCCAGACCAACACAAGGTAACTTGGGAGGGGACAGTTAACCCTGTAGCAGCGTGACTCCACGAGAAGGCAGTCGATCTTGGGTCAGTCTACTTTTGAAAAGGTGTGAAAGCTCGTTAGGAGAAGACTTCCATAAGCAGAAACATGAAGGGCGATCGCAGTGGATGGTTACTCCCCCACCAACTCGTTGTCATTGCTATAGCTATCGGCACCGAACGATTAACATAGAATCAGAATCCGCGCAAAATACGTCAATCGTGGAAGCGCTTTATTTACATTTCAACCGATCACCTAATTTGAATAATAGTTCCACCGCGCAAAAACTTCCCTTTTAGCTTGATAAAAAGTGTCTCCCATATGAACCAGAGTTTTCTATATTTTCTTTTGGTCCTCATGATGGTGGCGTTTTGTTTCACCAAAATGGCTGTGGTTTATCATCTTGCTAATTAGTCATTTGTTTGATCTTTTAGACTGTGATTACCACTTGGCTAAGGTGTTTATATTTTACTCTACCAGTTTCAGATTTCTTGTCCTATATATTGCTTTCAAGGATTCTTTCAAACAATAGAAGTGTTCGTTCAGTCAATAAATGTACCCTAGGGTAAAAGGAATAATATTCTTTATAGAAATTTCAGTCGGTTAGACCTGGTTTCGACGAGATATCTCGTCATCAATACCAACCCAGTCGGTTGATCTTGATGATTGGTTAGATCTAATCAATCAAGATCTAACCAATCATCAAGATTCATCGACATTATCGTCTTTACGATATTGTCGATTTTTATATGCTGATGAGATGGCCAGTTTTCTTTTAATGACGAGATATCTTGCCCATCACGATCTGGTCAGTTTTGCTGATGAAGAGGTACTTGGTTGAGACAACCACCAGGAGAGTTAATGTTACTTATTGCTATTTTCAGTAAATGCCCAACCACTGGTTTCTTCGGCAATCGGTACTACAAGAAGCGAAAGAACGGTCATTTGTGTAAGACTCAGTAGGTAAGACACGCTCATTCTTATCAGGAACAATCACCAACATCCATGTGGTCGATTTGTATATGCTGATGAGATGGCCAGTTTTCTTTTAATGACGAGATATCTTGCCCATCACGATCTGGTCAGTTTTGCTGATGAAGAGGTACTTGGTTGAGACAACCACCAGGAGAGTTAATGTTACTTATTGCTATTTTCAGTAAATGCCCAACCACTGGTTTCTTCGGCAATTGGTACTACAAGAAGCGAAAGGACGGTCATTTGTGTAAGACTCAGTAGGTAAGACACGCTCATTCTTATCAGGAACAATCACCAACATCCATGTGGTCGATTTGTATATGCTGATGAGATGGCCAGTTTTCTTTTAATGACGAGATATCTTGCCCATCACGATCTGGTCAGTTTTGCTGATGAAGAGGTACTTGGTTGAGACAACCACCAGGAGAGTTAATGTTACTTATTGCTATTTTCAGTAAATGCCCAACCACTGGTTTCTTCGGCAATCGGTACTACAAGAAGCGAAAGGACGGTCATTTGTGTAAGACTCAGTAAGACACGCTCATTCTTATGAGGAACAATCACCAACATCCATGTGGTCGATTTGTATATGCTGATGAGATGGCCAGTTTTCTTTTAATGACGAGATATCTTGCCCATCACGATCTGGTCAGTTTTGCTGATGAAGAGGTACTTGGTTGAGACAACCACCAGGAGAGTTAATGTTACTTATTGCTATTTTCAGTAAATGCCCAACCACTGGTTTCTTCGGCAATCGGTACTACAAGAAGCGAAAGGACGGTCATTTGTGTAAGACTCAGTAGGTAAGACACGCTCATTCTTATCAGGAACAATCACCAACATCCATGTGGTCGATTTGTATATGCTGATGAGATGGCCAGTTTTCTTTTAATGACGAGATATCTTGCCCATCACGATCTGGTCAGTTTTGCTGATGAAGAGGTACTTGGTTGAGACAACAGCCAGGAGAGTTAATGTTACTTATTGTTATTTTCTGTAAATGCCCAACCACTGGTTTATTCGGCAATCGGTACTACAAGAAGCGAAAGGACGGTCATTTGTGTAAGACTCACTAGGTGAGACACGCTCATTCTTATCAGGAACAATCACCAACATCCATGTGGTCGATTTGTATATGCTGATGAGATGGCCAGTTTTCTTTTAATGACGAGATATCTTGCCCATCACGATCTGGTCAGTTTTGCTGATGAAGAGGTACTTGGTTGAAACAACCACCAGGAGAGTTAATGTCACTTATTGTTATTTTCTGTAAATGCCCAACCACTGGTTTTTTCGGCAATCGGTACTACAAGAAGCGAAAGGACGGTCATTTGTGAAAGACTCACTAGGTAAGACACGCTCATTCTTATCAGGAACAATCACCAACATCCATGTGGTCACGAACCGGAATTCGAACCCGGGATCTATTAGGTAGAAGTCGGTAAATACAATGAACCCAATGCATATTTAACTTTTAATGTGTATTCCAATCTTTCTAAACCGATCCAATTCTGTAGAACATATGTATAGTCATTTCTGTAAAACGAAAATTCCTATTCAGACGGCTCCTTTGATTCTGCATCGTCCGCTTGTAGGATTAACGTCTAATGCGACACATCTTCTCTTCCAAGATAGATTACTTATGATCCATCAGTCAATGTCAAACTTCTGCTGTGTTGAGAATTACACATGATCAAAATGAGCAGCCGGAAAGATATAAAATCATTCATTCGAAAAGTTTTTTCTTCCTGTCTACTCCAGGCAAGTCCGTGAGACGTTTTATTAAATAACCATAAATGTCCCTGGAATTACTACAGGGTTTTTTTGTGAGACCTTCGGTCTCTTGTCTGGTCACATCGGCTTACGTGCTGGACTTGCTGACAGTCATGGCTGCATTTTCTATGACATTCTCGAGAGTAGGACTTATTCTTTTGCTGCCTATAACATCTTAGACACCCAGAATGTGGGTATCAGAATGTGGGTATGTCAAGAACATTTCGGACTACTCCTCTTCTTGAAATGCTCTTGATGTTAGAAAATTAAATGTAGAAAACACTTTTACAACTAATCTATATATTTCATTACCTTACGCGACACAGGAAATGGGTGTTATTTGTATATTATGTGTAACATATCTAGTCGAACGGTATATTAGATATTACTGAACATAAAGATAGACGAAAACGCCATTAATCATTTAATTCTTACAGTGAACTATTTACACAGACTGCTTGAGCATCACAGTCTACTCTGAACCTACTACCAAACCTTTTTGTGGGTGTTTACACTAGATATTACTGTGGTAAATACAGAGCGGGAAGCAAAATTTAATTCCATACAATGCACTATTTACAGAGACTGAATGGACATAACAGTCTACTCTGAACATCTGTTTACACTAAAAAATACTGTAGTGAACTCAGAAAGGGACGCAATCTTACCATAAATCATTTATTTCTATACAATGCACTATTTACAGACTGTATGGGCATCACACCGTATACTGTGGTGAATCCTCACATTGGCGAATGGAAACTAAGTGATATAAACAATGAAAAAAATCCTCCTATACGAGATTAATTCGCCAAGTTTGCCACAACCTTTAAATACTTAATTTAATTAGCGCCAGTAGCTGCATAATTTTGCTAGAACTGCAAGGAAGAGCTCGATACTCTAAGGAAATCTTCGAAACCACTTGGAGAGGGTTAACGTTTTTTGTGAGGATGCTATGAACGAGCGGGAAGGAAAATTCAAGTGTAAGGGAGCTTAATTAGAAATCCATGGACACTTAAATCAAAGGGAGCAAGTGTGTCTTGAAAGCCAATTCTTCGAAACAAGAGCAGTACAGAGAAGTTTCCAACCAAATATTACAATTCAATTGTGAGAATGAGTGTTTTGAAATTGCTAAGACGGTATCGCCTTGCAAATCTAACAACTATACTGGCAGACAAAACTTAACCCTCCAAATGGCTTTGACGAGATATCTTGTCCGTCAAGATCTGATCAATTTTGCTAATGACGATATATCTCGTTATTAAGATATTGTCGATATTTTATGATGAAAAGATCAAGATCTGGTCAGGTTAATTCTAATGACGATATATCTTGTTCATCAAGATCTGGTCAGTTTTACTAATAACGAGCTATCTCGTAGAGACAACCAGAGTTCCTTAAGTTTGGAATGCCAGTATATTTAAAGTAACCTTACTCATAATCTGATCACCTTAAAAGTGACTAGTTTCTTCGGGTGAAACCAGAGACGACTAGTAAAACACTTGATTCGACACTAATATCGATGGTATGAGTAAAATACAGAAACAATATCATCTATTTCAAAATAAAATTCTAATTTATCTATATAAATAAAAATGGAGTGTTTGCACTTTGAATATTTTCGACCCATTTCTAGTCATTTATCCGTTTTGAACCCTTCTGATGCTAAATCAGCTTCTTGGCGTTTGGGTCGGTAGGTATTTTAATTAACGTCGCACACTGGAGCAACACAACGAGCATTGGCTACTTACTCGTTTGCTGTCTGTATGTGTGTCCAAAAGGTTGGAATATTTCATGAAACTTTGCATACTATGTGTACTTACATCATTTAGTGACTGAACTTGGTTGCGTTAGTCTATCTGTCCGTCTTCCCGTTCTGTGTCTGATTTTGTGTTTGTACAAGTATCACATACTTATTCAACATATTTTAATGCCATGTTCTATATTTGATAAACCATATTTTTGTTTAGTAAATACTCTATCTGAAATTTCGTTTTTTATACATCTAGGTAAGTTTCATGCTAAAACATAAGTAACTACTTAAATCAACCATAAATTGGTAGTTTTGGAGTAGCTGGAAGGTATATTGAGCATTACTTGGATTGTTTTACTAGTACTGTTGAAAAATCAATTATTTTTCCAAAAACTATTTTTACGAAATTTAAATTCAAATACTTTTTTATTTTGAGACTTATTTATTTTCTTTGCGAAATATAAACTATTTCCGAATATTTGGGACAGATAATATTTTGCAACGAAACGAAAACTCGTGTTCGCTTGCTACGTGCAGTGCAATATTCTTGTTTTTTTTTCGCTCGGAAGTAATTTCGTATTTTTGTCTAATTTTTAGTTGTAAGTTGTGGCAACTGTGCAAGATCAAGAAATAAAAAAGAATCGCGAATTAATATCTTTAGAACAACATTTTTCCCTCCAACTTTTATTTTCTTTTATTTCGTTTTTCTTTTTTAAATATTTATTATTTTAATAAACCGTGTTTTTCCTTTTTATCACAATCAACACCACAAAGTATTCGATTTAAAGCGTCATATAAGTTAGAATAAAGCAAATTTTAAGTGGAATTTTCTCATTATTGAAAGAACTTTAACGTTCAAAAAATCCGAACTAGGACTTTTGAAATATTACAAATTCTTTGTCATAGCAACAGGTCAAGGTGGCTTATTTTACGAATTGAAGCTATATTTAAGCAACTTGTATAACGAAAGTTTGTTTAAAACAATGCTTTTTAAGAAGAAACGCTGTCAAATCGACTTACCATTTAAAAAGAATGGTAATAAGTTACCTTTGCTTTGTACTGAAGACATTCAATTTTAAAACAAGCTCTATTATATTTATGTATTATTCATTTATTGCTCGTACCACCAAACGGAATTTTCAAGAAAAACCATATACGCTTTTAAAACAAGCTTAATGATAAATATCTTATCAAATTAATTTGTCATCGTGTCTTTAATGATGGCGAAATTCGAAAATGTCGCAAACATGGTGCAAGAGTGCCACAAGAAAAAAAATATTGGTAGGCAAACTATGAGTGTTATTCCATAGATTCCTCATTTTTACGATTTGAGTTGAGTAATTTTACAGGAAAAGAACTTAAGAAAGGGAATTCCTAATCCTCCCTCAAAATCGTCTTTTGTAGAAGTTATTTTAGTGTGCTTCACCTCTCTCTTCGGTTCGTTCTTTTGAAGGGGTGCGATATGTGTGAAATGTATTATGAATATGCGTTTATAGGATTAGCCTCCAAATTAGGTTGTAGAAACTAAAAACATCGAAAAGGTGTGAAAAAATTATTCTACCCACAGTTAAATGATTTGGCATTTTTCTGAGAAATATGAAAGTGGTTATTATCACTATATCTATCTATAGTTAACCAATTCAGCCTGAGTGAGGTCAGGTAATTTTGCTAGTATGTCATAAGATCTTAACTATTCATTTAAAAGTGCAAATTGGATATCATGTTTTGCAAATGATTCTTATTAATGGTTTAATTTATGTATTTACTTTAATGATATTCTTTGACCCACTGGCAACAAATAAGAGCTAAAAAATAAAGAATCAATAAATGTTCCGCAAAATGTTGGTAAATTTTTATATATATACAGTGGCTCCCAAAAGTGTTCGTACACTTTAAAAATTTGTATAAAAAGAGCTGTACCCTGGAATTGAATTCGAATATAAAGTCCAATATTTTTCATATTATCTCCATGTGATTCTGAATAAAACCTAACATTCTTTAAAAAATATTGACTCATTTTCTTTTTATAAAAATGAAAATGCAAGGAGGCAGAGAAAGAACACGTCACAAAAGTGATCGTACATCGAAACATTTTCATTTTTATTCATAAATAAAATTATCGTTTCGTAAAATTCATAAATAAAATTATCGTTTATCGCTTTTTTTTTATTTTTGCATTGTGGTGACATTTAAAAAAATCGTTTGGTTTTAATCTTTGCTTGTTTACTTCGTAATATTCTATTTATTATTTAAAAATGGCTCGTAGTCGTAAGGAAACAACGAACAGCATTCGAAAATTGATTATTTTTCATCATAGTAATGGTAAATCAGTTAGGAATATCTCTAAATTAGTATATTTAACCCATTCTACGGTGCAGTATGTGATAAAACGCTTTAAAGAAGAAAATCGGATCGAAAACAAGGTAAGGAAAGGTCGTCCGGCAAAGTTAACTCAACGTGATCAGATTTATAGTTAGAAAATTTGTGAAAAATCCACGTTTGAAGTTTGAATGCTGTAAAAATTTCTACAGAATTTACTCAAAAAGTTTCTACTTCAATTTCATCTGAAACTGTTCGACGAGTGCTCAGATCAGCTGGATTAAATGAGCGTTCTGCCCGAAGAAAAGTTTTTGTAAGAGCGAAAAATAGAAAGCTTAGGCTTTTCTTCGCAAAAACAATGATAAATAAGCCCGAAACGTATTGGAATCATGTCTTATTTACAGATGAAAGCAAATTTAACATGTTTGGTTCCGATGAGCGTATAATTGTATGGAGAAGAAAAAATGAGGAACTTAATCCCAAGAACTTAGTTGGAACAGTAAAGTATGGAGGTGGAGATGTCCTTGTGTAGGGGTGCATGTCAGCATCAGGATTAGGTAATTTGGTATTTATTGATGGCATAATGAATCATGCTCTTTATTTAAATATTTTAAAGGACAACTTAAAATTATCAGCTCAAAATTTGGGTATTGGAAATAATTTTGTTTTTTTATCAAGATAACGATCCTAAGCACACGACTCTCAACGTTCGCCTCTGGTGTCTATAATTGTCCACAAGTTCTGGAAACACCACCTCAGTCGCCGGATTTAAACCCAATAGAACACATTTGGAAATAACTGGAGGTTAGAATAAGAAGACACGACATTAAAACGAAAAGCGAACTAAAAACAGTAATGATTGAAGAATGGAGGAACATTGATGCCAAAATTACAAAAAACTAGTGAACTCTATTACCAGACGTTTAAAAGCTGTTGTGGATGCTATAGGATATCCTATTAAGTACTAATTTACCGAAATATTACAATATTTACTAATATGTAGAGATTTTTTTAAAGTGTACGAAGACTTTTGTGAGGTAACTTTGTTCCTACTTTTTGATTATTGATTTTCCAAAAATAGTTTTACTATGTTTTTAAAATATTTTATGTAGTTTTGTTAAGAACAAGTTATAGATGTTATTGAAAAATTCCCATTCTGAAATATTAATTTT
Source organism: Meta bourneti (assembly GCA_933210815.1). NCBI lineage: Eukaryota > Metazoa > Arthropoda > Arachnida > Araneae > Tetragnathidae > Meta > Meta bourneti. The sequence goes on along the minus strand of OW119932.1, from coordinate 57,258,985 downwards.
TATCAATGGATAGAGCAGTATTTCATTGAAATTCGTAAGTGCACAAACACTTTTGGAAGCAACTGTATATAATGGGATATTACTAATTATTAAATAAAAACTATCAATTTTTTATCACGATTTCCTGTTCTACTATTGCCAAAGATAACATGTGCACGCAAGAACCTACATATCGTGACCCGGACTTGATTTGAACAAGTAACCTCCTGATATGGAGAGTCAGACTTATCTCTGTATTTTACTCATAACAGTACTATTAATAGTTTAGATTTGATTTAAATGTAGTATGTTAATGCTATATCGCTTAAATCCAATTCTCATTTGCAGTGGGATCTTACTTAAACAGAGGTGGTTTTCTCAAGATGCGTTACTATTACTTGCTATGTAATATTAACTTAACCCTCCTGGCGGTTGTCTCGACGAGATATCTCGTCATCAGGAAAACTGTCCGGATCTTGATGGACGAGATATTTCGTCATTCGAAGAAAACTGATCATATCTTGATCTCGTCATCATAAAAAAATTAGTAGTACTTGATGACGAGATATTCGTCATTAGTAAAATTGATCAGATCTTGATGGACGAGATATCTCGTCGAAACCAGTTGGAGGGTTAACAATTTAATATAATATCGATCTTTCCGTAAAGTCAGAAAAGAAGATACATATACCATTTGTTATAAATAATTTTTTCCATGGAAACCATAAGATTAAGAAATATTTCTGAAATCTCATTTCTCTAGACATTGATCTACAGGGATAACTGATCCTTTTGTTCCTCCTCCTTAGATACGCCCCTGATTCTTCAAATATCAAGAGAATTCTATTCTTACAGTATCAAGCACAAGGCTGCCACAGGCGATTAAAGGCGACTTTTTGCTATTTTTAAAGCGAAATCGTCTCTAAAACTATTTTCAAAAGTTTGGCGACCTTTCGAAAATTTTGGAAGAATTTGTTTGAAAAGGTCGGCTACTTTTGTTTTAATTCGCTAAAGGCCAACGAAAATTTCGTCCCCTTTAACTAATAGCACACGAGGAAAACTATTTTCCACTTTTCCTTCAGGGAGAAAATTTTCCAAGGGACACCAATTTCGAAATTTTAGCGCCAGGTAGTGGCAACCATGAAAGAAAAACATCGGAATCTGTTTTTTAAATCGTCATGAATATTACCTTTGTCAGAAAATATTCAGCTTTCAACTTTAAAATTTAAATTTCTTGGCAAACCTTCAAGTCTGATTCATTTAATTAGCACATTTTGTGTTTTAGCAAATTCATTTTGTATCTGACCAACTAAAATTGCTATTAAAATAGGGTTCAGAGAAGATGTTTTGCTATTTTTAAGAATTCATGCTAATAATGCTATTATTTCGCAAATGCTTTGGCTGTCAGACCTGCAAACAGAATTCTGGTGCTATAATTTGAAATTTCATCTATTGCGTTCAAGTTTGATTTCCCCTATATAACAGCCGGTCTAAGTAACCCCATGTAGTAAAAATAACGTAGAGCGACAAATCGAACCTACATTACTACATTTTCAATAAGACTGACATATTACTGGAAACTTTCAAAAGAAGGAATTCACCAACTAATAAAAAAGTGTCTGCCATAAAAACAGCAGTGTGGCATTGAAAGAAAACGCAATCTCCCAAACCCATTGATTTTATAAAAGATGTGCCATTTCCGATGTTTCTGCCGAACCATTTAATCAAAACTAAAATATCTTCCACCTCCTAATCTATTTCGGAAAGAAAAAAGATTTTTCTTTGAAGTGTGCATCACTTGCTATCGGGAAGATTTCAATCTAACTTGATTTTTTAAAGATTTTATATAAAATCTAGGGGACCATTTTTTGCCGCTTACTGAATGCCTTATATTTCTCTCAAAGCCTTTACATTCTGGATCTCAGTATTACACTTCGAAATACTTTCAGTATATGCTCGTAGATTTGTATACGATTTACGAATATTATAAGGTAACGGTTTTAAGTAATTTTTATATAAAATATTTTAAAGCCTCTCCCACATTTTCATAATTGTCTGATAAATTTCTAAAATCATTATTTATTTAACCCTCCTGGTGGTTGTCTAAACGAGGTGTTTCTCTTCAGCAAAACTGACCAGATCTTGATGGACGAGATATCTCATCAATAGAAAAAAACTGACCAGACTGTGATCTCGTCCTCATAAAAATCATCGGCAATATCTTGATAACGAGATGCATAGTCATTAGCAAAATTGATCAGATCTTGATGGACTACAAACCTTGTCATTAGAAAAACTGACCAGATATTGATGGACGAGATATCTTGTCATTAGAAAAAAACTGACCAGGCTATGATCTCGTCCTCATAAAAATCATCGGCAATATCTTGATTACGAGATGCATAGTCATTAGCAAAATTGATCAGATCTTGATGGACTACAAACCTTGTCATTAGAAAAACTGACCAGATATTGATGGACGAGATATCTTGTCATTAGAAAAAACTGACCAGGCTATGATCTCGTCCTCATAAAAATCATCGGCAATATCTTGATAACGAGATGCAGTCATTAGCAAAATTGATCAGATCTTGATAGACAAGATATCTCATCAAAGCCATTTCTCTGCATGAAATTGGCCCGCGGGAGCCCGGTTGGAAGAGTAACGGATTAGCAACCGGAGCGTTGCGAGTTCGAATACAGCCAAAGACCACCGTATACAAAGGGGGCTGGTGCAAAGGGGTGGTGTGGAAGTTTGGAGAAGGTCAGATGCGTATCGTCATCTGACAGTGGTTCAAAATTTCGTGGTGTTGTCCTCTGTTGTTTCCCTTGGGATTTGATCCCGAATCGTCGCCAATAGCCCGTTGTGTTGCTCCACTGCGACGTTAATTAAAATACCTTCCTACTTTTGCATAAATGTTAGATTTTTTCTTAAGAAACACTCTTAAGTGGGTGAAACATAGTGAGTAGAATTTTTTCCTTTCGTTTTCTCAGAACTATGTTTTTGACAGTGTGTTTCTTTGTAAGCCGGCGATATTTTGCAAATAAGAAAATATTTTGCAAACATGTGTAAGCAATCTAGTTCTTATACGTACACAAAACCTAAACTAGTATCGTATCATAATAAATGTGCAATATTTTTTATTATACGACCACATTATTTTTCACAAGGAAATCTGTTTCCAAACTAAGCAATGCAAGACGCGAAAAAACACATAGTATTTAAATGCAATAACCTCAGAGACGATGCGGAAACTTGTTGACACAATTACTTCGTTGGTTGTGTCTTACGGCGCAAGGGTCATTTTTGTTGATTCATTTGGCATTGCGTTCTATATTCATTGGATGTGTACGGTCAGAGATCTAGCATCAAACAAAGCTCGCTAATGAAATCGTTGTTCGAGATATCTTGTCGGGACAAAACTGCCCTATTACTCTAGGAGGGAATGAAAATCCAAGTAGGAAAAACAAATTCTTTACCCAGAACTAAAGATAGATTGTAACAGGTTTCTGCACCAGAGGCTGGTCACTACAGGTCAGTAAAGACGCAAAGGAAAACCACCAGGCGGGTTAAAATGATAGATGTTATTAGGTCATTAAGTATGGAATGCTCGATCACCTCAAGTACCAAGTTTGATACGCGATATCTCTGATATTTCTCTTTGACAGTTCTTTGGGGGTCTTTTATTGTGAAGGTACGTCATCAGCCTTTCAGACGCATGTTTTGGTTTGTGATTATCTGTCGAATTGCCTTTTGCAGATTAAACTTTGTAAACCATGGATATGTCAAAAATTCGCGTTACTTTCTAATATGAGTTCCGACGTGGAACAAATGCAGCATAGATAACTCGAAGCGTCAACGAAGTGTTCGGCAAGGATGTGGATAAGGAATGCATAGTAAGTTGACGGTTTGGGAAGTTCCGATCTGGCGATTTTGTTCTTCAAAATGAACCACGTGGGCGACCTGAGAGCAAGGTGGATAATGATGAGTTGAAAGCTGCAGTGGAAGCGGATGCATCTCAAACTACGCGTGAATTAGCAGCAAGGTTTGACGTTACTATTTCAACAACATTAAACCATTTGAAACAAATTGGTAAGGTTAAGAAGCTCGATAGATGCATTCCGCATGAATTAAACGAGCGTCAGAAGAGAAATCGTTTCAAAGCTTGCCTTTCTTTGCTATCTCGACATAAAGGCGAACCATTTTACACCGTATTGAAAAATGGATGAAAATGGATTCTTTTCGACAATCGCAAGCGTTCGACACAATGGTTGGATAAAGATGGGGTGCCAAAACACACTCCGCAACCGAATATTTACCAAAAAAAGCTAATGATGTCCGTTTGGTGGTCCAGAGCTGGTGTTTTCCACTACAGCTTCATGAGACCTGGTCAATCGATTACGGCGGATGTCTACTGTAACCAATAAAACAAAATGATGAGGGGGAGCTTGGGATTAAGCAGAGATTGGTGAATAGAGACAGGCCAATCCTCTTGCAGGTCAATGCTCGACCACATATTGCACAAATAACGTTGCTAAAACTACAGGAGCTGGACTTGGAAACTCTGTCACCCACTGTATTCCTCAGACCTTGTACCAACTGACTACCATTTCCTCCAGGCATTAGACCACTTCTTACAAGGAAAAATATTTAATTCCCAACAAGCTGTAGAAACGCCTTTCGCTATTTTCTCACCACTCGCTCTCCAGGCTTCTTCGCTGCCGGCATTAACAAGCTACCGTTAATATGGCAAAACTGTATAGATAGTTTAGGCGTTTACTTTGATTAATTATATTGCTTCTTGCTTGAGATATAATAAACCAAACTTTCTGTTCGAAATCGGACATTTCATACTTAATTACCCTATAAATGTCCTTTTTAAAAACATAATAACTGCGAGTACATTACTGAATATATTTTACTACTGATTGTCTTTTCAGTATTTCATTTTATATCAGGCACACCATACATTGATCCAACATCAGTCCTGCAATGGTAAATAGGCTGAAATGCGCAACATGTTTTTTTGTTCAGAAACTGAATACGCATGCGCAAATCGGAAGTTTGTAGTATGTCGGATCAATGTGCTGTTTGCCTACAGCAGCAATGGGGAATCTGTGGATCTTATAAGTCCCGAAAGTGCGGCCTTTTCACTGAATCCACATTTTGCAGAATAAATCCCTTTATATTTATTAACACATTTTTTCGTCTTTTATATTTTGAAGCAAACCGAACTATTGGCATGTTGCCAGCAAATTGAACTATTAGCCTGTTGCAAACTACGCCATCGAACTCTCAACAGCCCTTTCTTGGCAAGTTGCCGACTGTGCCATCGCACTCCGAACAATTATTTTTTCCTTGTGAAAAGAAGATTAGTTCGGTCTGTTCCTTCCCGGCGCATGCTGCTCTGTGGTCTTGTCTTAATAAATATTTTCTCTTTTTTGTACAAACTGTAAATAAATTGTGACCCCCAAAATGCTTACTCCACTCACCAACTTGTTATAATTTATATTTATTTTCAAAATTAACGTTGTTGTCTCGACGAGATAACTCATCATTAGAAGAAAACTGATCAGATATTCTAAATTTTCTTTTAATGATGGACGAGATAACTCATCATTAAAAGAAAACTGACCAGATCTTCTTTTGACTAGATCTTCTAGATTTTCTTCAAATGATGGACGAGATAACTCATCATTAGAAGAAAACTGACCAGATCTCCTTTTGACTAGATCTTCTAGATTTTCTTCAAATGATGGACGAGATAACTCATCATTAGAAGAAAACTGACCAGATCTTTTTTTGACTAGATCTTCTAGATTTTCTTCAAATGATGGACAAGATAACTCATCATTAGAAGAAAACTGACGAGATATTGATGGATGAGATAACTCGTCGTAGGAAGAAAACTGACCAGATCTTGATCTCATCATAAAATATCAGCAATATCTTTAATGACGGACTAACCTGTCATTAGCAAAATTGGTCATATCTGAGAGTATGAGATATCTCGTTGAAACCACTTGGAGGGTTAAAATGCCAAAGAATAAAATAACTTTCTACGATTAAACCCTCCCAGATTGTCCTTCACAATTAAAAGATTAGTGAGCATAAGGGTAAAACTGACAGCCGCTACTCGAATGAGTTCGTTCTAATGCCACTCTAATATGTCTGATCACTTCCTCCGCCTGATTAGTACCACTATCGCACGAGGCTGCCTGTCGAGAGTTTAATGGGGTCGAATACGACAATCTAATCAGCTTTTGACAAAGGTGCACTCTGTATGTGTTTGATGTGGAATTGATGAATAGCTGCTCAGCTCGACAGCAAGGTAGGTAATTAACTTCGCACTGGAGCAACACAAGGGGCTATTGGCGACGGTCCGCCATCAATCCTCAACACACTACGCCAATGTAAGAACATTTGAGGACACGAAATATTTAACGTGCACCAACCCCCATGTACACGATAGTCTTTGGTTGGACCTAGTTTCGAACTCGCAACCTTCCAATTGCCAATCCTTTACTCTTCCAATTGGGCTACCGTGGACCCGTTGGGCTGCATGAAAATAAATTATCTGACACATTCTTTCGTAAGTTCTAAATTAATTATTATTGTATGCCCTACACGTGTTGAGGCCTGAGTTAGGGTCAGAGCCAGATGTCCCAATGAGGTTGCTTTAAACCGAGACCGGGTTGGAAGAGTAGCTGTTGCTAATCTGTTACTCTTCCAAAAGGGCTACAGTGGCCACGCATTTAGATTGGAAGATTAGCGGATTAGTAACCGGAGGTTGGGAGTTCGTAACTAGGTCCAACCGAAGACCATCGTGTAAATGGCTGCTAGTGCACGTTAAATCTGTCGATACCTCAAATGTCCTCACATTGGCGTGGTGTGGAAGTTTAGAGAGTGGGGCGCCATCTTAGGTGTTGATCTTGTCATGTGACCTTGGTTAAAAATTACGTGGTGTTGTCCTCGGGTCTTTCCCTTAGCGTTTGATCCCGGACCGTCATCAATAGCCCGCTGTGTTGTTTCATTGCGACGTTAATTTACTACCTACCTCGACAGTATCCAATTCGTTCTGTTTTATAGCCCATCATGTCAAATAGGACCAAGAGAACGCTGATGGAAGGAACAGATTTTTTGGTGAGAATTGGGAATTGAAATATAATCTTATTTCTGCTAAAAAGAAAAGATGATTGGCTTGTTTTGTGATATTGCAACATCAAATTTAAAGCAATTCAATGTGATCTTCGGCATTATAAAACTGATAAAAACCACCAGATATTTTAAATTATGGGGAGAGGCGAAGAAGGTTGTATTGCAGAAATTTAAAGATGGAAATTAAAAGCAGAGATAATACTTTCAAGTAGCAATAAGACCTACAAACAATGCCACTGAAGCTACTTATATTGAGTTCTCAGTGGATGACATTTCCAAGTTAGTGTTAGATGCTAAGAAAGATTGAATTAAAATGTAGAAAAATGCAGAAGGAATCTTACATTCGGAAAATCTCCCAAAAAGGCAAGATATTTTTCTACCTAACCTAAATCAAGGCGTCCTTAGTGAGAAAACTACTGCTTAACCAAACATGCTGAAACCAAATATTCAAAGGCTTTCCAACACAAAGTTATTACAAGATTAGTTAACTTTAAAATTAAGAAATAGTTTTCATTTAAAAAACTATTATTGGGGGGTACACAGTTGCAAGATTTTTACAAAATTATGTACATTTTTAAGTGTGTCTAATAGAAGTTTCTTGAATGCGTTCTTATTTGATTATAGCTAAATTGATGCGGAATTCCAACATGAAAGTTCCACACACCTGGCTTATAGCTGCTATGATTATAATATCAGTATTACTACATTTTTCCTCGGAAGTATTTAGTAATTATCTAAAACGACTTCCTGGATTTAACTTCAAAAATTGCTTCTTAAAACTTCCATAATTGGTTATTCTTTTTAAATTTTCAAAAATTGGTTGGATACTTCACAAAAGATATTTTGGTTGTAATACGACCTTTCAAGCTTTCATTTCACATTATAAGTGACTGTATGATATTTATATCATCACATACATGACCAGTTTTGAATGAATTTTCTTAATAGAATTTACCAGTGGTTCGGTTCATATACAATAACGATCACAAAAAAATTGAAGTCAAGTAAACATTTTCTTTTCAATTTGTTTTCCAGCAGAATATTGCTTAAATCTCCTATTCTTAACATCTGATTTCGGACAAAGATGTTTTGAAAAAATGCATGATTGAAAACACTTTAATTAGCAAAATTATTTTTATTTTCTCAACCAATCACCTTTATCAATTAGTTAAATCTAATTAATAAAGACTATTGGAGCATAAGTTCAGGATCACTTTCCAATATCAATTAATTCCCTTTCATTTCGAATGCTGTTAAGTATTATTTCTCTAAACATTAAAGATTAAAGTATGAAGATGCAGATGTTGTGTAAATTAATAATAAAAAACAAATTATTTCAAGGAGCATTTTTTATTTCTAAATTAAGCCGTTGCATTGATTAAATTAAACACAATTAAAAAATCTTCTTTTGACTTCACTAGCCAATTATCAGTTAAGAATAACAAATTATACTGAAATGGTAAGCTACGTTTAATCCTATATAATTATTATTACTAAAGTTTTAAAAATTACCTTATAAATTATTCCTAACACTTCCTTTAAAGAAACCCGTCTAAAGATATCAGAAGACTAAACTTAATTTAATTTACAAGTTCGGGAAAATCAAATATTTGTTAAACTTAACTAGCACAAAATATTTCTTGTTTGTTTTTCTATAAAAATATTTGCTCTTGGACAACAAACATGGAACTGTTATCCTTTTCTTAATTTTAAATATCTCTTGACAATCAATTAAATTATCATTTCATGGAATTCCAAAGTCTACAAATTCGAAGCTAAATCCCTTCGGTATTTTACTTCGTGATGATTCTATCCTCATTAAGTTTAAATTTAATTTTATTTTTAACGTTTCCAAGAACAGTAATACGAAGTAATTTTTTAACTTTAGAAATTTGTTTTTATTTTTCAAAAGCACAATTCTAAATTTTTTTGACTTAAAAAGCTGATTCATTAAAGAGAAACCCCATTCTAATCTTATATTTTAAATCATTTTTATGTACCATTGGCTTTGTAAATCTCATCTATTTTTTATACCTTATTCCTAAGCCTCAGAGGCACATCTTTAAATGTATGTACTCTTCATGAACCCGATGTACCCTAGCGATTTATTATTTTCCCATGGGGCACACTGGGCCTCTAAACATGGGAGTCAATACCCTAGGATGGCCAAGTGAGATTTATCTATTTTTTCCTCTCCTTTATTTTCACAATTACTTGACATTGTGTTTGGGGCAGTTTCACTAAATATGGCCTTGCGCCATAAAACCCCAAACCAACCTACCTGTCTACTTCAAAATTTCAAAACCTCTTTTCAAAATCCAAATTTTTAGAATTTAATATTTTTATGTACTTGAAATAAATTTCTGCGTCTGATCCAGTTCTCAATTTCTCCTTTTTAAGCCTTTAGTTTAACGCCGCTTTGCGTAGTTTAATTCGTATAATATTGAGTTTGACGCATCTGTCCGTTTTCGGACATTCCGCCATAAAACCCCAAGTAGCCCAGAAGGTGCCGGGAACTGTTCTCGTGGAAGACAGGCAGTACAATAACAATATTATTGTTAAAATAAAGAAGCAGAAGTTAGAATATAATGTAACTCTAATATTAATGGTACCTTAATATGCTCGCGGGACCGAAAAACAACATATATTGAAAAGTAAATCTCTTCAACTGGCAACTGGGATCTATCCAAGGACATCACCACGTCATTTTGAACCACGGACAGATCACGAAATGAACGCCTGAGATAGCACGCCACTCTCTATACCACGCCAACGTGAATACATTTGTGGCCGCGAGAGATTTAACGTACACTAGACCGTGTACAGGACGGTCTTTGGCTGGACCGAGTTTAGCAACCCTCTGGTTGCTAAACCGATGTATGATGAAGAGCATTTGGGTGAAATGAGATAAAATAGCCGTTTTCTGTCTGGTTTGTTTGCCTACTCTGGTATTTTTTTTTTTTTTTTTAATTAACGTCACACTGGAGCAACACAACGGGCTATTGGTGACGGTCCGGGATCAATCCCAGAGGGAAAGATCCGAGGACAACACCACGTAATTTTGAACCACGGTCAGATGACGAGGCAACACCTGAGCTGGCACCCCACTCTCCAAACTTCCACACCACGCCAATTGCCTACTCTGAAAATCCCTAATTCAGATAGGGTATTGGTTTCATTGGGTAAATTCTTTATGGGAGGGAATTTCAATGCAAACAAACAAGACGTGAAGTGAAGATTTTACCTCGGCAGCCCAAATGCTCGAGGTTATCTTAAAATGTAGATCATCCCCCCGTTTTGGCGATGTTTGGCGTTTAATCCAATTGGCATTGACCAATCAACTATCATAAATCGGTGCGGAATCAATCCTTTGCAATTTTTATCGGCGAAATATTGAAATCGTATTTGAAAAACATGTTAAGTGACTCGGAATAGGAACAGCAGGCATATCCCGCCGCAGGGGATCAAACCCAAAGGGAAAGATCCGAGGACAACACCACGTAATTTTGAACCAGATAGGATGGCGAGGTCACACCTGAGCTGGCACCACCACTCTTCCAACTGGGCCACCGCGGTTCCTCATATCGAAAAACAAATTTCACCAAAAAATAACTGCCTATGACCACTTATAATCAAATTCCAATCGCTCTCTACTGAATTATACAGCTATAAAATAAACACGCATTCAAAATCCGAAGCAATGCGAGCTCGGATCCCGAAGTCATATAAGCAACAAAACCCCGAATTCGCGCTCCCTAATGCATGCGGAATTAAAGAGCAGAAACTGATGCGAAGAGCTGAGACGCCCTTGAAAGATGGATCCCCCGGGAACGACCACAGGCAGTGGATCAAGTTGTCAACCCGAGTGAGACGTCGGAGACAGGGGAGTGCGACGCCGAATCGATACGGTAAGCCTCATCTGGATGAGACGAGCGATACGCCGACTCGGAGAGAGAGCGGCGTGTGTGTCAAGTCTGGATTTGATTGAGGTGTGCAGAGGCTGTTCGGACATTTTTTTGAACGATTTTGATGAGCTGTGAAAAAGTTCTATGCTACGAAAGGATTTTATTTTCGCAGCAGTTAAATAGTTAAAGTATAACTTATCGTCTGCTAACTCAGAGTTTTGTTTACTTTCAAAATGGCGCTTTTAAATAAGCAATGGAAGGAAGGCTGTGTTTCCTCTCTTTCCGAAGAGAATTATGCTTATTCAATTATTCAAAAACGCTGTAAAAGTCAGGGGTTTTCGATATCTAAAGGTACGATAAGTAATATTATTAATGAGAAAGGAGAAAAACGTAAAAGTGGAAAAATACTTCCAAAAAAGAAACAATTTCTGAGAATATTTGTAAGGTAAGATCTTTAATTTTAAAAGAGAATCCGCCAAGTCAAAGGACTGTAGCACAGTGAACGTGAGAACTTTCTCTAAGAGATTTATGATTATTGCCGGTTTTGCATATAATGGAAAATTAAAAGTAAAAAGAGGGGGAAAAATGTAAAAATCAACTCCCACATATTATCAAGACCCTATTTTATCTTATCCCAATATTCAAAAAAGAAATACCATATCTTTACCCACAGTGCCAACAATTAGTAGAACTGCATCAGTGTAAAGCAAGCAGCCACACATCTAAATCGACTATTAAATTCTTGGAGAAAAGGGAACAAGAAACTGGTATCAAGTCAATCCCTTTACTGATATTCCTTCTAAATCTCCAGATGTCTCACCCATGAACTTTCGTGCTTTTGGACTTTTAAAAAGGGCATTATCGAAACTTCGACCGAAAACCATTCAAGGACTGGAAAACTGTGGAACAAGAATGGGACAAAATACCACTGTCGATACTACAGAAGTCATTATTATCATGGAAATTAAGGTGTAGAAAGATAGTTAACAATAAGGGCAATCAAATGGGACATTTAAAACTCAAAAATTTCATGTAAAAAAAAAATTGAACTTCAGACCATTAAAATCGTTCAAAAAATGTCCGAACAGCCTCTGTATTGTCGAGACTGTCCTATCATAGGAAGGTGGACGTGCCAGCCTGGTTGGAAGAGTAGAGGGTTAGACTTGCGAGTTCGGAACTGATCAAAGACCGTCGTGAATGTGGGGTATGGTGCACGTTAAATCTGTGGCGACCCCAATGTCCTCACGATGGCGTGGTGTGGAAGTTGCGGTGCCAACTGAGGTGTTTGCCTCGTCATCTGACCGTGGTTCAAAATTAAGGTGTTGTCCTCGGGCCTTTCCCTTGGGGATTCATCCAGGACGGTCGTTAATAGCCCGTTGTGTTGCTCCAGAGCGACGTTAATTAAAATTCCTTATTTCTTCCAAGCAAACAACTGTGTTTTTGGAGGCTAATTTATATATTTATTTCAGTAACGTACGGTGGCACAGAAATCGAGTTTATTCGTTTAACGTCGAATGGAAACAACGGATATAAACAATACAAATCGGCCGTTTCCGGGAATTGTTAATACTACATGGAAGAGGTCTAACGAAAAACTTCAGCAGCCTGGTAACAGGAAGCAATGGGAATTCTGAAAGATAGAAATCGTCGCAGTAAAGAAAATACGAGAGAAAATAGGCCTCGCCATCAAAATGACGAGGTGTCCTGGTATCTCAACACCTCGTCATTTTGAACCACTATCAGATGACGAGGTCACACCTGAGCTGGTACCCCACTCTCCAAACTTCCACACCACGCCAACGTGAGGATATTTGATGCCACGACAGATTTAACGTGCATTAGCCCCATTTATATACGACGGTCTTGGTTGGATTCGAACTCGCAACCCTCCGGCTGCTAATCCGATACTCCTCCAACAGAGCTACCGCGGCCCTCGAAAGCTTGGTTGGGCTTTATAGCGTATGGGCGGTATTTGACCATGCTGCGACAGACATAAGGCAAACGATGTCAAGTAATAAGCATAAAACACAAGGAGGGTTTTACTGACGCTGAAAAGAGAAATATACCCAGGGTGGATTCGAACCTGCACCGCCTACAACTCAGGTTGTTAATATATATACATATTCAATGAGCCACGATTGTACCTCCACCTGTAAGATCATCTCTACCTAATTACCTCGTTAGACTCTCCAACGTCACTGTTTGACTTTGCTTATCATAGAAGTGAAATATAAGACTGAGTATTGCTATTGAGAGGGGCTTCAAAAAGAGATCAGCTTATGAACTAGTAGTCACGTGAGAGCTCTATGAAAAATTGACTTGGTTGGCCGATTTGGTATTTTATCGCCTCGTTTGGCGCGATATAACATCTCATAATAGGGTAAGTGTATGAATGCGCATTTCTATAGACTGGCGACGAAAATGGTGATATCGCAAAAGTCCTGTATTATGTCTATTAGAGGATGAATCAATGGACCGGAGTCTCCTCCCGTCCCGTGGAGCAATCAGATGATGAATGTTCGGTTCCACCTGGCAGACGAAAGTAGCCGAAGGGTCACGTTACTACTAGTTTTGGTCACATGTTCCTGTGCGTGTAAAAAGGTTACCGTTGCTCATTCTACTTTAATATTTCCTCTGTGGTTCACGTACACCAGTCGAGGCTACTTCATGATGGAGTTGAGTAATATAGCTATATGTAGTATTATATTGTAAGTTAGTTTTTAGTAGTGAGTAAGCTAATATTTGAATTCTATAGATTCAACCACTTGTTGAACGATTGTGTAAGATCCTGAATCATTTAATGGTTGATCGAGGACTGTCATGTGATGCATTTAGCAGAGTGTGAGTTCAGCTAGCAATTAGTTATAATGAGGATGAGAGGTAACGAATAGAGAAGCTGTGGTAGGAACCATCCACCCATGATGGTAGGTAGGTAATATAATTAACGTCGCACTACAGCAACACAACGGGCTAGCGACGACTCTCCGGGATGAAACCCGAAGCCATCCATGAACAAAACTATCCATCAAAGAGTGCGTCAACTGAGGCGAGCGCCATCTGGTAGTTTTCAGGAGCCAAATCTGGCTTGTCTCTGATAATGCACGTGTTCATATCATTTCTATCATTCTCCAATTTTGCACAGCTTGTGAATAACTGCACAATATTTCGTCTACCAAAAAGTGTTTCATGCTGGTCTTTGGTTACACTGCTGTGCATACTTTTATATTGTAATTTAATTTTTGTAGTAGTGGATAAGTTCCTTGTTTATATACATTTTGCATTCGATTTGAGAAGGCTTAGAGTACTTATGTTTTGACATTGAAGGTATAAGAACCTATGCTAATTGAGGTCCTACAATCTTTTAGAAACAATAAAAAATTTAGAGCTAGGTAGGTAGGTAGTTGAATTAACGTCTAACTGGAGCAACACATCGGACAGTCGGTGACGGTCCGTGATCCTGAAGGGAAAGATCAGAGGACCTCACCATAGATGTGAAATATAAGTAGACTGAGCATCGCTCTTGAGAGGAGCTTCAAAAAGTGCGACCACCATGTCCACTAGTAATCACGTGACAGCTCTGTAAAAATTCGACTTGGTTGGCCTTTTCGGCATCTTATCGCCACCTTTGGCGACATAAAATCTCATGACAATGTAGGTGTGTGCGAATGCGCATTTCTATAGAGGCGATAAAAGTGGTGAAATCGCCATAGTCTATTACTATGTCGAGCGAACCAATCAGATGGTGAAATAATGGATGTGCGTCTTCTCCTGTCCCATCAACCAATCAGATGATGAATGTTCGTTTCCACTCGGCATACGAAAGAAATCTAAGGGTCGCGTTAGTACTAGTTATTGTCACATGATCCTGGGCACATAACAAGGTTAGCATTGTCCATTCTACCTTTATACACACCTCGTAATTTTGAACAACGGTCAGATGACGAGGTCAAATCTTGATCTAAAATTGAGAGGAAGTTCAGTTTACGAACTGCGTAAACCAATTTCAGTCCTGTGGGATTTCACTTCGACAACCCAACGTGAGAGGCTTTTTCTGCCAAGTCGAAAGTAGTTGGTAGTGTTTTTGCGGTGATGCGTATTTTCTGTAGGTATTCCGGATATGACGACATTTGGCTTGTTTTTCGAATACGATTTCAGCACTTCGTCAATAAATATGCCGAATTGATATACGAAAGAAAATAGTTCGACGCCAATCAGATTAAACTCCAAACTTCGCCAAAACAACGATAAATTTTATTTTAAAGTAACCCCGATAAGTATATTATGAGAAGGCATATTGAGAATAGAAGTAGAATCTCCGAAGACCGTCTGGTTTGTATGTTTTCACTGAAAATCCTTTTCACACCGATATATAAACGATGCCTCCAGAATATTTGAAGACTTGTACCAGTTTCCCGTAAAGCTGGATGTTGTAAGATACCCTGATAGAAAACGTTGCGAGAGTATGTTAATACAACGCTTGGGGGAAAAGGTTTTTCCACTTTATCTTCAGCGGTCTGAGATATTTAAAAAATAGTCATTCTACAAATGAGGAGCTCTTTTGTGTATTAGACACGAGAAACTGGAAATTGAAAAAGCATCATGTTCCGTATCGATTGCACAGAGAAAGAAGTCAAGAAAGTGGAGCAAAATTGAGATTTTTGAGTAAGTGGTAGGGGGTGCGGAAAGCAATTACGGAGCACTCATTCTTGCCTATGATTCGCCGCTGCATAAACATATCGTCACCTGAATGCAAGAACTAGGTAACACGTAAAATGGTGTATGTTGAATTGCACTGAAATTAGAAAAGCCGATATCATACACAGAATTTAATGCAAGAGCTAGGTAACTTGGTGTTGGAATATCCATTCACTGTCGATCTAATATCCAAGCCTCCTTAAAGTGGGAGGGGTTCACGGTATCCCGGTTGGTAGAGTTGCGTATTAGCAACCGGAAGGTTACGAGTGCGAAATAATCCAACAAAAGGCGTGGGGGCTGGTGTAGAAAAAATCAGTCGTGGCCACTAATGTCTTCACGTTGGCGAGGTGTACAAGTTTGGAGAGTGGGGTGCCAGCTTAGGTGTTGGCTTAGTCTTCTGACTGGTTCAAAAAAAATTTACGAGGCGTTTTCCTTGGATTCCCCTTAGGGATTGATCTAGGACCGTCGCCAATAGCCTTCGTCTTGTCTAGTATAAGTACATTTTACTACCTACGACCTAGATTTGATATTGTGATTAACCTTCCAAATGGTTTCGACGAGATATCTCTTCATCGATATTGCCGATTTTTTTATAAAGACGAGTTCCAAGACCTGGTCAGTTTTTTTCTTTTGAAGCGATATCTTGTCAATCAAAAATCTGGTCAGTTTCAACTTGAAGATACCTCGTCGAGACAACCACCAGTAGGGTTAAGTCCTCTAGATTCTGTATATCAGTCCTTTATCTCTTCACTAGCTGAATTACCCGGCGTTGCTCGGGTTGAATTGTTTATAATTCATCGTAATATTACTGAATATTATTCCTATGGAGATTTCGAATTGTTTTTAGCCTCCTTGCAGACCCAGGACAAATCGAACCGGGTTAATATACAGTCTATGTGTACCACAGAATTCTACAGGGTGAATGTACCAGATTTAGTGTGAATTGGTCTGACATTGATCGTATAAATACGCAATGTTATTCCTATGAGGATTTCGATTTGTCTTTAGCCCCCCTGTACCATATCGACAATAAAAAAGACCACTTTCTATAAAAATAATCTTATATTATCATAAAAATTCACATCCCAATAATGAAGCTACAGTTTAAGAATTTACCAGACGGGATACATAAACGATATACTGAGCGATTTTCAGCGCAACAGTACCCATCTGCAATTGCACCATACTCTAAGATTCTAAAAACACTCCAAGGTCATCTTGAGAGGCGACTCCTATAGATGTTAACTCTGACGTCATCTGCACAGCCAGACTGGGAGAGAGCGTCCCCTAGCAAGTGCTCTGTCCAGGATGACGGGACGTTACACCCCTCTGCACACCCAAGACAAATAGAACGGGGATTAATATTTAACCTACGTTACCCCAGGGTTCAAAAGAATAAATGTACTAAATTTGGTGTAGATTTGTATAGAGAACAGACAGACAGATGCAAACTCTACTTTATATGTATAGATATCTATCACACATGCTGAATTTCAATACAATAGAACACTGATATCGGTGCATTTCGATTCTTTTGGCGCTGAGTGTAATACAAAATCGGTAATGATGTTTCGGTAATTCTTTTACAGGTATCATTACCCGTATTTGTAAACATAAGATATTTCTTTACCTTCCTCGCTTGAAGCTCTCTCCTGTACATAAGCTCGTCAAATTTCCCCAGGTCCTCCGACGGCACCAAAGCTCTGATTTCCGTCATCAAGGAGTGCTGAAAAACAGATATTCGAATTAGAAATCACTTTTCAGAAACTGTCAACACGTCAAAATCCCCCTTCTCTTGTTTTAAAAATTCCCTATGTAAATAAAGTTAGTGATTGTCCCCCACACACAGCTATGGCGTAGATAGGGGGAATCTGATGACCCAATTTCCATCCTAAAGTTTTCAGAGTCAACATCTTTTTACGAATAAAATATTTAAAATACATAGAAGTCTTAAGTGATATTAAATTAAAATAGCAGTAATTAGATTAATTAATAATTTAATAAATGCATAATTTTCGAAGAAATGTGAAAGCTTGAAGTTCATTAATTTATTTTTTCGCATTGATTTAATCATCTCCCATATTTGTATTTCTACATCTATCTATGTTACCGGCAATGTATAAAAAGCAGGCATTTTAGACTCTAGACATTTTATACAGTGCCTGCTATATATTGCCTAGACATATAAAAACTATATATTGCCTAGAAATTGTATAGAATATGTAGGCAATATATAGAATGACTGGCGTTTTGGGGCAATGCATGAAATATCCGAATTATTTTAATATTATAAATATTTTCCCTAGGCATTGTATGTAATATTTAGGTATTATACAGAATGACAAATGCTATTTGGGCAAAGTATTAAACGAGAGTCATGAAAAGGCTTTTATTGAAAAGACGTACATGAAAAAGAAAGAAATACAAATAAAGTATAGGACTTTCTTATTTTATTTCTTTCTTTCACATCGCTCACTAACTTCTCGTAAGTAGTTTCGGTTAGGAAAACAGTTTTTTGCGGCATTGCCTCGCACTTTAGACAGTTCATAGTAGAATCGTCTTTGCATGCCGTAATTCCTTCTCGGGTTGTGTTGCTCCAGTGCGACGTTAATTAAATACCTTCTCGGACACTACACCTTGCTCTTCCATTTTCATACAGCACAGTATGGGTTAAAGTCTTATGAACAAATTCAAATCAGCGCATTTCGTCACTTCCGAACAAAGACTGAAATGCAAATGGGGAATCATCCGTCTGAGGCGAGCGTCCAAAGTCACGTGCCGTACCACGTGACATTTAGAAACGTCATTAGCGGGAGTATTTTATATTTTCCGATTTGTCTTTGGCATTGCATAGAATTACTTGCATTACTGGCATTGCATAATATTACTTAGAACACTGCGGGTAACATAGGCTACATATTACCCCCGTTCTATGTACTAGTTGGGCATAGGAGGGTAAAAAAATTCGAAATCCCATATGAGTAAGATTGAGTATTATTACGATTGCGGTACGCAACCAGATTGTTTTACGAGCATTGTTGGAAAAACAATTTTTCCAAAGAAATACTTGAAATACTTTCCACTTGAAGAATTTAAATTCTAATACTTTTATTTGAATTTATTCTTTATTTCTTTCTCTTATAAATAATTTTTAAGTATTTGACTAATGATATGAAATGATTAAACACATAATTTTGCATGACCTACATTTTATAAGGTAGGCAGTTAATTAACATCGCACTGGAGCAATTCGTTACTCTTACTACCGGGCTACCGTGGCCATAATTTTCTAGGAAATACGAAAGCTTGAACTTTATTAATTTATTTTTCCACACTGATTTAATCATAGCCCATTCTTGTAATTCTACATATCGTATCAACGCTTTGAAAATGAGAGAAATAAAATATGAATTTCGAGAAACTAGATTTGAATAGTATTTACTTAGTTTTTGAACTGTCCTTAAAATACGAGGGTGAAACAATCATTTTAAAATTACTTCTGGAATTGGATCAATTGAAGTGTGTTTCCTTTTTATTCTTATCCCTCACTTCAAAATGAATCTAGAAATAAAATGTTAGGTGTTACGATTTTAAGAAAGTTATTAAAATTCTAATAAGGTTCAGATCTTTATTGGATATGAATCTTATTCAATTGCTGGTTTTTTTTTCATTATGCACTAAACCAAGTTAAGCACAGAGAATCGATGGTAAACTTTAAAAATCATATTAAATTAGGCAGAAAGTCTTTTAAATGGAAATTCATTCTCGTTCAAGCCAAGAGGAGGAGCCTAAATCCTTTATCAATTCTGTTAGGCTTTTCGCGAGGCAAGGTAAGAAGGTAGTTGAATTCGCGTAGTACTTGAGCGACACAACGGGTTCTTGGCGACGGTCCGGTATCAACCCCGAAGGGAAAGATCCGAGGACAACATCTCGTCATTTTGAATCCCGGTCAGATAACGAGGTCAGCACTTGAGCTGGCACCCCACTCTCCAAACTTGTTCACCACGCCAACGTTAGGACATTTGAATTCATGACAGATTTAACCTGCACTAATCAACACGTAACCCACGGTCTTTGGCTGGAACAAGTCTCAAACTCGCAACCCTCTTGGCTCCAATCCAGGACTCTTCCCACTGGGGTATTTCAACCCTTTCGTAAATAGAAAGGAGCACAAGTCTAATATCTAACTGAACAGGTCATTTTCATGCATTCGTACCAGCTAAGTCAGAATGCTTTCTTCTCACTTAATGTTTGAAAGTAGTTTTATAAATTTTTTCTGTGGCAATGTCACAGTAGTCATACAGGCATCGATTCACACAAATTTTACACAACAATTCTATTAGTAGTAAATTAGTATTTTGTACTAGTATTTTTTACGTTTTAACTTTTGCAAAACAATTAAACCAGTGCAATGAATCAATTGTGGTCATTATTTCAATTCCATTTAATTCTGTTGTTAGAATGAACCTATAAAATCAAGAAGAAAATTTTTGTATGAAAATAAAATATCGCGCAGTTAAACCGCTATTCACACTAAAACCTTCCACTTTCGCATATAGAGGGCGCCAGCTGTATGTTACATTAAAATGGGAATTTCACACATTTACGATGATGGTTTTGGTTTAGTTTTATTGCGCAGACCAAATACATAATATTTGGAAAAGTTAATTCCATGATAGGTAGCAATTTATACTAGAAATTATAACAGTATTACCTGTGCTGTTGATAATTTTGCGATAACAGCTTTTATTGATAGCTTTGTTTTGAATTAGCAACTAAATTTACGGCTATTATTAATTTACCGATAGAAATTAGATGGCTGGCTGAACGGTTAATTTCAAAAGAAAAACGTTTAATTAGTCATACAATAATTATAAAATATTTAGTAATTTCTTTTATATTAACCAAATATTCTTTTTCCTCGCAATTTTTCAATTATTCAATTTAAATTACTTTACTGCCTGCTGCACCAATAACTTTTATTGGCAACTTAATATTTTCGATAACAGTTGCTAACTTTTATTTTGCAATAACACTGTAATTTAAGTTGCAACCGGTCTGTAGAATGTACTAATATTTAAGGCAATTTATCTCCAAACGTCCCAATTCTTCAACCTCTCCTCTTTAACATGCATCAAGAGTAGGGGTAACACAATTTTTAAAGACATCGAGTTGAAAATACATAAAATATTCCACCACGTAGGTGATACCAATGTTTGAAGTGTTCCAATTAGCATTAATGAAAAAGGATTAATGAATATTTTTACAAATGATACAAAAACGAATGAAATGATACAAAACGAAGCTTGGCGGTATCTTTACGCTCCGGTTTGTATATACAGTTCAATAGGAGATCAGCTTATAAAGCACCCATCATCTAAGTGGTTATTAGTATGATGAAATGAATTTTGCAAATGAGTATTCATCAACTGTTTTGTAAAGGAGAAAAAGATAACAGCAAAAGATAAGATTTTTGGTTTGCAGCACCGTCCTTTTATTTCAAAATCCATCATCAGGCCTGAGTATTCACCTCAAAACTACGATTGCGTCTTCGACACATCCTACTACTTTTTAAAATTTGTTTCTGTTTTATATGAATCAATTGTATTTTGACTATCCGGGTGATTGGAGGAGGAGGAGGAATTTCAATTAACGTCACACTGGAGCAACACAATGGGCTATTGGTGACGGTCCGGGATCAATCCCAAAGGGAAAGATCCGAGGACAACACCACGTAATTTTGAACCACGGTCAGATGACGAGGCAACACCTGAGCTGGCACCCCACTCTCCAAACTTCCACACCACGCCAACGTGAATCCGGGTGATTGAAAACCTTCAGGGCTTAATTAAGGTTCACTTCACCGCCTCTCGTTTGGCAAGAAACTCTGGTTAAGTTAGGGCCTTAAAAATGTAAAGGTATTTAAGGTATTTTAATTACCTTAAATACCTTTGCATTTTTACTGGACGCACTGGAGCAACACTATGGGCTATTGGCGACGGTCCGGGATCAATCACCAAGGTAAAGATCCAAGGACAACACACATAATTATAAACCACGGTCAGATGACGAAGTCACACCTGAGCTGGCACCCCATTCTACAAACTTCCACACCAACGTCATGACATTTGAGACCACGACAGATTTAACGTGCACCAGCCCCCTTTGCACACAACGGTCTATGGTTGAATTTGAACTCGCAACCCTCAGGTTTCAAATCCGTTACTCCTAAAAGTGTGAACATAAGACAAAACCTGTCTTAGGAGCAACTGCGAATGAGTCAAATCCCAAGCCTGAACCAAGAAGCTTGGCCTGTCATCCAATTTTAGATTGATGACAGGCCAATAAATTTAATAATACTATTAGCAATAATACTATTTGCAAGCACGTCCAAATAAAATTTGCAGGCCAATAATACTATTTGCAAGCACGTCCAAATAAAACCGTCATAAGAGACTGCCTCCCGTACAAGCTAATGCTATTACGAAGGCAGCTAATTCAATCCTTTCCACCTTACCTAGGACCGCGGTAGCCCGGTTGGAAGAGTAACGGAGGGTTGCGAGTTCGAATCCAATCATAGACCGTCGTGTCCTAACGGGGTAGATGCACGTTAAATCTGTCGTGACTTCGAATGTCCTCACGTTGGTGTGGTGTGGAAGTTTGGAGAGTGGGGTGCCAGCTCAGATGTTGTTCGTTCACGTCATCTGACCGAGGTTCAAAATTACGAGGCGTTGTCCCCGAGTCTTTCCTTTCGAGATCGATCCAGGACTGTCACCTATAGCCCGTTGTGTTCCTCCAGTGCGACGTAAATTAAACTACCTACCCTTCTTGTCCGATTCACATGTGACAATATTAGAAATGCAATTCTTGATGTGAGAAACAGAATTACTGTCATTTTTGGCTGTCAGAAGGGTGTTAATTTTATAGCGATAAAAATACAACAGTGAATGGGGAAAGTAATTTCATTTTAATAAAATTTTATCCTCGTTATTAGATTGTAAGATTGGTTCTTTTCTTTTATATTTTTTCTGCAGTACGTTTGGAAAACCCTCGGGAAAAAAGACATCGGAATTTCGAATTTTTTTTACGAAAAAAAGTTTATTTAATTAAAGGGTGTTGGAGCAAAGAATTTGAAAAGCATTCTACAATTGAATTAGTAATGCTAAAAAAGGTTGAAACAGATTCCTGTTTGCTCTTAATTCTATGCCTGATGGTTTTATTTTATAAAACGTATCACGAATGTTGAAACAAAAATGTTTCGTGACATTGGCAAATGTCAGGATGACTATAAAGTTTGTATTAATATTATTATTATTTAAGAAATGCAACTTCTGTGTTAGGGCAAAAAGGGTTAAGTCAAAATGGCTACTTCTCATAATCTTGAATTGAATATTTCACTCTTTCTCATAAATAGTCAGGAAGAGAAAGAAGCAGAAGAATACTGATATCAAATAATTGTAATTTAGATTCGTAGATTCATTCAAATTTGATTTTAAGCATGTTATATTATTTTTCAAATTAACGATGCATGTCGGAGCGCATAATTTGTTTAATTTTGATTTAATTTATTTCGTTAAAACCGTTTGCGCATACTTTTATAATTAGGCTCAGATAATGAGCTTGAATCAGAACATCAGTTGTTTCCGTTTGCACACAGCGAATGAGCTTGTATCAGAATAAGAGTGCGGTTTTATATTTGAACGATGTCTTTTCCCTGTTCGGGTTCCGGCAATAGGTTGTTAAAAAAGGAACACCCGCCAACAATGCATTTGACGCCTTTGGAGCCATCAAAATTCAGACTTCACTCCTTTTGTCCTGACACGGAAAATATAATCGTTATGTGATTTGAAGCAGAAAATCTGAAGAAATAAAAACTTGAACGCGAGAGCTGAGCTGTCATGAAATCTGCACAGCTGGTATGCCTCTGATGTTTTTATTTCCATAAAAAGTACTGCAAAAGTTGAAAAAAAACCTGTTTCGTGACATAGTGCAGATGTCAGGATGCCTATAAAGCTTGCATAATTATTATTGTTGTTTAAGAAATATATATTCGTTATGTGATGTCTGAAATTTAAAGCAGAAAATCTGTTTGAAGTAAAAACTCAAACGCTGAGCTCTATATCATGAATTCTGCAGTTTATTTTGTCTGGAATTTCTAGGTTCACTCAACTATTTCCAGCTCGTTACCTTGTACTTTGGAATCATAGAAGTAAAATTTCATATTTAAGAACGCAAGAGGAGAATTAATTAATACAAAACATCAAAAGTTGTCACTAGCCGAGAAATTGAAAGAGGAAAACCACAACGTGAAACGGACAAAACTCAAAAAGCTGATCTTTGAAGCAAAGAAACTGCTGAGGAAGCAGCGGCACGATTGGGTTCGTCGGAAGCAGCAAAAACTTTCGAACACTGAGCTCTGACATCGCGAAATTCCTCATTTTGTTGCTTATTCTGTCTGCAATTTCTAGGTCATTTCTTTAGAACGATATAAGTACACTGCTGGCCACCCAAATTGCAACACCAAGAAAGACAAGAGATATCACAACAAAATTTATTTTGTAGATAACATGTTGACCAAGTATCAAATGATTAAATTTATAGACTTCTGTGAAGTGTGGTTCCTGCCAAAATCAGTAGCCAGAGTAGCCGCCATTGTTGGAGATCACCGCTGCCACACGCCTCGGCATTGATTCAAAGAGACTTTGGATGTGTTCTTGGGGTACAGCAGACCAAGCAGCTTCCACACGTTGCCAAAGTTGATCTGGTGTGGCAGCTGGGGATGTATTCTGGGTCAATCGTTGAGCAACCATGGACCACATGTTTTCTATCGGCGAAAGATCCGGAGAGCGAGCTGGCCAGGGAAGCAATTCAATCTGGCGATTGACGAAGAACCCTTGGACAATGCGTGCCACGTGTGGTCGCGCATTATCCTGTTGAAATATGGCTGTGGGTAAGCCCTGAAGGTAAGGAAGGACAACTGGCTCCAACACCTCGGAGATGTAGCGCTGGCTGTTTAAAGTACCGGCAATGCGTACTAGAGGAGTGCGAGAGTGATATCCAATACCGCCCCATACCATAATACCCGGTGCAGGACCAGTGTGGCGGTGCATAACGCAGCTGTTTAGCATCCTCTCTCCACGGTGTCTCCAGACTCGAATCCGACCATCGTGGTGTTGCAGACAGAAGCGTGACTCGTCAGTAAAGACAATTTCATTCCATTCTGCCGTCCACATCCTTCTTTCATCGCACCATTGGCGGCGGAAACGTCTGTGGTTCTGCGTCAAGGGTAGACGAAGCAATGGACGTCTTGCGGACAGACCACTCTGCTGTAAACGGCGTCGAATGGTACGCGCAGACACTGGATGATGCGGTACAGACTGAATGTGCTGTGCTATGGTTCGTGATGTGGCTGAGCGATCCGTCACTGCCATACGCACAATATGCCTGTCATCACGTGAAGTGGTGCACTGAGGTGGATGCGATCGAACACGTCGGTCCGTCGTACCCTCCTGCATCCAACGATCACATATCCGCATTACAGTTGTTTGGTTTCGTCCAACACGACTACCGATTTCCCTGAAAGATAATCCACAATCTCGGTAGGCCACTATCCTTCCTCTGTCGAACTCGGATACTTGATCAAAAGATGATCGCTGTTTTCTACGAGGCATAATTGATCGTTTTTTTTGAAAAAACCACAAGAAAAACACAATTGCCGTACTTGAAATCGTCGAAATCTCCAAGCCTTAAATAGCGCTTTGAAGTGGCGCCACAGGCGCGCGTGATGTGCGTCTGCGCTGAAATTCTAATCATTTGCATATCTCACCTCCGCTAATGCATGTTGTAAATTTCATATTATTTGCATGCTTCCTTCAGGGTGTTGCATTTACGGTGGCCAGCAGTGTAATTCGACACGGAACATTTGACAAGACAACAATTTTCAATCAAACTCGAACACAGAACATCGAAAACTGCTACGAGCCGAACAATCTGGAGAATAAAGAACACAAGCACTTGATACGGACAAAGCTAAAAAAGATGTTCCAAGACGCAACAAAACTGTTGAAGAAACAGGAGCGACTTGGTTTGTCAGAAAAACTTTATGGCGCAGCTGTATAGTAAATATTATCACAAAAGGAAGTGTATCAATATACAGATAACGCATTCAATCCAATATTTCTGAATTGTTTTGATATATTAATACAAATTTTAGGAGGGCACAAATTATGTAAGGTCATACCGTGTTTAATACTTTCAAACAAAGCTAGCTAAATAATTTTTTTCGATGGATTAAAGAAGACGAAAATATTATTATTGATGTTCTCTTTTCAAGTGTTTACAAAATTGAATTATGCATGCTTTTAGGCATTTACTCACGATAATACAAAAACGTTAACCATTGCAGCAAATTTGCTATACTTCAGAACGAAAGAATAAAAGGTTCTGTTAACTTCATTTCTCAAAGAATTGTAATAGTATTTCGGTAATTTAATAAGGGGTACGTTAACCATTTATTTTAAGTAGCTTGCAACAAGAGATAAATCATTGTTATTGGATTAGGTTGACTTAGAAGAAACTATCTTTTAAAACAATTGCAATGTATACGTCATTCGATGAACTATAATACCAACATGTTCACTTTTTGTATTGATATTAATAAAAATGAGCGCTTTTGCTATAATTAGTATTATTACTTAAAAAAATAATCATATTAAATTTCCATATTTAAATGTGTTATTAGTTCTAGACATGAAGCTGAAACTCCAAATTGTTTACGGTAAGCGTCTTAGAGCAATTGGGCACTTTGCTTTCTAGTTAGTCTAGTTCTGATTAAATCTAGACATGAGAATATAAACTAAAATTGTTTACAGTAAATCTGGTAAGCGTTTTAGGGTAATTGGGCAGTTTGCTCTCTAATTAGTCTAGTTCTGATAAGTTCTAGACACGACGGAAAACCAAATTGTTTACGGTAAAAAGGGTGAACGTTTTAGAGTAATTGGGCAGTTCACTTTCTAGTTAGTCTAGTTCTGATTAGGTCTAGACACGAGAATGAAAACCCAAATTGTTTACGAAAAAAGTGGTCAGCGTTTTTGAGTAACTAGGTAGTTCGCTTTCTAGTAGTCTAGTTTTTTTATTAGTTCTAGACTAAGACTGAAAACCCATTGTTTAGAGTTAAAATGGTAATCGAGAAGAATAAATGCTGCTAATTGCAGTTTCTTTGGTCTACGTTGCTACGTAAAGTTAGATAAGATAAAAATGGTTGATTGTTAAAAATGATAAGATCTTTTAATTAGACCTCTATTTTGTCCCATGGCCTGTGACCTTGAGTGTCGAAAATGCATTGAATTTGAGGGAAAGATTTAAAAAATATTTCGTTGGTCAGATAGTGGAGCGTATCGAATAAAGTTTAATTTCGAGTTATACCATTCATACATAGAACCAAATATTGTTAAATATATAAAATCAGAGAATGAGATCGGCTGAGCTTGAGGGAAAAAGTGGAAGAGTTTATTTTCGAGCATTAGGTGTAGCATGTGCTCATGAGGCTTGAAAATGTCGATTGTGTTATTCTAGAATTCATTTCGCGCCATTTTTAACATTGCTTGTTTCTGTTTGTGGTGTTAGATTTTAGGATTCTGCGCGTAAGAACAAAATGAGACACTTAGAATTTTCTGGAATGCACGTGTATATACTGGTTACGATTCGGATTGCGAGTTTCACTGACAGACCCCTTCAAAAAAGTACATTCAAGACTGATGGATCATTCCATGCGCAGTTAGTATGCGCAGATCACTCTAGCATTGAGTTAAAATTGGGTTTGACAGTCCAGTTACAGGATGGGTAGGGTATGTAATTGAATTCACTTCGGCACTGGAGCAACACGACGGTCTATTTGGGCCTAGAGGAAGACCAAAGCTCAGATGAATTGACTTTGTGGACAAGGACTTCGGCCATTTGCAAAACGAATTGGAGAACTATTGCTAAGATCAGCTAAAGATGAAACAGAATCACGGAGAAGACCAAGGTCCAAACTGGGCTATCGGACCAATGAACAAGTAAAATGGTAAGATTTTTAACTTCTGGTGGTTGTCTTGACGATAGTCAGATCTGCTAATGGCAACCTATATCGCCATTAGCAAAACTTAACAGATTTTGATGAACGAGATATCTCACCATTAGAAAAAACTGACCATTTTATGATGACCAGATCTTAAACTCGTCATCATAAAAAAATCGACACTATCTTGAAGACAAGATATCTTGCATTAGCAAAATTGGCCAGATCTTGATGGACGAGATATATCGTCAAAACTACTTGGAAGGTTGGTCGTTGGATAACTGGATCATAAAAGCATGTTTGTTTTCAAGACACTGAGAATTTTGATTAGCAATATCAGATGCAATACGGTATTAAAGAACAATATAAAATTAAAAGCCATTAACAAACTTATAAGGAAAAGCATAAATATAGACGTCTATTTAAAATCAGAATTTTCCAATCTAAACTTCTATCGAAATATAAACTAACGGAAAAAAGTCGGTAATTGTTTTCTATAGAAGACATTGTAATTAAAATCTAATAAAGCAAAAAATGCGCTCGATATGGATAATTTGAATGGGATATTAAGCATATTTGTTACAATAAAATAAATCCCCATGGTTCTGAGGCGTTAGTTTTTTAATGGAGAAAACGAGAATGTATGCATTAGTTCTCATTATTCCATATATATATTGTCATTACATGCAGTTAATTTCTTTCCGAAGAATGTTTAAGTGCTGTGCGAAATGTTTTTTTTCCTCCTCAGTTTCTGGTATTTATACAAACTTATTTTCATTCTTTGCGATTTTTTTTTTCTGTATTTCTTTTATCTTTGGAATTTTGGAATTTCTCTAATTACATGTTCTTTTTGTCATTGTATTCGTCTGTCTCTGCACTGATTTGTTATTCTATTATTTAGCTTCATTGTGTTCTTACTCAGTGTAACTATTTTTCTTTCATCAATTACTTGAAATGGAATTCTGATTATTTGTTTATCATTTGAGATAGTTAAATGTATATTTTTACGCAAGTAAGGTTTTAATATGAATGTTTGATCCTTGGGACTTTAATTCTAAATTTAGTGGATACATTCAAGCACTGTTTAATTAATTTTTTGCTAAATATCATTTATTTTACATGTTAATTAAATCTCGGATTTCACAATAAATACAAATACTATGCAAAAAAGAATTATATTATATTTTTGTTCATTATAGTAATCAAACGATTTTATTAAACTCGAACAAGTCAGAATGAAATAAAAACAATGCTACATGTTTTATCAAAAATAAGAAAGAATTCTGCTTTCAAATTGAAAAGTAAAGTATGCTAAAATATTTTTTTTGTTCTGTGGAGGTTACTTTATTGCATTGTTTCACTTTCTCGAATAGTACGATACATTAAACAAATAGATAATCTTTTAAAGGATCTTTAAGTATGAAAAATGTGAAAACTACAATAATAAATCATTAGAATTTTTTATAGGTAAATAGTATTAAAACACATGTGGGAAAGGAATTAGAAAAAGTTAATTTCGAGTTACAATTACCTGAAACTTATAGTAAATTAAAATACAAATTATCCGAATAGAATATAATAAATTAAAAAGAACGCACTAATTTCCTTTAAAAAAAGAGTGAAATAAAAATAACCGGTTATTTAAGTTTGAATTATATCAGTTTCAACTCATTTCATAAAGCATTGATTTTCAAATACACTTAAATAAGGGGTATTTCTATTCAATGAGAGGGTAGGTAGATAGCTATTTTTTTAAATTACTGTCGAACTGGAGCAACACTACGGGCTATTGGTTATGGTCAGGGATGAGACTCGAAGGAAAAGATCCGAGGACAACATCACGTAATTTTGAATCACAGTCAGATAACGAGGTCACACCTGACAGGGCACCCCATTCTCCAAACTTCCACACCACGCCAACGTGAGGATATTCGAGGCCACGAGATTTAACGTACACCCCATGTACACGACGATATTTGGTTGAATTCGAACTCGCAAACCTCTGGTTTCTAATCCGTTACTTTGCCAACCGGGCTACCAGGCCCGAAACAATAAGGATATAATTTTAGGCCATGGTCCAACTCCCGCGAGTTACTAGTTGAGTCACGTAGTTTTTAACTAGTCTATTCCTTTAATTAGGTGATAGTTAACAAATCGCTCCCACATCAGGCACTTGCGCCATAAAACCCCAACATCCTATCCAATACACATTTGGCTTCTATAGCACGGATTTTAGTAATAACTTTATAGTTCAGTGATAGCAGGGATAACCATCCACGGCGATCACCATTCATGCCGTTGCATATGGTAGCCTTCTCCTAACGAGCTACCACGCCTTTCCAAAAATCGATTGACCTCAGGTCGAACCGTCTTCTCATCGGAGTTCCAATATAAAGCAATTTCAATTAGTAATTCCACATTCCAAGACGGGTTGGTCAGTAGTTGAATTAACGTCACACTGGAGCAACATAACGGTCTATTGGCGAAAGTCCGGGATCAATAACGGAGGGAAAGATCGAGGACACCTCGTAGTTTTGAACCTCGGTCAGATGTCGAGGTCACACCTGACCTCGCACCTCACTCTAATCTTCCACTCCATGCCAACGCGAGGACATTTGAGGCCACGACGGATTTGACGTGCATCATCCCCCACGTTTATGACGGTCTTTGGTTGGACAATTTTATTGCCAAACTGCTTCTTTTCACTGATTCTATTTCACAACTGGATTACGAAACGAATTATCCGAGCCAATTTACATCCAGGACATAGTCCTCCACTTTATGAAATATTCATCCAGGGTACTTCCAAAACCGTATCGATGATACATTACTCTCTCTCTCTTATCATCTGTAAAAGTTCGATACAATATTTCATCCTCATCATTAAGGTAGTTTTTCTGCTTTCCCTCTTGCTTTAGTCCCTCATTCAGATCATCGTGCACTTTGAATTATGCTTATAGATCGATTGACTGACGGATCGATTCCCGATAAATGTAATGCTGCCCTTTTCTCCAAGATTCGATTATCACACAGAGATCGATTGTTTGCAAGGAACATCCGTCTTCTCGCGAAACTTTTTTGGAAGGGAAGGATCTTTGACATAGATGTGTCTAAGAGTGATGCTTTTTTGAAGTAATAATTGATCGATGAAGAAAGAGTTCTTTGGGAGAAAGTAGGTTTGACTGACAAGGTTTCGGAGAGAAGAAATATATATTTACTGTGAAAGTGTGTCGTAGCGGTATCATATTACAAACATAAATTTATTTAAAGTTCCTTTGGTAGTTCAGCCTTGATATGCAACAGAATTCTAATTAATTTTCTAAACAATCTTTCTTCGAAATTGTTTGCCAAGATTGGAAACTGAATAGATGTTTAATTTCATTCTTCGAAATTTTAAGTTTCCTTTACAAAATGAACTACCCAAAGTTAGAGAAATATGTCGCCTTCGTGAGAAAAAATGATTCAATCACAAAGATTTTTGGTTTTATAATTAAATAGCAATTTCTGTTTGAACTCAAATACACAAACACGGAATTCTAAATTAATTTTATAAAATAAAACATTAATTCTGGCGTTGCCAGATACCGAATTGAAAAATTGCGCTTTCATCATCAATGAATTTTTTGTTTTGGCTTTTCGGTGTTCCATTACAAAATGCAAGTTGTATAAAATTAAGTATTTTAACTATCCATATTTCATCATTCATATATTCCTAAATTAATTATATTGTGGAAAGAAATAAAAAATCAGTCAGTTCAAACATAATTAGAATCTTAAATTGTTTAAATATAACGTTTCGGAAAAAATTGTTTTTCGAGCAATACTGGTAAAACAATTTTATTGGAAAATTTGATTTTCGATCAATACTGGTAAAACGAACTGAGTTGCGTACCGAAATCGTTTTATGCTCAATGTTTTTCCTATGGCAATTTCGAATTGATTTAGCCCCTCTGCACACCTAGGCTAAAGAGAACGGGGTTAATATGTAGCTTGCGTTACTCGCAGGGTTCCAAAGTATAAGTGTACCAAATTTGGTGTGGATTGGTCAAACGGTGTAGATTTGTAGAGGACAGACAGACGCCAACTCTGCTTTATATGTATAGATAGATAAATGATTCCAATAAACACGAACAAACCATGAGCGTTAACCCTCAAAGTGCTTTTGACGAGACATTTCGTCCATCATGATCTGGCCAAATTTTGTAATGACCTGATATCTCGCCATCAAGATTGCCGATTTTTCGATGAGGACGACATCAAGATCGGGCCAGTTTTCTCCTAATGACGAGATATCTCGTCCATCAAGATCTGATCAGTTTTGGTGATGCCAAGATACCTCGTCGAGACAACCACCTGTAGAGCTGTCAGGAAATGCGCTACAGATACTTAGAGACACAATACCCTAAAATTGACCGAAAGTGTGTTGGGAAGAAGCAATACTATAGTATTCAGAAATCTTATTAAGCGAGAGAGTTAATGTACTGAAAATATTTACTATCCAGCAGAATGCTAGCGGTGGAAATCTGTTAATTAATGTAAATTCATCTGTAAATATTGTTCTTTTCTACCTCAATTTACACCAAACCTTTTAAATTTTAATTCAATTTTTAAATGCTAACTGGTGTGTGATGGTGTGGTAATGTTAATTCATCTGTAAATATTGTTCTTTTCTACCTCAATTTACACCAAACCTTTTAAATTTTAATTCAATTTTTAAATGCTAACTGGTGTGTGATGGTGCCCATTGAGTATTCTCGTTGTGGGAGAAACCTTTCCGGCCACCTTTAGACCGACCCTAACCCACGGTTAATACGAATATAGGCAACCTGCAGTGTTCCTTGCATGACTTCTAATCAGTTTTAACCTTCTTGACTAATAGAATCTTTCCTAGGATTCCTCGGAAATCTTGTGAGGTTCAGAGGGTTAAACCACCGAGGTTCACAGGTTCACGTGCATGTACCGTTCTACAAGGTCCAGTCTTCTCTGCACGATTCCCAACCAGTTTAAACCTTCTTGACCAATACAATCTTTCCTAGGATTCCTCGGAAACCTTGTGAGGTTCAGAGGGTTAACCCACCGAGGGGTTCACAGGTTCAAGCGCATGTACCGATCTACAAGGTCCAGTCTTCCCTGCACGACTCCCAACCAGTTTTAACCTTCTTGACCAATAGAATCTTTCCTAGGATTCCTCGGAAACCTTGTGAGGTTCAGAGGATTCACCCACCGAGGTTCACAGGTTCACGTGCATGTACCGATCTACAAGGTCCTGTCTTCCCTGCACGACTCCCAACCAGTTTAAAACTTCTTGACCAATACAATCTTTCCTAGGATTCCTCGGAAACCTTGTGAGGTTCAGAGGGTTAACCCACCGAGGTTCACAGGTTCACGTGCATGTACCGATCTACAAGGTCCTGTCTTCCCTGCACGACTCCCAACCAGTTTAAACCTTCTTGACCAATAGAATCTTTCCTAGGATTCCTCGGAAACCTTGTGAGGTTCAGAGGGTTAACCCACCGAGGTTCACAGGTTCACGTGCATGTACCGATCTACAAGGTCCTGTCTTCCCTGCACGACTCCCAACCAGTTTAAACCTTCTTGACCAATACAATCTTTCCTAGGATTCCTCGGAAACCTTGTGAGGTTCAGAGGGTTAACCCACCGAGGTTCACAGGTTCACGTGCATGTACCGATCTACAAGGTCCTGTCTTCCCTGCACGACTCCCAACCAGTTTAAACCTTCTTGACCAATAGAATCTTTCCTAGGATTCCTCGGAAACCTTGTGAGGTTCAGAGGGTTAACCCACCGAGGTTCACAGGTTCACGTGCATGTACCGTTCTACAAGGTCCAGTCTTCCCTGCACGACTCCCAACCAGTTTAAACCTTCTTGACCAATACAATCTTTCCTAGGATTCCTCGGAAACCTTGTGAGGTTCAGAGGGTTAACCCACCGAGGTTCACAGGTTCACGTGCATGTACCGATCTACAAGGTCCTGTCTTCCCTGCACGACTCCCAACAAGTTTAAACCTTCTTGACCAATAGAATCTTTCCTAGGATTCCTCGGAAACCTTGTGAGGTTCAGAGGGTTAACCCACCGAGGTTCACAGGTTCACGTGCATGTACCGATCTACAAGGTCCTGTCTTCCCTGCACGACTCCCAACCAGTTTAAAACTTCTTGACCAATACAATCTTTCCTAGGATTCCTCGGAAACCTTGTGAGGTTCAGAGGGTTAACCCACCGAGGTTCACAGGTTCACGTGCATGTACCGATCTACAAGGTCCTGTCTTCCCTGCACGACTCCCAACAAGTTTAAACCTTCTTGACCAATAGAATCTTTCCTAGGATTCCTCGGAAACCTTGTGAGGTTCAGAGGATTCACCCACCGAGGTTCACAGGTTCACGTGCATGTACCGATCTACAAGGTCCTGTCTTCCCTGCACGACTCCCAACCAGTTTAAAACTTCTTGACCAATACAATCTTTCCTAGGATTCCTCGGAAACCTTGTGAGGTTCAGAGGGTTAACCCACCGAGGTTCACAGGTTCACGTGCATGTACCGATCTACAAGGTCCTGTCTTCCCTGCACGACTCCCAACCAGTTTAAACCTTCTTGACCAATAGAATCTTTCCTAGGATTCCTCGGAAACCTTGTGAGGTTCAGAGGGTTAACCCACCGAGGTTCACAGGTTCACGTGCATGTACCGATCTACAAGGTCCTGTCTTCCCTGCACGACTCCCAACCAGTTTAAACCTTCTTGACCAATACAATCTTTCCTAGGATTCCTCGGAAACCTTGTGAGGTTCAGAGGGTTAACCCACCGAGGTTCACAGGTTCACGTGCATGTACCGATCTACAAGGTCCTGTCTTCCGTGCACGACTCCCAACCAGTTTAAACCTTCTTGACCAATAGAATCTTTCCTAGGATTCCTCGGAAACCTTGTGAGGTTCAGAGGGTTAACCCACCGAGGTTCACAGGTTCACGTGCATGTACCGTTCTACAAGGTCCAGTCTTCCCTGCACGACTCCCAACCAGTTTAAACCTTCTTGACCAATACAATCTTTCCTAGGATTCCTCGGAAACCTTGTGAGGTTCAGAGGGTTAACCCACCGAGGTTCACAGGTTCACGTGCATGTACCGATCTACAAGGTCCTGTCTTCCCTGCACGACTCCCAACAAGTTTAAACCTTCTTGACCAATAGAATCTTTCCTAGGATTCCTCGGAAACCTTGTGAGGTTCAGAGGGTTAACCCACCGAGGTTCACAGGTTCACGTGCATGTACCGATCTACAAGGTCCTGTCTTCCCTGCACGACTCCCAACCAGTTTAAACCTTCTTGACCAATACAATCTTTCCTAGGATTCCTCGGAAACCTTGTGAGGTTCAGAGGGTTAACCCACCGAGGTTCACAGGTTCACGTGCATGTACCGATCTACAAGGTCCTGTCTTCCCTGCACGACTCCCAACCAGTTTAAACCTTCTTGACCAATAGAATCTTTCCTAGGATTCCTCGGAAACCTTGTGAGGTTCAGAGGGTTAACCCACCGAGGTTCACAGGTTCACGTGCATGTACCGATCTACAAGGTCCTGTCTTCCCTGCACGACTCCCAACCAGTTTAAACCTTCTTGACCAATAGAATCTTTCTTAGGATTCCTCGGAAACCTTGTGAGGTTCAGAGGGTTAACCCACCGAGGTTCACAGGTTCACGTGCATGTACCGATCTACAAGGTCCTGTCTTCCCTGCACGACTCCCAACCAGTTTAAACCTTCTTGACCAATACAATCTTTCCTAGGATTCCTCGGAAACCTTGTGAGGTTCAGAGGGTTAACCCACCGAGGTTCACAGGTTCACGTGCATGTACCGTTCTACAAGGTCCAGTCTTCCCTGCACGACTCCCAACCAGTTTAAACCTTCTTGACCAATACAATCTTTCCTAGGATTCCTCGGAAACCTTGTGAGGTTCAGCGGGTTAACCCACCGAGGTTCACAGGTTCACGTGCATGTACCGATCTACAAGGTCCTGTCTTCCCTGCACGACTCCCAACCAGTTTAAACCTTCTTGACCAATACAATCTTTCCTAGGATTCCTCGGAAACCTTGTGATGTTCAGAGGGTTAACCCACCGAGGTTCACAGGTTCACGTGCATGTACCGATCTACAAGGTCCTGTCTTCCCTGCAAGACTCCCAACCAGTTTAAACCTTCTTGACCAATACAATCTTTCCTAGGATTCCTCGGAAATCTCGTGGCGCTCAGAGGGTTACTACCCTAGGATTCTTCCAAACTATAGATGGGGTTATTTAGTCATTTTGTGTGTATAATTTGGATCCCGTGAGTTGGCAATCGAGTCACGTGGTTTTGAACGAGTCTATTCCTTACATTAGGGGACTGGTGGCGACGTAAACAGGGAGCTCGCCCAACTGGCGTCTTTAATACTGATTCTTGTTCTGAGTATATCATTCGGTATCGCAAACGACAGCAGCGAGAAAGAGTTGGCAAGGGAAAAAACATCCACGACGTTAGCCATTCATGCTTCTGCGTATGGCAGCCTTCTACTAACACGTTTTCACGCCTTTTCAAAAATTGACTGAACAAAGGTCGACTGTTTTCCGTCGGTGTCGTATTTAGTGGGTAAATACAGTACTCCACTGCTAGGAAATCTCATGACGCTGTAACTTCCATACTAATGGCTCGGGGTCAGAGGTCAACACCTGCACAACAAACCCCCGGTCGTAAAACTTGAAATATCTATCGGGGAGATCTTCCCGTACAGATGTTTTTGAAGTGTGAATACGTCTTTAAAATCGGTATGGAGGTCATCGGCAACTTGCGCGTCACGAAAAGTGTTGATATCTCAAAACCCCATAAATCCAGGGGAAGTCAGCCTATGGGGATAAATGACTACCATCGTGTAGAAGAAGGTAGTCCACGTCGACCACTAATTCACTCCCCGTCTGACCTTTGTACCGCTTGGTGGCGGAAATAAGTCACATTTCGTACACATACGCTGCCCTGTTTAACCGCTGTAACTTCAGTTTTAATCGACGGGTCGTGGCGAGTGCGGGCTTAAATTGAAGAGAACGACGAGTTCTACAATTCCATTTGACTAGTTGACAGTTTAAACAATTTGTGTGAAAATTGCGTGCCGTGGAATGCGGCGATTGGTCGAAGATTTCACTATGAAGCCAAAATGTCACACTAAAATTCACTTGCGGCATAGGAAACAAAAAGGTTGAAAGAGCAGTTCAAGACGAACAAAATGGTACAAAAAGTCTAAATCTATGGCAAGTGCGGAGATCTAGAGCTTACCGAAGACGCAAGGAGCAGGCGCGCGTGCGCGGCGAAGTCGCTGGAGCATCTAATGAGCTGCCACCACGTTTGGAAACACCACCATCGACCTTACCTTCGTCAGGAATATCAGCATCGACACCATGCCGTTTGTCTCGTACTTTAGCTATCAGACCCATCATCCATAAGGTCGCCATAGAATACTAAGCATTGCCCACACTCTAACATCACTATTATGTATCTGTTACCGGCAAAGTTTGAAATTCGGCATTCTATAGAATACCTAGGCATTTTATAGAATGCCGAAAACTGGCCGGCAATGTTATGAAACGATTAATATTTCACACATTTCCTAGGCATTCTATAGAATGCCAAATGACAAACCGGCAATGTATGAAATACATCTCCGATTCGCTTCGAATATCATGCGGCAAGGCACGTGACTTTTAATTCTCCGCTCAGGCTCAGAATTTGCCATTTGCATTTTGCGCTTTGTTCGGGAGTGTCAAAATACGCGATTTTATTTAAATTTATTCAACAAAAAATTTTATACTCTGCTGTATGATTGACATGTTAAATTCTATAAAATTAAATTGTATATTAAACAAAATAATATTATTTCCTTTCTTGGTGCAACAAGTAGGTTCATATTTTATTTTGTTTTCTTTAATAAGAAACGCATAAATTTTGTTTTGTACAACTTTAATTTTTTTACGTATTTTGAATAAAAGTTTTTTAATGGCACTCTCATTATTTTTTCAAAATAACATTTGTATTTTTGAGGAATGAACGTTTTTAAATAATAGCCTTATCATGACCTTTTTTCATACTTTGCCTAAATAGCATTTGTCATTCTATAGAATGCCTAGGTATTATATACAATGCCTAGGGAAAGTATATAATAATCCTCATGTTTCATACTTTGCCTAAAAACGCCGGGCATTCTATAAAATGCCTAGGTATTCTATACAATGCCGGCGTTTCAAACTTTGCCGGTAACATATCTACCAAAACTGGCTAAATAAATTAATGTCAACCAAATACCTGTCGTCTTCATTTCACCAGCGACCACTTACCATGTATTCCCCAAAAGTATTCACGAGCCAAACCTTACGGTACAGTGGGGACTGCCTACCCACTGTTTTTTCAATGGGGTGCACGAACGCCCCCTCTTAAATAACTGTCCTCCAGTGTCAACTGGAAGGATAACAGAAAATATTTCCAGCACTCCAACTTGTGCGGACTTATTTTTGGCGACCGGTCGCCAGCTGTTTTGAGGATCCTTATTTCCCTTTAAGCAGCGCCTATAACCAAGGGTCACAAATCCCTGCATATAGTGTAAATTCCTGAGTTTAAATATTTTAATCGCATTGTGGCTGTGTCGTATTTTGACGTGAATACGTCTTTAAAATCGGAACAGTATCTTGGGAATGTATGAAAGTTTAGCGTCACAAAAAAGAATTGCAATTATTTCGTCTTATGATTTCAGAACTGAAGC
The DNA here is from genome assembly GCA_933210815.1 of Meta bourneti. Classification (NCBI taxonomy): domain Eukaryota; kingdom Metazoa; phylum Arthropoda; class Arachnida; order Araneae; family Tetragnathidae; genus Meta; species Meta bourneti. The sequence continues at coordinate 57,220,403 of OW119932.1, read as the reverse complement.
ATCCAGAAGATAAGTATAGCGTCGTGTTGAAAAAGGATGTCCGTATCTGTCATGGCCATTCGGACCGAGTGCGCAGAGGCACTGAGCAGAGAAGGGGTTGGGGTTTTATGACGCAAGGGCCATGTTTGGCCAGACACAAGACATACAGTATCAAGTAATATTACACACAATATCAAGTAATAGACACACACAATGAAAGTTTTACTGGCACAGAAGAGAGAAATACACCCAAGGAGGAATGCACCTGACAGGAATCGAACCTGAGCCGACTACAACTCGAAGATTGCTAGCGCAGTGGGCATGCCCACTGAGCCACTACGGCCTCGAGCATTGAAGGGATCCGCAATATGTCGAAATTCTACGTTGCTTTCGACTAGTGTAACTTTGAATTGCGTAGAGTGATCTGCGTTAATATCACTCGAAAGCTAACAAACTGCGCTACAATCAGAACTTTAATCAATAAAATTATCTTTCAATATTTATATCAAACTGCACTTTCATCGTTCAAACTGTAAATTAATTGCTGAATATTCGTAATAAGCAATCGTTCAAGCTTCCTACATCTGCTTCATTCCTTCCACAATCCAACATCAGCCCCGTGTATTCACATCAAAACCACTTTTTTGTGTCCACGACCTTACCAAGTATTTGGCACACCACTCCGCTCACTAATTTACAAGGCTCACAGTTAAGCCTCATTTGGTAGACAGGGTGGTCTGGACCATAAAAAGGTGTAAAGTTAAGTCTTACCCATAATGTTCTTTTCACACGAATAAACTTTTATTCAGAATAATTCCCTTCAAGGTTAGAGCTTTTTATTCCTTCGCTCTCCCGGAACATTTACTTTCGAGATTTTTGTCTCCTGTCGAGAAGACCACCGTATGTTTCTAATTAAAAAGTCCCCAAACATAAAAGACGAATACTTGAAAAACTCGCCTTTGAAATATCTCGCTTCCTTTACAGAACCCCACTTATCACACACTTCCTTCCTGCTTTTAAAGAGGATTCGGTGACCAGGGTCATCATAAAAAGGCGTAATTTACGAAGGAAACAGCTTTTTTATGCACTGAATTTATCTATTCCCCACCTATCAGAGGAGCCAAGTTGCGAGTGAAGAGAGGGATCGTGGGTTTTATGGGGAAGTTGATCGGTAAAAGGCTTTGGAGAAAACATAAAACGGATCTGAAAGCTATTTTTCAACGCTTCCCTGCTCCTCCTTTTGGCTCTTCAAGTCGAGTAGAGAGTAATAAATAATGTGGATATTTTACTCTTGCTTTAGAGACCAATTGGAGTTCCGTGACGTTTAGGGCACCTTCACACCAATAGAATCCGGGTCGATCTGAATCCAGTAGAAACTACTGACGAAGATTCGGGAAAGCTTCACTTAAAAAAATGAGTTGTTTCGTCTCAAAAATCTTTTACACTGCTTGAATCCGGAGCTTGAACAGAAAGGAGACTAACGACCATATTTACAAGTCGACTTAATCCGTGGATCAGAAAATCCGCGAGGGAGTTAAACCAGGGATTATCCAAGAACCGTATTCACAAAACACGAATTAAGTGACCAGCCGATTAAGGCGATAAGCTCGCTGTGATTGGCTAATGTGTCCTCTCTCGATCACGTGACGTTGTTTACATTTCTTATGACGCCCGGATCTAAGAACATTCCAAACTACTTGGTCGGCAGAATTTAATTCCGATTCCTTTTTTCTGATCAGTATTGGTGTGTTGATGCGAAGAGGGAAGTAACTTGCGTTGTCATTTTTCTTTTATACGTAATAAAACAAGAAAAACATTTTCTTCTGCTACGAATTTGCATTTGCCGTGGGCAACGCAGCTGCATGTTTACGAATCAACTATATTCCGAGAGCTGATAACATTATAGTTGTATCAAGTGAATAATTTTTATAAATTCGGCACCAAATCTCAGCTACCAAACGTGATAGAGGCTGTTCGGACATTTTTTAAACGATTTTAATGTACTGAAGGTCAATTTTTTACATGAAATTTTTGTGTTTTAAATGTCCCCATTTGATAGCCCTTATTGTTAACTATCTTTCTACACCTTAATTTCCATGATAATAATGACTTTTGTAGTATCGACAGTGGTATTTTGTTCCAGTCTTTGTTCCAGTTTTCCAGTCCTTGAATGGTTTTCGGTCGACGTTTCGATAATGCCCTTTTTAAAAGTCCAAAAGCACAAAAGTCCATGGGTGAAACATCTGGAGATTTAGCAGGAATATCAGTAAAGGGCATTATCAGGAGGGACTTGATACCAGTTTCTTGTTCCATTTTCTCCAAGAATTTAGTAGTCGATTTAAATGTGTGGCTGCTTGCTTTACCCTGATGCAGTTCTACTGATTGTTGGCACTGTGGGTAAAGATATGGTATTTCTTTTTTTGAATATTGGGATAAAATAGGGTCTTGATAATATGTGGGAGTTGATTTTTACATTTCCCCCTCTTTTTACTTTTAATTTTCCATTATATGCAAAACCGGCAACAATAAGTAAAGGAGAATATAATGTAGGTAATTTTGAATTTGCATAGGAGGCAAGAATAAGTATTTAGTTCTAAAGGAAGTCCCTCTCTTTTTACTTTTAATTTTCCATTATATGCAAAACCGGCAACAATAAGTAAAGGAGAATATAATGTAGGTAATTTTGAATTTGCATAGGAGGCAAGAATAAGTATTTAGTTCTAAAGGAAGTCCCTCTCTTTTTACTTTTAATTTTCCATTATATGCAAAACCGGCAACAATAAGTAAAGGAGAATATAATGTAGGTAATTTTGAATTTGCATAGGAGGCAAGAATAAGTATTTAGTTCTGCACAGGAAAGAGGATCAAGGGAAACCCGACCCCCAGATAGATTTATTATCATAAAAAGCGAAACATGTAGCAAACAAGGCCAACACACTAAAATAACATATAAACAAAAAGAATCCAACAAAACCATCCGGAGTCGAGCAAAGGTAACAAAATTAAAGTGCTCGACTCCGAAACAAGACCAGGTTGAAATTTGGACTTGATTTCCAAATTTTTTTGCAAAAAGCGAAAAAGAAACAAGGCTTATAAGAAGGCGCCCAAAAAGCAAAGGACGGTTTATATGAGGCACCTAGGATTTAAATAAATGTTAATAGGGCTTATAAAAGGCGCCCCGAATTTCAAGAAATACTCAAACGAGCCTAAATTAGAAAGGGCTTATATAAGATGCCCAATAATAAACGTGCTCAAATGAGCTTACAAATATGAGGGCTTATATTAGATGCCCAAAAGATATAGAATAAAATTCTCCGTGCTCGAACGGAGTGGAATCCAAGTAAGCTGGTCAAACACAAAGAATTCAAAAAATTCAAAAAAAAAACAATTAAAAGACAAACACATTTTTAAAACATTAAAATTGGGTGTCCTACACAGTAGGGGGGGGGGAATTTCAATTAACGTCACACTGGAGCAACACAATGGGCTATTGGTGACGGTCCGGGATCAATCCCAAAGGGAAAGATCCGAGGACAACACCACGTAATTTTGAACCACGGTCAGATGACGAGGCAACACCTGAGCTGGCACCCCACTCTCCAAACTTCCACACCACGCCAACGTGAGGACATTTGAGGCCACGACAGATTTAACGTGCACCAGCCCCCTTTGTACACGACGGTGTTTGGCTGGATTCGAACTCGCAACCCTTCGGTTGCAAGTCCGTTACTCTTCCAACCGGGCCACCGCGGTCCCCTACACAGTAGGACAACCCAAATGTGTGAACAATGTATGTGAAGAAAATGAAATAAATAACATGAGAGATGAAACTGAACAACTAATGAGATGATATGTCAGAATTTTAAAATTTAAAATTTTAAAAAGTTAAAAGGTTAAAATTAGGCCGGGACTATCCCTAGGCCTACTACAATAAAAATCAGTCTTGACCATGGGGCGTAGCGATCCGATCCGCCACCTCTCCAGCAGCCACAACACATTTGGACACTCTATATAGTGAAATTTTGTTGTTTTCGACCCCACGCAACCATTGCTTACACACTATTGTAAAATAACAACTTGTATTGAAACAAGGTACCTTTTCGGGTGTGTCCATCTGCTCCAGGAGGATGGAGACGAAGTCCTCCACTGCCATGGCCCCCGTCTCGTACTCGTTGCAGTAGTAGGCGAGCGTCAAACGCTGGCTCTCCGTCAGCAACTTGCGGGCCTTGCGGTCCAGACGGCGCTCCGCGTTCGCGGGGTTGATCGACGACTGCGCCTGCAAATGAAACAGTGTTTGAATAGATTTGTTTAGTATTCGGAGAAAATGCGATTGACTTTCTGGTGAAATTGGCACGCCTCTGCCCTACATCAGTCTGATCTTACAGCATCGAGGCATATGAGGACACCTGCCGACCACCTTACAATCACGTGGCTCAGGAATATTACTAATAGCAAGGCCTCGAGGGTAAAAACTATTAACATAGTGAGAGTCATAGACTCGTTGGGAGTTGATAATCCCAAGAGATTGACTGTTGGCATGTTGTATATACAATGCAATATAGTATGATGTATAGATGCAATATGATGATGTAATATAATATGATGTATAGTAATAATCTACAGATGTAATATTGATGATGTAATATACAGTGGAACTTCGATTAACCGTCACTCTTTTAACCGTCAGTTTCTGTTAACCATCAGTCCGTTATTAAAAGTTATTAGTATGTACACACATCACACATACTGTACTCATACATACATACTATACTTATACGTAAAGTACGGAACATTGCCGCTCAGAAAGCACGAGCCTCGAAGAAACGAAAGAAAATGAGACTATTTTAAAATTTGAATATGTATCTACATCTAGAGCGTAAGTTCATGTAACAATATGTACTATACTCTACTTAATGTAAATTGTATATTGTTTGTTTCTGTAAAATAAAATACATGTACAATAGTGTATTTCCAGTTCGTAAACGTGAATTTTTTATCATTCGTTCATATGCAGTGGAAGGGGTGGGTTGTTGTTTAAGGTTTTCTGTTATCCGTCTATTCGATTAACCGTCACGGTCCCGACCCTGACGGTTAATCGAAGTTTCACTGTAATATGATGTATAATAATAATCTACAGTTATAATATTGATGACGTAATATATTATGATGTATAATAATAATCTACAGATACAATATTGTATGATGTATAGATGTAATACAATATGATGTATAATAATCAATGGGTGTAATAGTGTACAGATGTAATATAGTATGATGTACATATGTAATGGTTGTTTGTTTGGGGGTTTTATGACGCAAGGGTCATATTTGGCCATGCTGCGCCAGACACAAGACATACAATATCAAGTAATAGACATACACACACAATGAAGGTTTTACTGACACAGAAGAGAGAAATACACCCAGATAGGAATGCACCTGACAGGAATCGAACCTCCATCGCCTTCAACTCGCAGGTTGCCAGAGCAGTGGGCATACCCACTGAGTCACGACTGTCCCGTATAGATGTAATAATGTACAGGTAGGTATTTTAATTAACGTCACACTGGAGTAACCCAACGAGCTATTAATAATGTATAGATGTGTTATAGTTGATAAATATATGTAATATAGTTGATGTATAGATGGTAATAATGTTACAGATCTTATATTAATATGATGTATAGATGTAATATTGTGTGATGTAATAATGTACAGATCTTTTTTGTGTGCAATAGCCCATTGTGTTGCTCCAGTGTGACGTTAATTAAAATACCGACCTTTTTGTGTGATATATAGAGGTAATAATGTATAGATTTAATTAATATGCGTAAAATCTAACACTCTGGATAGACATGCTGCTTCTGGATAGGTATGCTCTATACATTCTAAGCACACTCATTTCAACTGGCACAGTATCTCACGACACCAGGCATGGGTGTGTGATGGTATTAGTTGGTTTAAAATCTTGTGTTTTTTGAAATTTTGGCTTTTGAAAATCCAAAGTATCCATTTTGTGCATTAAAGGAGTAACTTTTCTCCCTCAAAACCTTAAAGTACATTCATTAGCTCCTGCTGTCTATAGTGAGCTACATTCTAATGTCCTGATCCAAGAACTAATGTCCCCCTAATAGTAATGTACTCGTTGGTAGGTTGGTATTTTAATTAAAGTCGCACCGGTGCAACACAACGGGCTATTGGTGACGGCAAATGATCAAACACGAAGGGAAGGATCTCAGGACAACAAGTAGTTTTGAACTACGGTCAGATGACGAGGTCACACCTGAGGTGGCGCCCCACTCAACGTCCACACCACGCCAACATATGAGGCCACGAGAGATTCAAAATGTACCAGCCCCTTCTATACACGACGATCTTTGGTTGGATTCGAACTCGCAACCTTCCTGTTGCTAATACGATACTCTTCCAACAGGGCTACCGCGTTCCCATGTACCCGTTGGAGACATTAAATTGTCAACCTAGCTAAGGGACAAACACAATGATCCAACGCGGCCCAATTTCCAAAACGAAATATGTACGATTTTGGGATTAAAAGTCATTGGAAATTATGAAAATGAAATTTCTCATAGCCAAGAATCATTGAATAATTCATATTATTATTGGAAGTTTATTTCCAAGTAAAGATTAGAAACATTATCAGAAAAGAATTGAACTCGCAATGCAAATTCACCTAAACAATGGTAAAAAGGAAAATCTGCTCCCGACCTCAACCCAAAACTTTCTAAATAAAGCAATATTTTATACCAAAATTTCTAGGAAACTAGGGAAAAAATTAGGAAGCATGATTTTCTCATTTGCACTTAGATAAACAACAGATTGCAAGAATCATCCAAGCTATTTTTTAAAAGCAACAAGTAACAGGGATGTCAGAAGAATATCAAAAAATCTCCATCGGACAAAGCGAGTTTTGTTTAATAGACCTACCATCCTTATCAACTTCGTTTCAGTGCGTTGTCAATATAATTTTCCCGAAAATAATTAGAACTGAAAAAATCCTTTTGACTCCTGAAAAGTTTGATATCAATTAATTTTTGGGAACTAAAAATTTATAAAAAAAGTCGATTTTGGTGATTTTGAAATTCCACTCTTCCCTTAAATAATTAAAATAAAATTAGCGGGCATCAAAAATATCCAAGGCATTGCCCTCCCCCTTTCCATAAGTAGGTAAGTATTTTAATTAACGTCCTGGAGCAACACAACGGGCTATTGGCGACGGTCCGGGATCAATCCCAAAGGGAAAGATCGAGGACAACACAACGTAATTTTGAATCACGGTCAGATGATGAGGCAACATCTGAGATTGCACCCCACTCTCCAAACCTCCACGCTAACGTCAGAGCATTTGAGGCCACGACAGATTTAACGTGCACCAGCCCCTTTTCTACACGACGATCTTTGGTTGGTTTCGAACTCACAACCCTCCGGTTCCTAATCCGTTACTTTTCCAACCTGGCTACCGTGGCCCCCCCTTTCCATAGAGTCTTTTAAATTAAATCTCAAACATGCTTCTCGAGAAACTTTTCAACACGAATGGCTGAATTGTCTCTGGCATAAAGTAGTTTTGAGAAGTTTCTAAAAAAGAGAAAAAAGGCATTTCCTTTCTTAGAAAGCAGTAGGTGGATATCTGTATTCCAGACTAAACAGTTAATTACGAAAACACATTACTTCTTTTTACGTGCACCTTCAAGGTACTTCTTTTCAAACCATAGAAGTTCCTAGTTGAAATTCGGGAAGAAACTACGTGCTGTAAAGCCACAAAGGATCTGAAAGGTTTTTTAGATTCCCATAGTGCATTTGAGAATGGTTTATATACGACTATACAAAAGAGAGCTTTGTTGAATGTTAAATAAACTTGCGCGGATTTAATTAAAGTTTAATTGAGTGAGAGGCTTTTTTCTGTCAAGATAAATCTAGGTGGCGGTAGGGTTATGGTACTGGAACGTCCTTCCAATTCGTATTCCGGACATGACGTCACTTGGCTTACATGCATACGTGGCACTACATACATTTAAAGCACCACAAGGATAGACAAAAAGACATAATTATTACAGGGACCAGTGCGTCCTGGACCAGCTTACCTTCAATAAATACCTAGTCTCAATAAATCCCCTAATGTATTAAATAAATTCTACGTTATGGAGGATATTATATTAAGAAATTACATGATTAGGATACGGTTTTTAAATATTTTCTGGAGTAGCGTAAGTTATTTTATTAGTTCAGAGGAAACTTATTTGCAATATCTGGCTTCCAAGGCTAACGCATTTTCTTATTGGCTGTTGGTTTTTCAACTATGGCAACTGAAGATCTTATTTTATGGGTATTTTAACGGCCGAAGAACCTCAACTGTCCGACTAGACAAGAAAGCAATATTTCCAAGAAGGTTTAGATTTTGGAGTTAACGGTTAATATGCTGCATCTGATGTCTCAAAACGCTTTAAAAAGTTATGGTACTCTATATTAACAGTTGTTTGAGGGTCCATTGAGCTAGTCTAATGTTATTAACATCAGATACTTATAAACCAGCATATAACAGCCATAAACGTGTGGGCTGTGCGATTGCGAGTTCTTAACTTCCGAGTGGTATAGACGAGATATCTCGTCCATCATCTGTCCAATTTCGCTATTGGTGAAATAACTCTCCATCAAGATATTGCCGACTTTTGAATGATGACGAGATCAATATTTGGTCACTTTTCTTCTAAGGACGTGATATCTCTCTATCAAGATATTGCCGACTTTTTGATGTTGACGAAATCAAGATTTGGTCAGTTTTCTTCTAATGACGAGATATCTCACCCATCAAGATGTCATCAGTTTTGCTAATGACGAGATACCTCGTCAGGACAACCACCAAGAGGATTATTTTCTTATTATATTCATATACTCGTCATTGGAAACAGGGTTTCCTCGATAATTGAGGTTGGACTTCTGCCTGGTGGATTGGACTAAAAGTGTTTCCCTTTCCTTCTACCACCCAAAACGTCTTTCCCAGAAAAGAGGAATGTTCAGTTTAAGCAAACAAAGCAGAACGAAGACTAGAATTTTACTTATGCTACTCAAATGCACTCGCGTGATAGATATTGGTATCATATTAACCCTCCAAGTGGTTTCGACGAGATATCTCATCCATCAAGATCTGACCAAGTTTGCTAATGACGAGATAACTCTCCTTCAAGATATTGCCGATTTTTTAATGATGACGATATCAAGATTTGCTCAGTTTTCATTTAATGACGTGAAATATCGTCCACCAAGATCTGGCCAGTTTTCTACTAAGGACGAGAAATATCGTCCACCAAGATCTGGCCAGTTTTCTACTAATGACGAGAAATACCGTCCACCAAGATCTGGGCAGGTTTCTACTAATGACAGGAAATATCGTCCACCAAGATCTGGCTAGTTTTCTACTAATGACGAGAAATATCGTCCACCAAGATCTGGGCAGGTTTCTAACGACGAGAAATATCGTCCACCAAGATCTGGCCAGTTTTGCTAACGACGAAATGCCTCATCGAGACAAGCACTAGGAGGGTTAAAATGAAGTGCAGCACCGTTTTGGCAGTGTTTGGCGTTTAATATTATTGGCATTGTCGAATCAACTGTCATATATCAACTCGGAATTTATTCTTTGGAATTTTTATTGGGGTGACATGTTGAAAACGCATTCGAAAAACCAGCCAAGTGTTGTCACGTTCGGAACGTACATGTTATGTACAGGAAATCCGTTCAGCCGTAGAAACATTTCCTCCACTTACATTTAGATTGACAGAAAATGCTTCTTCAACCTATTGGGGCCGAGCCATACCAAAGGCCGGCCACCAAAATGCCACTGTGGTATAGCCGTGTTGAAGTAAAAGTTGAAACAAAACTGCAATATTATGTTCCATGCTTCTCTATCAATCTGAATTAAAAAAACGGTATGCATACCTCTTCCAGACTGTGGTCTCTCTTCCTCGGACTTCCTTTCCTGGACAACCTAAAAATTTAAAAACAAAAATCAGGAAGGGATTTTATTCAGTCTAGGCAAAACTCTTGAAAACTAAGAAGTATAGGATTCAAACTCGCATAAAGTTCAGGAAGTTTTTCATTAGTTACATTCTGTTCCTTTAGAGCATGCGGCTTAAGAAAACTGAAATTCCACCAATTTCGAGGCGCCCAACTTTTTCCCACTTTGTTTCACTGAGACTTAAAAGTCTTTAATCTCAACTATAGCGGAAAAAGAAAAGCCATTGTCCCTGCAAATGTTACCATGGTTACCGACATGGATGGGAAGGGAAAGCGTGACTTTCAGCAGTCGATTCTTAAGTAATCTACCACGAATCACGATATATATTTGAGAATAGAAACTAGCTAATAGATTAATATGTAAATAGAAATAAAACTATCTACCTGCTTTTCAGTTTTATTTACGAATACTTTTGTGTAAATGAGTTCTAACTATAGCCGTGGTAGGACAATTTCTACTCGAAAACTGCTGAAGAAACATATGCGAGACGTGATCTGTCGAAATTAGCAAAACTCTCGAAAACTGCTGTGATGTTCCCTACGTGACTTTCAACCAGTTTTGTCCTTAGTGACCGATAGATTGTGTCCTATGATTCTTTCAACCATTATACACTGCTGGCCACCGTAAATGCAACACCCTGAAGGAAGCATGCAAATAATATGAAATTTACAACATGCATTAGCGGAGGTGAGATATGCAAATGATTAGAATTTCAGCGCAGACGCACATCACGCGCGCCTGTGGCGCCACTTCAAAGCGCTATTTAAGGCTTGGCGATTTCGACGATTTCAAGTACGGCAATTGTGTTTTTCTTGTGGGTTTTTTAAAAAAACGATCAATTATGCCTCGTAGAAAACAGCGATCATCTTTTGATCAAGTATCCGAGTTCGACAGAGGAAGGATAGTGGCCTACCGAGATTGTGGATTATCTTTCAGGGAAATCGGTAGTCGTGTTGGACGAAACCAAACAACTGTAATGCGGATATGTGATCGTTGGATGCAGGAGGGTACGACGGACCGACGTGTTCGATCGCATCCACCTCAGTGCACCACTTCACGTGATGACAGGCATATTGTGCGTATGGCAGTGACGGATCGCTCAGCCACATCACGAACCATAGCACAGCACATTCAGTCTGTACCGCATCATCCAGTGTCTGCGCGTACCATTCGACGCCGTTTACAGCAGAGTGGTTTGTCCGCAAGACGTCCATTGCTTCGTCTACCCTTGACGCAGAACCACAGACGTTTCCGCCGCCAATGGTGCGATGAAAGAAGGATGTGGACGGCAGAATGGAATGAAATTGTCTTTACTGACGAGTCACGCTTCTGTCTGCAACACCACGATGGTCGGATTCGAGTCTGGAGACACCGTGGAGAGAGGATGCTGAACAGCTGCGTTATGCACCGCCACACTGGTCCTGCACCGGGTATTATGGTATGGAGCGGTATTGGATATCACTCTCGCACTCCTCTAGTACGCATTGCCGATACTTTAAACAGCCAGCGCTACATCTCCGAGGTGTTGGAGCCAGTTGTCCTTCCTTACCTTCAGGGCTTGCCCACAGCCATATTTCAACAGGATAATGCGCGATCACACGTGGCACGCATTGTCCAAGGGTTCTTCGTCAATCGCCAGATTGAATTGCTTCCCTGGCCAGCTCGCTCTCCGGATCTTTCGCCGATAGAAAACATGTGGTCCATGGTTGCTCAACGATTGACCCAGAATACATCCCCAGCTGCCACACCAGATCAACTTTGGCAACGTGTGGAAGCTGCTTGGTCTGCTGTACCCCAAGAACACATCCAAAGTCTCTTTGAATCAATGCCGAGGCGTGTGGCAGCGGTGATCTCCAACAATGGCGGCTGCTCTGGCTACTGATTTTGGCAGGAACCACACTTCACAGAAGTCTATAAATTTAATCATTTGATACTTGGTCAACATGTTATCTACAAAATAAATTTTGTTGTGATATCTCTTGTCTTTCTTGGTGTTGCAATTTGGGTGGCCAGCAGTGTATATGGTTATTTTGTCATAATGCGTTGGGAAGACAAAACAATATTATACCAATCGGAACTATAGCTCGCAAGATTAAAATGGGTGATTTTTTAAATTTTATTAACCCTACAAGCGTTTAGACGAGATATCTCGTCTAAGATCTAATCAATTTTGCTAAGGACGAGAAATCTCATCGAGGCAAAACTTCCCTATTACGTATTCCAAGGGAGAATGAAGATTGAAGTAGGAAAACACACAAAGATCCCTTTCCCAGAACTGGTGACAGTTTGGAAACGTTTTCGCTTCAATAGGCTGGACACTATATGACAGTTTTCGACGCAAAGAAACCATTAAGAGGGTTAATGGCATTGTACAATGCCATTAACCCTCTAGGTGCAAAAGTCATATTGAATCAAACTGCACTTGATAGACAACGTCATGTAATGAACATACACCACAAAGAAAGTTATTGGCGTAGAAGATTGTACCTCTAGGAAAAGTAGTGATTTCTTTAGAAATGTATAATATTCTTGAATGAATGAGGGCCCAATTGGGAAGAACATCAGATTAGCAATCGGAGTGTTGCGAGTTCGAAACATAGTCCAGTCAAAGACCGTCGTGATGTTGGTGCTAATAGCCCCGTGTGTTGCTCTAAATTCACATACTTACCCGCCTTATCTCATTAAACTAATCTGAAATACCACGATTTCAAAGGTTGGTTGGTTTTGCCCTTTACGGTTATTTTTTTTCAACACAAGTAATTAGACCAGGAATTTGCACGGTCCTAAGGGCCACATTCGAACAGGTGTCGAATGAAGTTGTCACGCTCTGTTGCAATTATTCAGATTAGCCTTTATTTTCATTTAGAATTCCAAGAAAATACTTGAGTTTTGCATGGAATTTAGCAAGTCTGCAACAGTTCTGTCGTGACTGCTGAATATAATTTATGGCACTAATTTCCGTCTGAGGTGAACTAAATGCACCGGAAATTGTGTGCTCTATCGCAGGCAGCTAATTAGGTGGGAAGTTAGACGAGGTTAAAAGCAGTAGCCGAGGAAGTCATTGCGAGGCACATAACCATTAGAAGTCATTGTTGCATAGGACTTTGATTTTAGTGTTGTAATGTTCATTGTTTCCAATTACCGCTTACGTAATATAAAATTTAAAAAAAATGGAGGAATTCTGTTGAGATAGTAGCATATTGAGATTTTTCTTTCAAATCGAGACATTTTTAATTCAAACATTTATTTTTCTTTCAAACGGATATTTTACTTAAGCTTACCATCTTATTTTCCCATTCAAGCAGGGACATTTTATATAAGCTTACCATCTTATTTTTCTTTCAAACAGGGATATTAAAGTGGTTAATTTTTTTATTTTTCTTAGAAATCACGACATTTCTAAGTAAGCTTGACATGTTTCTTTACAAAAAGACATTTTTAAGTGGGATTTTCGTATTATTTTTCATTCAAGCAGGGACATTTTAGGTAGGCTTTCCATGTAATTTATGGCACTACTATTTACGATATTTTTTCCATATGATTTTTCTTTTAAACAAGGACATTTTAAAGGCTTACTATATTATTTTTCTTTCAAATCGTGACATTAAGCTTATTACGTTACTTTCTTTGAAACCGAGACATTTTTAAGTAGATTTACCATACTATTTTTCTTTGAAACCGGGACATTTTTAAGTGGGCTAACCCAAAATTAGTTTTCTTTGAAACCGAGACATTTTTAAGTAAGCTTACGATATTTTTCTTTGAAACAGGAAATTTTTCTGTGGTATATCATCCAATTTTTCTTTCAAACAGGGGCATTTTTAAGTACTTATCACATAAGTTTTCTTTCAAACAGGGAAATTTTTAGAAGGCTTCCATATTATGTTTCTTTCAGAGACATTTTTAAGTAAGCTTTCCATATTTTATATATATATATTCAAACTGGGAAACTTTTATACAGTCGTGTTATCAATAAGCACTCTGGCCCTGGGTTCAAAGAGAGGGAATTTCAGAGTAAACAACCAAACCAGAGTAAAGAGGAATATTGTACTTCCTCAGTCCAATTACTCTATCATAATACATATCGGGGTAACCTTAAAATGTTGTTGATCGTCATCTTGACAAACTTGGCGTTTAATCTAATTGGCGTTAATGAATCTTATATATGAATTCGGAATTCTCTTTGTTTGGAATTTGTTTTGACAATGCTGAAATCGTATTAAAAAGAACAAACCAAGTGACGTCAAAATCCGCAATACGTACTTGGAAACGTTCCAACGCAGAAATATTGCGTCCACTTATATTTAGTTTGACTGAAAAAGGTTCTTATAAGCTTTGGGTTCAATACCTTCATCCCTATGCTCCTGTCAACTTTGTCCTTGCGTAAAAAAATATGACCGTAAAGCGACAAACCAAATTACTGTGACGTTCTCGTTTTTCTGTGTATCATTGTTTGATGACAAGAATGCTTTGGCAATTACCACTTTAAAAATTATCGCAGAAAATTATAGTTATTTCAATTTTAGAGCAAGCAATACTGTTTTTCATTTAAACATCTGTTCTCGTTTCTGTTCCAAGTTTCTTCAAGTCCTGACTCCACGTTTCCAGGATGTGCATCAATTTGTAAATGTACTGTTTATCCCCTATGACTAAGTTAAATTATCCTAGTAGGGAATCATCGTGGAGTTGCTCAGGTGTGAGAAGCAACCAATAGTGTCGTGAAGGGTAAAGACAGTTCCATAAATATGAAATATAAGTAGACTGAGCATTGCCATTGAGAGGAGCTACACAAAGTGTGAAAAACATCGACTAGTAGTCACGTGAAAGCTCTATGAAAAATTGATTTGGTTGGCTGATTTGGCATATTATCGCCTCGTTTGGCGATAGAACATATAATGACAGGGTAGGTGTGTGAACGAACATTTCTATAGAGTGGCGACAAAATTGGTGAAATCGCCAAAGTCTACTACTATGTCGCGTGGATCCATCAGGTGATGAATCAAGGGATGGGTGTATTCTTCCTTTCCATGAACTAATCAGATGATGAATGTTCGTTTCCAGCCGCCGGCAGACAAAATTAGTCTAAGAGTCACATTACTACTAGTTTGTCATATGATTCTGGGCACATTAAAAGGTTATCAATGCTCATACTACTTTATATTTCTCTATGGCAGTTCCTAAAAGCGTGATCTGCCCACGTGTGGACCTTAACAAGCGCTCTCTTCCCTAAAAACATACTATTTTTTAAGTGCCCCGTTCGTCAAGCACGTATTTAGAAAATAATTTCGATGGATCAGTCTTCTTCCACAGGGTCCCCTATATGCCGTCATGTTAAATGAACATTAAATTTAATGATTTTTTTCGACAGTTTTCAGCTTACTAATGAATTTAGACCGATGTTTTAACTTTAACCCTCCAAGTGGTTTTGACGAGATATCACGTCCATCAAGATCTGACCAATTTTGATAATGGCGAGATATCTCGTCATCAAGGTATTTCCGATATTTTGATGATGGCGAGATCAAGATCTGATCTCTTTTCTTCTAATGACGAGTTACGTTGTCCATCTGGTCAGTTTTGCTAATTCCTAGATTCCTCGTCGAGACAAAACTGCCTTATGGAATGAAGATCCAAGTAGGAAAAACGAATCATCCATTTCTAAGAACTGGTGACGGTTTGGATCAGGTTTCTGAATCAGAGGCTGGCCACTACAGGGCAGTGTTCGACGCGAAGGATAAGCCACAACAGGGCATTTTTCGACGCGAAGGATAAGACACAACAGAGCAGTTTTCGACGTGAAAGATAAGCCACTGCAGGGTAGTGTTCGACGCGAAGGATAAGCCACAACAGGGCATTTTTCGACGCGAAGGATAAGACACAACAGAGCAGTTTTCGACGTGAAAGATAAGCCACTGCAGGGTAGTGTTCGACGCGAAGGATGAGATACAACAGGGCAGTTTTCGACGCGAAGGATGAGCCACTACAGGGCAGTTTTCGAAGCGAAGAATAAGCCACTATAGGACAGTTTCGAAGCAAAAGATAAACCCCTATAGGGCAGTTTTCGAAGCTAAGGATAAACCACTACAGGACAGTTTTGGACGTGAAGGATAAGCCACTGCAGGGCAGTTTTGGACGCGAAGGATGATTCACTACAGGGTAGTTTTCGATGCGAAGGATGAGCCACTATAGATTAGTTTTCGAAGTGAAGAATAAGCCACTACAGGGCAGTTTTGGACGCGAAGGATGTGCCACTACAGAGCAGTTTTCGAAGCGAAGGTTACAGTGTGCAGTTCAAACGCGCGATAATTTTCATTTTAATTACTTTATTTCGTTAATATTTATTGCACGTACAACTTTTCCCTTGCATGTTTTTTCGATAGTTTAATTTTCACCTTAACCCTCTCACTGCGCATCCCGCGATTTCCGCGGCAACGTAGAAGTAGCAAAATTTGCGCAGCCCGCGATTTCCGCGGGGATGCATTTTTACCGTCTTTTGAACTGTGCAACCCGCTCTTTCCCCATTCATGGTTTCATTTTGGCTTTTCTGTGATGTTTAATTGTTTATTCAAATCTGGGTTAACAGATGGCTTTAGATGTTCACATTTCTGCGAAATATACAAGCATTTTTTGCAGCATTTTGCGCGCTCTTTTCAAAGTTCAAAGATGTCTGGCAGGAAGCGTTTCGCGAGTGATATAACCTACATTTCTGACAATATTTCCGACACTGATAGCAATTCTGACTCTGATTTCAAGTATATTGAAGATAGTTATAGCGAAGAAACTGATTAGAATTCCTCGGATTCCTCTGCGGATAGTGATTTCTAATAATTCTTCATTTCTAATAAATGTTTTGTAAGTATTTTGCATATTTTCATTAGTATATACGTTTTACCTTTGTATTTCATAAAATAAATCATAATTTAACCAAGATTAATTTTCAAAATTTTGCTTTTACCATGATCAGTCTTCAATTTCAATATTCCGACAACCTTTTTTTATGATCTAATTCTATATTGAAAAAAACTCTTTTACAAAAAATTTTTGTATATTTTAACTCTAAAATATATGTAGATTTGAAATATGTAATAAAAAATTACGCAATTTTTGAACCTATTTTGATAAAAAAGTTATGCAGCGAGAGGGTTAACCGTAATTTTAAATTCGGAATTTTGAAGAATAAAATGAGTTTTGAGTGGGTGGTGGATAATTAACTTCGCACTAGAGCAACACAGCAGGCTATTGCCAACAGTCGTGAATCAAACTGAAGGGAAAGATCCGACGACAACACCACGTAATTTTGAACCACGGTCAGATGGCGAGAATAACCACCTGAGCTCCACTCCAACACTCTCCAAACCTACACCACGCCAACGTAAGGACTCCGTAAGGAAGCCACTAAAGATTTGAGGCCACGACCAGCCGCTGTTTACACGGTCTTTGGCTGGACCAAGGAGTTTTGCGTTGGTAATCGTTGGTATCGTTTTAATCTGGTGTGAACCGAGTTGAACCGCGGTCAATTTATTCGATCTCGGCTCCTATAACGCTCACTCCACTCGTCTTGGATGCAGATTAAAGGACTTCTGTTTCATAAACTGCACGGGCCTGAATACTTTTTGTAAATTAAATTCTTTGTTGTTGCTGCTTGAGTTTACCTTTCTCCCACCCGCCATCCTCCATCATGAGGGTTAACACGATTTCTTTGAGCATTCGGTCACCGTTGGAAACATTCCCCATTAGGTAATGCAAGCAATCTACCGTCTACAAACGGATAAATACAAGAACTTTCAAATTTTGCTAATCTGGAAGAATTTAGAGCCTTACTCTGTCCTGTGAGGTAAGGGCTCTTGGTACCAGGGGTCAGCCGAAGTGGAGGCACCGGCGTAACCGGGGGAGTAGGGGTCATTGGAATGCGGGACCTTTCCTTCGCTCCTGACCACCATGGACATACGGGGGGATGTCTCCAGCAGCCTCACCGCCTCGTCGTGGGTGATGTTGGTGAAGTCGATGTCGTTCACAGAGATGATCTGGTCTCCAAACTGAAACAGAAATACAAGTTTAGGCATGTATTATAACTTAGTAAGGTTGAAAAAGTTTGGTAGTTAGACAAGCTGACAGTGAAACCTGTTTTATCGCTATATAAGTTGCCGGGTCCGTGGTGGGGTTAACATTTCAATTTGGTGCTAGTGGTTTCGACGTAGTACGGTGCACAAAATCTATATATTAATACGTGAAGAAAAAGCTTTGTACCCCTTTTTAAGCACATTGCGCGCACGGAGGTGTATGAGATTTGGCATAATTAAAGTTCATATGGAGAAGGAGTGCAGAAAGATAAAATTTATGTATAATATGCGTTACAAATATATTAAATTAAAGAACATAACCTTCATATAGAAATATATACACCAACTTTCCTTGAAAATCATCCTTGAACTCCTGAAAATTTTTCTTGAATTTCCTTGTAAAAATAAGTATTTTAAAATATTCTTTTTTCATCAATAAATATCTATAATTTATTTACATCATGGGAAGAACTAAAAAGTAAATTCAAACATAAATATTGTAATTTAATTTGTTTAGGAAAAAGTTGTTTTTCGATCAACACTGGTAAAGCAACCATAGCCGTCTAAAGCAATCAATCTATGCTCAATGTTATTTCGATGGCGATTTCGAATAGTTTTTAGCCCCCTAGGGCCAATAGAACGGGGGTTAAGAGTTAGCCTATGCTGACCGCAGTGTTCTAAAGTATGTGTACCAAATTTGGTGTGGATTGGTCAAACGGCGTAGATTTGTATAGAAAATATACACACATACATACACACACATCCTATTTTATATATATAGATATGCGTTACAAATATATTAAATTAAGCAAAATAAAACATTCATTGTTTACGTTTATATACTGTAAAAAATTTAGCGGAGTAAATGCAAAGTGGATGATTTGTAATTGATTTAATCCCCCCGCAGTGAAATCCACTCCAAGAGGGAGTTTATTTAGATTATTTATAAAAAAACCTCTTCGGAGTGAAATACAAAATGCGGATAATTTAAATCTGTCAATGTCAAATACATATTAGCCTGTGGCAACAGTCGCACTTATTTATTATTGGTGGTTTCAAAAAAGTGAGTACATTTTATTATTTTTAAATTAAACTCTGTCTAATCTTGGTCATTAAATGTTTTTTTTACATCCAGTTATTCGCACCTATTTCCATTATGCCTCGACATAGAACATTGACGGGTCGGAGTGAGAGACAAAGAAGAAGGGATATATATTCGCGTACACATAATAATAGGCCAAATGCAAATTTAAATAGTGTAAATAGTATACAAAATGATGAATTTATTTTGAGAGATACATTTAAATGCGCACTGAATGTCATTCCAAGAACTTTTAATACTTTTGATTGTGGATTGATGGATTTACAATGCAGGTTTTGCAATGCAAAACATTTCGAATATGAAGTCACTTTAGGTGAAAGGACTGCATTCACTTCATGTTGTCATAAGGGTAAAGCAATATTACCGGCCTTAAGTCAAAATGAATATTTTAAATCATTGTATGATGGACTTACTTCAAATGAACCTTCAATAAAAAGTAAGTCAAAAAATTATTTTGAAAACATTCGTAAATACAATTCATCATTTGCTATGGTTAGCTCAGAAGCTAAAATTTCGGATACAGTTACGAAAGGAGTGTATCATTTCAAAATACATGATATTTTTTATCACAGATCAGGTCCAATGACTGCTGGATATGGTCGCTCACCATGTTATGCGCAATTATATTTTTATGATGTTGACATTGCTATCAATTATAGATTACGTGAACACTTTAACCGAACATGCAATAACAATATAATGCGCGAAATCTCTCTTGAATTGGAACGCATTAATCCTTTCGTTCGGTCATTCATTGCAATGAAAGATCATTGTCAGAGAGTTGAAAATCAAAATAAAGAAATTTGTATGCTCATTAAAGTAAATCGTGATTTAGATCTACGCCGTTACAACGATGCAGTTCAAACTGATGTAGCAGTAATATTTAGTACAGTTGATGGTGAGCCACCTTTTGAACGAAATATGATTTCATTTTCAAAAGTTAATGGTACCATTAAAAATATCTCTGTTTTGGATTCATCATTAGACCCTTTAGCGTATCCATTACTTTTTCCAAATGGTGATACTGGGTGGCATATCAATATTTCTCATAATGTACCAACTACATCTAATTCAAGAGCGCCCAGAAATAAATTAACCATGCTTCAATATGCAGCCTATCGAATTGCAATTAGAGAAGATTTTAGCATGTTGCACCATTCAAAAAAATTATTTCTGCAGTGGATAGTTGATATATATGTGAGAATAGAAGGCACAAGGTTATATTTCATTCGACAAAATCAAGCAATTCTTAGGTCTGAAGCTTATAACAATTTAACAGATTATTTAGAATCGAACATCAATGCCAGTAATGTTGGCCGTAGAGTAATTTTACCATCTTCATTCAATGGATCTCCAAGAAATATGTATCAAAATTATTTAGATGCAATGTCAATTGTACAACATTTAGGAAAGCCTTCTTTGTTTATTACAATGACTTGCAATCCAAGTTGGCCTGAAATAATTAGCAATATTAGTGTATACACATTTTACTCTCTTTAAATGAGCAAGATAAAATTGTTAACGCTACCGATATTGATAAAGTTGTATCTGCGGGGATTCCTAACATTCAAACGCATCCTACATTACATGAATATGTTGTAAAACACATGATGCATGGTCCATGCGGTGTACTTAATCCAAATTCTGTATGTATGAGAGATGGAAAATGCACAAAAGATTATCCAAAACGATTTAATGAATTTACATGTGAATCATTAAATGGATATCCATTATACAGGAGGCGTGATAATGGTATTCATGCAGAAGTTCGCGGTAGTTGCCTTGACAATCGTTATGTTGTACCATACAATCCTTATTTACTTGCCAAATTTAATTGCCATATAAATGTTGAAGTATGCACTACAGTTAAGTGTTAAATACATTTATAAATACGTGTATAAAGGCTATGACAGTGCATCTGTTGAATTAGGTTCAGGGCGAAATGAACAAGGTCAAGAAATACAAATTGATGAAGTTACAAATTTTTTAACAGGTCGTTATGTTGGATCAACTGAAGCTGTATGGCGCATCTATGAATTACCAATGCATTTTCAGTCACATGTTATCATCAGACTTGATATTCATTTACCGAGTAGACAGAATGTTTACTTTCGAGAAGGGCAAGAACGTCAAGCAATTGAAAATGTAAGACAAACAAAATTATTAGCATTTTTTTAATTGAATCGATCAGATCCATCAGCACGTGAATATAAATATATTGAAATTGCTCTGCATTATGTGTGGGAAGATTCCCAAAACAAAAGGAAGAAGAGAAGGCGTGGAGGTGATAAAATCATTGCACGCATGTATGTAGTATCACCAAAAGACATCGAACTTTTCCATTTACGATTGCTTTTATTACATGTCTGTGGTCCAAAATCATTTGAGGATGTTAGAACATACAATGGAATTATACACACTTCTTTTGTTGAAGCGTGCCATGCTCGCGGCATTGCTTCAAATGATAATGAATGGCGCGAATGTTTAAATGAAGCAAGAATTGCAAGTGTTGAAAATCATAGATTATTGCGGGATCTATGCGATGAAAATGATAAACATAAAACATTTGGAGGGAAAACGATACTTCTGTGCGGTGATTTTCGGCAAATCTTACCAGTTATCCCACATGGATCACGTGTAACTTTAATTGAAAATTGTGTTACGAGTTGGCATAAATTTGTTTATTTTCATAAACTTACGTTTACTCAAAATATGAGAGCCTTACCAAGTGAAATAGAATTTGTCGAATTCTTGAAAAAAATTGGTAATGATGAAGCCCTACAATTTTCTCAGTTTGGTGAAAATATTATTGAAATACCTCAGCAATTAATAGGAGATGAAAATAATATTATTAATGAGGTGTATGAAAATATTTCCGAAAACATACTCTCTGATAACATATTGAACTCAGTTATTTTAGCACCTAAAAATGATGATTGTACTTTGATTAATACTGATATACTTAATCAAATACCTGGTGAACAGAGAATATATCATAGCTACGATAAAATAATTTGTGATGATGACAATGACATCAATAACTATCCAGTAGAGTTTTTGAATTCTTTGACTATTAGTGGTTTGCCACCACATAAGTTAGTATTGAAAGTTAATTGCATCGTTTTGCTGATCAGAAACTTAAATACAAAGGAAGCATTAGTCAATGGAACAAGAATGCGCATCAAATTTATGTATCGTAATACTATTGATTGCGAAGTTTTAACTGGAACTGCACGCAATAAGAGAATTTTGATTCCACGTATAAATTTAACATATTCCGGAACTATTTTACCATTTAACTTCCAAAGAACTCAATTTCCAATTATACCTGCATTTGCGATGACAATAAATAAGTCTCAAGGACAAACATTCGAAAAAATTGGAATTTTATTGAGGCAGCCAGTTTTTACACATGGTCAATTGTACGTCGCAGCAAGTAGAGTTCGATCATTCGATAGTTTGAGATTTTATATTTCCGAATATAACGGTCAAGGGCATTTAGCAAACGATGAAAGAGTTTTTACAAAAAAATATCGTCTACACAGAAGTTTTGAATCATTAAATTCATTGTCGAACTATTTCAAGTTCAATGGACAACATTTATTTTTTTAACCACACGGTTTTATTGTTTCAATAAAAAATATATAAAAAAAATACGAAGCACGTATTCCTTATTTTATTTTTGGATTAATTTTTTATTTAAATTTTATATAATTTGAAACGATAGGCAATTTAACTGTGTAGCCTTGGCGAAACCTGTGGCCAGTATTGCAATAAAAAATACCCCAAGAAAATGTCAAACAACGCGTTATTGTTTTTTAGACATGGCTTAACCAAGCTATACCGCATTTTTCCTATGACGTATTTGTACATGCTCGCAGCTTACGTAATAGAACAAAATTCAAAAAAATTATATGCAATGAATATAGAGGTATACTCTTTAACAAAAGAACCTTATTATCGTTCAAACTTAAAAATTAAATGAATTATGGTCGAATTTCGACCACTGGGCGACCACTAGTATACTTAAATCAGGAGCTCTGATTTGAGTATATTTTGGCGTCACGAGATTGTAATGATCTTATCCCACAACACTGTTCAATTGTAGTGAATTATATTTTATTTCTGTTTCTCCCACGTATTTTTGGTTTGAATTTTATTTTACAGCCGTTGATCAGGTGATTTAGCACGCGCTGCATCAGCTCGCGTTTTTACTCTGCGTGTGAGGAGACAGCAGAGGTTTTTTTGCAAACCAACATCCATGAGGGATATTTGCTTCATGTTGTAATACCATTTTTTTGTAATTCTTCAAGGGAAGAGAATTGTAATTTGTGATTGAATAATTATTTAACATTAAAACCATACAGTCCACTACCACTGGTTGTTTTTTATAGTGTGTGTGAATTGCTTTTCGCGCTTCGACGGGTTTCTTCATTTTTACACATTTAATGACCAAGTAGCCACATTTTCCCGTAGAATCCATGGTTTATTTTAAGCTTTAGAAAGATTCTATTGCTCCTTTTCTTATAATAGGATCCTTTGGAAAGAGTCTATTGCTCATTTCCCCAAAATAGTATCCTTTGGTCAAGAAGGCCAAAATTGGTTAGAAGTCATGCAAGGAAAACAGGAGGAGGTAAGATGGAACTATACGTTTGAACTCATCAGAGGGTTAAAAGCTATACAAGAACAGTTGAACCTACATCATATCAAAAGTCTACAAAATACAGGGTTATTGCAAATGAGGTTGGTTAATCAGGTTGGTTTTAGACAAGAAATTGAGTTGTATGATTATTGTGCGGTCTATTCCGACCACCCTGTATATTTTAAACGCATCTTTCTAATTTATAAGTTTTAGTTTAAAGTATCTGAAAGCATCGGCACTATAAGTACAGGACTATAAGTAAGGTCTATCAGTAAGGCATCGGCACTATAAGTAAGATCCAAGGACAACACCACGTAATTTTGAACAACGGTCAGCTGACGAGGTCCCACCTGAGCTGATATCCCACTCTCCAAACTTCCACACGACGCCAATGCGAGGACATTGGGGCCACGATTTAAGGTGCACCAGCCCCATTTATGCACGACGGTCTTTGTTTGGAATCCCTTGCTCTTTCAACAGGGCTATTGATTGAGTTTTGTGGATAATGCGGTTTTATACAAATCGTAGTTTGTAATGAATTCTCTCCTACCAATTTCAGCCTCTCTTCCTTTAGCACTGAAAAGACAACAAATGATCCTTTGCATAAAAGTATTTAATAAGACAGTGACAGGTTTCGCGAAGATGGACCAATTTTGAAACGGCCTCTGTTGAGATTAAAATATCGCGCCCCGTATAACAGTGAAATCTTCCGCGGAAGAATAGCCCAATAGATCGGTTGTTGTCACTCATTGTTCAAATTTCATTGTTGTCGTGTTTTGTTAAATTCCCGCAGCCGCCAGATCTTTCAGAAACCGTTGCCTTTTATCAGACAGCAACTATCAAACACGAGGAAATAATATCCTAGAAGATCAAGGTTAAAAGATTAGGTGCCACTCAGATTAGGTATTTTTAATCGAGGTAAGTGCTTTAGCACATACAAGTCTCCCCACAAGATATGTTGCTATAAATTCCGATTAATTTTAAGTAAATTAAAAATTAAATATTTGTGTTTGAAAAGCAACGTGATATCGTTCATTAGCATTTCTGTTCCCAAGGCAGGAAATTACTTATTTTTCTCCCTAGTACTTTTATGTTATAACCATACCAATAAACTTCGGCGGCAATTTTGCGCATTTTTCCTTATTTCTTGGCGCTATTTGTTTCCATACCAGCTTTTTGTTTTTGGTGACATTTTAGCTTATTCCTTTGATTTGGAAACTGCCGGATATGAATATTTCATGGTAAATCATTCATATTACTTCGTTGATGACACTGGGTGTCATAACCAAACTGTTGAGCGTTTGTGGGGTAGTGCAAAATGGCGCAATAAACGCCAAAGAGGCACTGCCTGCCAACTTTTAGACTCTTAATGTAATTGAATTTATGTGGCGTCAGCTACATTCTACAGAAGAAATCTGTTATACTAAATGCAATTTATAATTTTATGCATGATGTTTAGTCTTATATAATTCATTTTTTTTCACTGCAATGATTATTAATTTGTTTTGTGTATGTTATATAGTTGTTTAAGGTGCAATAATCAAAACTACCTTTTTTCTGTATTTGTCAATTGTTAGTTGGGCCGGAAAAACGGAAATTAGTGTGGCTATAACGGAAATCAGTGATATTAAATATTTGTGTTCGAAAAGCAACGTGATATCGTTCATTGGCATTTCTGTTCGTTCCTAAAATTATGTCATTTCCTGCATGAAGGCAGGAAATTACTTATTTTTTCTCCCTGGTACTTTTCTGTTAAAACCATAAACTTCGGCGGCAAATTGGCGCATTTTTGCTTATTTCTTGGCGCTATTTGTTTCCATACCAGCTTTTTGTTTTTGGTGACATTTTAGCTTATTCCTTTGATTTGTAAACTGCCGGATACGAATATTGCTTATAACGGAATAAAGCTATAACAGAGCACATGTTCTCTTTATATTTAGGAATCTTACTGGCTTTCAAATTTTTGACGATTTTGCCATAAAGATAAAGTCAATATTTGGGAATCCTATTTTGCACGAACGTTTGACTAAAATAAAGGTGAAATAATTTCCACCACGACGTTTTACCTTTACGAGTTTAATATCTTTCTCACTAGCTATGAGTTTTATAGTATATGAGAGGCTTCCTTTATCAAGCGGTAGGAAGCGGTAGTATTTCTGCGTAGGAACGTACCTGCTATTCATATTCCGAATGTGCCCTCAATTGATTTGTTTTTCGAATACGATTTCAGTACTTCGCCAATAAAAATCCCAATGTTATACGTATGTATTTTAATTAACGTCGCACTGGAGCAACACAACGGGCTATTGGCAACGGTCCGCGATCAATCCCCCAAGGGATCCGAGGATAACCACGCAATTTTGAACCACAGTCAGATGACAAGGTCACACCTGAGCTGGCACCCCACTCTCAAAACCTCCACACCACGCCAACGTGAGGACATTGAGGTCACGACGGATTTTATGTACACCGGCCCCCTTTGTACACGGCTGTCTTTGATTGGATTCGAACTCGAAACCCTCCGGTTGCTAATCCGTTACTCTTCCAACCGGATTACCCCGACCCAATGGTGACTCGAAAAATGCAGTTAGGTGAAAATCGCCCAAATGTAGATTGGTGCTTTTGGAGTGGTAGTAATGATATATCAATTCGGAATTTATTCTCTGGAATTTTTATTGGGGTGACGGGCTGAAATCGTACTCGAAAAACGAATCAAGTGGCATCAAGTGAGGAATACGTAGGAAGTTCGTTCCTCAACATACATTTTGCTTGACAGAAAAAGCCTCCCATATAAAAAGCAGCAAATATGAATGAATTTTAAATTCAGAAGTGGTGAATAATTAGTTGAACCGTTGTGAAACAACTAATTTAGAAGTCATTTTCCTTCCCGAATGATCGCCATAAACAGATTTTACTGTAATAACAACCGATCAGCCCTAATTTGGGAGAGGGTTACTATTTATGCATAGGATCATGTTCACAACGCTTCATTTGACAATTTCCTATAATTAAAACGAAAATTACCAAACACAATTGTTTCGAAAACATTTCCTTGTGATTATTTTGCACGACCCTTGTGATTATTCAAATCGATCTATCTGCAATTTCTACGGCGGCCTCCTATTGCTGGAATCACAGGAGACGGCTTGTTTTGAAAGCGACAGCGGAGTTATTATTGCTTTTGATTAAATTAAATAAAAACTTTAATTGCCTATTTAGATCCGTGCGCGGGTTATAGCGGTTTTTGTTTCCTGTTGATTAATGAGCTTGTCTTGGAAATGCAGAAAAGACCATTAAAGGCAATTTAACCAGTCGGTAGAAAAGAATAGATTTGACGCTAGAGAACTGGAGTTATTTGCATGGAAGACAACGCGTGCAGTTCTCTTTCAAAAAAGGGCCGCGGTAGTCCGGTTGGAAGAGTAACGGATTAGCAACCGGAGGATTTCAAGTTCGAATCCAACCAAAGACCGCCGTGTATAAGGGGGGCTGTTGCATACTGAACCTGTCGTGGACTCAATTGTCCTCACGTTAGCTTGGTGTGGAAGTTTGGAGAGTGGGGTACCAGCTCAGATGGGACTCGTCATCTGACCGTGGTTCAAAGTTACGTGGTGTTGCCCTCGGGCCCTTTGGGTTTGATCCCGGATCGTCACCAATAGCTCCAGTGCGACGTTAATTGAAATATCATGCCTCTTCAAAAAAGTAGATTTTCCGAGAATTTCTAAGACTCGCCATAGTATCTCCGCTAAACTTTTTTAATTGATTAGATCTCTCAATGGCAAAATGTTGGCTACATTTCATATCTTATACAGACTTAACGCGTCCAGCCTCCACTTACACGGCGGTCTTTGGTTGGATCGAGTTTCGAAACTAGCTACCCTCCATTTGCTATTCCGGGATTCTACCAACTGAGTTACAGAGGTCCCAGATGACCAATGAGAAGTTCATTCGCACAGCACAAAGGTAGTTAAAATCCCAGGGGATGCCGTACGCGAATGCATGCATGGCGATCACCTCAGATGAGCATTTGTTTCGCTAACTCGTTATCACTGTTATCGTGGCACGTGACTCATATTCCAACTCGTTGAAGGGGCCGCGGTAGCCCAGTTGGAAGAGTATCGGATTGGCAACCGGAGAAAGGTAGGAGCCTCTCTGCGGCTTTCGTACTTCTATAATAGCCCTTTGTGTTGCTTCAGTGAGACGTAAATTCTACTTCCTGCCGTACTTCTGGAACAATACGTCCTGGTCTATATGTCGACGCGTACAATTGTCGTCTCACGAGGCTTGTTTGATAAATACGGTAAAAAAGCGAGTTCAACACCTTTTATTTTGGCTACACATTTTGTCCAGCGAGTGTCCAATCATCATCAAGACATTGCCGATTTTTGATGATGACGAGATCAAGATCTGTTCAGTTTTGCCAATGACGAGATACCACGTCGAAACAACAACCAGAGGGTAAACTTGGATGGTGGTAATGTTTTTGCTGGAGAATGTGCTTCCGGTACGTTTTCCGGACATGACGTCACTCGGTTTGTTTCCTGGAAACGATTTCAGCACATCCTCAATCAATATTCGAAAGATCGACTTCCGAATCGGTGTATAATAGTTGATTGTTCAACGCCAATTATATTAAACTCCAAACGTCGCCTAAAAGACGATAGACTACATTTAATGGTAACCCCCAGAAACACCACCTACATTTAACTTGACAGAAAATGCATCTCATTCTGACGCCTCTCATGACTAAGTGATATAAATGAATTCATATCCTCTCGCAGACCTTCATTTTTTATCATAGATTTCCACAAAGACGTAATCACTGTTGTGTGGAGATCGATTTCATTGTCAGCTATAACCTCATATAAAGGAACCCAACCGAGACAAACGCCCCGAAGGTGGATCAAATCAACTCAACTTCATACTATCAAGACTCCGCAGAACACCCTTCGCGTACGAATGCTTTTTCATTCCTTCTATCCCAACAACTGCTGCTCGCTTCCCCTTGTCAGTAAATCTCACTGTTATTGGACCAACGTGCCTTATAGAACCTAGTCGCCGTACCCTATTGAAAACAGGGAATTCTCGACAGGGCTGCCATTAATCTGTTCTTGCTCCTTTTAGGAGCTAATATAAGGTTCGGTAAATTTCTTGTGGGGCCGAGCTTTCCTAATCTTCCACGAACCGTAAGGGTATAATATCTCTCTCTTTCTACGTATATATATTTATATATATATATATATATATATATATCATTATCGATTTTTCACACCTTTTCTCGTGTTTCTCATGAAAAATGTATTCTGGTGGTTTCTATTTATGTATGTATATGTATATATATATATATGTATGTGTATGTGTGTGTGAATATATGTGTGTGTGTGTGAATGTGTGTGTGAATGTGTGTGTGAATGTGCGTGTGAATGTGCGTGTGAATGTGCGTGTGTGAATGTGTGTGTGTGAATATATGTGTGTGTGAATATATATGTGTGTGAATATATATATATGTGTGTGTGAATATATGTGTGTGTGAATATATATATGTGTGTATATGTGTGTGTGAATATATATATATATATATGTGTGTGTGAATATATATATATGTGTGTATATATATGTGTGTGTGTATATGTGTGTGTATGTGTATACATATCAGAGATATAGAAGGCGAATGTATCCAGCAGTTGTTGAGTGAGTGTAGTTGTGGCGAATTTAGCTACCACTACAAAAATTAACCAACTATACAATAGCATATCCAATTTCGACGCTTCTTTTAAATTTGCTTGATTTCAGCTATAGAGCTATATCAAGCAAGCTATAGCTCTATAGCTGATAGAGCTATATAAAAGTACTCTAATGAAATTCTTCAGAAGTCAGATGATAGAAGGCAATGAGAAATCTCGAAGACAGAAATCAGCGTATCTGATTGATTCGCAATGATTTATTCTACTCCTTTAAATGGAGTTATTTTCTATTAGAAATGTAAATTTATAACTCACTCTTTAATGCTTCCGTTTGACAAGATTTGGGGTCTGTTATTAAAATAGGTATGTTAACTTGGTTCACTTTCCTGTATGTTAAGTGAAGATATCCTTAATATAATATCGTCCTTGATATTATAAAAAATCGAAGGTACAAGTGATCACAAAAGCGCTAAAATTCAAATCGCTCAGACTATAAGCTTTAACCCTCCAAGTAGTTTCGACGAGATATCTCATCCATCAAGTTTTGATCAATTTTGATAATGAAGAGATATCGCGTCATCAAGAAATTGCCGATTTTTTATGACGACGAAAGCAAGATCTGGTCATTCTTCTAATGACGAAATATCTCGTCCATCAAGATCTGGTCACTTTTCTTCTAATGACGAGATATATCGTCTATCAAAAGCTGGTCAGTTTTGCTAATGAAGCCATACCTCGTCGTGACAACGTCCAGGAGGGTTAAAACTATCTTCACTTAACATAACCGACGCTTCATACGATAATTTGTATCTCTCTCATTAGTTTGTTTAATCTTTATAGCAAAGGCCAAACTGCACCTAAAGTCTCTCAAAACCATATTTATATTTATTTAAACACAAGCCGCAAAATTATCATTTTCTTTGAGAAATCTTAAAAATCCTAATCCCCTATCTAGCATCTGATCGTTAAAAAATCAAATGCTGATTCACTATGACCATCTCTACACATCTATTCTCTTTTAAGACGTAAAATAAGATTTATCTTCGCATAAGACGAAGTTTCCTGAAAGTCAACAAACGATGAAGAATCAGGGGGATTTATGTTACGGTATTAAAATCAAAAGAGGAATCAAAAGTAAAAAGACTTATAATTTTCCAGGCGGATTTTAGAAATTTGTTTTTAAACTCATTATTCCTCATTTATCTATTTTAAAGTTGGAGGAATACAATAGGAGAACTATAGTTGGAATAAATATTTATTATTGTACTTGTATCCGTGGAGAATTCTAACCATTACGGCTTAGTATATATTAATTCTTAATTCCACTCGTATTTACAATTAGTAAGGATGAAGTAGTGCTTTTTATATTGGGCTAAAGATGCATTTATAAATTCTAATGAACTGACTTTGGAGAATAATGACGTTAATGACGTCCTGGTTCGTTTAGGAGAGGCAACCATGCTATTAAGGATGAATATCAAATAAAGGATTTTCATATTTTAATTCAAGAGTAAACCAACTTCAAGATGGCTTAGAAAATTAATTGTAATAATGAATAACATCATGATTTAATGAACACTGGAGAAAAGTATAATAAAAGCACTGAAACGGTAGCTAATTAATAATTAAGTTTAAAATTCTGCAGATTTTAGTTTTATGCAGCAACAAAAAATTGGTTTATAATACTTGAGGTAAACTCAACTTGATTATGCAGATTGCCCTAAGGAGAGGTAGACCGCTTCAAGGGCATCAACGGACTGTTCTGATTGCCTGATTTTGGTTTATCCTCTATGTACAGAGTGGCCATAAAATAGCTTTAACTCTTTGTAGGCATATAGCTAAGTCGAATAAACGGAATGGAACTGAATTTAGTATTGAGACTTTTGAAGACATGCGGAAATGAAGTCCACGAAAAGAAATTTGGTGCCAAAGATCGTCGATAGGGGAAAATTTGGTGCTGTTGGAGCCGAAAACAGTCTAATTAACGCATTAAAAGCAGATGAAATGAATTGTGCATTATGATCGACAATGACTGGACTTGGAGAATATTGTGGACGCATGAGGCTCATTTCTATCAGGATGGGTAGATCAACACCCACAACTGCAGAACTTGGGCATCTGAACCAAGCATCATCCAAGCGTTTCAGCAAATACCACTTCATTCTCCAAAAGAACTGTCTGGTGTGACTTCACGGAAATTTAATTTAGGACCATACTTTCTTTAGCGTATGGTGGTTCAAAATTACGTGGTGTCCGTCATCAGTAGCCCGTAGTGTTGCTCCAGTGTGACGTTAATTAAAATATACCTATACCTTCTTCAGCATATCCCTCCTACAGATCCAATAGGTCCAGTGACGTGTACCATTACCGGAGGGAAATATAGAGAAATGCTAGAAAATTTTATGATTCCCAATTGCAGCAACGACAATGTTTGGACTCGATCATTTTCATGTAGGATTTAGCACGGTCACACCATTCATTGTTCGATACAGCACCTTCTACGAAAGTATTTCAGTAATGAGATGGTTATCAGTCAGTTCTTTCCGACAGCATGGGTCTTCAACGGACTTCACTATGACTTTTGGCTTCGGATACTTGGAGTCCGTTGTGTATGTTGGTAGTGTTCCAAACTTGAATGTCTTGAGAAAAGAAAACATAAAACGGGCTGTTATGAACATCCAACCCGACTCATTACGCCCAGTAGACAGCGGTAGCCCGGATGGAAGAGTAACGGATTAGCAACCGGAGCGTTGCGAGTTCGAACCCAACCAAAGACCGTCGTGTATAAATGGGGCTGGTGCCCGTTAAATCGTGGCCCCAATGTCCTCGCGTTGGCGTGGTGTGGATGTTTGGAGAGTAGGGTTCCTGCTCAGGTGTGACCTCGTCATTTGACTGTGGTTCAAAATTATGTGGTGTTATCCTCGGATCTTTCACTTGGGGATTGATCCCGGACCGTCGCCAATAACCCGTTGTGCTGCTCCAATCGTTCCAACGTTAATTAAAGTACCTACCTACCAAAGAGGGAAAGTTATTTTTGTGGCCACTCCGTACGTCACGTGCAACGGGACAGCGAAAGGGAGAGCTTGGTTATCGCATTTAATTTTAAAAAAATTATTATTCCGTAGTAAAAAGTGGTATGCAAAATTCATGGTATGCAAAAGTGTTTGGTGAAAGCTAGCGCATGCTCATCTAGGATTTTAATTCACTTTCGCAAATCTTCTAAGGATATGGTGTCTTATACCCAATTAAATTCATTAATTGTTTAATGGAGCCTCTGCTGAGTTAATTAGAATTGATAATTTTGTACAAACGCGAAATTAAAGAGTACTTTCCTCGTAATTGCATTAAAAGGATAACATAATCCACATTTGAAATTATTATAATTGGAAGGTGTCTGGCGAGAGTTCTTCCAATTATGAATTT
Source organism: Meta bourneti (assembly GCA_933210815.1). NCBI lineage: Eukaryota > Metazoa > Arthropoda > Arachnida > Araneae > Tetragnathidae > Meta > Meta bourneti. The sequence goes on along the minus strand of OW119932.1, from coordinate 57,187,486 downwards.
CACGGGAAGTTTCTAAGGATTTTCCCGAAACTTGCATTAAATCAAATTTCAGCCCACAATTGTTTTGATTTTAACATCTTTTTATTGGCTGTTTCTGACCATGTTAGATTTCAATAATCAGATCCAATCAAAGACCGTTGTGTAGGTGGGGGCTGCTGCGCGTTAAATCTGTCGTGGCCTCGAATGTCCTTACGTTGGCGTGTGGGATGTACGTTTGGAGAGTCGGTGACCACCACCAGGTGTTGGTCTCTTCATCTGACCACGGTTGAAAACTAGGAGGTGATGTCCTCGATCTTCCCCTTCGGGATCGATCCCGGACAGTCGCCAATAGACCGTTATACTGCGACGTAACTTCAACTATCTACCTCAGGGATTGATATCCAATGGTCCAAAGCTTTTATGGGATTGTTTTGGGTTGGATTTTGGTTTTTCTGGCGCAAGGTAAGAAACCGGACAAGTGGTGCCAAGCCCGAAATTGCAAAACTTAAAATATTGAAACCAGCATAAATCTAAAGATGAAAAATCAAGATTTGTATTAGAAGCAGAGTTGTCTTTAATTTACATGCATAAAAACTTTGAAATTTGAAAATTGGATTTTGAACAAATTTGAAAAAGTTGACTTATGGACCATGTTCAAAATGCATCACAATTTAGATGATACTTCTTAGATGATGATCGATTAAAAAGTTAATGATGAGTAAAAATGCAAAAATATTTGAATGTGAATTTTCCTTAATCAAATCTTGTATATTTAGAATTGCACTTTTGAGAAAATGTAAACACTAATGATTAAAAGACGGACAGATACATTTAATATATGGCCAATAGTTAGGGCAGTAGAGCATGATTGATACGGAAGTGATATCGCTCAAAACAATAGATGAGTATATCCAAAGCGAAAGGAGGAATGTTTAACATCGGAAGAGTAACAGACTAGCAATCGTAGGATTTCGAGTTCGAATCTAACCAAAGATCGTCGTGTGCAAAGGGGACTGGTTCACTTCAAATGTCCTCACGTTGGCGTGGTTTGGAAGTTTGGAAAGTGGGGTGCCAGTTCAAATGTTGCCTCGTCACCTGACCGTGGTTCAAAATTAGTGGTGTGGTCCTCGGATCTTTCCCTTTGGTCTTGATCTCCGACTGTCACCAATAGCTCGTTGTGTTACTCAAGTGTGACGTTAATTGAAATACCTACCTGCCACTGTGAGGAAGAGGCCATGATGGCTCAGTGGGTATGCCTTCGAGTTGTAGGTAGTGCAGGTTCGATTTCTGTTAGGTGTATTCCTCCCTGGGTGTATTTCTCTCTTCTGTGTTGGTAAAACTTTCATTGTGTGTCTGTCTATTACTTGATATTGTGTCTTGTATCTAGCGCAGCATGGCCAAATATGGCCATAAAACACCAACAAACCAACCACTGTGTGGAAAACGAAGAGGACCTCTTAATCTTTCTAAGGTGGCTTAGTTTTTCTCTACATCGATGCACAAGATCTTATTAATTTTGACTAGGTTATATCTACTGTTATAAAAGGAAGCATTTGTGTATGTGCGGTGTCCAGACGAATCTATAGCACTTACAGCCATGAAATTTGACTGGACATGCCGCAGGCGAAGACGTATTCATTCGTAGGATCCCAATCATCCCTTCGGATCTCCCATTCCAATTTAAACGACTTCAGTTCCCTGTTCGTTTAAGTTTCGCCATGAGCAAACAAGGTCAATCGCTGAAAGTTGTAGGACTCGATCTCATTAAACCGTGTTTCTCCCACGGTCAACTGCATGTGGGATGTTCAAGAGAAGGAAAAGCCGAGAATCTTCATATCCTAGCTCCAAATGGAAGAACATTGAGCATAGAGTGTCATGAAGCTGTCTAATCAAGGATCAGTGAAGTGGAAGGAATGAGGCGACATGCCCGTGTAATGTCGGGTGGTGGTGGGACTCATTCTTAAAATTATTGTTTTTTTCTTTTTAATGTTTTCAGATCAGTGAGGACTTAACAAGAATGATGTCACGAGCAACGCCGTGCGGGTACTGCTAGTTTAGAATATATAAACCCTCTAAGTGGTTTCGACGAGATATCTCGTTCAAGATCTGGTCAATTTTGCTAATGACGAGATATCTCATCAAGACAGAACTACCCTATTACTCCTAGGGGAATGAAGAACCAAGTAGGAAAACAAATTGTTCCTTCCCTAGTACTGGTGACTGTTTGAAACAGGTTTTTGCATTAGTAACTGGTTTTTGACCAGTTACTAATGCAAAAAAACCTGTTCCAAACAGTCACCAGTACCCCCAATCCTCAAATGAACCCTCAACAAAAACCTGTGCAAACTAATGCAAAAACCTGTGCAAACTAATGCAGAAAACTGTGCAAACTAATGCAAAAACCTGTGCAAACTAATGCAAAAACCTGTGCAAACTAATGCAGAAACCTGTGCAAACTAATGCAAAAACCTGTGCAAACTAATGCAGAAACCTGTGCAAACTAATGCAGAAACCTGTGCAAACTAATGCAGAAATCTGTGCAAACTTCATGCAAAAACCTGTGCAAACTAATGCAAAAACCTGTGCAAATTAATGCAAAAACCTTTGCAAACAAATGCTAAAACCTTTGCAAACTAATGCAAAAACCTGTGCAAACTAATGCAGAAACCTGTGCAAACTAATGCTAAAACCTGTGCAAACTAATGCAGAAACCTGTGCAAACTAATTCAAAAACCTGTGCAAACTAATGCAGAAATCTGTGCAAACTTCATGCAAAAACCTGTGCAAACTAATGCAAAAACATTAAAACTGGTGGTAACTCGCATCCAAAAACCACTACAGAGTGGTTTCTCGATGCGAAGATAAACCACCAGGTGGGTAAATTACAATCCTATCTCCGATGTTGCATATCAAAATCTCTGCATAGAAAATAAACGTCACTAAAAACGTGTTTCACATAAAAAAACTAGCATAAATTTAACCATCTTTAAATTAAAACTAATGATCTATCCATTGCTTCTTCAACACAAAAATCAGTCAAAATTCACACAGCAACTATCTAATAACTCAATTTTCCGTCTACACGTGTTCTGGCGAACCCTCAACAACGTCGCAGACGCCCATTTACAAAGAGGAGACAATGCCTATTAATGCAAATGAGTTTCGCCTAACAAGGGGCTTAATAAATTCCACAGGATGAACAACTGGCTTCATGGGATAATGAATACTGAAGGCGGTGTTGCATACTTGGTGAGACCGGATTGCTAATTACCCTCGGGTCCCGATACCTGCTGTCCTTATTGAATATTCCCGTTCAGGCAAAGAATTAGGATGGATGATCAGTGCATTGTCTGGGATTGTTGGATAGGTGAGTATTAATCATATGGGCAGAGTAGGGTTCTATTGTGAAGGGGACAATGGAGTTGTTTTTAATGGTGTATTTGAAATAGGAGGTGCTTCTGAATTCTTTCTGTTGTGTTTTGTTACCCGTTAAAGGAATCTTTATTTCGTTTTGAGTTCAATTAAAAAATTTTGGTATTGCTTTTCTGTGTCGGCTATTTCGATTCTTAACCCTCATGGTGGTTGTCTCGACGAACTATCTCGTAATTAGTAAATTGATCAATCTGGATGGACGAGATAGTTAATTAACAATGGAGCAACACAGTTTACTATTATATTGTCATTAGAAAAAATTCGTTCACCATCATCAGACCAAAGCAAACAAGAAGAAAAATATATTAAAAGTAAAGGGTCAATGTAAACAAGAAGTGGAAAGTTGATACTAAAATTAAAACAAGAGCAAACAAAAAAGAAAAGTTTTGTTACAAGAAAGTTGATACTAGAAGTAGATGATCAAAGTAAACAAAAAAGAGGGTAAAGTTTCCCTCTTGTTACTAGAAGAAAATTAATACTGAAATTAAGAAACTAAAGTAAACAAGTAGGGAAAAGTTTCCCTCTTGTTGCAAGAGGAAAATTGATACTAAAAGAAAAGGATCAAAGTAAACAAAAAAAGAAAGTTGATACTAAAAGTAAAGGACAAAAGTGAAAAAGGGAAAAATTTCCTCTTGTTGTTAAGAGAAGTTTTTCCTCTTGTTGTTATACTAAAAGAAAAAACCAAGGTAAACAAGAGGAAAGTTTTCCTCTGGCAATTAGTTACATTAGAAAAATTGATACAAAAATAAAACCAAAGTAAACAAGTGAAACATTTTTTCTGGCTATTACAAGAGGAAATTCGATACTAAAAGTATAAAACCAAAGAAAACAAGAGGAAAGTTTTCCTCTCGATATTATGAGAGGAAAGTTGATACTAAAAGTAACGCACTAAACTAAACTGCAAGAGAAAAGTTCCCCTTGTTGTTATAAGAGGAAAGTTGATAGTAAAAGACCAAAGTGAACAAGAAGATGAAAGTTATACTAAAAGTAAATGATGTGGACGTTTTGCTCCATCGAAATAGCTATTAACATTTTTATCATCTTTGTCATTTTTTGAAACTTTTAATATTTGACTACCAATTTGATTAAGGTTTTTATATGTTTATATGATTAATTAAGTATATATTCCTTCAAAAAGATAATTCTTTAGAAGAAATAGAACTGATATGCTCAATAAATTTAAAACATTCTATGTAGTCTGCTAGTTTTCAGTTAATTTCACAGACGGCGTTTTTTATCCAATTTGATGACTTTGAATACAAGAATCAGAACGAGACAATTAAGGAGAACAGTCCATGCTTTTAAGATTCCACTTGGAAGTTAATTTTATTTTTAAAATTAATGTGAACTAAATTTGATTACATTCCTTCATTTGTTTTAGAGTTTAGATATTGCTTACAGAATTTCGTTGTGCTTATATTCAAATAATTTATATTATTTAGATTTGTTTTTTATTTTTTATGTAAAAGGATAAAATTAATGATGCTTTAATGTTCGTACTGATTGAACTTATTGTTTCCAGATTCCAAATATTTCATTGCACGACGTTGGTATGCATCGAATTTTGATCGCCTGACTAGCTTTGATTCTTCCCGTCTTAAATGCTTTTGAAAACGTTTCTCAACAGTTTTGAAAATGCAAGATTTGGTTGGGGAAAATACCCATTCAAACCTTGCATCTGCGAGTGTTTTATTATTTTTAAAAATTTCCTTTTATTTTTTTAAATTTAAAATAACTCATCGGTTATCGTCTTAGAATTTTATTTATCAAATTCTGATTTTAAAAAATTTATGCATGCAAATTAAACTAAATTCTTAATCTGAATCAGGAGCCACGGTAGCCCGGTCGGACGAGTAGCGGATTAGCAACCGCAGGGTTATGAGTTCAAAACTCGATCCAATCAAAGACCGCTGTGTAGGTGGAGGCTGGTGCTCTTTAAATCTGTCGTGTCCTCGAATGTCCTCACGTTGGCGTGGTGTGGAAGTTTGGAGAGTGCGGTTCCAGCTCAGGTGTGACCTTGTCATCTCGAACTGCGATTCAAAAATCCTCGGATGTTTACATTCGGGATTGATCCCGCCAATAGCCCGTTGTGTTTCCCCCAGTGCGACGTAAATTCAAATACCTACCTCTTAACCTGACTCAATTCTTGATTTTTCACCTTTAGCCTTCATCGTAATGCTGTTTTAGTCTACCTCCCTGGAGAAGGCAGTCAAGTCGCGGGATTTTGGACTAGTCTATACTTTAAATAAGGTGATAGGTAGGAACGTAAACAAAGCGCTTCAACAACTGGCGTCTTTAGCGTGGATTCTGGTTATAAGTTTATCGTTCGGTAAGTGATAACAGTGATAATGAGTTGGAGGGTGGAAAACTACACAACGAGATTCATGCCTTTGGGTATGGCGGCCATCCTCTTTAAAGACGTTTATCACCTATTCAAAAATCCACTAACCCAAGGTCAACTGCCTTCTCATCGGAGCCGTACTATATTTGATTTTATAATGTGTCTTTCGTAGCCTGACCTTTATAGGGCACTATTCGGATCGCTTGCAATGTTTTATTAAGGGGACACGGTACCCTTAAAATTACCAAAATATCGAAAAAAAATTTATTCCTTTATTTTAACTATACAACCCTTCTGAAATGTGTGCAAAATTTCATAGCTCTAGCAACATTATTTTAGGAGTTATTTAAGTTTTTTCTCTTGGATGTAGAAAACCGAAACCAAAAATTAAAACTTTAAATGGCTTTTACTCAGCCTTCTGTTTTTGATGACTATGAAGTACTCAAATTGCTAAGGCTTTTTTTAAATTTAATTTAGAAATTTGAAACTTTTTGTAGTTGTTCATAATAGTATATTTGACAATTCTGTGCATGGGATAAGAATTTGGATGAAAAGTTTTTTTTTTAAATTGACAAACTAAAATATTCTTGTTTTTTACAGTTTTTCACAGTATTTTTTGGAAAAAAATTCTAGAAAAATGAATAATACATAAAAACCCATCGACAGAATTGTGTAAAATATTGCAATGAATAGAAAAGTGTAAAAAAATTTAAAAAGATGATATTTTAAAAAGTAGCAGGTATTTTAAAATGTTGATTTTTTTTCAAAAAAAATTAAATTTCTGAATTATTGCTCTTATAAAATTAAATTTTTTTGCCTGAAATATTCATTTTATATGCATTTCAAAATAGTATGCTAGAAAATTTTGCTACACATATGAAAACAAAAAAAATTGTTCAAAGGGCACCGTGTCCCCTTAAAACGCCAACATTGAGACAAATCTTTGCAAGCATCCACATTCAAGATTATTTAATCCAGCAGAAACCTTTATAATTTTCAAATTATTCTCCATTGTAGAGCAGCGGTTTTCAAAGAATACATTTCCATTTCGGTAGTGGTTCGATTTCGCTTGACAGAGAATAGATAGTTCACGATAATCAGTTCAAAAGAAATCTTGTTAACTACTCGAAAATCTTATGAATTTGATTATCACCGTCATTTTTAAAGACATTACTTATATTCTTTCACATACTTAAGTAAGAAAGAAATCGTCGAGCAGGACGAAAAACTTTTTTGTATTCACAAGTATTTTTACAACTTTGGAAATTCCGATGTATTTCTTTTCGGTTCAACTACATGTTAAAATATTACTTGTTCCATAAAAAACTGTTTGCTCCTTTGGCAACAAAACAGAATGTTTGCAATCTTTATTATTTTTAATTAGAAGGATTTTCAGTGTAAACAAACCAGACGAAAGACGGAGATTTTACTTAATATAACCAAAATGCTCTCACGGAATACCTTAAAATGTAGTTTATCACCGTTTTGACAACGTTGGCGTTTAATCTTATTGGCGATGATCAATTCACTATAATGTCAAGGTAGGTAGTTAATTAACGCCACACTGGAGCAACACAACGGACTATTGGCGACTGTCAGGGATCAAACCCGAAGAGAAAGTATCGAAGACAACACGTAATTTTGAGCCACGGTCAAAGGACGAGGTCACACCTGAGCTGGCACCCCACCCTCCAAACTTCCACATTACGCCAACGTGAGGACATTTTAGGCCCGACAGATTTAACAGGCACCAGCCCCCTTTGTACACGATGATCTTTGGTTGGACTCGCAACCCTCCGGTTGCTAGACAACTATAATGTCAAATCGAATATATTAATATGCCAAATCGGAATTCATTCTTTGGAATTTCTATTGGCGTCGTGCTCAAATTGTATTGCAAAAAACCAGCCAAGTGACGTATGTTAAATCTGTCGTGGTCTCAAATGTCCTCACGTTGGCGTGGTGTAGAAGTTTGGAGAGTGGGGTGCCGGCTCGCGTATTGACCTCGTCATCTGAACGTGATTCAAAATTACGAGGCGTTGTCCTTGGATCTTTCCCTGCTGGATTGATCCGCGATCGTCGCCAATAGACCTTTATGTTGCTCCTGTGCGAAATTAATTAATTACCCATTAGAAAAGTACACGAAGCAGTCTACCACAAAATCACTAACACCAATACATTTATCTCGACAAAAAAGTCTCATATTTTCGTGAAAATAAGTAAAATTATGGTTTGATTGCATTTAGAAATTTGAAAGTGAAACCATTCAGTGCCTTCTTCATATAAAGTTCATATTTCATACATTATTGCATGGTCTGGTTTGGTTGCTTTTCTGTGGTTAATTTATGATCTCATGTTATTTCATTGCGTGTTGTACTTAAATTTAGCAATTTAGATAATTTAAAAGTGAAACAAGCTTTACTTATAGGGATTCGGGATAAAAGAATATGTTGGATACACTGGCAAATACAAGGACAAAAAGAAATTTAAAACATTTTGATAAATTAACCATGACAACGAAATAGTTTGATTTGTGTGATTTTTTCACTTATAAAAGCATTTTTTAAATTCTTAATGAAATATTTACAAATTAAAAACTTATTAGAAATAAATTAATAATTTATTTGCGATAAATAAATAATTTATTAAGGAGAAAACATGGAAAATTATAATAAAATATTCTAAATTATAATTAATGTTCTATGCTTTTCTCCTATTATTGTTTATAGTAATCGAAGTAGAGATATTTTAAGTTTCAACATCAAAATTCAAAAGCGCCTAAATATAGGGAGAAATTTATTAATCTATCAATCATTACATGGTAGAAAATGCCATTGTTCTCACCTTGAGAACAAGTTTTATATGCAATAGTTTATATGCAATGATTTATTAATAGTAAATAAAGATTTGTTTGTCTTAAATGGTATAGTTCAGTAATCTGCATACTGTATTTCGGACGAGACTCATTCTTGAATAAGACTACCAATAAAAAAAATTCATATGAATCAGTCAAGGTTATTAAGCAGAATTAATACAACATATTTTTAAATAGGGTAAAATATTCATCATTCCACGAATTCGAAAGAAATTGTATTCCATACAATCATCTATAAAGGATTCTAAATTCAATCATTTTAACAAGGCAATGCGAAACTGACGAGACTTCGAATAGGTTAATATATTTTACCCCAATGTGTTTGCTAATTTCAGAACCAGCTCTGACATGTTAGACGAGTAATACAATCTTATCCGTCAGATACATTTTAAGCGAATGTCTTGATTTTAATATTAGACTCATTCATCTTGGTGCTACTAATCCTAATTTTACTGATTAATTGGGTGATTCTCATTATGCTAACATGTTTCTATTTAGGTTTGTATAAATTTATTTGAAGTTTTAATGTGTTTGTGTACAATTTTGTCTTAATTTTAATTTTCTATGAGAAATTATTCTAATATACTTTATTTTATTGTTGATAGTTTGGTATAACTTTGTCAGAGAACTGGCCCTTGTACCATAAAAATCAGTCGTCATACCATGATCAGCACTTTCTTGCAAAAAAATCCATTTCTCGCAAAAACAAAAAGGACAGGGGTTCGAGCCCCTGTTACCTTTACACAACATATATAATGTAGTCCAGAATTTGAACTACGAGAAAGATTTTCAGTATAAACAAAGAAACAAGACACATAGCGGGGCTACCATTAAATGTGCTAACAGACGCTTGGACGAAGTTTGGCGTTTTATCTTATTGGCGTTTACCAATAAACTATCATGTCAATTCAGAAGTTATTGTTTGGAATTTCTATTGAAAACGTGCCGAAATCGTATTCGAAAAACAAACCGACATCACGTTCGGAATACGTACAGTAAATATGTATCACCGCAGAAACACTACCCCCAATTACCCATTTAGCTTGACAAAAAAATCCCCTCATAGTAAAGCTACTAAGCAGAAATATTGCAACGTATATCTAAATCAACAAAAATGTTTCATCCATTCTGCATTTTAAAACCAAGTTTCTAAACCGAGGGCAATATAATTTTAAAAAATGAGCCTGTTTTTACGTTATGCTCTTAGAGAAAAGCTATTATAAATGCAACTATTGCATCATCTAATGGATCTAACGAGGAGTTTAACCCTCCTGGTGGTTGTTTCGAGGAAGTATCTCGTCGTCAGCAAAACTGACCACTTGACGGACGAGATATCTCGTCATTACAAAAAAGCTGACCAGATCTCCATCTCGTCATCATCAAAAGATCGACATCACCTTTCCGACGAGATATCTCGTCATTAGAAGAAAGCTGACCAGATCTTCATCTTGTCATCATCAAAAGATCGACATCACCTTTCCGACGAGATATCTCGTCATTAGAAGAAAGCTGACCAGATCTTCATCTTGTCATCATCAAAAGATCGACACCTCCTTGCTGACGAGATATCTCGTCATTAGAAGAAAGCTGACCAGATCTTTATATCGTCATCATCAAAAGATCGACACCACCTTGCTGACGAGATATCTCATCATTAGAAAAAAGCTGACCAGATCATCTCGTCATCATCAAAAGATCGACACCACCTTGCCGACGAGATATCTCGTCATTAGAAGAAAGCTGATCAGATCTTCATCTCGTCATCATCAAAAGATCGACACCACCTTGCCGACGAGATATCTCGTCATTAGAAGAAAGCTGACCAGATCTTCATCTTGTCATCATCAAAAGATCGACACCAACTTGCTGACGATATATATGGTCATTAGAAGAAAGCTGACCAGATCTTCATCTCGTCATCATCAAAAGATCGACACCACCTTGCCGACGAGATATCTCGTCATTAGAAGAAAGCTGACCAGATCTTCATCTCGTCATCATCAAAAGATCGACACCAACTTGCTGACGAGATATCTCGTCATTAGAAGAAAGCTGACCAGATCTTCATCTTGTCATCATCAAAAGATCGACACCACCTTGCCGACGAGATATCTCGTCATTAGAAGAAAGCTGACCAGATCTTCATCTCGTCATCATCAAAAGATCGACACCAACTTGCTGACGAGATATCTCGTCATTAGAAGAAAGCTGACCAGATCTTCATCTCGTCATCATCAAAAGATCGACACCACCTTGCCGACGAGATATCTCGTCATTAGAAGAAAGCTGACCAGATCTTCATCTCGTCAACATCAAAAGATCGACACCACCTTGCCGACGAGATATCTCGTCATTAGAAGAAAGCTGACCAGATCTTTATATCGTCATCATCAAAAGATCGACACCACCTTGCTGACGAGATATCTCATCATTAGGAAAAAGCTGACCAGATCATCTCGTCATCATCAAAAGATCGACACCACCTTGCCGACGAGATATCTCGTCATTAGAAGAAAGCTGACCAGATCTTCATCTTGTCATCATCAAAAGATCGACATCACCTTTCCGACGAGATATCTCGTCATTATAAGAAAGCTGACCAGATCTTCATCTTGTCATCATCAAAAGATCGACACCTCCTTGCTGACGAGATATCTCGTCATTAGAAGAAAGCTGACCAGATCATCTCGTCATCATCAAAAGTTAGACACCACCTTTCCGACGAGATATCTCGTCATTAGAAGAAAGGTGACCAGATCTTCATCTTGTCATCATCAAAAGATCGACATCACCTTTCCGACGAGATATCTCGTCATTAGAAGAAAGCTGACCAGATCTTCATCTTGTCATCATCAAAAGATCGACACCTCCTTGCTGACGAGATATCTCGTCATTAGAAGAAAGCTGACCAGATCTTCATCTTGTCATCATCAAAAGATCGACATCACCTTTCCGACGAGATATCTCGTCATTAGAAGAAAGCTGACCAGATCTTCATCTTGTCATCATCAAAAGATCGACACCTCCTTGCTGACGAGATATCTCGTCATTAGAAGAAAGCTGACCAGATCTTCATATCGTCATCATCAAAAGATCGACACCACCTTGCTGACGAGATATCTCATCATTAGAAGAAAGCTGACCAGATCTTCATCTCGTCATCATCAAAAGATCGACACCACCTTGCCGACGAGATATCTCGTCATTAGAAGAAAGCTGACCAGATCTTCATCTCGTCATCATCAAAAGATCGACACCAACTTGCTGACGAGATATCTCGTCATTAGAAGAAAGCTGACCAGATCTTCATCTTGTCATCATCAAAAGATCGACACCACCTTGCCGACGAGATATCTCGTCATTAGAAGAAAGCTGACCAGATCTTCATCTCGTCATCATCAAAAGATCGACACCAACTTGCTGACGAGATATCTCGTCATTAGAAGAAAGCTGACCAGATCTTCATCTCGTCATCATCAAAAGATCGACACCACCTTGCCGACGAGATATCTCGTCATTAGAAGAAAGCTGACCAGATCTTCATCTCGTCATCATCAAAAGATCGACACCACCTTGCCGACGAGGTATCTCGTCATTAGAAGAAAGCTGACCAGATCTTCATCTCGTCATCATCAAAAGATCGACACCACCTTGCCGACGAGATATCTCGTCATTAGAAGAAAGCTGACCAGATCTTTATATCGTCATCATCAAAAGATCGACACCACCTTGCTGACGAGATATCTCATCATTAGAAAAAAGCTGACCAGATCATCTCGTCATCATCAAAAGATCGACACCACCTTGCCGACGAGATATCTCGTCATTAGAAGAAAGCTGATCAGATCTTCATCTCGTCATCATCAAAAGATCGACACCACCTTGCCGACGAGATATCTCGTCATTAGAAGAAAGCTGACCATATCTTCATCTTGTCATCATCAAAAGATCGACACCAACTTGCTGACGATATATATGGTCATTAGAAGAAAGCTGACCAGATCTTCATCTCGTCATCATCAAAAGATCGACACCACCTTGCCGACGAGATATCTCGTCATTAGAAGAAAGCTGACCAGATCTTCATCTCGTCATCATCAAAAGATCGACACCAACTTGCTGACGAGATATCTCGTCATTAGAAGAAAGCTGACCAGATCTTCATCTTGTCATCATCAAAAGATCGACACCACCTTGCCGACGAGATATCTCGTCATTAGAAGAAAGCTGACCAGATCTTCATCTCGTCATCATCAAAAGATCGACACCAACTTGCTGACGAGATATCTCGTCATTAGAAGAAAGCTGACCAGATCTTCATCTCGTCATCATCAAAAGATCGACACCACCTTGCCGACGAGGTATCTCGTCATTAGAAGAAAGCTGACCAGATCTTCATCTCGTCATCATCAAAAGATCGACACCACCTTGCCGACGAGATATCTCGTCATTAGAAGAAAGCTGACCAGATCTTTATATCGTCATCATCAAAAGATCGACACCACCTTGCTGACGAGATATCTCATCATTAGAAAAAAGCTGACCAGATCATCTCGTCATCATCAAAAGATCGACACCACCTTGCCGACGAGATATCTCGTCATTAGAAGAAAGCTGACCAGATCTTCATCTCGTCATCATCAAAAGATCGACACCACCTTGCCTACGAGATATCTCGTCATTAGAAGAAAGCTGACCAGATCTTCATCTCGTCATCATCAAAAGATCGACACCAACTTGCTGACGAGATATCTCGTCATTAGAAGAAAGCTGACCAGATCTTCATCTTGTCATCATCAAAAGATCGACACCACCTTGCCGACGAGATATCTCGTCATTAGAAGAAAGCTGACCAGATCTTCATCTCGTCATCATCAAAAGATCGACACCAACTTGCTGACGAGATATCTCGTCATTAGAAGAAAGCTGACCAGATCTTCATCTCGTCATCATCAAAAGATCGACACCACCTTGCCGACGAGATATCTCGTCATTAGAAGAAAGCTGACCAGATCTTCATCTCGTCATCATCAAAAGATCGACACCACCTTGCCGACGAGGTATCTCGTCATTAGAAGAAAGCTGACCAGATCTTCATCTCGTCATCATCAAAAGATCGACACCACCTTGCCGACGAGATATCTCGTCATTAGAAGAAAGCTGACCAGATCTTTATATCGTCATCATCAAAAGATCGACACCACCTTGCTGACGAGATATCTCATCATTAGAAAAAAGCTGACCAGATCATCTCGTCATCATCAAAAGATCGACACCACCTTGCCGACGAGATATCTCGTCATTAGAAGAAAGCTGATCAGATCTTCATCTCGTCATCATCAAAAGATCGACACCAACTTGCTGACGAGACATCTCGTCATTAGAAGAAAGCTGACCAGATCTTCATCTTGTCATCATCAAAAGATCGACACCACCTTGCCGACGAGATATCTCGTCATTAGAAGAAAGCTGACCAGATCTTCATCTCGTCATCATCAAAAGATCGACACCAACTTGCTGACGAGATATCTCGTCATTAGAAGAAAGCTGACCAGATCTTCATCTCGTCATCATCAAAAGATCGACACCACCTTGCCGACGAGATATCCCGTCATTAGAAGAAAGCTGACCAGATCTTCATCTCGTCATCATCAAAAGATCGACACCACCTTGCCGACGAGGTATCTCGTCATTAGAAGAAAGCTGACCAGATCTTCATCTCGTCATCATCAAAAGATCGACACCACCTTGCCGACGAGATATCTCGTCATTAGAAGAAAGCTGACCAGATCTTCATCTCGTCATCATCAAAAGATCGACACCACCTTGCCGACGAGATATCCCGTCATTAGAAGAAAGCTGACCAGATCTTCATCTCGTCATCATCAAAAGATCGACACCACCTTGCCGACGAGGTATCTCGTCATTAGAAGAAAGCTGACCAGATCTTCATCTCGTCATCATCAAAAGATCGACACCACCTTGCCGACGAGATATCTCGTCATTAGAAGAAAGCTGACCAGATCTTTATATCGTCATCATCAAAAGATCGACACCACCTTGCTGACGAGATATCTCATCATTAGAAAAAAGCTGACCAGATCATCTCGTCATCATCAAAAGATCGACACCACCTTGCCGACGAGATATCTCGTCATTAGAAGAAAGCTGACCAGATCTTCATCTTGTCATCATCAAAAGATCGACACCAACTTGCTGACGATATATATAGTCATTAGAAGAAAGCTGACCAGATCTTCATCTCGTCATCATCAAAAGATCGACACCACCTTGCCGACGAGGTATCTCGTCATTAGAAGAAAGCTGACCAAATCTTCATCTCGTCATCATCAAAAGATCGACACCACCTTGCCGACGAGGTATCTCGTCATTAGAAGAAAGCTGACCAGATCTTCATCTCGTCATCATCAAAAGATCGACACCACCTTGCCGACGAGATATCTCGTCATTAGAAGAAAGCTGACCAGATCTTCATCTTGTCATCATCAAAAGATCGACACCAACTTGCTGACGATATATATGGTCATTAGAAGAAAGCTGACCAGATCTTCATCTCGTCATCATCAAAAGATCGACACCACCTTGCCGACGAGGTATCTCGTCATTAGAAGAAAGCTGACCAGATCTTCATCTCGTCATCATCAAAAGATCGACACCACCTTGCCGACGAGGTATCTCGTCATTAGAAGAAAGCTGACCAGATCTTCATCTCGTCATCATCAAAAGATCGACACCACCTTGCCGACGAGGTATCTCGTCATTAGAAGAAAGCTGACCAGATCTTCATCTCGTCATCATCAAAAGATCGACACCACCTTGCCGACGAGATATCTCGTCATTAGAAGAAAGCTGACCAGATCTTCATCTCGTCATCATCAAAAGATCGACACCAACTTGCTGACGAGATATCTCGTCATTAGAAGAAAGCTGACCATCTCGTCATCATCAAAAGATCGACACCAACTTGCCGACGAGATATCTCGTCATTAGAAGAAAGCTGACCAGATCTTCATCTCGTCATCATCAAAAGATCGACACCACCTTGCCGACGAGGTATCTCGTCATTAGAAGAAAGCTGACCAGATCTTCATCTCGTCATCATCAAAAGATCGACACCACCTTGCCGACGAGGTATCTCGTCATTAGAAGAAAGCTGACCAGATCTTCATCTCGTCATCATCAAAAGATCGACACCACCTTGCCGACGAGATATCTCGTCATTAGAAGAAAGCTGACCAGATCTTCATCTCGTCATCATCAAAAGATCGACACCACCTTGCCGACGAGATATCTCGTCATTAGAAGAAAGCTGACCAGATCTTCATCTCGTCATCATCAAAAGATCGACACCACCTTGCCGACGAGATATCTCGTCATTAGAAGAAAGCTGACCAGATCTTCATCTCGTCATCATCAAAAGATCGACACCACCTTGCCGACGAGATATCTCGTCATTAGAAGAAAGCTGACCAGATCTTCATCTCGTCATCATCAAAAGATCGACACCAACTTGCTGACGAGATATCTCGTCATTAGAAGAAAGCTGACCAGATCTTCATCTCGTCATCATCAAAAGATCGACACCACCTTGCCGACGAGATATCTCGTCATTAGAAGAAAGCTGACCAGATCTTCATCTCGTCATCATCAAAAGATCGACACCACCTTGCCGACGAGATATCTCGTCATTAGAAGAAAGCTGACCAGATCTTCATCTCGTCATCATCAAAAGATCGACACCAACTTGCTGACGAGATATCTCGTCATTAGAAGAAAGCTGACCAGATCTTCATCTCGTCATCATCAAAAGATCGACACCACCTTGCCGACGAGATATCTCGTCATTAGAAGAAAGCTGACCAGATCTTCATCTCGTCATCATCAAAAGATCGACACCACCTTGCCGACGAGATATCTCGTCATTAGAAGAAAGCTGACCAGATCTTCATCTCGTCATCATCAAAAGATCGACACCACCTTGCCGACGAGATATCTCGTCATTAGAAGAAAGCTGACCAGATCTTCATCTCGTCATCATCAAAAGATCGACACCACCTTGCCGACGAGATATCTCGTCATTAGAAGAAAGCTGACCAGATCTTCATCTCGTCATCATCAAAAGATCGACACCACCTTGCCGACGAGATATCTCGTCATTAGAAGAAAGCTGACCAGATCTTCATCTCGTCATCATCAAAAGATCGACACCAACTTGCTGACGAGATATCTCGTCATTAGAAGAAAGCTGACCAGATCTTCATCTCGTCATCATCAAAAGATCGACACCACCTTGCCGACGAGATATCCCGTCATTAGAAGAAAGCTGACCAGATCTTCATCTCGTCATCATCAAAAGATCGACACCACCTTGCCGACGAGGTATCTCGTCATTAGAAGAAAGCTGACCAGATCTTCATCTCGTCATCATCAAAAGATCGACACCACCTTGCCGACGAGATATCTCGTCATTAGAAGAAAGCTGACCAGATCTTTATATCGTCATCATCAAAAGATCGACACCACCTTGCTGACGAGATATCTCATCATTAGAAAAAAGCTGACCAGATCATCTCGTCATCATCAAAAGATCGACACCACCTTGCCGACGAGATATCTCGTCATTAGAAGAAAGCTGACCAGATCTTCATCTTGTCATCATCAAAAGATCGACACCAACTTGCTGACGATATATATGGTCATTAGAAGAAAGCTGACCAGATCTTCATCTCGTCATCATCAAAAGATCGACACCACCTTGCCGACGAGGTATCTCGTCATTAGAAGAAAGCTGACCAGATCTTCATCTCGTCATCATCAAAAGATCGACACCACCTTGCCGACGAGGTATCTCGTCATTAGAAGAAAGCTGACCAGATCTTCATCTCGTCATCATCAAAAGATCGACACCACCTTGCCGACGAGATATCTCGTCATTAGAAGAAAGCTGACCAGATCTTCATCTTGTCATCATCAAAAGATCGACACCAACTTGCTGACGATATATATGGTCATTAGAAGAAAGCTGACCAGATCTTCATCTCGTCATCATCAAAAGATCGACACCACCTTGCCGACGAGGTATCTCGTCATTAGAAGAAAGCTGACCAGATCTTCATCTCGTCATCATCAAAAGATCGACACCACCTTGCCGACGAGGTATCTCGTCATTAGAAGAAAGCTGACCAGATCTTCATCTCGTCATCATCAAAAGATCGACACCACCTTGCCGACGAGGTATCTCGTCATTAGAAGAAAGCTGACCAGATCTTCATCTCGTCATCATCAAAAGATCGACACCACCTTGCCGACGAGATATCTCGTCATTAGAAGAAAGCTGACCAGATCTTCATCTCGTCATCATCAAAAGATCGACACCAACTTGCCGACGAGATATCTCGTCATTAGAAGAAAGCTGACCAGATCTTCATCTCGTCATCATCAAAAGATCGACACCACCTTGCCGACGAGATATCTCGTCATTAGAAGAAAGCTGACCAGATCTTCATCTCGTCATCATCAAAAGATCGACACCACCTTGCCGACGAGGTATCTCGTCATTAGAAGAAAGCTGACCAGATCTTCATCTCGTCATCATCAAAAGATCGACACCACCTTGCCGACGAGGTATCTCGTCATTAGAAGAAAGCTGACCAGATCTTCATCTCGTCATCATCAAAAGATCGACACCACCTTGCCGACGAGATATCTCGTCATTA
The DNA here is from genome assembly GCA_933210815.1 of Meta bourneti. Taxonomy (NCBI): domain Eukaryota; kingdom Metazoa; phylum Arthropoda; class Arachnida; order Araneae; family Tetragnathidae; genus Meta; species Meta bourneti. The sequence continues at coordinate 57,169,122 of OW119932.1, read as the reverse complement.
GAAGAAAGCTGACCAGATCTTTATATCGTCATCATAACAAAAATAGACATTAGAAAAATTATCTCGTCACTAGAAAAGTTGGTCAGATCTTAATGGACGAAATATCTCTTCGGAACAACTTGGAGGGTTAATAGAGTACAAAGATGTATTTTCGTTATTAAAATGCTCTCATATTCATAAGATAAAATACCATTTCGTACATTAACCCTTCTGGTAGTTCATCTTTGCGTCGAAAACCAGACTATAGTGGGCAGCCTTTAATGCAAATACCTGTTCCAAAATGTCACCAGTTCTAGGCAAGGAACAATTTGTTTCCTTGGAGTGAGTAATAGAGCAGTTCTCCCTCGAAGAGGTATCTCGTCATTAGCAAAATTGATCAGATCTTGGATAAGATATCTCGTCAAAACCATTTTGGAGGGCTAACCATCTAATTTTGCTTTTACATCTTTTAACAAACGATGGTAGTTATGTATACGACTCTGTCATGCTGTATGCCGTTTTTTCCATCCAAACCTTTAACTCATGTGCGTAATTTTTTCCAATATTTCACACTCTTATTCGATTATTAATGCGTCCTGGCATATTTTGGAAAGATTTTTTTCTTGTCCAAGAGCCTGTTACATTTAAATCGAGGCCTTTCTGAAAATCAAAATGTTATCAGTGAAAAACTTTCCTTTAAAAACTAACTCTAGCGCGGCCTTTTTTAACGTTTATCTAGTCCACAATCCATGAAAAAAGTAGTCCACAACCCATGAAAAAAGTAGTCCACAACATAATACATGTAGTCCACAACCCATGAAAAAGTAGTCCACAACCCATGAAAAAGGTAGTCCACAACCCATGAAAAAAGGAGTCCACAACCCATGAAAAAAGTAGTCCACAACATTATAATGTAGTCTGTAGCAAGATACATATGTAGTCCACAACATGTACAATAAAGTCCATACCATAATACATATAGTCTACAACATGTGTAATGTTATCCACAAGATGCATTATGTAATTAACAACATGTGTAATGTCATCCACAACATGCATTATGTAATTCACATGATACATGTTTTCCACAATATGTATGATGAAGTCCACAATATTTATAATGTAATCCACAGCATGAAATATAGTAAGGCTACTAAACATAAACATATTTTTAAATCAAGTAATATATTTCATCATTTTACGGCTTATATTTCAAAACCGAGGACAGTAAAAAGTTTAAAAATGACGCTCATACATTATGCTCTTACAGATATGCCATTATTTTCTTAAAATGCGACTATATGACCATCTAATGGGTCTAATGTGGAATTTAATAGTACATATAGATGCATTTTCGTAATAAATGCGCTCGTGTCTCTAAGATAAACTTACTATTTCGTACATTAACCATTCCATTCTGTTTTTACATCTTTCAACAAACTGCCTTAATTACTTATACGACGCCTTGTCATGCTGCATTCAGTTTGTACCATCCGAACCTTCAACCAGTACGTGGTAATTTTTTTTCTCCATCTCCTTATTTAATGAATAATGTCCTTATACACTTGAAAGATTTTTTCTGTCCTAAAGCTTGCTATTGCATTTACTTCGATGCCATTCTGAAACTCGAAATGTTGTCAGTGAAAAAACCTGCCATTAAAAGCCAGCCCTAAATGGACTGAGTAGTCCTGCAAAGCCATGTTGCTAAATGGATTTCTGCAGAGAAATTAATTTAAATGCGTCCCAATCGCAAGGGTGATAAGCCAGCATCGTAAAATGCCATAAAATAGCAATGGATGCCATGACTAGACATACCAGAGAAGCTTCTCGACAAGCTTCTAACGAAGTTTATTAAAAGGTTTCCAGAGTTTTTTGCAGGAGAGTGGCAACGCCATGGAATCGCTAATGGAACGGGTTGAGTTTATATCATATATAACGTTTTTTGGTTTAGCCATAAAATTAGATAAGGAAGAGTGGGTTTTTTACTGTTGCTGGCAATTACCTCAGGGGGAAGATCGATGGCGTTTAAGAATTGCTTGAACTTAATTGGATTGATGTTCGAAAAAGGAGGGGAATCAAAGTTGATTTCGAAATTGCTTTTTTTTCACTTGATTATGCAGCGGGATTGATCCCGGGCCGTCGCCAATAGCCCGTTGTGTTGCTCCAGTAAATTGAAGGCTATGGTTTTAAATAGGCTTCACAGGCAAATGTTTAAGATTGTATTTGAATATAATTGTGTCAACAAAAATTGGAAACCTGATTGGTTGTTTCGACGAGGTCGAGGAGGTTGTTTTGACGAGGTGTCTAGTCATTAGCAAAATTGACCAGGTCTTGATGGATGAGACATATCACCACAAAAAGAAAACTGATCAGATTGTGATCTATTCATCATAAAAAAAATCCGCAAAATATCGATGGACGAGTATCTCCCCGAAACTACTTAGAAGGTTAATGGGTTACTTGGGAAGCATGTTATTTTGCTAATTTCGATTAATACGTTTTTTAGTTTTACTTTCTTCAAAATTACGGAGCGTCTTTGAATCTTTTCCTTCGGGATTGATCCCGGACAGTCGTCAATAGCCGTTGTGTTGCTCCAGTGTGACGTTAATTAATTACCATTACCATCATGCAGTCCAACACAGCTACTGATTGTCCAAACGCATCTGCATAAATTCCTTGATATCCTATTAAATACCTCTTAAATTAGATGGTAGGTTGTTCAAATGATTTCCTTGAAAAAAGCATAATTAAAACCCTTAATGTTTCACAACAAAAGCAAATATTTACTTCACAAGAAACAAGGTGTAGCACTACTACTTGGAGCACACAAATTGAAAGCACATATTTCACGCACTGCTATCTTACTCCCTGAAGCAAGGAAGATCAAGGTAAATGCATTAATTAAAAGTGAGTGAAGGAGGTATTAATTAAATTCCTACGCAACAACGAGATTATTAATTAGGCGAGGAGAAAGTCACGCGGAAACACTTCTATTATCTTTCGTGTTTACCTTCCTTCCTGAGATCCATGATATCTTTCCTAGACTTTCAATGATTACTGACACGCAACAAGTGTAGGACGAAAATGTATTTATACAGTCCCTGCTCTAATGTGTCAGACCCTTACTGAGGGATGATATTCTCTGAATCGAAAAAATAAATTGAGGAAAATTTCGCTGGGACACACTTCTATGAAGGAGCTTTTCGTACTCATCTTAGTATAGGAAGAATCTAGGCATTATACCAGCATTTGTGAAGTTTTAATTTCGATGAGAAATTTAATTTTAACGTGTCAGGCAACTGAGGTCACCGTTTTCTATGTTTAACTCAAATGACTATAATTCTATCTCCACGATATCTAGTTCAGACTTTTTATAATTGTTGACGTGCGATAAATATAGGACGAAAATTTATTTATACAGCCCCTCCTCTGATGCGTCAGACCAATATTTCCCCAACTTCGGGACGGTATTTGGTTGGTTGTTTTGGGGTTTTATGGCGCAAGGGCCATATTTGGCCATGCTGCGCCAGACACAAGACATACAATATCAAGTAATAGACATGCACGCACAATGCGTTTTACTGACAGTTGAGAAAAATACACCCAGGGATGAATGAACCTGACAGAAATCGAACCTGCGCCTACAAATCGAAAGTTGCTAGAGCAGTGGACATACCCTCTGAGCCATGACGGTCCCGGAGATGGTATTTGGGGAATCGAAAAAAAATAAATGGAGGAAAATTTCGCTTGGACACACACTTTTATGAATTCGCTTTAGAAACTGTCTTTTTTGTAGAGAATAAAGTCTAGACATCATACCAGGATCTGATCAGTTTTGCTAATGACGAGATACCTCGTCGAAATAACCACCAGGAGATTTAAGGTTGGTTAGCTGGTAGTTAACATCGCACAGGTGAAACACAGTGGGCTATTGGCGACGGTCGGGGATCAATCCTCAAAGGAAAGATCCGACGATAATCTACATAATTTTGAATCACAGTCAGACAGGATGGTTATGGAACGGCACAATGTAGCTCAGAGATTGTATGAAGCCTTTTCACATAAAAAGCCAGAACTTTTTCCTAAATTCAACAAGGACAGACCATCAAAATGTAATTTTTTCCCGTCATGTACACCACCTAAAGTACTTTTATTCAAATGAATTTCGGAGAACTAACAGTTTTTTATATTATCGCCTCAAGAACATTGCAAAAGCGTGCTCAAGTTCTTTATCCAACACATGGTTAAGATATTTATTTTTATCTTTTGTCTGCAGATTGAAAAAGTGTGTGCAAAAACCTCACCACGATTCTGCTTTTTTAACCCGAGTTTACCTTTAAGAGTTCTTTGTTTTAGTCTTATAACATCACGAGTTCTTTTCAACTACTTCCAAAAACATGAAAAAATAATTTTTTTAACCAGGAACTACTTCAGAAATCGATTAAAAATGTCCTGCCATAAATTCACGCCAGGACACTGATTCTAGATTTTATGATTTCGGATTGCCCGGAAGTGGAGTACGGGATTTCTTCCAAAAATAGGAACCGAAAACACCTCAGGTTCTCTAAATAAAGATTTGTATAATACAAATTAATAAATAATTAATTATTTTAACCTTTTGAGGTTCACAACCACATAATTCCACCTCATTGCAACCTTAAGTCTTCCCTGTATGACATCTAACCAGTTTTAGATTTCTTGAATAATAAATCTTTCCAAATGATTCTATTCTAAGAAAGGGACCAATAGAATCTTTTCAAGTGTTTATATTCTAAGGAAATGATGAATAGAATGCTTCCAAAAGATTATATTCAAAGAAAATGGCCAACAGAATACTTCCAAACGATTTTATTAAAATATAACCAAAACAATCTTTCTAAAGAATTGTATTCTGGGGAAAAGACCAATCCTTCCAATGCATTTTATTCTAAAGAAAGGAATAATAAAATCCCCTTTCTATCGAGTCTCTTCAAAGAAAATGGCCAATAAAATCTTTCCAAACGATTCTATTAAAAATGGCCAAAAAAATCTTTTTAAAGAATTGTATTCTGTGGGAAGACCAAGGAAATCATTCCAACGGATTCTTATTCTAAAGAAAGGAATAATAAAATCCCCTTTCTAACGAGTCTTTAAAGAAAATGGCCAATAGAATCTTTTCAAATGATTCTTATTCAAAGGAAAAAATCAACAGAATCTTTCCAAAGTATTCTAATCTAAGAAAATGATCAATAATCTTTCTGAAGGTTGAAAGAATCCATGGACACTTTCAAACAAAGTATATGGTTATTTAGTCCTTATATGAGTGTTGTAGGGTAAAAGCAATACTATACTACTCGAAATTCTCGTGACGGTCAGAGAGTTAATGTTTGACCACTGACGGCCTTCGGCACTACAAAGGGCGAACTGACTACTATTTGAGATTATACCTGTAGGTAAGCCCCGTTGCTTCCAATAGACAATCACCAATATCCATGCATTTACAAACCAAGATTCGAATTGGGACCTACTAGGAGGCAGACAAACGCTATGACCACTATACCAGATAAGCGGACCAAATAGTAGACAAATATTTATATTTAACCTTCTGTGCTTTGAGCACGTCATTATTCCACTATACTACCCGTAGATTTTCCAGAGTGATTTCTAACCAGTTTTAGACGTTTTTACTAATTCAATCCTTTGTCTCTTTCAACCAATATATGGGGTTGCAGGGTTCAGGCAATAGTATATTACTCGGAAATTTCGTGACGCTTAAAAGGTTCATGCTCCGTAACCCCAACGCCTTTTCATAATTGACTTTCAAACGTTAAAAGTACATTACTCAAGGTGTATGTATAGACTAAAAATCCGAAGATTGACCAGAATCTTCATATCTTTTATTGCTTCAAAATGTAGAGCAACTTCTTAGCTTTCAAATAATACCCAAAAATTGTAAATATTCAAAGTATTTTTCTAGTTACAAGTGTTTTTTGATGGGTATTGTCGCTTGTACAAACATGTTTCCAAAACTTTAAACTCAACTTCTGAACAACTGTTTTTGCAATATGATACTTCGTTAAACAGTAATAACTCACCAATGAATGTATCGTAATTATTTTTATATCGTTATGATCTATATAATACAGTGGATGTTTTGACCCTCAGTCAGTCATTAGTAAGGAAATGAAATTTTAGTTTATTTTTAAATATCGAAATTCCAGAAAAAAATCTTGATTTTTAGATTTCTTCTGTGAGAAATATTGTAAAAAAACCTATTCTCTCTAGCAACTTGACGGGGGATCAAAACATAGAGAATAATATCAGAAATAATTTCCATGAATTGCCTTTCTGAGCAAATTAGAATTTTAGGTCTCTTCAAAAAACTTGCTGATTTGCTAATTAAATCTAAATTGGATCATTAATGATTAGCTTAATCTGAGTTTTTCACACTGAAATGATGCTAAGCACAAACCAATGACCTATTGTAAAAAAACTGGATTTTTAAATTAAAAATTAAAAAATCTTTTAGTGTATACGTACACTTTAAGGCAACAACGACGGCTCTTCTTTTTACTGCAAATGACGAAATGCATTCTGAAAGACCGAAGTGTCAGGAAATGGGTGTTGAGAACATATAAAATATTCGCTGGATTCCATAAGAATATCAAAAGATGTATAAGTGTACCCGCTGTTCCAGATATCAGACCCGAAAACCAACGCTTCTTGACTCGTCAAGAAGCGCTGATTTGAATTTAAGCGAAGAATGAATTTTCCTCTTACCTGCAGTCCAGCGAGGTCGGCAGCTGAAGTTTCGTCCACACCCGTAATGTAGATTCCCAGTCCATACTCAGCACCACCGCGTATCATAAGACCCAGGGCTAACCCATCTTCCACTGATACTATCACCTGAAAGGAAACAAAAACATGGTCTCAATAACGTGTACGGTCTATATAACACAAGAATTACATCGATCAAGTTTGAACGGTGTAGCGGTGTCGCGCTATTCTTTTATTGGACAAAAAGCTAACTCCCCGCGTACACCACAAAAGTACAACATGGGCTAACAGAAGTTGATTAATGAAATAAATAATGGAATTAAAAATGTAACTAAAATTACAAGATTTTATGAACTTAAATTAAAAGAAAGGCGGATTAGATCCAACAAAAACAGTTACACTGGCCATGGTTTATCCAATCTTCTCAAATCGTTTTGAAGGTGTATTCTGGAATTATCAAGTGTAAGGCAACTGAAAAGTAAATTATCCATATCTTGAGGCTGCTCTTTTGAACAATCGCACAGATCATTAGTCAGAAGATTAAACCTATATAGGTATTCAGCAAAATTTCTACGGCCAGATAAGAATTGCGTGATTTTAAAGTTTGTGAAGAAAAGTAATTCTAAGTTCTTTGCCGAAGAGTAGGAAAATTTTTTTGGTGTGGCCAGCTTTCTCAGACGAGACATTCTCTTCGTTCCACTTAACATGCTTGTCACAACGTAAGTTTTTCATATAATACTTAGAAATGTTAATATTTACATCAGCTGCTAAATTCAGAGTCTTTGGTTAAAATATCAGCTCTTCTGTTTCTATCAATCCCGTTTTTAAGAGAAGTTATTGTTAAAAGCTTTTCAACGACTAATTTTTCTGTGCTCGCAACATTGTTAAGTAAATGTGGAGAGGCAAAATCACTGCAAATGAGGCAAGTAAGAACAATTTCTATTTCTTTTAACCACTTATATACTGTGGAAATAAGGTGGTCTCTATTGGAACATGGTTTTAGTTGCCTCTCTAAGTTCCACAAGAGCTTATTTTACCGGCACTTGCGACACTATGAACATACATATCTAGACTGGGATTTGTACCCAGAGCTTTATTTATTGTTCATGACCCAGAGCCTACCAACAAAAGTTTGCCGTCGGATAAGAGGTAGCCGGGAGGAGACTCGAGGCTACACAGGAGTCAGCACTTGAACCTAGGTAGTATTTACGTACATGCATCCAAAACATGTTAATACAGATACATTTAAAATCATCCGCCTGCAAGCGGGTACAGGATAAGAAAAAATAGAAAGCTTCAGGAAAAACAGAGTTGTCTATAAATAACAACACCAAAAAAAATTTTAAAGACAAAAATAAATGCGAAAACTCAGTTATTATACATGCACATAAAAATTTTGAGAGAAGACGAAGACAAATGCCAAAGCTTAATTACTAAACACTTAAAGAATGCAAACAAAAATGTTGAAGAAAGTCGAACATAAAAGAGTAAATTATGCATAAAAATCTTCGAACAGAATCGGACATACATTTGAATAAATAACATTATTATAACATTATATATAAGTATATACAGATAACATACACAAAAAAGATAAGCTCATGGGATGAATATGTATAGGTTTGAGAGCCCGCCACCTGTCTCCAATCCAGGGTTTGCACCACACCGTCCGCGGGGATGGAAGACTCGGACACACTGCCGAATCCGCCAGGGACTGCTTGTTATTAATAACATTATTTAGACACGTTATCTTGCTTTCGGATGTTGATATCTAGAGCTAATTGAAACGAGAACTTGAGTGCTAACCACACTGCTATCAGGTTGGCACTATGAGCCGCTTTTTCTGTCAAACTAAATGTAGATGGTTGTGTTTTTACTATGGGACTTTCTTCCTGTATATATTCCAGACGTAACACGTGGTTTGTTTGTCGAATACAGTAGGTAAGTAGTGGAATTGACGTCGTACTCGAGCAACACAATGGTTTATTGGCGACGGTTCGAGATATATCCCGAAGGGAAGGAGGGCCGTGGTAGCCCGGTTGGAAGAGCAACGGATTAGCAATAGGAGGGTTGCGAGTTCGAAACTAGGTCCAGTCAAAGACCGTCGTGTACACGGGAGAAGGTGCACGTCGAATTTATCGTGGTCTCAAATGTCCTCGAGTTGGCGTGGTGTGGAAGTTTGGAGAGAGCGGTGCCAGCTCAGGTGTTGACCTCGTCATCTGACCGTGGTTCAAAATTATGTGTTGTTGTCCTTGGATCTTTTCGTGGGGATTGATCCCGGACCATCGCCATCACCCGTTGTATTACTCCAGTGCGACGTTAATCAATTACCACTACCAGTACCCGAAGGGAAGGATTCCAGGGCAACACCTCATAATTTCGAACCATGGTCAGATGATGAGGTCAACACATGAGCTGGCACCCCACTCTCCAAACCTCCACACCACTCCATCGTGAAAAAGCATGGGCAATATATATTGAAAAAGGATGTTATTGTAAGCTGTCTATTTTTATTAAAATGTTTAGATGCATCTTGGGTGGGTATTGACTGACATTCGGAAAAACATCCAAACGCATCCTAAGCAAAATACGACGCGCGCACGCGAACGATCTTCGATTTAAGACAAGAAAATTACCCCGAAATCTAATCCCCCACCTTTCCACCAAACTCCACGCGGAGTCGGGAAAAGTCCGTTACAGACAGCCCATCCTGCCAAATCCGATTTCACGCATGCGCAGGGACGTCAATGTATCATTTCACACTCCGAATCACATTCCTTCTTTCTCCCCCACAAAAAAAAACCCAAAAAGGCTGCCGAAAGAGTCTGATACCAGGCTGCGAACTATTCCTGGATTCTGAAGAGGAAAAAATCGGAAAGCGTCGCGTTTCGAAATGTAAAATAAAGCGGAAATCCAATCCCGCTCCCTTTTCTCCGGAAATCCCCTGGGAGACAACCGTCACTGTTCAAAAAATCCCCTCCGGACTCGGTCCTGCCTGTAACCGTGTTCCGATGGAATGTGAAATGAAGTATGGATCAGGACGTATTTGTCCACAGCGGTAACGGTGAGGGATAGTATGTATTGCGGGCTTAGAATAGTACGTGCTTTTGAAGCGTTGTTGATGCTTTAAGGGCCTAGTATTGTCCTGAACCGCCGTGTGTAATAAATGTTTGGATGTTTGGGTTTGGGGGCGCAAGGGACAAGGTGGAAGGACCCACGTACTATTCTAAGCCCGCAATAAACACTATCCCTCACTGCTACCCTTGTGGACAAATACGTCCTGATCAATACTTCATTTCCAAACACAAGACAGAACATGGCCCAATAAAAGTATAAGATATTTAAAAATGTAACGAGTGAACTACGAGCGCAGCGCCAGCTAAGGAGCTATGAACCTCAGAACTGTTGACGAACTAAAAGCGAGAACAGAAACAGTTTCACGCTGGCTGTGATCATGAACACACCCCTGTAACCTTTTTCCACCGAGATATTTTAATGTATGTGTATGTACTTGTGTATGTAAATTTTATGTCAACTTCAGACTTAAACATTTGTCAATGGTTAGAGCTACTCCAGGTTCATTCCATTACAAAAATTAATAGTCTAAGATGAAGATAAAATGTAGATTTAAGGGATGTAAAATGTATAGATGCGAAAAAATTATTGAAGCAATAGTCAGGTGATCAAACACGATCATCGCCTGCAGCATAACTAATGAAACTGAAGAAGTGAATTTACATATATAAAATTTTGAGTGAAATTTAAAAGATGGAAATTATTAGATGAAGTCAACTGAATGTAAAAACGCGAAAAGGTTTGAATGGGGATTTCCATAATCAAATCTCGCAGATTTAAAATAGTGATTTTAAGAAATTTGGTACGTTGATGATTAAAAACAGGAGAGACAATTAAAATGTGATAAACAGAAAATGAAGTAGAGCGTGAGTTGGCAAATGGGTGAGCTCTCTCCTAGTAAAATATAACGATGAAACGCTTGGTTGCTATTGAGTAAAAGTGACCAACAGGCCACTTGGAAACCTCTTAAGGGACCGATGATTGTAGAGTAGATTTAACCCCAACCATTATTTCTTATATAACCTGATTCCTTTTTGTTATCAGAATGAAAAGAACCTATGTGGATATGAGTGTTTCAGTGGTCTCAATCATAGACGTGAAATATAAGTAGACTGAGTACTGTTATTGATAGGAGCTTCAAAAAGTGTGACCAACATGTCGACTAGTAGTCACGTGACTGCTCCGTGAAAAATTGACTTGGTTGATCGATTTGGTATCTTATCACCTCGTTTGTCGATGTAACATCTTATGACAGAGTAGATGTGTGAATATGTGTTTCTATGGAGTGGTGACAAAAGCGGTGAAATCGCCGAAGTCTACTATCAGATTATAAATCAATGGTCTTCTCTCGTCCCGTGGACCAATCAGACGATGAATGTTCTTTTGCTCCCGGTAGACGAAAGCAGTCTAAGGGTCATGTTACTACTAGTTTTGGTCACATGATATAAAAATGTTACCATTGCTCACACTATTTTTATATTTCCTCTATGGTATCAACCTGCGAGTTGTTGGCGACGTATGTTCAATTCTTTCTCTAGTTCTGGGTCGATAAGACTTTCCTTGCGTGGGTATGTCCATTTACTTGAAGTGGTTCAAAAGTACGTGGTGTTATCTTCGGATCTTTACCTTTGGGATTGATCCCAGGACAGTCGCCAATAGCCCGTGTGTTGCTCCAGTGCGACCTACTACCTTTCTGCCCGTTGTGTTGCCGAGTAACTACCTACCTACCTACCTTTCTGTTGTAGTCGAAGTGATTTTATTTTACTATTACATTTTCGTTCTACATGGAATATTTTAGACGGAATGTTCTGCATGGAATATTCTAGATTGATTGCACAGGAAAACGAGTAACAGTAGAAAAACATATACGAACGAGTAAATCAATTAAATAAATAAATTAAAATACATTCAGCAGATTATTAGAATACTAGGGAGCATCTTGCATGTGCACAAATAAAATATGAATCAACACTTTCAATCAATAGTTTAAAAAAATACTACACTATTCGGAATTCTCGTGACGCTTAGAGGATCAAAAAGTATTTTAATATGAAATATATATTTATCATAAATATAACAATGCAACCCACATTACATTAAAAAGATATGGAGTATCTGTAGATAATTAAAATTTAAATTTCGTCCACTATCAAATTTGGAGTTGAATTACAATGGAAGTTGGTATTTCAATTGAAAAAGTATTGGATGCCACATTATGATTTTATCAACTGCATCATTAGAACTTTTATTAAAAGTATCATTACATACCTTGCATCGATTTTGTAATTCTCATTACATACTTCTAGAGGCTTATTTCAATGTGTCTTTAACAATTTATATAATTATAACCTTATAAAAATAACATAGCTAGAAGAATACTTAATGATGGTAAACAAACTTTTATTTAAAAAATAATTAACTTCATTATTTCATCATATCTATATAAATAAAAATGGAGTATTTGTTTGTACATTGAATATTTTCGACCCATTTCAAGTTATCGTTTTGGGCCCTTCTAATGCAAAATCTGCGTTTTCCGCATTTGATGTCTGTCTATCTGTCTGTATGTGTGTGCAGTACTACGTCCAAACAGCAGCGTGTATTTTCATGAAACTTTGCATACTGTGAGTAGTTACATTCATTAAGTGACTGAACTTGGTTGCGTAAGTCTGTCCGTCTTTCCTCCTATGTTTGATTTTGTGTCTGTACAAGTATCACATAAAATTTGTTCAACATATTTTAATGCAATGTTCTAAATTTGATACACAGTACTTTAATTTAGTGAATACATTTTTTGAAATTTCTTTGCTAACAGTTGTTTTAACAATTTATTAATCATAACCCTTTAAAAAATAGCATGGCTAGAATACTTAAGGATGGCAAACAAACTTTTATTTAAAAAATAATTAACTTTATTGTTTTACCAAACGGGTTGAATATATTTTCATGAAACTGCATACTTTGAGCACTTGCATTCACTTAATGACTGAACTTGGTTGCCTTGATTTGTCTGTCTTCCTGTTCTGTCTGATTTTGTGTTTGTGCAAGTATTACATAAAATGTATTTAACAGATTTTAATACACAATGTTCTTTATTTTATAAATTATATTTTTGTTTAATGAATACGTTATTTGAATAGCCTTTGCTTACAAATTTGACTCGTTTAATACCAAAAGATCTGAATATGAAAGCTTAAATCAATCATAATTTGGCAGTTTGGGAGAAGCTGGAATGTTTATTGATCATTGCGATTACTTGGATTGTTTTACCAGTCCTGCTGATATAGCAATTATTTTTCCAACCCGAGCAAGGTCAGGAAATTGTGCTAGTTATTTATAAGAATAAACAAATTCCACGTCAATTAACATTTATGACCCAAATTTTTGATATTTTTGTCTATTTAAAGTATTTCCATGATTTCTAATGCTTTTCTGTTTACCATAGTTTGAGCTTGATATTCTTTAGTAATATCATCCGTTATATTTGCTTCACCGTTTCAAAATTTACCCTGGTACTTAGCCCTCCTAGTGGTTGTCTCGATGAGGTATTTCGTCCTTTCCAAAATTGACCAGATCATGATGGACGAGATATCTCGTCATTAGAAGAAAATTGACCACATCCTGATCTCGTCATCGTCAAAAAATCGGCAATATCTTGATGACGAGTATCTCGTCATTAGCAAAATTAGTCAGATCCTGATGAAAGATATATCTCGTCGAAACTACTTGGGTTAAGAAAATACTAATCCTAACTTTGGGGTCTCCATATTTCCTAGCGTCATGTGAAATGGCATCGGGAAGCTACAAAACTGCAAACTCTGAAATATGCTTGACTACGAAGTAAAGTAAATATTTGGAAAATTAAATAAAGATAGATTTTTGGTTGTTTCAAAACAATATAACCTAAGAAAAATACGAAATTTTTAACACTTTGTGAATCTTTCATAGGTAAATAACGTGAATTTAAAATATTTTGAAAAGCAAACATTGAGCTTTGGAAGCTGTCAAACTTTTAAGAATCAATCATCGACTTAAAAAGAGTTCCCAGCTTTTTCTACTCTTAACAGCTATGAAAAATGATGTTTTGCGCATTCATTTTTAAAAACAGAATATCTAGACACAATTTGTGATAAATTGTTCAGTGTTTTAAGCACATTTATATTGCTTCTACACATTTCATTGAAAGTACTTTCCGTACACAGATAGTGTCCAGGATTAGACACGATTGAATATAATCTCCATAGGTAATTGTAAGAAATATATTTAAAGTGGGAAAATTGAATAATTCTGTTAGAATATGCATCTAAAGCTGTGTTTGATAACGAATCCTACGCATTCGATTACAAATATGAAAATAACGCAATTGTACGAATGCGACACGACTGAACAGTCCTAATCTGAAATTGTTAGAAAAATCTGAAATTCTAAGTGAAAAATCTTATAATGCTGTTCCAGTAGATGAATCGAAAATGCTGTAAGATAACGAATCCAATACGATTTCACTGCAAATATAATATACGACATGACTGAACAAACATATTCTTCACAGAAATTGCTAAAAAAATAGCGTTTGGTGAATGAAAAACGTAGTATACTGTTCTAGAACATGAATCGAAAATCTCGCTCCTTAACGAATTTAAAACGCATTCAATTACAAATACAAAACAGTTATGTAGAATTCGACACATTTGAACAAAATCTCTTACCAGAAATTACTAAAAATAGCGTTTTTTGAATGAAAAAATTTGAACACTGTTCTAGAACATGAATCGCAAACCCCGTTCGGTAACGAATTACCAATAAATAGTTTTTACACTTGAAAAAACACAGAACACTGACCTAGAACAAGAATCGAATTCGACTACAAATATTAATTCATTTCCAAACCTTGAAATCTCTAGGCATCGAATTCTCAATGCCTCTACATGGATCAAGAGAGATTCCATCTGAGTTATTACAAATTTCACACCGATAATTTGGAATTATTGGACGCCGGAAATCCCCGCTTAAGGTCATCACAGTGCACACCGCCAGCTTGCTTGCTCACGTCCATCAACCTTCAGACATCCCTCTTAATAGATGACCCGCCATGTTTAAATAATTGATTATGAACCTGACATAGTAATACTGTATGATGGCGCATAGCCAGACTCCGTGTAGTAAGGCATCAATTTCTAAAAGTCTGTGTATTACAATAGGGAAGTAGAGGAGGAATGGGACTGGCTGTGCGGAATCTGGAAAGATCAAAATGGGTCGGTATATTTAAGGACCGAATGGGGTTGGCATACATGTGACAATTTATACTGTAGAACCTTGATTATCCGAGGTAATGTGGACCGAGGCCACCTCGGTTAAACGGAATTTCGGATAATACGGATGTAGTAACACAAACCATTTATACGAAGTGTAGAAAAATGTATGTGTAGCATGTTACTACTACAGCCATTGAAATATTCATAAAGGAAGCATTAAGAATAATCTATACTCGAATTTGTGCCCCAATATGCATTTATTGTGATTAATTTAACAATAAATCTAGACGTGAGTTATGATCGTTTTACACTCTTTTGAAAAAAGTCTTAACGGTATTCTGTTTCGTTGCAATTTCGCATACGTAAACTGCATCATTTCATCTTTCACACCAATGTATTTTAAACTGCATTTTACTTTTTCATGCATCTAATGAGATGTTTTTATGAATACTTTTTCACACTTTTGACGTGTTTATTTTGTTTCCACGTTGCTTACTTAATTACTTTATCATCATGCTTTTAATGTCGGTCTGGTTGCTAAAATGATATTTAAAAATCTATTTTTGCTGGATTTTATTGTGTCTTGCGTTTTTCGTAGCTATCCAATTTTGAATCTTGAACCATAAAATCCAAACCAACCATCTCCCCACCTAACCAGTCATAGACAAAGCGCGTAATTTCGTGCTCGAAATTTTTGTCGAAGGTTAAAAAACTCGGTATCAAATTGAGCTCCAATAACACTGACACTAGGTTAATAGGAATTAGGATAATCAAGTTCTGTATCATATAATTGATTAACGAAGATTCGGGACAGCTGCTTCCATCGCAAATTCCGATTTAATATTGCAGGATGCACTTGATCTCCCATGATGTTCAAGTATTGCATGGCTAACTGTCTACAGTCCAGAGACACTAGGGGACCGGTACCAAACAAGCAGAACATGCCACACACCATGATACTCCTACCAGACCCTAGAATTGTGCGAACAAGGCAATATGAGTTCATGGCTTCATGGGCTACTCCCCAAATTCTACGCCTTCCGTCGGTGCAAAACAAGGTGTAGTGTGATTTGTCTGACCACATCACCTTTTTCCAATCTCAGATGTCCAATTACGTCTTTCTCCACTTTCAGTGTGCGTCACAAAACCTTTCACACTGTTTGAATCTGTATTCCGCAACCTGAATTATTGATTCTGAAAGACAATTCTCGTCAATAAGAATAGCGGTTCCGATGTTGAAAGGATACTCCTACCAGATCCTAGAATTGTGCGAACTAGGCAATATGGGTTCATGGCTTCATGGGCTTCTCGCCAAACTCTACTCCTTCCGTCGGTACAAAACAAGGTGTAGTGTGATTCGTCTGACCACATCACCTTTTTCCAATCTCAGATGTCCAATTACGTCTTTCTCCACTTTTAGTGTGCGTCACAAAACCTTTCACACTGTTTGAATCTGTATTCCGCAACCTGAATTATTGATTCTGAAAGACAATTCTCGTCAATAAGAATAGCGGTTCCGATGTTGAAAGGATACTCCTACCAGACCCTAGAATTGTGCGAACAAGGCAATATGAGTTCATGGCTTCATGGGCTACTCCCCAAATTCTACGCCTTCCGTCGGTGCAAAACAAGGTGTAGTGTGATTTGTCTGACCACATCACCTTTTTCCAATCTCAGATGTCCAATTACGTCTTTCTCCACTTTCAGTGTGCGTCACAAAACCTTTCACACTGTTTGAATCTGTATTCCGCAACCTGAATTATTGATTCTGAAAGACAATTCTCGTCAATAAGAATAGCGGTTCCGATGTTGAAAGGATACTCCTACCAGATCCTAGAATTGTGCGAACTAGGCAATATGGGTTCATGGCTTCATGGGCTTCTCGCCAAACTCTACTCCTTCCGTCGGTACAAAACAAGGTGTAGTGTGATTCGTCTGACCACATCACCTTTTTCCAATTTCAGATGTCCAATTACGTCTTTCTCCACTTTTAGTGTGCGTCACAAAACCTTTCACACTGTTTGAATCTGTATTCCGCAACCTGAATTATTGATTCTGAAAGACAATTCTCGTCAATAAGAATAGCGGTTCCGATGTTGAAAGGATACTCCTACCAGATCCTAGAATTGTGCGAACTAGGCAATATGGGTTCATGGCTTCATGGGCTTCTCGCCAAACTCTACTCCTTCCGTCGGTACAAAACAAGGTGTAATGTGATTCGTCTGACCACATCACCTTTTTCCAATCTCAGATGTCCAATTACGTCTTTCTCCACTTTTAGTGTGCGTCACAAAACCTTTCACACTGTATGAATCTGTATTCCGCAACCTGAATTATTGATTCTGAAAGACAATTCTCGTCAATAAGAATAGCGGTTCCGATGTTGAAATTTCTAATTTCCTTTTATGCATACAGGATTTTGAAATTTCCCCCCCCCTTCTAGAATATTACTTCAATTTTGACAAATATTCCTCAGACAATGGAAAAATAATGCATATTTTTTATATTTAGATGTGTTTTATGTGGAGTTTTGCTGAAATGTTTACTAAGAATATATTTTACCACCCAATCTTCTCATTTTGTTAGTGCAGCTTGATATAAACAGCTCGAAATATGGCCCTTGTACCATAAAAACAACCAGTCTACAATAAATTTCATAAGCTCGTATGCCACAGTCGCATTTTTGTGTTTGTCTTTTTTAAGTAATATTGTATTGATTACTTCTTCCATTCTGTCTAACAAGCAACAGAAGAAATACAAAGTGATTGGATTCGGTAGGTAGGTATTCAGTTAACGTCACACTGGAGCAACACAACGGGCTATTGGCGACGGACCGGGATCAATTCCGATGGGGAAAGATTCCAAGGACAGCACCTCGTAATTTGAAGACAATGAACCCACGTGGATGTAAATCATTACTCGAAACCCAAATACTTCCTTTTACATTTTGTTGTGTTGTTTCAGTGCGACGTTAATTCAACTACCACCCTTCTTCCTTTTACATTTGGGCCGCGGTGGCCCGGTTGGAAGAGTAACGGACTTGCAACCGAAGGGTTGCGAGTTCGAATCCAGCCAAACACCGTCGTGTACAAAGGGGGCTAGTGCACGTTAAATCTGTCGTGGCCTCAAATGTCCTCACGTTGGCGTGGTGTGGAAGTTTGGAGAGTGGGGTGCCAGCTCAGGTGTTGCCTCGTCATCTGACCGTGGTTCAAAATTACGTGGTGTTGTCCTCGGATCTTTCCCTTTGGGATTGATCCCGGACCGTCACCAATAGCCCGTTGTGTTGCTCCAGTGTGATGTTAATTGAAATACCCCCCCTCCTTTTACATTTACTAACAACGCAGCCAATAGGTTTCTATGGCCAAAACCTAGAGCAACACAACGGGCCATTGGCGACGGTCCCGGATCAATACCGAAGAGAAAGATGCGAGGTCACTTCGAATTTTTTTAACCACGGTCAGATGACGAGGTAACACCTGAGCTGGCACCCAACTCTAAAAGACTTCCACGCCAACGTGAGGACATTTGAGGCCATGACAGATTTAACGTGCAGCAGCCTCCGCGTTCACGACGGTCTCTGGATGGACCGAGTTTCGAACTCGCAACCCTCCTCTTCCAACTGAGCTACCTCGGCCCCTATTTTGATTCGGATTGTTCCAGATTCTGTTGGTGTGAACAGCCCTTTGGCAACTCACAGATATGGGCAAATGAAAACACTATAATTTAAAATACTATTTTCCTAGTCACTAAAGCAACGGCTGGTCCCATCCATCCATTGATTCTACCTAGTCTACAGTCGCTTCAATATAATTAAAAAGCATTAGTAAATAAAATATTTAATTAAAACCGGTCATTAAACATCAATTACTTAATTTAAAAATCATTAATTAAATTAAGTAAACAAACATTTTTTTATTTTTAACTTATGTAAATTATAATGTAAGCAACTAAACCAAAATTTAAAGGTACATTAAAACCCCATTAGATCAACAACATAAAACAATATAACACGCTTCGATTAAAATTACAGAAACAGTGCATTAGATTAAAGTATGCCGTCATGAATATGAAAAGGTTAAATGAAGAATTAAAATATACCGTTGTAAACATTGTGTATTAAAATTAAAGCTACACTGCTGGCCACCGTAAATGCAACACCCTGAAGGAAGCATGCAAATAATATGAAATTTACAACATGCATTAGCGGAGGTGAGATATGCAAATGATTAGAATTTCAGCGCAGACGCACATCACGCGCGCCTGTGGCGTCACTTCAAAGCGCTATTTAAGGCTTGGAGATTTCGACGATTTCAAGTACGGCAATTGTGTTTTTCTTGTGGTTTTTTCAAAAAAAACGATCAATTATGCCTCGTAGAAAACAGCGATCATCTTTTGATCAAGTATCCGAGTTCGACAGAGGAAGGATAGTGGCCTACCGAGATTGTGGATTATCTTTCAGGGAAATCGGTAGTCGTGTTGGACGAAACCAAACAACTGTAATGCGGATATGTGATCGTTGGATGCAGGAGGGTACGACGGACCGACGTGTTCGATCGCATCCACCTCAGTGCACCACTTCACGTGATGACAGGCATATTGTGCGTATGGCAGTGACGGATCGCTCAGCCACATCACGAACCATAGCACAGCACATTCAGTCTGTACCGCATCATCCAGTGTCTGCGCGTACCATTCGACGCCGTTTACAGCAGAGTGGTCTGTCCGCAAGACGTCCATTGCTTCGTCTACCCTTGACGCAGAACCACAGACGTTTCCGCCGCCAATGGTGCGATGAAAGAAGGATGTGGACGGCAGAATGGAATAAAATTGTCTTTACTGACGAGTCACGCTTCTGTCTGCAACACCACGATGGTCGGATTCGAGTCTGGAGACACCGTGGAGAGAGGATGCTGAACAGCTGCGTTATGCACCGCCACACTGGTCCTGCACCGGGTATTATGGTGTTGGGTTTTATCGATTGAAGACAGAGTTTTTATACATTAAAAATAAATTTTATTACGTGACCAAGTCTTATGGTTTAAAAACATACAAGAAGTCTGATCAGCTCATGATCCCCAATCTTTCTTCACTTTTATACATTCAAAGATTTACATTCTTCAAATTTATGTGCCCCACACGGCACTATAATTGGAGGTTTGAGACCGATTCCAACATGCGGCCCCATCGGTTGTAAAACCTCAGCAGATGTATTACAATTCAATATATATATATATAAATCTAACAAAATATTTTTCTAATAATATTTTTAAATTTATTTAACAATAAAGGCTTTGTTAAAAAGTCAGCCAAATTATTTTCCGATGAAATATAATTTACGTTAAATAGTTCATCTTTTATTAATTTACGAATAAATTTGTACTTGATATCAATATGTTTAGTTTTCACATTTTCCTGACTATTTTTTGAAAAATAGATAGCAGATTGATTATCACAATATACTTGGGGTCTTATGTAATCACACAAACTTAATTCATTTATAATTCTACTAAACCAAATAACTTCTTTAGTGCAATCGGTTAGTGCAATAAATTCAGATTCCATTGAGCTAAGAGCTATGCACTTTTGTTTAGAAGATTTCCATGATATTGGGATGTTACCAAAATAAATTAAATAGCCACTGCTTGAATGTCTGTTTGTGAGACCACATCCCCAATTTGCATCAGAAAAAGCAATCAAATTTGAACTTTTTACATTGAAAAGATTAATTTTAAAATCCTTTGTAAGAAAAACATAGTTCATAATATCAACAACGTAAGACCAGTGTTTGTAAGTATAACCATTACAAAACTGAGACATTATATTAACGGCAAATGCAATATCTGGTCTGGATCTATCTGACAAAAACGATAAACATCCTATTAAGGAACGATAGGGAAATTTCCTCATTAAATCATTTTCAATTATTTCTTCCTCTTTAACCTTATCAGGTAAGTTACAACCAATTTTAAAAGGTAAATTCACAAAACTTTTAGGAAGATCTTTGAATTTTGATATTAATTTTTCAATGTAGGTAATTTGATGTAAATAAATCGAATTTTCAATCTCTTGAAAGTTTACGCCTAACAAATATTTAGTTTTACCTAGGACTGTAAGATCCAATTTTTTGTCCAATAATTCGATTACGTCATTTATCAAATGTTCTCTTTTTGAAAACAAAACCATATCATCTACATAAACAATTAAAATTACATCTTTAAATTTGTAGACACAATTACACCAATTTAACTGAGAAAATCCTAATTTAGTTAAAATACCGTCTAATTCCAAATTCCATTCTCTACCACTTTGATGCAGACCATATATAGCCTTTTCCAATAGACATACTTTGTTTTCGGATCCTTTCAGCACAAATCCTTTTGGCTGTTTCATGTATATAGTATCCTTAAGGTGTCCATATAAATATGCACTTTTCACGTCAACTTGACAGTGATACCAACCCAACATAGAAATCAATAGTACAAACAATAATTTAACAATAGAAAAATTCACAACTGGTGAAAAAATATCTTTAAAATCAATGCCGGGTTTTTGCTTAAAACCTTGAGCAACAAGACGAGCTTTATACCTTTTAGGTATATTGTTTTCGTCCATTTTTATGCTGTACACCCACTTACTTCCAATTATGGTTGTATTTGGGGGTGTGTCCACTAATTTCCATACTTGCCTATCCTTCATTATCTGAATTTCTTCATTCATGGCAGTATTCCATTTAATTTTATCCTTACTTGCCTGCGTTTCTTCATAACTTTTGGGGATTTCGACATTGTAACACTGATCATACATGTCGTACATCTGTTGGTCTAAAAAATTAGATTCATCACTAGAAGTAAATGGCACATTAGAAATATCCACATTAGGATGTTCAGTTTCTGGCTTAAAATTGAAATTTACAGGATCAAACCTAATCTTATTTTTAGTACAGTACTTTTTAATATCATTTAAAGATCTCATTCTCAAATTTTCAGGCGAATAATAGTATACATCTATCCTATTGCTTTTATTTCTAGGTTTTTCGATTCTTCGCCAATTAGAAATGTTAAGACTTTTTAAGTCCTCAGTTTTAACTAAATCTTTAGAATCTAAAACTTGAGTTTCACTTTCCGATTTTACTTTTATATTATCATTTGATTGATAAATAGGAATATTAGAATTAAGATCAAAAGAAACGTACTCAAAGTTTTTACCAAATAGTACATCAACAGCTTTCTTACTTTCGTCGATATGAACATGGACTGTTTCAACTATTCTCTTCTCGTTTGGTACATATATTCTGTAACCTTTAGTTTTCAAACCATATCCTGTCAAAATACCAAGTTTAGCTCTGGGTTGTAATTTATTTCTCTGTATTTTAGGAATATGAACATATGCCAAAGAGCCAAAAATTCTAAAATGTTTTACTGATGGTTTGAAACCAGTCCATATTTCGTTAGGAGATATACCCTCAGTTAATTTGTGTTCGCATCTATTTTTAGTATGAATAAATGCTAAAAGTGCTTCTGACCAAAATTGTGGTTGTAAACCACTGTCTTGAAGCATAGCTCTGACACAATCCATGGCTGTTCTATTGAACCTTTCTGCAACGCCATTTTGTTCAGGGGTATAAGTTGAAGTTCTTTCGATTTTTATTCCTAGATCATTTAAAAACTTTTTAAATTCTTTGTGACAAAATTCTAAACCATTGTCAGTTCGGACACATTTTAACTTAACATTTAGCTGTCTTTCAGCTCTAACCAAGTATTTTTTAAAGTAATCAAAAACTTCATTCTTATTTTGAATAATATAAACAGTTACTTTACGTGAAAAATCATCAATAATAGATAAAAAGTATTTGTTTCCACCTAGAGAGTTAACTGGAGCAGGACCCCACAAATCCATATGGATCCTTTCCAAAACATTTTTAGTTTTCCTTTCGTACATATAGTTTCTTTTTAAGGATATTCTAGTGGATTTAGCAATAGCACAAATCTTACAATTTTTATCTATATTCTTACAATTAAGTTTTTCAATTCCTTTTACACAATTAATTTTACTCATATTTTCAATTAAGGGCATGTTAACATGACAAAACCTACGGTGGGCTTTTTCTAGATCTAAACCAGTTACATATGTATAATTTTTAATCTTGGGATAACCTTTCAAGATATACAATTTTCCAATTCTGGGAACAGTAAACAAATATTTATTATAACTATTATAAATAATCATTTTGTTATTTCCCCATTTAATTTGGTTTCCCACAAGGTCAATACAAGCACCACTAATTAAATTTCTTCTCATATTAGGCGAGTATAACACATCTTTTAAAGTTATATCATAATTTCTGTTTCTATCTAAAACTGTAAATTGAATATCACCCATACCTAATACTTCCGAGGTGCTGTCCTTGTCTCCGACTAGGATCTTCTGTGGTGGTAGTTTTCTGAATGTCGTAAACATATCGCGTTCTTTACAGAAGTGGGCAGTTGCAGCAGAATCAATAAGAAATTCCCTCGGTCTTTCATTTGGAAAATTTGAAACTGCATAGGCACGTTGAAGATCAGTTTTTGGATTGTCCTCCATATAAAATAATTCACCACCAGGTTTCTGCCGATTGCATTTCTTGAAGCACTTCGATTCATAATGTCCCGACTTTTTGCAGTAGTTGCAGAATGGTCGCGGCCCCATACGACAAACTGTCGACTTTCTTGGGCTTGAAGGAATTAATTCAGGGTCCAGTACGCATCTGCTGTGATCAGGAGTAGACGCCCGTGTCTCCTTGTATCTAGATGACTTGTTTCTTGTAGCATAAGCATCGGCCACGATACTTAATTTTGTGCCTTCGTCCTTCCGCTTCAGGTCGATCCGGCTGGATTCTGTTATTAAATGTTTAGACAAATTGTCTAGCGTGAACTCGTTGTCATCCATCCTGTATAGCAGTTGTACCAGATTATCGTATTCGTGAGGCAAATGTCTTATTAGTTGAAAGCAAACTAAGAGGTCGGGGATTTCGAATCCACCTTCTTTTATCTGTAACAGCTTCTCATGCACTCGTTTGCAGAAGAGTCCAATGGATTCGTCCTCCGGCTGGTAGCGGATTGAAAAGAACTCGTCCACAAGGCCTGCCAATCGTGCTCTAGATGCTGGTTCAAAGTTGGTCTTTAATATATCCCAGGCTTCCTTACCGTCCTCAGTAGATGAAATTAAGACTTGATATTTTCTGTCTATGCCCTGGTAGATAGTTGTGTATGTCCTCTGCTTCCTATAACGATAGTCTCTTTTTTCTTGTTCTGGAGCATCTTCCAATAATAGAGGTTCCGTTTTAGTGATAAAATCCCAGCAGTTCCGGTCAATTAGCAATACCTTCATGTCCGTCTTCCACGTGGCATAGTTGAAATCCGATAACTTCGGGAAGGAAAACATGGACATTTCTTGAATACCCGTCATACTGGATACCGGTAGTGGCAGAATTCAGGTTCAGCTTAAGGTCTGTGGCCCATAACCAATTGTTGGGTTTTATCGATTGAAGACAGAGTTTTTATACATTAAAAATAAATTTTATTACGTGACCAAGTCTTATGGTTTAAAAACATACAAGAAGTCTGATCAGCTCATGATCCCCAATCTTTCTTCACTTTTATACATTCAAAGATTTACATTCTTCAAATTTATGTGCCCCACACGGCACTATAATTGGAGGTTTGAGACCGATTCCAACATATGGTATGGGGCGGTATTGGATATCACTCTCGCACTCCTCTAGTACGCATTGCCGGTACTTTAAACAGCCAGCGCTACATCTCCGAGGTGTTGGAGCCAGTTGTCCTTCCTTACCTTCAGGGCTTGCCCACAGCCATATTTCAACAGGATAATGCGCGACCACACGTGGCACGCATTGTCCAAGGGTTCTTCGTCAATCGCCAGATTGAATTGCTTCCCTGGCCAGCTCGCTCTCCGGATCTTTCGCCGATAGAAAACATGTGGTCCATGGTTGCTCAACGATTGACCCAGAATACATCCCCAGCTGCCACACTAGATCAACTTTGGCAACGTGTGGAAGCTGCTTGGTCTGCTGTACCCCAAGAACACATCCAAAGTCTCTTTGAATCAATGCCGAGGCGTGTGGCAGCGGTGATCTCCAACAATGGCGGCTACTCTGGCTACTGATTTTGGCAGGAACCACACTTCACAGAAGTCTATAAATTTAATCATTTGATACTTGGTCAACATGTTATCTACAAAATAAATTTTGTTGTGATATCTCTTGTCTTTCTTGGTGTTGCAATTTGGGTGGCCAGCAGTGTATTTAAAAGACAAAGGGTGTAGGATAAAATAATAAAGATAAGTCGGTTACCCTTATAAAAAGAAACGAAGACCAAAACATCTTCTCAAAAGGAAGTAATGATTAAGATCGGGTATCACCATCTTAGATGACAATTAAGAACTTAAAAATTAAATATAATTAAAAGATGCATTATAGTAAATAAGATAAAAATCTATAATCCAATAATGTAAAAAGTGATGAAAGTGAGATTGATCCAACCAATCAGGGATACTTTTCGGTTGATCGGTTGATTTGGGTTTTATGGCGCAAGGTCCAGTATTGGACAAGCTGTGCTTACACTTTTCGTAGAATACTAGATACTAGCAGACAAGCATATCAGCATCTGCGCTAAAGTTTCTTAATTGCTTATTGTTGGATTTCAGAATTTGTGTTCTCATTCAATTCTCAAAGAATTCTTTGATTGACTTTATTATTTCATATATTTGTAGATCAATCGGTATCATATTCTGTATTATTTTGTGCCGTAAGGGAGATTTATGTTTATGTTTCTAATTAGTTTCTTTCTCCATGAATGGCAATAGATATATGTATGTATAAATTCTAAAAGTCGTTCCTTTTTTTAAATGCATCCGTGATTCCGATCGGGTTATGTGTTTGTTTTGTGCTCGTAATAAATTTGACCTTTTTTATAATGTTTTGGAATTACTCCTTATTTATACGATATACGAACACGAACACTTATATCTATCTATCGTTACTCACTCTTCATACCTTATTTAAATCCATTTATAATGAATGTAAACATTGATACGGCACATTTAATACGTCCTAAAGAAATAAAATTAATCAAATATACAAAACGGGTTTTGTTTACACTTTATAACTACTAATTTTAACTACTAATGTTAGTTTTAGTTCCAATAAAGTACATGGCAAAAAGTTTATACCTCAGTCATGTGACCGCAATTAGCTTCTGAACGTCAACTTCAATTGGATCTCATTCAATTATTTTGGGGGCCGCGGTGGCCCGGTTGGAAGAGTAACGAACTAGCAACCGAAGGGTTGCGAGTTCGAATCCAGCCAAACACCGTCGTGTACAAAGGGGGCTGGTGCACGTTAAATCTGTCGTGGCCTCAAATGTCCTCACGTTGGCGTGGTGTGGAAGTTTGGAGAGTGGGGTGCCAGCTCAGGTGTTGCCTCGTCATCTGACCGTGGTTCAAAATTACGTGGTGTTGTCCTCGGATCTTTCCCTTTGGGATTGATCCCGGACCGTCACCAATAGCCCATTGTGTTGCTCCAGTGTGACGTTAATTGAAATACCCAAAAATACCCATTCAATTATTTTGGAGCGCGGTAGCCCGGTTGGTAGAGTGTAACGGATTAGCGACGGGAGAGTGGAGAGTTCGACTCCAACCAAAGACCGTCGTGTACAAAGAGGGCTGGTGCACGTTAAATCTGTCGTGACCTCAAACGTCTCACGTTGACGTGGTGTGGAAGTTCGGATCAGTGGGGTGCCAGCTCAGGTGTGACCTCGTCATCTGACCTTAGTATAAAGTGGTGTTGTCCTCTGATTTTTCCTTTCGGGTTTGATCCCGGACCGTCGCCAATAACCCGTTGTGTTGTTGCAGCATGACGTTAATTAAAAATCCACCTACCATTGAATTGTTCATAAGTAATTCGATAGTTATTGACCTCTAAGGGTATCGGGATCGCTGAGATTTACTTTTACGTGCTAATTTCTATCTTCCAGATTTCGCATTGCCTTCTGTAATCGAACTGCTGAAGAGTTGCGTTAGAGGGAACTCTTTCGTGTAGTTTCAATAAAATTATGTAGTTCCTTGCTCTGAAATTAGCTGTTGCTCCAGTGCGACGTAAATTCAACTATCTAGCTAGACCCCAAATGAAGAATTTCAAACATTCCGACAAAATTGTCGAATGAAACCTGTAGTATTTGATTTTAAATGGTTTAGGTTTATTTACGTAGGTAGGTAAATATTTTAATCAACGTCGCACTGGAGCAACACAAAGGGCTATTGGCGACAATCCGGGTTCACCATGAAGAGAAAGATCCGATAGACGACCCACGTAATTTTGAACCACGGTCAGATGACGAGGTAATACCTGAGCTGGCACCCCACTCTCCAAACTTCCACGCCAACGTCAGGACATTTGAGGCCACGACAGATTCAACGTACACCAGGCACCTTTGTACACGACGGTCTTTTTTATGATTCGACCTCGCCACCCTCCGGTTGATAATCCATTACTCTTACAACCGCGGCCCTGTTTATTTACGTACGTCTCACTTGGCTTGTTATTCAAATACGATTTTCAGTACTTCGCCAATAGCCAATTCCAAAGAATGAATTCCAAATTGACGTACGATAATTAATTGGTCAAATCCAATCAAATTAAACGCCAAACGTAACCAAAATGGCGATAGACTGTATTTTAAGTTAACCCCGATGTACATCAGGCAAGAGCATTTGGGATGGAAGCTCCTTGGGCAGTAGTACATAAAAGTTTAGGGGGACATTCGAAGACCCTGGGATGTCCTAAATCGATCGCTAGGAGAAATCAGGACGTCCCCGGGAAACTATTTTAACACGTGGAATTCCTTAGGATGTTCAAGATACCAGTGTGTGGCTGTGATGGATTTAAATACGGATTTTCCATATCTATATATATAAAATAGGATGTGTGTGTGTGTGTATGTGGGTATATTTTCTATACAAATCTACACCGTTTGACCAATCCATACCAAATTTGGTACACTTATACTTTAGAACACTGCGATCAGCATAGGCTAACTCTTAACCCCCGTTCTATTGGCTCTGGGGGGCTAAAAACTATTCGAAATCGCAATAGAAATAACATTGAGCATAGATTGATTGCTTTAGGCAGCGATGGTTGCTTTACCATTGTTGATCGAAAAACAATTTTTTCCAAAACAAATTAAATTACAGTATTTATGTTTGAACTGACTTTTTAGTTCTTCCCATGATGTAAATAAATTATAGATATTTTATTGATGAAGGAAAGAATATTTTAAAATATTTATGTTTGCAAGGAAATTCAAGGAAAGGTTTTCAGTTCAAGGATTATTTTCAAGGAAAGTTGGTGTATATTTCGACCAACTTTCCTTAAATAATTTATTGAATACGTAATGATTTGTAGAATTCTGTTTCACGAGGCTTTTTAGGTAAGGCGTGTAACTTATTTTAAAATGTCCGCAATAGATACATGTGAATCCTCCGTTGAAAGCATTGATTTTCTTTCTGAAAAATTCTGTAAAATCGACCTTCTGCTTTTTGAAAAATTTTTATCTATTCAGTTTAATTTGTCTACACCGATTATATTTATTTCTAAACCAAGCACCGTTATTCCGAAAAGCACAAACGAAAAACTCATTGATCATAAAAGCGTAATTTTGCTACTCGGTATCTGGCAGCACCAGAATTAATGTTTACTCTTTTTTATAAAACTTTGTAGAACTTTCTAGAAAGTTGGGGAAACGGAAACTTAATTGGACTCATGGTGGAGAACATTCCAGCACCCACTCGATTCTTAGCTGGTCGTATTTAAAGGAAGCTAACTCGGTAAGTCTTCCAGTTTATCATGTTTCAGTGAATCTGGCAGTTTTATTTCGCTCTTTTGATTGTATAAGTGTTTCCTACTTTTTTCGACAGTTAGTGTACATTTTTGATTTATATTTCTAAACGGATGTAAGTACTACATAATTTTAAATTCGTTTTTTCGTTAATTTTAGCTTTGCATTGTATTCTATAATAGATTTCATTGCTCAGTGAGTGTCCTTTTGCTTATTTTATGAAATAGCATTTTTTGTATTTTTTTACAGATTTCTTTGCTGTAGCAATGCCTCCAAGGAAGGGGAAGACGATCGGCCAAGTGCAGTCAACGGCTAAGATGATGAAAGATGAGCGTAGTCAAGAAACTTCCGAGAAGAAGACTTGCAATTGCGAGAGAGCTACAACATCTAGAGCAACAGAGAACAGCACAGCAGCGTGAGGCCCGACTTCAGAATAAGAGGGATAGTGCTACTACATTTAGAGCAACAGAGACGACATAGCAGCGTGAGGCCCGACTACAGGATAAGAGAGATAGAGCTACTACATCTAGAGCAACAGAGACGGCACAGCAGCGTGAGGCCCGACTACAGGATAAGAGAGATAGAGCCAAACGATCACGGACTGCGCACCATTTTAGCTTAGCATTGGAAGAATTCCACTACGATTCACATAAAGACTACTCGCTGCATGCAAGTGTTACCATCGGGAAAATGGAAATGGTTTGTAGTTACTGTCAAGCCAAAAAGTTTAAATCAGAGTCTACTGGTATTTGCTGTAAAAATGGAAAACTTAAACTCTGCCAACTGGAACCACCACCGCAAGAACTTTTGTCTTACACATCAGCAGATACGTCAGAGTCGAAGCATTTTCTTAGTAACATCAGAAAATACAACTCATGTTTCCAAATGACATCATTCGGCGCCACATCAGTTGTTGGAGAGCCCGGATTTCCGTCGACATTCAAGGTGCAAGGGCAGATTTACCATAGAGCGGGATCGTTGCTTCCGCTGCCAGATCAACCACCAAAATTTCTACAACTATATTTTATTCAAAACGAACAAATGGAAACTGATCAGAGGTGCGCCTACATCTCGGGAACCAGACGTCAGATTGTGTTAAACTTACAGAGGATGTTTCATGAGCACAATAATCTTATTAAAACGTTTGAAACAGCATTGGAACGTATGCCAACAGATGAATATAAAGTAGTCATAAGAGCAGACCGAAGACCAGCAGGCGAACACGAGCGGCGCTTTAACTCTCCTCAAGCAGATGAAGTCGCGGTGGTTATATCAGGCGATGAATTCCATCAACGGGATATCGTTATTCAATGACGAGGTGAATCTTTGCAGCGCATTTCGGAAACACATCGATCTTATGATGCTCTGGAGTACCCAGTGATATTCCCCCACATGGTGAAGATGGATATCATTTTAATCTGAGGCAGATCAACCCAAGAACAGGTGAAACAACGAGCAAGAAAGTTTCAGTGATGGATTTATATGCGTACAGATTAATGGTTCGAGATACTGAGCAGTACCACGTATTGAACTGCAGGCAATTGTTTCATCAGTTCATCGTCGATATGTACACAAAAGTCGAGAGTGAGCGTCTCCTTTACATTCGCCTAAATCAACGTAAACTGAGAGTTGACGAATATATTCACCTGAGAGATGCTGTGGGAAATGACGGGAACGTTGAAAACCTCGGTGCCTTGGTCATACTACCAGCTACATTTACAGGAGTCCCAGACACATGCACGAATACACACAAGATGCTATGACGTACGCGAGGACGTACGGGAGACCAGACTTATTTATCACCTTCACCTGCAATCCGACTTGGACGGAGATCAAGGAGGTTCTTACCAATGGTCAATTACCCAGTGAGAACCACGACTTGATTGCGAGAGTATTTAAACAGAAGCAGTTGAAACTGATTGACGTTATAACAAAGAGCCATGTATTTGGAGTACCGAGATGCTGGATGTATACGTTTGAATTATTATTTTATTTCTATGATGAGTTTTATATTTTTACATGAATATTATGAATATTTGATTGATAAAAAAAGGATAGTTAAAATATTTCATTATTCATAATTTACATTTTGTAATGGAACACGAAAAACTTCAACTCATTAATCATAAAAGCGTAATTTTGTTATTTTAGATTTGGCAAACCAGAATTAATGTTTTATTATTTTATAAATTTGATTTAGAATCCCGAGTTTGTCTGTTTGAGTTAGCACAGCTAAATGTTGCAGTCATATTTGAGCATTACTAAATTTCATAAATCATTATCGTCTTTATCTTTATTTATTTATTTATTTATTTATTTCAATTAACGTCACACTGGAGCAACACAACGGGCTATTGGTGACGGTCCGGGATCAATCCCAAAGGGAAAGATCCGAGGACAACACCACGTAATTTTGAACCACGGTCAGATGACGAGGCAACACCTGAGCTGGCACCCCACTCTCCAAACTTCCACACCACGCCAACGTGAGGACATTTGAGGCCACGACAGATTTAACGTGCACCAGCCCCCTTTGTACACGACGGTGTTTGGCTGGATTCGAACTCGCAACCCTTCGGTTGCTAGTCCGTTACTCTTCCAACCGGGCCACCGCGGCCCCCATCGTCTTTATCAATATTTTCAAATGTCTTTTTCGAATCGCTCTATTTCAGAATAAACTCAGGCAGTCGAAATTCGACACTGCGCATCATTCGTTTTTTAGAATTCTGCATTTTTTCGTCGGAATTTCGTTTCTGTTCGTATTTATGTCTTAATCTTTTACATATTGCAATATATTCAGGAATTAAATGCATATATTTGCGTCCGAAGTATATTGTAGAAGCTATGAAAAAGTTAAAATGTATTTTCCGTACAACTTAAATGATTGCATTTTTCTGTGAAAAAAAAGTGCTTATTCTAATTCACTTTTCAAGCAACATTTAACCATTTCAACCCGAGCAACGCCGGGTAATTCAGCTAGTTATTTATAAAACATCCCTGGACTTAACGGGACACAGTATGGATGTCCGTAGGAGGATTCCAGTTGGACTGCCTTAGGAATGATTTCCCGATTCCCTAAAGCGGTAAGACAGCGGAATTCGTGGGATAGTAATACTAAAGAGTTCAGGCGGGGACTTTCGAATTCCCTGGAAGGTCCTAATTCTGTTCCTAGGAGAAATCATAAAGTCCCAGGGAAGCAATACTTTAACGCGTGAAATTCCTGAAACAGGTGTGTACTGTGTGATATGAATACGGAACTCCCAGGCTTCCATAAAACATCCCTGGAATTAACAGGACATGTGGATATCCCAGGGAGGATTCCAGTAAGACTGCCTTAGGAAAGGTTTCCCGAGTCCTTAAGGTGGAAAGACCAGAATACTAAAACGAAAGCGTTTAGGCGGACGTTCGAAGTCCCTTGGAGCACCTAAATCGGTCCCTAGATCTCGACAAGACACCCCGTTATTAGAAAAAGAACCTGACCAGATCTTGTCATCATAAAGAATCGGCAATATCTTGATGACGAGATTGACATCATTAGCAAAATTGGTCAGATCTTGATGGACGAGATATCTCGTCGAAACCACTTGGAGGGTTGAAACGTGAAAGTCGTGATGACTTACTAGGGACCGGTGTGCGCTATGGGGATGCGAATGGTGTTTAATTCTCTCTACCTCCCCTTAACCCTTCAAGTGTTTCGACCAGATATCTCGTTTGTCAAGATCTGACCAATATTTCTTATGACTAGATACCTCGTCATCAAGATATTGGCGATTTTTTATGATAACAAGATCAAGATGTGGTCAGTTTTCTTCTAATGGCAAGATATCTCGTCCATAAAGATCTGACCAGTTTTGCTAATGACGAGATGCCTCGTCAAGACAAACCTCATTAGGATCAAATTTTGTACGGGAAGTTTTGAAATACCCCTGCATTATGAAATACTGTACACGGTATTTTTAATCAATACCTATTCTAACAATTTGCAAGCTGAAACTAAGTAATGAATTCAAATAGGAAATATGACATGAGAAATTTCAAGGGACCGGTGCGTGCTATGTGGGATGTATGTACGGTTTGTATAATTTTGTGTTCTCAACCTCCTCTTAACCCTTCAAGTGTTTTTGACGAGATATCTCGTCCATCAAGATCTGACCAACTTTTCTAATGATGAGTTACTTCGTCATCAAGGTATCTCGAATTTTGTTTGGTAATGAGATCAAGGGTTGGTCAGTTTTCTTCTAATGACTAGATATCTTGCCCATAAAGATCTGGACGAGATATTTTGTCCATAAAGATCTGGACGAGATATCTTGCCCATAAAGATCTGGACGAGATATTTTGTCCATAAAGATCTGGACGAGATATCTTGTCCTTAAAGATCTGGACGAGACATCTTGTCCATAAAGATATGGACAAGACATCTTTTAATTCAGTACACAGTACATTTAATTTCTCTCACAACTTCGAAGCTGAAACCAAGCAATGGATTCAAATAGTGAATATGAGCCAGTACAAATCCCTTACATTGTTAACACAAAATCCCCCACACAAACCGATTGAATATGGAATAAAACCCAGGAATCGCGAGGCAAACAACGGCAACAACGCCCCACAGGCGAAGGAACAAACGTACAAATCGCTTCACACACTCAGAACCATCGGAGCTCCTGCTCTAAGTCGTTCTGGAATGGAGAGAGAAATACTTAATCCGTGCTAAGTACAGAATGGAATGCGAGGAATCCGTACAAAGGGAACAACAGAAGATGGAGCAACGGAAAGATTATAAATCCCTTCCAATGGAGGGTGGAGAGCGAATCTGGCGTTCGATGGAAGAAGAGAATGGAACGATGGTTCTTGGAGATTGGTGTTCAGAAAAAAAAATATTTTTTATTATAAGACGGGAGAAAGTTTCAGCGGAATCTAGAAAATCGTTCTGTAAAAAATGCTTCGTTTTTTATGGGAATATCTCAGCAGCCTTTTCAGTCTGATGATGTACAAATGTGCTGAAAATTAGATTTACACTTAATTTATTTGAATGTTAAAGTAGTAGATTCATGGTATTTTTTTATGCAAGGGCACCATTTTGTATTCGAAGAACTTAAACCTCCAAGTAGTTTCGACGAAATACCTCGTCTATGAAGATCTGACAAATTTTGCAAATGACGAGCAACATTTTGATGACGAGTTATCTCGTAATCAGGATGTCGCCGATTTTTTTTTATGATGACGAAATCAAGATCTGGTCAATTTTTTTCTAATGACGAGATATCTCGTCCATCAAGATCTGGTCAGTTTTGTTAGTGAGGACATACCTCATAGAGACAACCAACTAAAGGATTTAATTAATTTTTTATGTACTGCTTGCTCAATTGATGGCAATTGACAATTTGGAATGGAGACATTATATTGGACCATTTTTTCAAGGATACTATTGAAAATGTGGTTATGTCAATTGTTAACGATGCTGTAAAATGTTTCTTTCTGTTTTAAATTGATCGACAAGATTTATAGCGCGTGTTTCCAACAAGATGGAACAACTTGTCAATCATTCGAATGCCAAAGAACGCATGAAATGTGAGTAACGGCACTGTCATCACTGGATATCAATAATTGGGGAACTTCAGCGCAGATGCTATGAGCTGGTTTATATATAGAATTATACTCATAGAAAATACCTTACTTATACTGAGAATTAGAACTTGAAGCTCTTGAAAATGGTGCTTCATTGTATGCTTTGGAGAGGAACAGTTAACAAAATTTTTCATAAGCTCCAATACAAAAACCGTTTGAAAACGTAAAACATCTTATTCCCAACAGTGAATCCAGAAGACTTCCAAAATTATCAAATTTGAGCGTGAAAATCTCTTTAAAATCGAAACAGTATTGAGGGCATGCATAAAATCGAGTGTTACAAAAAACCTTGCAACTGTTTTGCCGTGTGATTTCAGAACTAGAAGAAACATTCAGAATATAAATAATGCGTCGTGTAGAAAGAAAAAGGATGTCCCAACCTGATATAACCTTCGCGTCGAGAACGCAGAGGTACTTAGCGTGGGAAGGTTGTCCGCAATATGTCGAAATTCTACGGTGCTTAGCGAGCTTAGGGTCAGTGTAATTTTGTAGGAGTGAGGATTCCGTAAGGGGTGTCTTTCAAAAGCTACCGAGCCACGCTACAATCACAGGTCTTTAATCAATAAAATTATCCTTCAATATTAATATAAAACTACACTTTAATCGTTTAAATTGTAAATTAATTGTTGAATATTCACACTAAATAATCGTTCAAACTTCCTATGTCTACTTCCTTCATTCCACAATCCAGCATCAGGCCCGAGTATTCACGTCGAAACTACGGGGTCCTCGACACAATCTACCATTTTTCCTTTAAAGCATTTAGATGTTCGTTTTTTTATTCGAAGCATCCTACTAAACCTTAAAAACTCGTATAAATAACGAACCAGGCATCTCCCAGTGTCATCGTATTTACTCCTCATGCATAGGTTATTATTACCGCTTGAATATTTCATCGCACTCGCTTGAAAAACTCTTGCTGATCTTCCACTCGCTTAGAAAAACTGCGTAACGCTCGTTCGTGTCTATTGGAAACTTACGTTTAGGCTTTCTGAACACTCTGTTTGGATTAATGTTTAAGATGGATGTACTTCTTTTTATGTGATTTTTTTTTCTGGTGGGGCCTATGTGTGAAACATTTCTTCCGAAGTTTCCAACAAATAAATTTAAGAGGGAGGTCACGAGGAGTAATTTTTCAAATGTGTTGTTTCACATTATAAACACTTTAGTAATGGGAAACGGTTGTAGTAGGTACCCCCACTTACACGGCGCTTTTTGGTTGGATCGAATTTCGAAATCGTACCCCTCCGGTTGCTAGTCTATGACTATCCAATGGACTACCGTGGTCCCTATCTTCATCTATCGGACTTCATTCTTTGAAATTTCTTGGAGACGCCGCAGTGTGTAATTTTAGCAATCTAGGTGGAAAAAAATTATTGCATCAAAAATACACCGGTTTTGGGTGGTTATAAGAGGCTGTGAGTGATGAAATACTGGTTTGGTACATATTTTAGTTACTATTTGAATGCAGAAATGTGCTAAATTTAAAGAAATTTGTCAACTTTGCTCCATATATAAGATATACTTCGATCAATTATTAACCGTATTTTTGCAATTTTATATTAATATTCACCTGAATAATGGTCAGATATACCCATAACAGTTCTATTGAAAAATAAAATAGATGTATATAATAGAAAAACTAAAAGGGAAAATCTTTATTTGAAAAATATTACAAAATTATATACTTGGAATCCCAACTACTTAAATAGTCTAGTGATATATTGAAGGGAAGGTTCTTCAAACAAATTCAACCTTTTTGGAAACATTTGGCTGAGTTTAGTTTTAGACCTTGCACGTAAACTTACAATTAGTGGATCTGATGTAATGAATAACCGATGAAGTGAAATTGTTAGCTATTTTTAATCTGTAAATATTCCCCACCTTTATTTGTAAATAAACTCTTTAATTGTTAATTATGTCGCTTTTATCCCTTTTCTAAAGTAGAGATTCTGTATGCAGACTCATCCTAAAGTGCCTAAGGTATTCTTACAGGAGGGCTCGGCCCGTGCTTTTACGAGCGGAACCCCTCCCTAGACACACCCGCCGTAAAGAATACCAGAAGTGACAGAAAACAGAAGTGACCACGACGTCAATTAAGCAGACATCGAGTGATGAATTATCTTACAGAGCTGATGTATGTTTGAAACCGAAAGCAACTTGATTGGATTACATCGTTGTGAAATCGTCTACACTGTGACAAAACCCGATTGGATTACCTAGCTGCGAGACCGTCTAAACTGTGAGTACGAAATTTCTTTTTGAGAAAATTGTTTGTTAACTTCGATCATGGCAAAAACTCTCAGTGATATCCCCAGGATGCGCGAAAGCATAACATCAGCCTCTACCAAAAATATCAAACTTTTTCTTTCTTTGGTATTTGAAACAGACAATGGAAGACTTAACAGATCAGTTTTGAGAAAATTTTCTGGCCTCCCATCCGATTGTGATCTAAAGTTGAAAAATTCTCTTTGCCCGATCTTATTTCAATTGCCAACATTCTACGCCTTGAAGTAACAGCTGATATTGACGAATTAACTGATCGAATCTTGTTTGGATTATCTAATTTAGACCTCGATCAAAGTGCGCAATCCAATTCTGACGCTGACGAAAGTGAAGACGAAACAAATTCTCGTTCAAACCCAACGGCTGAAATAGTTTCTCATGATGATTCATTCAAAAACGGAACTATTATGTATCAACAACCCGTTAATCAAAACATCAGTAATTCTGGCTTAGGCCCCCGTTCACATGGACTTTTTGCAACGCGCGTTTGAAAAGAATTTTCGAGCGTTACCATGTGAACAGCACTTGGGCGCTTTTCAAGGTCAGTTTCCGTTATGCATTAAAATGTTTTTTTATTCCCTTAATCCAACTTTCTATCTTTTGAATGGTTAAAGATAGAGCCAAAATTTCAACGGATTTCAAATCAGCGTAAAATTTTACGTTAGATCGATACCAAAATCATGCTTTTCTTTGAAAAAATTATTTTTTTGTCAATAGTCGCAACTAATCTTTTTTTCAGATATTCCTGTTATACTAAGCGTAAGCGGAAGTATTGCCTTATTTTTAAAGGGAATGTCACTTTAATACGATATTTTGTTGCCCCTTATCAACTGTTTTAATTTTACAGCCTTTAAAAGTAGGATGAAAATCTTTCTTTCCCAACCTAAAATTAATTTCTCTGTATTCACAAGAGCCTGTATTTGGTTAACTTAGAAATGTATAATGAGCAATAAAATGCCTAAAATAATCTAAAAAATATTCAAAACGACGTAAAAATTTGATATTCTTTCGATTTGTAAAACATCCGTTCCCTAATTGCCTGTGAATAAAGTGTTTTTGAACTTCAACCTTTATACATAAATAAATGCAATATAATCGACTTGCTGACCAGAAATGACAACCTAAACAGGTAAATCTTTCGTAACGTGTAGTATACGATTGCAATGCCATCAACCTCGGTTGTAAATTTTTGAACGTTAGCTTTTCGTACGTTTTTCAAAATTTTTCGAATGACGGGATATTTTGGACCTAGGAACCGGTAAGAGCCAGCGGATCACGGAGAAGCAGTGCTTTATGTAGTTCAAATTGTGGCATTATTAAACATTTTCATTAACTCTAAAATCTTAAAGTATTCGTTTTTTACTGTCAAGACTAGAGGAAGAAACCCTATAATCTTCACTCTCCAGTGTCGATGATTCACCCACCAAAAAAAAAAGTAGGATTTGTTTTGTGTTAAGGGGTGATCACGGATTTTTTGGGCTCAAGAAGCTAGCAGATGAGTCATTTGTAATGCGTTTTATCGTAAAAGCGAAACTGCGTAAGAAAAATTGGAATATTTCTGTAAAACTTTGATAAAAAACGAAACTAATTAGAAAATGACCAAAGAATTTCCTTAAAATTTTAAAATTGACAGTGTAAAGTAAAAATATATCCCCCAAAAACGTTATTTCTAGAACCAGGAAATTGGAAACGGAATTTCTGTTTATATGGCATTGTCTACGAAGTACTATCAAAAGATGACACGCAAACAAAATCCGGCACTGGTGATAACCTTTCTTTTTTATGCTATTTTTGCAGGTTTTATCGTGTTTCCTACGATCTATAGCTAATTTTTATTTAATTTTCCTTCAAATAAATCTCTATACTTCTTTAAAACCTATCTCTAAACATTTTAATGTATCAGCACAAATAACACATATAACAATAATTAGTTTTTTAATTTTTAAACACAATTTTCCCAGAGTTCCAACTATCCGAAACGAATACTAACCCTCCAACCTACCCTCTTTCAGGGGTTTTGTAGCACAAATGGAACCACGAATGGAATAATGACTGGGAAATATTTTAACTAAAATTTGATTAAACCCCACGATGAAACGAGAAAATTTTGTTAAAACTAAAAAATCTCAAAGAAAAACCAAAAAGCAGTATATATCGAAAATCAGGAGATTGCTAATAGAATTTGCGTCTACACGTATATATAATATAAAAATTTTGATTAAAGTAGTAATAACACTAACTGGAAGATTAAAATATAAATTCTATGAAAAATAAGCTCACAGTAAATTAAGTTGATTTTCAAAAGTGATATCGAGTTCAATGTAACATGAGGATGTGAAAAATGAATGAAAATTGAAACTTATCTTACGCATTTCACCCGTTGAGGAAAAATAAAAAAATAACTAAAGTTTAGCTCTTTTAAACTGAATATTTTATTTAAGCTTGATTTTAAAGACGTTTGCCGCACATGAAAACTAGAACGGACAGTTGTCGGTATACGTTATTCTCAGAAATAAAATTACCCACTATCCTCTTTAGTTATAAACTATCAAATTTTTGCAAGTTTTGTGTGAAAGCAGGGTAAATTTCTTCAATAAATCGAATACGATTCAATTTTCTCATCCTATTTTTAATGGCCATAAATATAAATCAGTGGATTAAGACAAAATACTCCAATCAAGTTATATCTTTTCTATAAAAACGAGATTAATACTCCCTTTTGTGTTCGTAATGGATATATTCGTCAAATGAGTATCGCGAAAATATTAAAGTTACAGTTGAAAAATTATTTATTTAAAGAAAATCACATTTCAGGTATCGATCTGGTGTAAAATTTTCCGCAGATTTCAAATCCGTTGAAATTTTCACTCTATCTTTAACGATCGCGAAGATAGAAACTTGGATTAGAGGAATTAAAAAGCCTAACGCCCGTCAAAACGCGTGTCATGTGAACGCTGCAGAAGAAACCTATGCTTCTCAAAACGCCTTCAAATCGCGAGAACGACCGGAGATTGTTGAAGCGCCGAAGCAATCTAGCGCTTGGATTCTCGCGATTTCTGCATGTGAACACTCCAGTAGAATTCTATGTACTTTGGCAACCCGCGTTTTGTCTTGACGTAAAACGCGCGTTGGAAAACGCCTCATGTGAACGGGGCCTTACCCCATCCAATGCTTAATCGAAACGAAGAACAGTCTTTTTCTTCAAACGAACCTGATTCACGCTCAGCGAAACAGTATTATTCCATTTGCTGTTGCTACAAATCCTTTTCAAGAGTGTTTTCCCATGCCTATCAAGGTGGAGTGTTTTTTTTTCATTGAAAGATATTATTGAAACTGATCGCGTATTTAACGGAAGAGATGCATATTCTATTGATTTATTTTTGGATGAGATAGAAGAAATGTTTACTTTTTATAATATCACCTACGATCAACAAAAAATTTTGTTTACTAAGAAAGCATTAGGCTGATCCTGCCAAACTGTATGTATCAACTTTGAAACAAATTTTTACTTTTGATAAATTGAAAGAACAATTACTTTTGGAATTTAGTTCTCAGGTATCATCGATTGACATACATAAAATTCTAAGTTCCCGTAAACTTAAAATTACTGAGTCACTTTCTGAATATTTAATTGCAATGAGACAAATTGCTAGTCGTTCAAATATTGATGAAGCCTCCCTCATCGAATATGTAATTGCCGGTATTCCTGAAAATAATAACAAATTGCTTTTGTATGGTGCAAAATCTTTTGGAATTTAAAGAAAAATTAAAGATATATGAGAAAAATTTCTGTTCAGGGAAAACGGTCAAACACCTTTCAAAACATTCAACCATGATATTTCGATACATCGAAACCTCGTTTTAACGAACCAAAAAATAGAACACTCGCACAACAAGAATGCACGTCTACGACCTACGGCAAATGAAAATAGATGTTACAATTGTGAGAAAA
Source organism: Meta bourneti (assembly GCA_933210815.1). Classification (NCBI taxonomy): domain Eukaryota; kingdom Metazoa; phylum Arthropoda; class Arachnida; order Araneae; family Tetragnathidae; genus Meta; species Meta bourneti. Next base: position 57,128,299 of record OW119932.1, on the reverse strand, counting down.
CGGAACACAAATCTTTTGATTGTCCCGATAAGTTAAAAGGCAAGAAATGTTTTAAATGTAATTCTTTCAATGGACACATTGCAAGAGACTGTCCCAAAACACGTGAAGTAAAGACTATTGTAATTGCGGATTCCTGAAAACTTCAAAAGAATGTTATCCTCAACAATTCACAACACATTGCCTTAGTTGACACGGGTAGCGAGGTGACAATGATCAACAAAGAATTATACGACACTTTCGAAAACACTATATTGATTACAGACAATATATCATTAATGGGTATAAGTGGTGATAAAATTACTCCTATTGGATATTTCAATGCCCAAATTTGAATTGATGATGTAATTACATCGACAAATGTTCACGTTCTTACAGACATATGCAATAATTTTGTGATTGGAATGGACATTCTCAATCAAGTAAATTTTAATTTTACAAATGGTACCATAAGAGTACATAACAAAATATCATGTGCAAAAGCTGTTCAAATTTGCAGAAACGAAACACAACCTCGAAAAAATTCAGATTCCAACACCTTGACGTACATGGACCATGCAGTTAATTTGGACCTTATAGAGGTCTCCCACATCAATGATCAAGAACACAGACGCCATATCGTAGAATTAGTTAATAATTACAAACCAAACAAAACGAAAACGACAGATTTAAAAATGAACATAATTCTAAACGACGAAATTCGCATCTACCAACGTCTTCGTCGGCTATCTTCCCAGGAAAAATTCATCGTCGAAAATCAAATTCGCGAATGGGTAGATGCTGGAATAATTAAAAGAAGTTGTTTTGACTATGCAGCCCCAATTGTGTGTGTGTTGTGTAAGAAAAAAGATGGAAATTATAGACTTTGTATTGACTACAGAATGTTAATTCAAAAAATCATTAAGGATTGCTTTCCTCTCCCTTTAACCGAAGATTTCCTTGACAATCTCGGAAACGCTCAAGTGTTTACCACTCTAGATCTTAAGAACGGTTTTTTCCCCGTTGACGTTGACGAAAAGTGCACGAAATATACCGCCTTTGTGACCCATGAGAGTTAATACGAATTCCTACGTGTTCCATTTAGCTTGTCCATTAGCTTCCAGCGATACGTATACCACGTGTTCAGAGACCTTTTAAATGATCACTCAGTAGAAATTTACCTCGACGACATTATAATCCCATCTCACGACGAAAAAGAGGGAATTCAAAAGTTACAGCATGTTTTTGACGTTGCAACTAAGTACGGGCTAGAATTAAATCTCAAGAAGTGTCATTTTTTACAAAGACGAATGCAATTTTTAGGATACGAACTAACAAACGGAACAATGAAACCATCTCCAACTAAAACTACCGCAGTACAAAATTTTCCTGAACCCAAAACCGCAAAACAAGTGTAGAGTTTCCTCGGACTTACAGGTTATTTCCGGAAATTTCTCCAGAACTATTCAAAGATTGCTAAACCAAAAAGTGACCTACTGCGAAATAATGTTAAATTCAGTTTTGAATGAGAACAAAAGAAGCTTTTGAAACACTTAAGACTATTGTCTAATACCCCTGTCCTACATTTATTCAAACAAAACTCTATTATAGAACTCCTACCGACGCCAGTTGCCATGGATTTGGTGCATGTCTTTTACAAGATGATGATGGCAATATGCATCCCATTCATTTCATGAGCAAAAAGACGACTCCTCAACAAGAGAAATATAGCAGTTACAAACTTGAAGTTCTCGCTGTCATTGAAGCCCTAAAAAAGTTTCGCAATTATCTACTTGGTTCCAAATTAAAAGTATTGACCGATTGCTCCGTTTTTCCAAAGACCATGCAAAATAAGGAATTAGCACCTAAAATCGCACGATAGGCTTTTTTCCTACAAGTCTTTGACTACGAAATTGTTCACAGACCAGGAAAGTTAATGAAACATGCGACGCTCTTAGTCGCTATCCCGTAATGTTGTTACACGTGATATTCTAACACAGAAAATTATTGATGCTCAGAAACAAGACGAATTCATTGTCTAAATCTGTACACACTTGGACACACTTCTCCATTAAATGATTTTTCATTAAAAAACAACGTTCTGTACAAACTCATTCAAGATAAAGAACTATTAGTTGTACCTCCTTCCAGGCAAAAAGAAATTGTAACCAATGCACATGTTAAAGGTCATTTTGCTGCTAGCAAAACCGAAGCAATTATTTTGCAAGATTTTTATATCCCAGACTTAAGAAAATTGTACAGGAAATTCTTACCAATTGTATCCCATGTATCCTTTCATCTCGAAAAACTGGTAAACCTGAAGGTCTTCTGCATCCCATCCCTAAAGGTGATGTGCCTCTACACACTTACCACATCGATTTCTTAGGACCCCTTCCTTCCACCAACAAAAGTTACAAGCATTTATTTACAGTTATTGAGGCTTTCACCAAATTTCTTTGGATCTACCCCGTTAAATCAACTTTAGCAAATGATGCTCTCGACAAGCTCAAACTTCAGCAAACCATTTTCGAATAATTTCTGACAGAGGTAGTGCTTTTACCTCCAAAGAATTCGAAACTCATTGTAAAGAAGATATTAAACATTTGGTAATAACAACCGGAGTACCTAGAGGCAACGGCCAAGTTGAACATTATCATAATACTCTTATCCCAGTTTTGACAAAATTGTCCATACACGAACCCACTAAATGGTTCAAACACGTCGAAACAGTACAACGCATAATCAACAGTACCACATCCTGAACACTAAATTTACACCTTTTGAACTCTTAGTTGGCGTAAAAATGAAAACAAAAGATGACATCCAAATCAAAGTATCCCAGTTTTGACAAAATTGTCCATACATGAACCCACTAAATGGTTCAAACACGTCGAAACAGTACAACGCATAATCAACAGTACCACATCCTGAACACTAAATTTACACCTTTTGAACTCTTAGTTGGCGTAAAAATGAAAACAAAAGATGACATCCAAATCAAAGTATCCCAGTTTTGACAAAATTGTTCATACATGAACCCACTAAATGGTTCAAACACGTCGAAGCAGTACAACGCATAATCAACAGTACCACATCCAGAAGCACTAAATTTACATCTTTTGAACTCTTAGTTGGCGTAAAAATGAAAACAAAAGATGACATCCAAATCAAAGTATCCCAGTTTTGACAAAATTGTTCATACATGAACCCACTAAATGGTTCAAACACGTCGAAGCAGTACAACGCATAATCAACAGTACCACATCCAGAAGCACTAAATTTACACCTTTTGAACTCTTAGTTGGCGTAAAAATGAAAACAAAAGATGACATCCAAATCAAAGTATCCCAGTTTTGACAAAATTGTCCATACATGAACCCACTAAATGGTTCAAACACGTCGAAACAGTACAACGCATAATCAAGAGTACCACATCCTGAACACTAAATTTACACCTTTTGAACTCTTAGTTGGCGTAAAAATGAAAACAAAAGATGACATCCAAATCAAAGTATCCCAGTTTTGACAAAATTGTCCATACATGAACCCACTAAATGGTTCAAACACGTCGAAACAGTACAACGCATAATCAACAGTACCACATCCAGAAGCACTAAATTTACATCTTTTGAACTCTTAGTTGGCGTAAAAATGAAAACTAAAGATGACATCCAAATCAAACAAATATTAGAAGATGAATATCTACAAGCCACGATGAACGATAAACTCATTCTTCGCGATGAAGCCAAACATAACATCTTAAAAATTCAAGCAGAAAATACACGACAGTACAACAAACGAAGAAAACCAGCACATTCATACAACATCGGCGACAAAGTAGCCATCCAATGAACACAGTTTGGAACTGGCCTTAAACTCCGTCCAAAATTTTATGGTCCACACCAAATTGTTAAAGCTCTCCCCAACGACCGGTATGAAATGAAGAAAATTGGTCAACACGATGGACCCAACCAAACTTCAACTGCAGCCGACCACATGAAAGCCTGGTTCAATTAAAAACATTGAACCACATTCACAAAACTGAACTGTATAATTTATATATTTTTTCAAACTACTTTTGTATTTTTGTGTTATCGATTTTTATGATGCAGAACTCCACGACGTACATGATTGAAGACAACGACGAATGCAGCTTCTACTCAAGACGGCCACGCGAAGAAAACTCGCAGTAACGATGTTTACCACTGCACACGACGAAACGATGCTTTTCAACAGAACGCTGCACGAAGATGCTGAAATCAACTCACCGTTGTACAAAAGTGCTGCATTGCGAAAAAATGTGCAACAGCATCCCAACATGCCAACTCTCTTTTTCTTTCGCTCTTTCTTTTCCTTTTATATTTTTCAGGTAGTGATGATGTCGTATATTCTCATTTCGTGTATAGCCGGAGGACCTTGCTATGTCAAGATGGACGAGTGTGGGTTACATTTTAAACATCAGCATTCCATCTGCCACTTCCCTGTGTGTAATACGGGAAATGAAGAAGCGCCGCCAAGTCTAGAGACTGGCTTCAGGCGATTTTCCCCAGAGTCTAGAGACAATTTCAGAACGATGACGCGAGAAGAGGATGGCGTACGGCCATGTCTAACGAATAACCGATGAAGTGAAATTGTTAACTATTTTTAATATGTAAATATTCACCCCTTTATTTGTAAATAAACTCTTTAATTGTTAATTATGTCGCTTTTGTCCCTTTTCTAAAGTAGAGATTCTGTATGCAAACTCATCCTAAAGTGTATTCTTACATATATGTTATACTAGCTTCGATTTTCATTTGCTTCGAATTTATCACCCAAATGTCAAAAATGGACTGACCAAAAATTTCCAGTCATTCTGAAATTTAAGGAATATCTATCAGTTTGGCAAATTTGTGCAATAATTTTTTGTTGGTTCTGTGCACGTCAAATGAGTCAGGTTATAATACACGTAATGTTTTTGTAATATACAGCTATATAATGTATTAAAAGTCTAGTTGAAATTTGAAACCAACAGTTTCGTTAAACGCTAATTAGCTACAAATTCAAAAGGACCTTGCAAATTAATGAAACAGTATTCAAGAAAATAAAAGCAAGTAAACATACGTCGATGAACAGAAGATAATGATAGTATTCGCCAAATAACGCCAAAGAAAATATAGGACTTATTACTTTTCAGTTTTCATCACAGTACCAATACGCATTTGCCAGAATGGTTTACAGCCAACGCAGAGTGGTAAGACTTTGAAAACCTGTACTTCCTGTTAGGAGAAATTGTTTAGAAAAATACCCACGTATTCTTTTAAAAGGACATACTGTTTTTAAGATATGTTGTATTTTTGATATCTGCGACACTAAAAAAATTAATTTTGTCCACCTAGATTTCGAAAATGATACTCTGTGTGACGTGCTGAAGTAGTATTCGAAAAATAAGCAAAGTGAACGGAATACGTTAAGTACAGCAAGGTCGTTTCACCATAAAACACTGCATTTAGATTGACAAAATGTGCTTCTCATAGAAAATCCTGTAAAAAAATTCTAGAAAAACACTTTTCGTGGAACGAATAAAAAGATTTTAGAAAATATATATCGTTAAAGTTCATTTTTCATTGCCAAAGAAAGTAAAACATTGCATCCCTCATATCTCATTTCTTAAATATGCAAATTGTGTTGCTCCAGTGCGTGGTAAATTCAACTACCACCCACCTAAATAAGTGTAAACGTCTTTATCCTTAGCTGATTTTAAACTAAAATCCAAGTAGCATCAATTCACATTGCCACTTTCCAGATTTATAACTTCCATCAATGATTAAACATGCGCTCGAGTAAGCATAAAACCAGGTACCGCTGGAAACATCGGAAGCCCTAAATTCAATACATAATTTCAATATCGCACGAGTCCATTGCGTTCGGGTTTTATCGAGTTTAGAATAAGGAAAGATATAGATTTGGTGATAAAATGCGGCCATTGATCCAATATGCTCTGAAAGTTAAAAAGGTTTCTGTCGTTGGAAATTTTACCTTCGCTCGTATTTTTTCTTTTATAATAAAAGCTGAACCAAATACGAGGGGAAATATTGCATAGGGAAAGCGACAAATTCGTGATTTTCAGGGTATTCAAATCTCGCCATTTTCGTGGTATGGAAAAATAAGCCGCAGCGAAGGCAAGTTATGGAGGTTATAGATACTTTTCCTGTTAAGCTAAGTTTAGGGTAAGTGGGTAGTTGGTATTGACTGTACTGGACAACAATGAAGCAACTGGGCTATTGGCACCGGTAAGGACATCAAGTCCGGAATAACTACAAAAAACATACTTGCCGCGAAAACACAATCGCCAATATATCTAGATTGATAGAGAAAGTCTGATTTGAATACCCTCGATAGCTTTGGGGATCGGTAGTCTGATTGGAAGAGTAACGGATTAGCAAACGGAATGTTGCGAGGTCGAATCCAATCGAAGACCGTCGTGTACAAAGGGGATGGGGCACGCTAAATCTGTCGTGGCCTCAAATCTCCTCAGGTTGGCGTGGTGTGGAAGCTCAGGTGTGACCTTGTCGTCTGGCAGTGGTTCAAAATCACGTGGTGTTGTCCTCCTATATTTCCCTTCGGGTTTGATCCCGTGTCGCCAATAACCTATTGTGTTGCTCAAGTGCGACGTTAACTAAGATATCTACCTATACCTCGATAGCTTTCAAACGATTTTGAAATTATCCGACGCTTTAAGAAGGTAGGTAGATGATTAACGTCGCACTGGAGCAACACGACGGGCTATTGGCGACGGTCCGGGATCAACTCCCGAAGGGAGAGATCCAAGAGCAACGCCCCACGGCAATAGCTAGAACCCCACTCTCCAAACTTCCAGACCACGCCAACGTGAGCACATTTGAGGCCATGACAGATTTAGTGAGCACCAGCCCCCGTTTTCACGACGGTCTTTGGCTGGACCGAGTTTTGAACTCGTAATCCTCCTCTTCTAATCCGTTACTCTTACAACTGAGTTACCGCTGCCCTAAAGAAAGAAACAAATAGTTTTATTTGAAGAGATGATTTGAAGTGTCTTTCTTCTATTCATTTAAATAACTACTCAAAACGAGGAATATATTAATTTTCCATTAAACGGCTTCGTTTTGTACCAGCGACAAAATCGTATTTGCTACAAATTTATAAAGGAGACTTTTCGTTAAACTAAATATAGGTGGTGGTAGTATTTTTAAGGCAATACGCGTATTCTTTAAATATTCCGAAAGTGACGTCATTTGGCTTGTTTCATGGCCGATGGTATCATAATTTTTCAGTTCATGGCCGATTTCTTCCCATAGTGTTCCATGGGGTTTAAATCAAGAGACTGGTAGTGTGTGAAGTTTCTGCGACACATGGTTGGTAAAGGCATCATTCTTTACAGAACGTTGAAGTGTGTTTTGAATCGTTGTCTTTTGGAAGATAAATGGTCTTCCAAGAGACAGTTTCGTAGCACTTGCAAGGACATTTTGTTTCAAAATGTCTAGGTACACATAGCTATCCATGTTACCTTCAACAAAACATAAATTATGCATTCCAGAAGCACTCATGCAACCCCATACCTTTACATTTCCTCCGTCGTGATTTACAGTTTTACATAGGTTTTTTTGCTTGCATTTGATGTTTCTCCATGACATAACACGTCCATCTGCACCACAGACAAAAATTTGATTCATTCGAGAAAAGTACAGAATCCCAGAAAGTTAAGAGCTTGCAAGCTTTTATTCAGACTCAACACTCTTCTGTTAAGTTTGCTAAGGAATGACTTCCTAGCAAACGGCTTCGTTTTGTACGTGACAAAATCGTATTTGCTGCAAATTTATAAAAGAATCTTTTTTGTTAAACTAAATATAGATGGCGGTAGTATTTTTAAGGCAATACACGTATCCTTTAAATATTCCGAAAGTGACGTCACTTGACTTGTTTTTCGAATACGGTTTCAGCTCGTAGCCGTTAAAAATTCAAAGAATGAATTTCGAATTGCTATTTGATTGTTTAGTGGTCAACACCAACATTAAACACCAAAAGTTGTAAAAACGGCGAAAAACTACATTTTAATGTAACCTAGACATATATCATGCAAGAGCATTTTGGTAGCGGTGAAATAAAATCTCCTTTTCCCCGACTGGTTTTCTTTGTTTTACACTGAAATCCTCCTCCTAACCGAATGACGATCAAGTACCACTAAACGTTATGAGTCTTATTGTTACATCCAAGAACTGCTGTGTATTCATAAACACAAAAAGGCCTTACCTTTATCCATTGCATAAGTATAAGTTACGTCGTAACTTTATAACTATGCAATGCATATGAAAAAGAACAGAACTCAAACTATTCTGTTTGGCGTGGTGTGGAAGTTTGGAGAGTGGGGTGCCAGCTCAGGTGTTGCCTCGTCATCTGACCGTGGTTCAAAATTACGTGGTGTTGTCCTCGGATCTTTCCCCTTGGGATTGATCCCGGACCGTCACCAATAGCCCGTTGTGTTGCTCCAGTGTGACGTTAATTGAAATAAATAAATAAATAAATATCAAACTATTCTGCGTTTAGTAGGACCCGATCACGATGCCACAGGTGGCAGACTTGAGATATAAGAGTAAACTTATCATTAGTATTGAGAGGAGCTTTAAAATATCGACCAACGTGTCAACTAGTAGTCATGTGACCACTCTGTGAACATTTGATTTCGTTGTGTCACCTCCTTTGGCGATGTTATATCTTATGACAGGTGGGTAGGTGGTTAATTAACGTCACACTGGAGCAACACAATGGGCTATTGGCGACGGTCCGGGATCAACCCCGAAGAGAAAGGTCCGAGAACAACACCACGTAATTTTGAACCACTGTCAGATGACGAGGTCACACCTGAGCTGGCTCCCGAAAGTTTCACACCACGCCAAAGTGAGGACATTTGAGTCCACGACGGATTTAGAATGCACCAGCCCCCTTTGTACACGAGATCTTTGGATAGATTCGAACAAGCGACCCTCCGGTTGCTAGTCCTTTACCCCTCCAACCGGGCTACCGCTGACCTATCTTATGACAGGGTAGATGTCTCAATTCGAATTTCTAGTGACGACAAAAATGGTGAAACTGTCAAAGTGTACTACTATGTCGCGTGGACCAATCAGATGATGAATCAATGGATGGGTGTCTTCTCCCGTCCAGTAGACCAATCACATGATGAATGTTCATTTCCTCCCGGATGACAAAAGTAGTCTTAGGGTCTTGTTATTATTAGTTGTATTTTTAATCCTAGGCACATAAAAAGGTTACCTTTTCTCACTCTACTTTTATTTTTTCTCTTGGGTATGAGAGGATTTTCAGTGTAAAAAGACAAGCCAGACGGAATGCGAAGATTTTACTTCCGCTATCGTTTTGGATAGTGGAAGTAAAATCATGCACTCATATGATACACATCGGGATTACCTTAAAATGTAATTTGTGGCCATTTTAGCAACGCTTGGATTTTAATCGAATTGATGTTGACTAATCAACTGTCATATTAATTCGGAATTCTTTCTTTGGAATTTTTATTGGTACTTCTTCATACATACTTCTAAAATCGTATTCGTAATACAAGCCAAATAATGTCGCCTTCAGAATACACACAGGAAAAGCCTTCCTCAGTAGAAACAGTACCACCACCTATGTTTAGCTTGACGGAAAATGCCTCATATATTTTTCAACAAATTTACATTAGATTTAATTTAATTTCCTGTCTGCTACAGCACCGTGTTGATGCCCGATCTGTTCCGAAAAGAATATAATCGAATTGTTGAGGAACTTATCTTAATTTTCTACGCGACTCTAACATTCCATGGCCAAACTGCTTCAAACTATAAATTTTCTTTATTTAAAGCAGCAAAACTAATTCATTTCATGCTTCTTCCAATTTTTTTTATATGTTTGCTTCTATTTTGGTGTGTATATATATATATATATATATATATATATAATTACACTTACAGTGAGTAAAAAAGTTTCCATACGCACTTACTATTTGAAATAAATGGCTTTATTATTGGCAGAATATAACTATTGCAGAAATAAAAATGGTTGAGATGAGCCTAATTGCATAGAAAGTTTCTATTGCCATTTAAACAAAAATTATTAATATAATTTAAAGCATGATTCACAATGACACAGAAAGATGCCAAATATAAAGCAAAAAATGTCTCCGTACAGTGAAAAATATATATTAAATGTTATTCCCCCACCATGTTTCATCATTTAATGAACAGTTGAACCTGCTTTTTGTTTTAATGACTTTTCTCAGAAGTTTAGGCATGACTCGCATGTTTTTTGTTGTTTCTGCAATAATTTTGTTCCAGACTTCTATAATGGCACTTTTCAGTTTATCTTTGCCGCTGGTATCATAATTTTTTAGTTCACGGCCGATTTCTTCCCATAAAGTATTCCATGGGGTTTAAATCAGGAGACTGGTGTGTGAAGTTTCTGCGACACATGGTTGGTAAAGGCATCATTCTTTACAGAACGTTGAAGTATGTTTTGAATCGTTGTCTTTTGGAAGATAAATGGTCTTCCAAGAGACAGTTTCGTAGCACTTGCAAGGACATTTTATTTCAAAATGTCTAGGTATATACGTAGCTATCCATGTTACCTTCAAGAAAACAAATTATCCACACCAGAAGAACTCATGCAACCCCATACCTTTACATTTCCTCCGCCGTGTTTTAAAGTTCTACATAAGTTTTTTGCTTGCATTTGATGGTTTGGTTTCCTCCATGCCATAACTCGTCCATCTGAACCATAGACACAATTTTTATTAAGGTATCCGACTACCTTTAAAACGCGATTTTCGGCGGAAATTGCGATTTTCCAAATTTGATATAATATGAAAGCCCGATTTCTTATCTTTCCAAATCTGTTTAAATTTTGTTCCTACCATGCATAGAACGTAAGATACAGGTCTTTTAATACTACATAGTCGACACTTTTTAAAACCGGAAGTGCCTTTCTGCAAACAGGAAGTGAACGTAAAAGTTTGTTTACATTGTTATTTTAACAAATTAAAGCGTTAAAATTTGCTCTGAAGTGTGGATTTTTTTTTATTAATTAAAAAAAATTAATTAAAAAACTACTTTTTACACAAAAATACATCTGGCAATCATGTTTAACTTCACAATCTGGCATCAAACTTGAGTTTCAGTTTGTACACAATTTGAACTCGTGATTTTCGATCGTGCGTTCAAAAAGTTCTACAACTTGATAATTCTTCTTGCATAAAGTGATTTTTCTTTACAAAATGGGAAAGAGTATTGCCAGGAAGAAGAAACACCACTTCAAAGGTAATCAACACTCTAAAACACTGAAGACTAACAGTCTTGAAGATCCAGTGTGCACAGCCAGTGCTTCAAAACTGCAAGCATCTAGCTCTTCCAAATTCGAAGTTTTGAATGAGGAACTGTGTGGTAATCGGATTTTCGACCTGGAAACTTTAATAAATATATTTTTGGTGCTTCCATGTCCCAAATGCTTTGCTTCTGGTTTGCATTTAGTTGAAGACTCCAGGTATGGATTGTGCTCACACTTCTCTTTGAAATGTCACAATTGTGATTTTGTAAAAGGCTTTGCCTCCTCCAAAAAGAACAAAAATGTACCTGAAGTGAACTCTAGAATAGTTTATGGGATGAGGCAGATTGGAAAGGGATTTTCTTCAGCGTATAAACTGTGCACCACGCTGAATTTGCCACCAATTTCTAAAGCTGCGTATAACATCCATGAAGAGAAACTCTTGAAAGTTGTGTCCGAGGTTGCTGAATCTTCAATGTTAAAAGCAGCTGATGAAGTTGGTTCAAAGGGAGAAGACAGTGAATGCGGCGTGTCTGTAGATGGAACGTGGCAGCGTAGAGGGTACACTTCTTTGAATGGTTGTGTTGCTGCCATTTCAATTGACACGGGAAAGGTTCTCGATTTAGAAGTCATGTCCTCATACTGCAGAATTTGCAAAAGATTACAGAAACTGAAGAGAAACCCGTCATTTGAATCACAGGAAGCTGACCATATATGCCAGTGCAATTTTAAAGGGTCATCAGCAAAGATGGAAACTGTTGGTGTCGACAGAATTTTCAAGAGGTCAGTGAGCACTCGGAAGCTGAAGTACACGAAATACTACGGTGATGGGGATTCTAAAGGCTATTTGTGCGTCCAAAACACATATGACGAAAAAAGTGTTTCAAAACTGGAATGCATTGGGCACATTCAAAAACGGGTGGGTACACGTCTGCGAAAATTGAAAAGCAAAACCAAAGGTCTGTCTGGTAAAGGCAAGTTATCAGATGTCTTTATCGACAGACTACAAAATTATTATGGCATTGCGATTCGCTCTAACGTGGGCAACTTACAAATGATGCAGCAAAATGTAATTGCAGCTTTGTTTCATTGTGCTTCATCACCAAAGAAACCGATGCATGGCCAGTGCCCTATTGGTGTAGACAGTTGGTGCTATTACCAGCGAGCTGTAAGCGAAGGGAAAGAACCAGAAAAGCTCAAGCATTCTGGTTTGCCCAACAATATTTTAAATGTAGTCAAACCAGTGTATTTAGAGCTTTGCACCAGAGAACTTTTGAATAAGTGTCTGCATGGCAAAACTCAAAATGCCAATGAAAGTTTCAATGGTGTTATTTGGCAGAGAGTTCCGAAGGAGGTTTTCGTCAGCCTAAAAACTGTAAAATTAGGGGCTTATGATGCAGTAATACAATATAATGATGGATTTGAGGGTTGCACCAGTGTTTTAAGCAAGATGAACATTGAAAATCTTGGTTACTTCACATTAAAAGGTTACCAAAGTTTGGATCGCATTAGAATCAGTGATTCCAAGCGCCATACAACACCCGTTTCAAAGAAGCGCAGGAAGGTTTTGAGGGCAATTAGGAAAAAAAAAGTAGTTGATTTAACTTCTATAGAAGGTGATCTTTATAAATCAGGATCATTTTAGAGCTACATTTTCCATTTAAAGGTAAGATTCATTATTGAATTTTGTTTTTAGCTTTTTCTTGAAATTGACATTTTAGAATTTTGCTTTTACGCAAAACATGAAAACTCAAAAAGTTATGCTTCAAATGTTATGAAATTTGGTAGGAATACTTTCAAAGAGTTTATAAAGGGAATGTACCACTTCTGTAATTGTGCATTCATTAGTTTTTTTATTTTTAATTATAAAAGTTATGCGTTGCTATAATTTATGGAAGATTTTCTTCTTGGTTGTACTTGAACCTCTCCAGTTTTTAAAAGAACTGGTTTACAATGATGTGAGAGGTACATTCCCTAAAGGAGGTTTCAATCTTCAAAATAAAATTTACAAAATAAGAATATCTTAATTTAAATTTAAGTTATCATGTTTTGCGGTGGTGCTAGTTTTTGTCTATTTTTCACCCCTTTTTGGGGTTTAAATTTTAAAAAAATTATTAATTATTTTTTTTATATGTTATTCTCTAAGTTTTTAACCATATTCTATAATATAATGCACAAAAAAAGTCAAATTTCAAATTATTTCAAAAAATCCTTTCCGAAGGTAGTCGGACACCTTAATTCCTGAATAGTACAAAAAGTTAAGGGCTTACATGCTTTTTTGCAGACTCAACACGCTTTCTGTTAAGACTCAACACGCTTTTTGATTACTTTTCTTACAGTGTGAGGTTACATTCCAAGATTGTAATCAGTTTTTAACAAGGATACAAGTTGTAGTGCATTAATTCGTGTATTATCGCGAACCTTTCGCCGAATATTCCTCGTGTATATGGCTCAATTTCTGAGGTCTTCCGGATCAGTTCCTATTTTCCAGTTTCTACCTCATTATAGCTTTCAATAATTTTTACCGTGGATTTAGATTTGTTTGCGATTGCGCCAATATTGTCTTCATTGACAAACCGTCATTTCTCAACTTATCACCAACACGCGAATACCTTTCGGAATTTTCATTTTAGGCGATCCACTGGTATAAAACTCATTCGAAGTGATTACTTACACCAAACCGAAGTTCTTTTTGATTCGATAGTTATAATTGAATGTGGGACAACTAGACTACGTTCTAATCAATTTGCATAGTGCGTACGGAAACTTTTTGCTTTCATTTTGTATGTTTTTCTTAAAGTTTTAATTAATTACTATTTATTTGGAAAATTAAGTAATTTTTGTTGTCAACACATTTCTCAAGTATGAAATAAATTTCTTGAGCAGTTTCTGAATCTTTAGTGAGATTTCTTTAGAAATATAATAATTTATAAGCCGTTTTTATTTCCGTACGGAAACTTTTTTATCCACTGTATATGTAGATGAATATTCCAACACGCTTTTTAGAATTAAATTATTCTACGACAGATATCCAAATATATAAAAATGGCGTCAAAATGAAAAATCGAGTGTCAACTTACCAGTATAAGTTTGCGAAACTATTAACATATTTGTTCACCTAATATTATGAACCAATACAATTTTCATTTATGCTTCCTCAACAAATTACGATGGTTGTAAAAATTTCGACACCTTTATTCTACCACAATCTACTGGCAACCAGTTTTACTAAACAGCTGACAAGACTAATGATGGCGGAAACGTATCGTGATAATTTCGAAGGGTAGCCACAGTGATCAATCTTAGTAATGATGGTAGGTGTGTCAATATTTTTAACAATTCCCTTTTCCGAAAATGGATAATAAAAATTAGATGTTAATGAAATAGGAGAGATGTGGTCTTTTGCGTAAAGGATAGAATAGTTTTATAGCGCAAAACGAACTTTCGGTAGAAAAGTAATCCTTCTGGAAAAGAACTATTGCCCCTTAAAATTTAATTTTTCGCCGTTCTGGCGACATTTGGCGTTGATTTCCTCTGACGGTAAATTATTCGCGAGGCAATCAGAGCCAAGCTTCTTGGAGCAGCCATTTCCAATACACGCATTCAAATTTATTAGTAGGTAGGTAGATATTTTAATTAACGTCACATTGGAGCAACACACCGGGCTATTGGTGACTGTCCGGGATTATCCCAAAAGGAAAGATACGAGGACAACACCACGTAATTTTGAACCTCGGTCAGATGACGAGGCAGCACATGAGCTGGCACCCCGGTCAGATGACGAGGCAACACCTGAGCTGGCATCACACTCTCCAGACTTCCACACCACGCCAACGTGAGGACATTTGAGGCCACGACCGATTTAACGTTCACCAGCCCCCTTCGTACACGACGGTCTTTTGGTTGGATTCGAACTCGCAACTCTCCGGTTGCTAATCCTTACTCTTCCAACCGGGCTCAAATTTATTGAATTTATTATTATTGAAATTATTTGATATTATTCAAATGTATTGAATTATTTATTATATTATTGAAAATTATTGAATTTATTATTTATTGAATTATTGAAAATTATCGAATTTATTATTTATTGAATTATTCAAAATTATTGAATTTATTATTTATTGAATTATTCAAAATTATTGAATTTATTATTTATTGAATTGTACGCTGGAACAACGTTGGACGTTACATGTTACAAAATAGTCACATCCAACGTTGTTCCAACAGCCACCAATTCTTTTATTGGATTATTCAAACTTATTGAATTTATTATTTATTGAATTATTCAAATTTATTGAATTCATAAGCTACATTCTGAAGTTGGATTGAATGAAATGCCAAGAACTTTACTTCTGGAATCAAAACCAGAAAGCACGTACATCCACAAAACTATTAGAGCCCTCTATATTTAACTTATCTTCAAATAGCGTATAGAATATTGATAGCATAAGACAGGCATTCTCTTTCAAATAATTTATGTGATAGAATTTCTTGAGAAATTCGGATAACTTGAACATGACCAGTCTTGCAAACGGTAACAAGTTGGTGGGTTGGCTTATTGGGTTCTATAGCGCAAGGGCCATTTTGGCCATGTTGCGCCATACACAAGATAGACAATGCCAAGTAATGAACATACACACACAAGGAAATTTTTACTGACACGAAAGGCAGAAATACACCCAAGGAGGAATCGAACCTACGCCGCCCACAAATCGAAGGCGAACCATAGAGGAAATATCAAATTAGAGTGAGTAATTGTAACCTTTTTATGTGCCCACGATCATGTGACCAAAACTAGTAGTCACATGATTCTTAGACTACTTTCATACGCCTGGTGGAACCGAACACTCATCGGGCAGTGGTAGTCCGGTTGGAAGTGCAACGGATTAGCAACCAGAGTGTTACGAGTTCGAATCCACAACCGAATACCGTCTTGTACAAAGGGGGTTGGTGCACGTTAAATAATGTCGGAGCCTCAAATGTCCTCACGTTGGCGTGGTGAGGAAGTTTGGAAAGTGGGGTGCCGGCTCAGGTGTTGTCTCGTCATCTGACCGTGGTTCGTAATTACGTGGTGTTGTCCTCGGATCTTTCCCTTCGGGTTTGATACTGGACTTTCCCCAATAGTGTTGCTCCAGTGCGAAGTTAATTAAAATACCTACCTACCGAACATTCAATCTCTGATTGGTCCATGGGACGGGAAAAGATACCCATCCATTGATTCATCGTGTGATTGGTCGACGCGATATTTAGTTTACTTTCGTAATTTCACCACTTTTGTCGGCACTCTATGGAAATATGCATTCATACACCCGTCATAACATTTTATATCGCCAGACGAGGCAATAAAATGCCAAATCGTCCAACCAAATCAAGTTTTAATAAAGCAGTCACATGACTACTAGTCAACATGTTGGTCATACTTTTTGAAGATCCTCTCAATAGCAATGCTCAGTCTATTTATATTTCCAGTCTATGAGGCAAACGTTAACAGGAGTTCCAAAGTTTTGTTTTTTAAAATGTTGTATAGCCGCCATAGAGCATTGATTCTAACAGCTTAAATTTATGGAGCATTTTCATTTTGTTGCTGTTGTGCATAGCTACCAATATTTTACTTTTTAATTATTAACGTTGATTTGCACAACGATAGCTTTATTAAATTTAGAAATTACACTCCAAACCCGACGTAACAAATCTCTCCAAACATGAAGTATTAGACTCACTTGTTTGAAACAGAAAAAATTAATTTAACGTAAAGAGAAGAGAAAACTTCTACGTCTCTCAGACAACTCGCTAAAATTTGAGAATATTTCTTCTTAATAAAAGATTCGAGGGGCAGCCAAAATATAGCAGAACTCGCAACAGGTACACTAACAAAACAAAAATCCCTCGCAATGCACCTCAAAGCGTAACGCAGATTAAAATGCGCTACCTGCGTAAATAAATCACTAAAACACATCCTTATTTGAATAATTTCTGCCGTAGCTCATAAACAGCTTACTGTTCATTTTACGTTATTTTTGGATGGGGAAGCAAATTATCGTCTGCACCGAAAATCGAAAAAGGAAAGAAATAGGAACGCTACAACTCAGCGCCACTCTTAACTTAAGCATACGTGCTAGCGAATCAATATCAATTAAACAGCAGGTTTCTCGTGTGAGCAAATTTCATCTGCAATAGATTTTAGTCTTTTAGTTTCTATCTCAGAGTGTTCGTTCTGTTTTTGTATTTTTATTAGAATCTTTCACTTCCATTAAATTATTCTATCCGAGGACATTTTGCCATACTTGTAAGAAAATCACATTTTAAGCTTTTAGAAACATTCAACATTTGAACGACTATCGGATACTTAATTATTTGGAAGACTCGTATATTTAAATGAGTTGCGATAATTCTGAAACGTAATTATGAGTTTCGATTGATGATATTAACTAATAATTTTAGAACTGTTTTCCCGGAATATATATTGAATATACACCAGGAAGATATTTCTTTAAAAACGCAAAATTCATAGTAAAATAACAATTTGAAGTTACTTTTTATAGGATGGCGAAGTACACATTTGGAAATATATTAGGCTAATAAAACCATTTCTATATTCGCTATAAAATTGGTAAAACTAGGTTTTAACTGTCAAATTTAGAAAGTTCTGTTGAATCAAAATTGGTCCAATCAAAACCTACTTTTCTCGTACAGAAACAAAATAAAAGTGTAAAATAAATTTTTGTTGCACTTTATTTTGCATGGAAAATAGCTTCTCTACAGAAAGGCACTGAATAAACAATTTGTGTCGTTTTTCTGAATATTTTGACCATTTCTTTCATACAATCGTTCTTACATTCTGTTCTCTGAAAATCATGATTTTTAACCAATTTTATCTATTAAAACCACAAATTTTCAAGACCATTGATTATGGGATTGGGTGTATTGCTCGTTAAGGTGGTACAAAAATTTTAACTCTTTTTGCTCTTTACTTCATTAGATTATTCTTAGTACTCTCTTTATGAATGAACGTTTGAGTAGCTGTAGTAGTAACATGAAGTACAGTTATGTTTTTCTTCATTTCGTGTAGACTGTTTTGTCGTTTCCAAGTTCGTATTATCCGAGTTTTTGGTTATCCGAGGTAGCCTTGTTCTATATTACCTCGGACAATTAAGATTCTACTGCAAATGAAATCACAATTGCTCACTAAATAATTACGCTAGATCAGTATTCTGCAACTTTTTAACATCCGCGGCCCGGCGAAAATAGGAGAAATATTTCGTGGACCGCCGTCAGCCAGAAATGAAAAATAATTTCATTTATTAAGTCTAATGTTATAAGATTACAATTTTTGGTTAGTGTGACATCAACTTCTGCTTTGTAAGCAAATTTGATATACATGGTTGCAGAGAGACGAAGCGCTGCATTAACATCAATTCGACTTCTGTTTGGTTTTATTACTGGCATAGCTGAAAAAGTCTATTCCCGCAAATAGGAAGTAAAAAAAACGATCAATTTGATAGCTTTATAACTCAGAGATGGAAATTCTTTATTGAGGGATATCCAAAATTGAAACGATTGCATTTTGTCCGGACACTAGAGTGACATCAGAAGACAACTTGATCAGTTTTTCTTTTTCACGAGGATCAAGTGCTCATGGTTTTATAGTATCCAAAAAGGGATTATTAATCCAGTGGTTACCTTTACGTGGATCTTCATTTTCAGGGAAATCATATTAAAGTTTTCAGCTAACGCTCTTAAATGTTGGCTTATTATGTTGAATATGACTTTCTGGTTGGTATCAGCAGCATTCAAAAATTCTCCAAATAGTGGAAACATTTCTATATCTTCCTCTTGTACTCGACTGTCCCAAAGAGCCAGCTTCTTTTTGAACGCATCCATCTTATTTCTTAGCGTAAAAATATTCATACAAGACCCCTGAAGAGAAATATTTCGTTCAGAAAGTTAAATATGTCCGCCATATACGCGAGCTTAGCCATCCATTCTTCATTCAACAAAGGCTCTACCTAGGTCAGATTTTCGCTCTCGCAGAAACTGATTTACTTCTTCCATCAGTTCAAACAGGTGTGAAAAAACCCTTCGTCTCGATAACCATCTCACTTCTGCATGTAGTAGATATTGGTGATACGAGTCCATACTCACACACAGTGTTGTGAACAACCTCGAGCTCGTAGCTTGACTACCAATTTCGTTAATTATCACCGCGTTAGTTCAGTAGTCATCAGTTATTCATCAGTGCTTAGTTCAGTAGAAAGCTTTGTAACTAGATGCCTTCCGGTGGATGAACAAAACTTCTGGTTGCGCGACTTCCTTAAACTTCGCAGGTACTCCTGAGCGATCACCAGTCATGCTAGCAGCACCGTCCGTATACACCAACTCATTTGCTCTAGTTTATGCCCTGTGCTTGAAAATACTCATCAAGAGTATTAAATATCTCTGAACTAGTGGTCCGTCCAGGTAAATGAAGGCAACAAAGTTCTTCCCTTAAGTCTTCATCTTCACTATATCTCCCGAAGCAAAGTCGGATAGCATGGTTACTCACGTCAGTTGATTCATCAAGTTGAATCGCGAAACATTTCGATTTCTTTATCCCCTCTGCAACTTTCTTTTCAATATCGATTGCCATATCAACAATTCTCTGAATAGTGGTGTCCAAAAGCGGTATAGCCTCTAGTTTTTTAGTGGCTTGAGGACCCAATAATAAATGGTTTTTTCGTTTTGGCTATTCGAAGAGCAACTAAATAAGACGCTTGAGCAGCGACTTGTCACTACTCGTCATCGTTTTCATTTGACTTTTCTGAAGTTTCATCTGGTTATGTAATCTTTTGAAAAAAAAGTTCAGTGACTTATCAGTGAAATCTCTATGGTTCGAATGCAAATGACGAGACAGTTTGGATGGTTTCATAGCGTCATTTGAAAGAACTTCGGAACATATTACACACAAAGGCTATGGCGATAGTTCACTGCCAGGGGCTACAATTAAGCCAAGTTTTAAATATTTCTTACCGTAATGCCTAACAAAGTTTCCTTTTCTCTTTTTGGTTTGTATTGGCACATTCCGAAGTATCAGAATATTAATTTTTGTTTCTTCTAAACTTGAAGCACTAATACTTAGCATACTTTCGGCACCATCACTAAATTTCTTCTGAATATTGTCCTTGCCTCTACTAAAGAAGGCTAAGATTTTGCTGTTTGACTTTTTTTATCCATCTTATAGGGTTTCAAATTTTACGAAAGAAAAAATTTGTTTTCCGAAATTCCACAACACAATATTAAAAAAACAATACGCACGAGCGCGATAAAATAAGAATTCTTTCAGCGTGGACTCCGACAGGCAAGCTGACGCAATACTGGCATTCGGCGGCCGCGCACTTCATCTATACTCGTCGCGTACAGCGTCCCGCAACAATGGGAATTCCCCGAATCATGTAGCAGTATAGTCGGGTGAAAGCTTTCGCGGACCGGCAATTAATACTTGCGGACCGGTGATAGTTCACTGCCAGGACTACCAGGTCCGTGGACTACCAGTTGAAGACTACTGCTCTAGATGACTTGGAAACCTGTCTAAATATGTTCCACCTTAAGAAAGTGTCATTGTCTGTGCAATGATCCCTTTTACACTATTAGATGTTAATAATTAAAGTTCGTAGTTTAAAATTAATTATTTGCTACAATTCACTTGATGTTGGGCTCATAACGATTTTGAACTGTACATCTGTAACTTATTCTCACTTTTCGTCGAATTAATAAATTTACATTTTAGCTAAATCTCGGAATTTTTCAATTCAGAAATATTCCGAGAAATATAAAATATTTCATTCGAAGAATTCCGAGAAATAGAACATTTAAAAATCATGTTCTTGGTGGAAAGGTGCATTCTTAAGTGGACTTCCGCACATTTGGATATTGATGGAAATGAAGCTGCAAATCAACTGTCAAAGGAAGACAGAGAATTAAATGCTGAACAAACCCCAATAACTTTTACTGATGCTAATGCTTTGGTAAAATTCAAACTCATATAAAACATAACAACAATTTGTGAAATTACACCGATAGAAAAACCATCACCATGATATCCGGACTATAAACAGGACATTTTGAAAGCATGCAAATTAACAGTGATGGAACCAGAATGTATAGGCATTGTTACAACTATTTGGGTGTTGAACTCACACCTACTCATATATTCACCTGCCCAGCACCTACCATCCTGAAGAACAGCTTTACAGCGAGAAAATAATGGCCATCGCCATCACTCACACCTACTCATATATTCACCTGCCCAGCACCTACCATCCTGAAGAACAGCTTTACAGCGAGAAAATAATGGCCATCGCCATCACTCACACCTACTCATATATTCACCTGCCCAGCACCTACCATCCTGAAGAACAGCTTTACAGCGAGAAAATAATGGCCATCACTCACACCTACTCATATATTCACCTGCCCAGCACCTACCATCCTGAAGAACAGCTTTACAGCGAGAAAATAATGGCCATCGCCATCACTCACACCTACTCATATATTCACCTGCCCAGCACCTACCATCCTGAAGAACAGCTTTACAGCTGGAAAATAATGGCCATCGCCAAAGCTGTGGAAAATACACACGGCGACATCTGACGCAGAAATGGACACGACAACAGCAAGCGACAGCCATCCTGGTTTACAAAAGCTCCATTACCCCAGATGTAATTTCATAAATGAACTACCTCTACACCTTCAATTATTCCGATATTAAGACAGAACCCTTTTAGCCAAGAGACTTAAACAACATCCACTTTCTATATTGCACTTCTCCCTAGCGAGTTGGGTTTCGACATCTCCCAAATATTTCCACTAAAGAGGTTAATGAAACACTGTGCCTCTTTTAAGTCTTTAGATGTCTTAAGGTACAATCTTTTCGATCGACACGATCTATAGAAATGGGGTCTCGAACACTTGGGGTTACGAGAATAGTTTGGTTCGGAATTCTTTCTCTAGAGACATTCCATTTCGGAATCAATTCCCTGGTCGGTTTCTGGTTCAGCTCTATTTTTGATGAAATGTCCGTAAGTTCGTAGCTTATAAATTCACAAATAACGGTACATAGAAATCGTGTTACTTCGTTGGAAAATTATGTTTCAATAACACTCGATGCTTTGACTTTGTATTTATGACATTCACGCAAAATTCAATAAACAGGGTCCTCTATTTGATTATATTTCGTTTGCATTTTTGTATGACTCCAAGTGTAAATCTCTACTATCTGAACTTCAAAAGAGAAAACGTTGTTCAGATAAACTGCTTTCCCGCATAACAGACTTATAGCTAAAAACTACTCTCAAATTAAAATAAACACGAGAAAAGGAGAAAAACTTTCGAAAATGCTTCGAGTCTAAAAATAGGGTAAAATTCTCTTTTCTAAATCATTCTATCCTTTTTGACCAAATTTATACCAAATGTTTTCACACAAATCACAAACATTTGAGGGGCAGTTGTGGCTCAATGCAGGTCGTAGGCGGTGTAGGTTCGATTCCTGTCAGGAGCGTTCCCCCTAGGCGTATTTCTCTTTTCTATCTCAGTAAAACTTTCATTGTGTATGTCTATTACTTGATATTGTGTCTAGAGCAGCATGACCAAATAATAATTTTTTATGGCCCTTGCGCCATAAAAAAACACCACCACCACATACATTTGATGCCTTTACATATTTTGTTTCCTGTTAACTGAAAAATGAATTTGTATTTCAACTCCCGATGTTTAGTGGGCCGCATTAGCCCAGTTGGTTGAGTCGCGGATTTGCAACCGAAGGGTCGCGAGTTCGAAACTAGATCCAACCAAATAAAGTCGTGTACTTGGGGGAGGGCTGATGTACGTTAAAGCAGTCGTACCTTAAATGTCCTCACTTTGGCGTAGTGTGGAAGTTTGGAGAGTGAGGTGCCAGCTCAGGTGTTGACCTCGCCACCTGACCGTGATTCAAAATTACGAGGTGTTCTTTCCCATCGGGATTAATTCCGGACCTCCATCAATTGTCTGTTGGGTTCCTATGTTGATCGACTTCATAAGAGGAAACGTTGTTTAGGTAAACTGCTAATGCTATCTGCAGCGCACACTTATCGTTGAAAGCTACCTCAACTAAAAATATTTATGAAAAAAATTAAAGACGAAATTATTTCAATCTGAGACATAAGACAGTTATTCTTTTCTTCAACTATATATGATTGAAAAATATGATAAATTGCCTTCTTTCGACCACCAACTTGAAACGACATGTCTTAACAGAGCCAACAAACCTAGAATCATTTCGGAAAACTTTTAGTGCGATGAACTAGGAATTCGAATTTCAATTTTAAGTATGAATCCATTGTCTACTCAACAAGAGAAAATATTCAGATAAACTGCACTCGTTAAAGCAACGAACAACTCAAACGTGACATGAAAAAGGAAAAACACCGAAATAATTTCCGACGAACAAAAAGAACAACCCATAATCTTCTCCCACCGAATAAAATCAATTTCATCTTCACCGACCGTCCTTTAAGTGCAAGCGAAACGGGAGGAAATAACGATCAGAAAAAAATCCCCCCCGCTCAACGTCCTGCCAGTTAAAAATCGATCCACTTCGGTTAATGGCTCAATTTCCGAACTCGATCTCCGACCTCGAGGGCAAGAATCATCCGAAACATGATGAATCGAGTCTTCTGATCCGAAATAATTAAAATGACACAAGTCGAATGCAGCCTCCATGTCGGGAAAAATCAATTTTTCGTGGGTAAACAATGGTAAAGTTAAAAATATGCCACGAACTGTTACCTACATGCGCCCCAAAATGTTCAGGTGTTTTAAAAGTTTAGGTATAAGCCTTAATGAGAGCTAAGGAACACAATATATTAAACCATTTTCATATCAAAGGGTGGTAAGTAGTAAGTAGCTGAATTTAACGTCTCAATGGAGCAACACACCGGGCTATTTCATATCAGAGGATGGTTGGTTGGTTGATTTGGGTTTTAAGGCGCAAGGTTGGTATTGGAACAAGCTGTGTCAAACAAGATGAAATAAAAACCAATACATGTTTACAATTTCGGAGAATCGAACCAAACCAGCAATAAAAAGTATATTAAAAAAGAGTACTAAACGTAATATGTGTAGAAATTAAATTTAATCAAAGATATGGAAAGCATACGCTTAAAATTTGCAGTAATTAATATAAAATCAGATATGAATTGATATTTCAAAACATGTTGACCAGCAACAAGGTGCATAGTATAAAAGGTATGATTAATAAATAGTTGCGAATAGTAAAATTATCAAATGAGGTTTAAAAAACCAATGTCATTTAAAAATCAGAAGAGATTTGAATGGGGATCAATCCCCAATTAAATCTTGCAACGCTAAAATATGTCTTAAAATATTTATGACGGTGATGATTAAAAGTTTGACAGTCAATTAAAATATGATGAATTGTAAACGGAACCCATACACAAATTACACACAAGGCCCCTTCTAAAAAAAGATGTATGTGTGTAAAACGCGTGTCCGATACGAAGGCGAGTTAAAATCATATCGGATCGTGATGGTTAATAAGGGCCTTAATGAAAGTGATGTCATATCAGAAGAAAAGTAAGAAAGTAGATAGTTGAATCATCCCTCCAAATGTTTCGACGAGATATCTCGTACAAGATCGGGTAAATTTTGCTAAGGACGAGATATCTCGTCCATCTAGATGGGGTCAGTTTTGCCAATGTCGACATACCTCGTCGAGACTAGGATTAATAAAAGTATTCAAGAAAGAATTTTAGAATATTAATTTTCCATGTTTATAAATAATTTAGATATAGGTGCACATTTTTGAAGGGATTCACAAAATGCGTTAAATTGATTTCAATTGGATTAGTAAAACTAATAAAATTATGTTATTTTGCACTGTACTTTAGGGTTTCGGTTGCTCCTATACTTAGCGTTGGGTCGTCCAGTGACGTCAAGCGTGGAGTAAACCATAAAGGATTCATAAAAGTTAAGTGAGTGATGGGGTAAACTTTTTATGCTCCCAGTATCATGTAACCAAAATTAGACTACTTTCGTCTGCCAGGTGGAAACGAACATTCATCATCTCAATGGTCCACAGGACAAAAGAAGACGCCCATCAATTGGTTCATCATCTGATTGGTCCATGCGACATAGCCGTAGATTCTGGCGCTTTCACCATTTCTATCGCCACCCAATAGAAATGCGTATCCAAACGAGGCGATAAAATGCCAAATTTGCCAACCAAGTCAATTTTTCACAGGGCAGTCGTGTGACTATTAATCGACATGTAGGTCACACTTTTTGAAGCTCCTCTCAGTATCAATGCTCAGTCTATCTATATTTTACGTCTATGGAGATTGTAGGTCCATTTACACGACGTTGTTTGGTCTACTTAGGCGAAATAAGGCCTTTACACTACAAAAACTAACCAACCACTATCTGATTGATTTATTTTTCATGATCTTCAAATATTTAGAAATGCTAGTTAATGTTTTTCGATTATGTCTTAGTTCTTTTTGGGTATGTTATTACTGGATGTTCTTTTCTGATCTGGTCAAAAAGAGCTGGATCTTGTGTACTTTTTACTATGTGTGATTGTCAGCAAATAAATATTTAGTTTAGTTTAGAAGTTTGAAACATCGATTTTATTTGTAACTTAACGTTTTACATAATTTTAAGTACAGATACGCAATTAAATGTATAATTTGTTCTTTATTAATTTCTATATAAAAAGTCTTCGTCGAGCCCAACTGTAGCCCGCTGTGAGCATCATATAAAAGCCATTTGGTTAGCGTAAGTAAAATCTCCGTTTTCCGTCAGATTTGTTTATTTATACTGAATATCCCTCTCATATCCAGCGCCATCAGCATTTATTTTAAAGAAAATCCCTCTCAAAAAATAAAACATTGTTTTGATTAACTACATCAATACCAACGCCATTCCAGAACTTAGCGTCTTCTCCCTTACAGGAAAAACCTCTCATAAAAGAGAAAGTTGTTTTAATAGTTGCAGCATACACTTATCGTTGAAAGTGGTAGTAATGGTAATTAATTAACGTCGCACTGGAGCAACACAATGGACATTGACGATGGTCCTGGATCAATCCCCAAGGGAAAAATCCGAGGGTAACGCCACGTAATTTTGAACCACTGTCAGATGATGTCAACACCTGAGCCACTCCAAACTTCCACACCACGCCAACCATTGAAAGTGGTAGAGATGAGCTAAGAATCAATACGAAGAAAAAGTCGACGAAAATTATTTCCGGTGAACATAAAAAATAGCAACAATTTTCCCATAGAATAAAATCCATTTCCTCCTTACAGACCAATCTCTAAAGTTCGTACGGAACCCGAAGGAAATAATGATAAAAAAATTTGCTCCTTGCTCATCTTTCTGCCAGTTAAAAAAGGATCCACATGAGTTAATGGATCGATTTCCGACCTCGAGGGCAGGAATCATCCGGATGAATCGATTCTTGAGATCCAAAATAATTAAAGTCGAGCACAGCTGAGATGTCAGGCCATGAAAACGTTTCGAAGGTACTTGTTGGTAAAAATAGGATAATTATACATTAATCCCTCGTTATATTGCGATGTGATATATCGCTTGATGGGCTGTATCGCTCGTTTTAACTTTCCTCCAATGACATTTTAAATTCCAAACAGCACAGGAGAGATCAATCTGGTTCTTTAGTGTTTAAAGTTGAAAAGCTAGTTCACTTATGTGTAATTTAGCTTTGTTTATTTCATTTTAATAGTTTTATAATTTCAGTTCCAAGTTTGTTTTATTTCCAAACTGGCTTTTCCGAATTCTAAAATTACACACAGCTGCATAAATATATCTGTGAAATTCGAAAAATTATAGGCACAGTTATACTGGCAATTTATTAATTGAGATAAAGTTTTCCTGATGGAGGAGCCAGAAAAAAAAATGTCTGAAAAGTGGGCATTGAGCCGAAAACGTTTGTGGAACTATGATCAATGTCCACAGAGAAGCCAATAATTCAATCCGTTACATTGTAAATTAGATAACAATGTCATTAATGGTCGGACAAGATAATGCTGTCAACATTAATCATCCGGTAAACCGCATTAATGTGACCTGTCAACGATTTGCATGAAAATGTAATGTCAATTAGATTAATTCGAATAATGGACTAATCGCCTTAGAGGATATGTTGTCACACCCTTCAGCTCTAGTGGTCTAATTAACTGATTCCATAATCTATTACATTTAATGATCAAATGTCTCATCTGTAATTCGTTGGGGAAATGGGAATATGCAAATCGATGTTTTCCTGAATCGGAAAAAATTAGTAAATTTGTGGTGTTTGCTTGCGGGTAGATCAAGTATTCTTAAACATGGAAACATGTTTTAAGGGGGATTTTTTTGGCATAAATAAAATCGATTTTGTGTATTTTTCACTCAATTTCATTCTTTAGGGTATTAAGAACATGTGTACCAAACTTCAAGTCAAAATTCGCAAAATTGGCAGAGTTGTAAGCCATTAACAGATGAGCACACATAAAATTTGGAGCGTAACCCAGTTGGAAGAGTAACGTATTAGCAACCGGAGGGTTGCGAGTTCGAGTTGATAACACTACGGTCAATTCACAGTCACAAGTGTTATTTCTTATAGGGTCCTCTTAAAATTCGGAAGTTCCGTATATTTATGTGTCAACAATAACGATAGCAAACATGTATCAAAATAACTCCTGTCGAAATAGAGGCCCATATCACCCATCCTGAATTTTTGACAGATTTCTGATGTTATTGCCTCGTTAAAATCGAAAACCCTCGATGAAAAATCTTTGCAAAAAGCACCACTGACAGCGAGAGCGATACGTTTTACGACATTAATAAAATCCTGTGCCACCCCATCTGCTGTATCGTTAAAACGTACCTTAGATGTCCCCTGGGAAAGACATCTCAGCCTACAGGCGTGCTTGGTCTTTGTCGGAGGATATTGAGGGAAAAAACTTTAGCACCCATACTCAGGTGACTTAAAATGCTCGTTTGATTCAAGGGATCCTTAAATGGGATTTTACTGCCTGGATACATACTTGGGATTGAAAGCTTCAAAGAACAAACATGGGTTTGTTTTTCTCTAGAGAACCAAAGTTGATGATGTGGGTGCCTATCGAAAAGAGCTAGCGAATCACTTTGTAACACTTGGAGTCATCCGATAGGCTATCAGTTTTCGCAGTGTCTCGCAGTGGGATTGTAAAAACTAATTGATCGCTAAGACTCCCTCGTACCCGTTAGGTAGGTAGTTAATTTGTCTCACCGGCAATGGATGACGGTACGGGATCAATCCCGAAGGTTTGATCCAAGGAAAACTCCTCGTAATTTTGAACCACCGTCAGATTACGATGTCAACACCTGTGTGTGTGTGTGTGAGCTGGCATCCCACTTTCCAAACTTCCACACCTCGCCAACGTGAGAACCAACTGATCACAACTGATTTAATGTGCAGCAGCATCCGCTTACACGATGGTCTTTAGCTGGGCCTAGTTTCGGACTTTCAACCCTCCGGTTGCTAATCCGTTGTTCTTCCAACTGGGCTTTCTTACCCCCTAGTGCGATAACAATGATAGCGAGTTATCGAAACAAATAATCATCTAAGGTGACCGCCATACAAGCATTTCCAATGTCAGCTCTTTTCCCAGGCTATTTAACCACCTTGGTTCGGATAAACTTCTCCAAGGTCATCTGGGGCTGTGGTAGCCCGGTTGGAAGATTAGCGGATTAGCAAGTTCGTTTAAAGAGTTCGAAACTCGATCCAACAAAAAGACCTTCGTGCACGTTAAAGCTGTCGTAGCCTCAAATATCTTCCAAATAGATTGCTACCCCACAATAATATAATTTCCCTATTTCCAAGCATCAAAAGTAGGGAGGAAATTAAATTTAGGTCGCACCGCATCAATACAACGGGCTATTGGCGAGGGTCCGAGATCAATCCCAAAGGAAGAGGTTCGAGGACGGCTCATAATTTTGAATCACGTTCAGATGACGAGGTCAACACCTGAGCTGGCACCTCACTCTACAATCTATTCTAAGGTAAGGATCAATAGTATTTCCCCGATATTCAAAGAAAATGACCTATAGTTTATTCCAAAGAAAGATTCTACTCAAAGAAAGGACGAATAGAAACATTTCAATGGATTCTATTCCAAGGAAAGAAATAGAAACGTTCCAAAGAAAGGTTCTATTCTAAGGAAATGACTAATCGAATCTTTCCAATGGATTCTATTCCAAGGAAACCGCCAATAGAAACGTTCCAAAGGAAGATTTTATTCTAAGAAAAAGACAAATAGAATAGTTTCGTGGGGTTCTATTCCAAGAAAAAGACCAATAGAATCTTTCTAAAGGTTGTAAGGATCCACGGATACTTTAGAAAGATGCCGTTATTTAGCCATTAAGTGTGTGCCTTTGGGTAAAAGCAACACTACACTATTCATAAATTTCGGGGATTAAATTGTTTCATCATTCATAAGGCACGATTCAACGGCACACCGGTTGAAAATCACCTCCAAGACAAAATCATAGATCCCCATTCGAGGCAAAGGCATTCTCCAGAAAAACTCTTTCCAAACGTCCCGTTTAATTAGCCGAGAAGTCACATCTAAGATGGATTAGGGGAGAAACTTTCCTCTTGCCCAAGTTTCTACCCGAGGCAATAAAATCTCTTTTAAAGACTCCCCTTGAAAATAGCCTTCTAAGCCATCGCAGTTTACGGCTGAGGTTTTTTCCCCTCAATATCCTTCCCCAAAGACCGAACACGCTTCTGTTGGATGTGGTCTTTCCCTGGAGGTGTCTAAGAAAGGGTTTTAACGAGACGGCATTTGGTCTGGCACCGAGGATTTTATTACAATGCCGTAAAACTTATTGCTCTGGCTGTCACCAGTGTTTTTCTTCAAGAAAAGAATTTTTCAGTTTTCGATTTTAACGAGAAAATGTCACCAGAATCTGTCACAAAGTCAAGCTGAAGGAGTTATTGATATGAGAAACGAGCCTCTATTTCGAAAGGTGTCATTTCCATCATCGCATCAATGCAAAGGCAGGGATTAGCGATTTAATGCTTTCATCTCGATGCGTTTTCTACACTATTATTCGTCATCTGACCATGGTTCAAAATTACGTGGTGTTGTCCTCGGTGTTTCCCTTTGGGATTGATCCCCGACCGTCACCAATAGCCCACTGTGTTGCTCCAGTGTGACGTTAATTGAAATACCCCCCCCCTCTACACTATTATTCGGGCCGCGGTAGCAACGGGAGGGTTGCGAGTTCGAATCCAACCAAAGACCGTCGTGTACAAAGGGGGCTGGTGCACGTTAAATCTGTCGTGGCCTCAAATGTCCTCACGTTGGCGTGGTGTGGAAGTTTGGAAAGTGGGGTGCCAGCTCAGGTGTGACCTCGTCATCTGACCGTGATTCAAAATTACGTGGTGGTATCCTCGGATCTTTCCCTTCGGGTTTGATACCGGACCTTCGCCAATAGTGTTGCTCCAGTGCTACGTTAATTAAAATGCCTACCTACCAAACTATCCCAAGGCTATCACAAGAACTAATCCGTAACCTGGAAACTCAAAATGAATACTTATATTTTTAAATAAAACACTTTTTCCCTTTGTGAGAATGGGTCGCAGTAGCCTAGTTGGTAGAGTCGCAGATTAGCAACCGTAATGCTAAATAGTGAGGGCGCTAGTGGTTTGACAACCTGTTTACAGAATGTCGCTTATGAGGCGTTTTCTGCCTTCGGAGTTGATCCAATAGCCCGTTGTTTTGCTCCAGTGTGACGTTAATTAAATATCTACCAAAGTCAGATTAGTCATTTCAAATATCTTTACCTGAAGTATTTCTTCTTCTCCGGTAGTTCGTTTATGTCTACTATAGCGAACCTTCTCATATAGGGCTCTAGAATTTTTTTGGTAGGTAGGTATTTTAATTATAACTGGAGCAACACAACGGGGGGGGGTATTTCAATTAACGTCACACTGGAGCAACACAATGGGCTATTGGTGACGGTCCGGGATCAATCCCAAAGGGAAAGATCCGAGGACAACACCACGTAATTTTGAACCACGGTCAGATGACGAGGCAACACCTGAGCTGGCACCCCACTCTCCAAACTTCCACACCACGCCAACGTGAGGACATTTGAGGCCACGACAGATTTAACGTGCACCAGCCCCCTTTGTACACGACGGTGTTTGGCTGGATTCGAACTCGCAACCCTTCGGTTGCTAGTTCGTTACTCTTCCAACCGGGCCACCGCGGCCTGCATCACAACGGACTATTGGTGATGTTCGGGATCAAATCCAAAGGGAAAGGACCGAGGACAACACCACGTAATTTTGATTCACGGTCAGATGACGAGGTCACACCTGAGTAACCACACCACTCTCCAAACTTCCACAGTACGCCAAAGTGAGAATTACTTTTTATGAGCATTTCCTGAACAAGTACAAAAGTGTCGAACCTTGTCAGATATCTTGGATGCATTTCAGAACTCATGAATGTTATGATTTTATGAGATAATTTCGTTTTTTATTTAACAAAAAATTCCCAATACAATTTTTGCAAATGACTCCATAAAGCGTAACTCTAATTGTTCCAGACGAATTATTCAGTATCTCATAGAATCAAAGTCAAACATCACCAAAAATGATTAATCAGTTTTGGTTTTAGTTTTTATAACCGGTAGTATTTTTTCTACTTCCGATAGTTTATGTCTACACTAAAGAACTCTCATAGATCTGTTTGTACTTTTTTACCAATTTGAAGATTCTGTTTAATTAATGTTTAATATAATGTTGTAATAGCTTATGAGAGTGCTGATGTCGGAATTAATTTGTAATAAAACACATGCGCTGTTGGAATTATTCTTTCAATTCTTATCATGTTTTGCTTTCGTAGTTTATTATTTTATTTCTAATTTTTCTCCTTTTCTTCCTTTTAAAAAAGCCTATTTCTGAAACTGTAAGGTATGGTATTTCAATTAACGTCGCACTGGTGCAACACAATAAACAAAAGGTCTTGAAACTTGAGGGACTTTCAGCATAGACAAACCGAATGGGGTAATTGAATTAACGTCGCACTGGTGCAATATAACGAGCTATTGGCGACCGTCCGGGATTAATCCCGAGAAGGATTCGAGGACAAAACCTCGTAGTTTCAAACCACGGTCAGATGACGAGGTCAGCACCTGAGGTGCCACCACTCTCCAAACTTCCACACCACGAAAACGTGAGGACAATTGAGGCCATGACAAATTTAATGTACACTCACTTACACCTTTAGTTGGATCAAGTTTCGAACTCGTCTGGTTGCTAATCTGTTACTCATCCAACCGGGCTACTCCGGGACCCCGTTTCACAACTAGAATGCTTAATTATGAGTATCTAACTCATTTGGATTATTGTGAAAAAATTTGAAAGGAAAAATTAATTAGGAAAAAAATGATTGGCCTTTTCCTAATTGACATCCCCGGTTATCTAAATGACGGTGAAATATGCAGCCGATGTTTAACTCATTTCACAGAACAAATTACTCATTTCGAATACAAAAAGAACGGAGGCCACAGTTTGGAAGAAAACATGCATCCAATTAGCAAGGCGTAAATTAAATTCCAAATCATCCGATGACAGCCGAGTTGAGGTGTCTTTTCCCCTGCTCAGACGATCAGCAGCCCGAGATCGTTTGCACCCGTGAGATGTTCCTAACTTCGTTATCACATTGATTGAATTAAGATAATTAATTAAAATCTAGGAAGGGCTTCAACTCGAAGCAAGTTTCGAACGTTTGACCGTTCTTCGAAAACCCGAATAATCGTTTGATGGTCTGTAATTATTCCGAGAATCTGATTGGATCACGCGGAGTTCAAACTAAATGACACAAAATGTTCTTTGAAGTCGGAATGTTCTCTAGGAAATAGTTTGGGGGTTGTGGACTAGGGGAAGAAGTTCGGTTTAATTAAGTGAAGTGGGTGTTAATTAAATGCAAGTTTTACCACTTTTCGAACTTCGAAATTGTGGGTTTATAGCGTTACTTAAATTTCTCGAATGGAAACATTCTCTCATATTCAGCATCCAAAGTTTTTAGGTTTATTTCTTCGTATTTAAAGTTGGTCTGAGAGCACTTCATTAGTCTAAATATTATAAAAAGTGTCCATTAAATGCTAGCTAAGAACAGAAAGAATGGACGGGATTTTAATCTTAACCCTCCAAGTGGTTTCGACGAGATATCTCGTCTATCAAGATCTGTCCAATTTTGCTAATGAGATGAGATATCTTATCGAGATATTTCCGATATTTTTATGGTGACAAGATAAAGTTCTGATCAGAACTTTTTTCATGAATAACGAGATATCTCGTCCATCAATATCTGGTCAGTTTGATACTGACGAGATACCTTGTCAAGACAAACACCAGGAAGGTTAATAAAAAAGCTTACATACTTGCTTCTTTCATTCTGCACTTCAGTTCTCGAACATTATAATGACGCTTTCTGACACCTCCTTATTTGCATACGGTATCAATGAAAAATGTATTTATTATCCGAAGAAAAAAGCTATCGTGGTTCAAAATTACGTGGTGTTGTCCTCGATCTTTCCCTTCGGGTTTGATCCCGGACCGTCGCGTTGCTCTCCTGCGTCGTTAATTAAAATACATACCAAAAAAACTATCAAAATTTGCATGAAAAACGTCGGAAATAACCTGAATAATTACATATTTTGCAAACCTTTATGTAAAAGAGATATATGAAACAAATAATAATCTAAGCATTCCTGTATTGCAAGAAATTGCTCCTTATCCCTCCAAGTGGTTTCCATGAGATATCTGATCCATAAGATCCAGCCAATTTTTCTAATGAGACGAGATAATCCTATTGATGAGATCATAAAGGCATTACCGATTATTTCTATCATGATGAGGTGAAGATCTAGCCAATTTTCTCTTCTAATGATGAGTTATCGCATTAGAAGAAAACTGGTCATCAAGATCAGGTCAGTTTTGCTAACGAAGAGATACCTCATCGAGACAACCACCAGGAGGGTTAAATGTTACCTTAATTATATAAATGTAAAAAACAAAAAGAGGCGTATAAGGATGCGTCCTATTCCTGTTTCAATAAATACATACAAACTCCCGACAGAAGGGGCTTGAAATGTGTTTTTTAATACAATACCCTTTGAACAATTATTTTTTGTTTTACATTTACTACGAAAGTTTTTTAGAGTACCTTATTCCAATACGCATGAAATATGCATCACAAAATATTATTTTTACATTAATAATGATAAAAAAAATTGAATTTTCAAAGACATACTACAATATTTCAAAATTCCTCTACGTGTAATTTTTAATTTTTTCAAATATTTTTCTTTGCATTTCTTGAAGAGTTTCCCGCAACTCTGTGGGCCGCGGTAGCCCGGTTGGAAGAGTAACGGATAAGCAAAATGAGGGTTGCGAGTTCGAATCCCATCAAAGACCCTCGTGTACAAAGCTTTACACGTGTGAAGTAGATTACACTTCGTTTTTGCGATGCAGTGCCATCTATCGCCAAAAACGGAACGAACTTTTGCATCAACCCAATAATATCAAGGTATATCTGGTGGTAGAGATTCGTAGAATTTCACTCTACTTGTGTTCAAGTATGCGTGACATGAAAGGTGCTGTGGAAATTCCCATTCAAGACTACTGAGGGGCTTAGACATAGAAAAAAAATATATAAATAGAGTGAGCAATAATAATCTTTCTATGAGCCTAGGATCATGTGAACAAAACTAGTAGTAACGTGACCCATAAGCCACTTTCGTCTGCCAGGTCGAAATAAACATCCGTCATCTGATTGGCCTATAAGACGCTCATCCATTGATTCATCATCTGATTGGTCAGGACGACGCAGTAGTAGAATGGCTATTTCACCATTTTTATCTCCACTCAAAAGAGACGAGCATTCACACATCTACCTTGTCATTAAACATTACATCACCAGACAAGGCGATGAGGTGCCAAGTCTGCCAATCAAGTCAATTTTTTACAGAACAGTCACGTGACTACTAGTCATATTGATCGCACTTTTGAAGCTCCTCTCAATAGCAATGCTCAGTCTACTTATATTTCACGTCCATGAGCTTAAACTGACTTTTGACGTGCAAGAGAACATAAAAGTCAGATAATAGTGAGTTTATCCTTCCTAAACGTTCTAAGAACTGACCATTCTGAGGTTTAGGGTAGGATATACCCAACTCGACTTCTCGGAGGTTACTAATCATAGAACTACTAAAATTAGGACAATATAATACGGGTGGATTATAAATACCGCATGTAATTTGCACCTGCAAATATAAAGGGCGTTGTTGAAAGTATTCTTCTAATCTTAGTAATCTTGTATGCAAAGAAAGGCCAACGCCCTATTAGTTTTCAGTCCGATAATCCAAAACTTAATGTAGCGATTTCGCATTCTTTTTAATGACTTTTAAAGGTACTTGTAGTTAGTTCCCTTTGAAACTAGTACTTCCTCTTAGAACTCCTTTCGAATGGGGATTTAATGGCAGCATTTACTGGAGTGCATTTGTGTTCGATCGTACATTCTTCACTAGTAGTTTTCTTTCTGTAAGTTTTTATTTTGTTCAGACATATAACTTTTAAATATTAAACATGATTATCCGTATAAGGTATGCTATTTAAATAATTCAATTCATCTAAATGTGAACGGGCACATTATATAAATCCGTTAGCATGAAAGGTTCTTAATTTTTCGAAGTCTGAAAAAAAGACAAAAACATAAAAGCAAAACAGATCGAAAAGGTTTTAAAATAATCAAAAAAGAACGCAGTTTTAGCTTTGATCGGTAGGTAGTTAATGAACGTCACTCTGAAGAAATACAACGGGTTATTGGAGGCGGTCAGGGATTAATCCCGAATGGAAAGATCCGAGGAAAACACCTCGTCATTTTGAACCACGCTCAGATGACGAGATCAATACCTGAGCTCTCCAAGTTTCCACACCACGCCAAGGCATTTTAAGCCACGACAGATTTAACGCGCACCAGCCCCCGGACGGACTTCGGATGGACCTAGTTTCGAACTCGGAACCCTCCGATTGCTAATCCTGGCGTGGTGTGGAAGTTTGGAGAGTGGGGTGCCAGCTCAGGTGTTGCCTCGTCATCTGACCTTGGTTCAAAATTACGTGATGTCCTTGGATTTTTCCATTCGAGTTAGATCTCGGACTGTAGCCAATACCCCTTTGTGTTGCTCTAGTCCGACGTTAATTAGATACCTACCAACCTACCTCTTTTTAGCCGTTACCCTTTCAACTGGGCTACCTTCTTTATCTGTTTGTTTTTATGCAGATATAAATAAGCTGTTAAGTACATAGTTTATCTTATTGTGTACAGGCATTTTATAAATTCGTTAGAATGGATGATAGAAATCACACTTTCTCAATTTTCCAAATCTAAAAAATAGCCCGTTGTGTTGCTTAGTACGACGTTAATTAATTACCATTACCAAAGTCTAAAAAAGTAACAAAGAAAAGGTGAAACATTTAGAAAAGGTTTTTAAATATTTATTTAAAAATATTTTTCTAGATGGGTCGGAAACAAAAGCTATTGTCTAAGAGATTTTTATCTCAAGCTGCTATAGAATTTGAGACAGAAAAACTACTGTAAACCAGCTGTTACATACTGCAAGCGGCAATAAAAATTCTTTATTCGTTTTGAAAACCATTTTAATAGTCTCTTAATTTTTATTAAAAGTTATTAAAATTATTTTTATTTATGTTAGAATTCTTTGTTCATAATGCAAAGGACAAAGTGCATTTTTTTATGTTCATACATTTAATTTTGTTAATTTTAGTTATTCTCTGCATACGATGCAAACAATTATAATTGTTCGCTATCCATTAGGAGTAATTTTGAATAATTTTTCCCTTTTGTACAAATGATACTCGATATTTAACTTATATACGAGAGTTTTTCAGTGTGAACAAACAAACCAGACGGTAGGTAGGTAGGTATTTTAATTAACGTCGCACTGGAGCAACACAACGGGCTATTGGCCGGATCTAGTTACGAACTGGGCTACCATGGCCCAGAATATTTTGGGTATTATTCTCTCTCTCTCACTTTCCATATAAAATACAATATTTATTCTTTCCAAAATAGAATTTTTGTAAATTATGATTCAAAAGTTCTTTATAAAATCCTAAAACCTAATTTTCTTGTGGGCAGTAATGGCCGAAAGTGACTATAAATGATACTTATTGAAGAACAATAACCTTCGTGAAATAGCTTTTTTGTTTTATAATAAGGAATGAAGCTTCACAGATTAATTAGATGATGAAAGGGATTTTCCATGGAAAACAAAATAATCAGACGGATAACGGAGATGTCACTTCCTTTCCTGTAACTGAAATGCTCTCGCACGATACATATCGGAGTTACCTTGAAATATAACTCACATCGCTGTTTTTGGTGACTTTCGGCTAGATATCTCGAAGGTCGAAACATTCTGGAATCAAAAACCATTTCCTGACCTTTAGGTCTTTCAGAATAAATCTCATCTTTAGAGCAAAATTGGTCAGATCTTGATGGACGAGATATCTCGTCGAAACCACATGGAGGGTTGAAAAGGCATATGGATACGTGGATGTTTATTCTCGTACCCAAATGAAGATGTCAACTGGTTCAATGAATAACCAGACAGGTTAAAAAAGGCAACTTTAATAAAATTTCATTAAAAAGTAACTAAGCATAATATGCTGACTAGTCTACCACATCTTAGTCTTTCCTTCAAATAAATCGGATCTTTCCCTTTGGGATTGATCCCGGACCGTCACCAATAGCCCATTGTGTTGCTCCAGTGTGACGTTAATTGAAATACCCCCCTTCAAATAAAAAGGCTAAACATTAATTCTAATACCTCAATCTTTGATCGCTGCATTCGAAAGACATTTTAATTCACAACCAGCACGACTGAAAGACAAATAATTTTAATTTCATCCATTTCCAGAGCCAAGCAACTTATTCTCATGCGTAGACTTTTCATGGTAGACTCGATTTTATTCATAATTTGCCAGCACAAACTATAAAGGAAATCTAGAAATATTCACACCGTCCTGCGTTCCTCTTTGATGTCTCAGGCATTACATTGAATAGCGTTTTCTACAGTTTGACTTTTTCGCATGGATGGCACAAACACACGCTTCCAAGCTTCAGAAAACAAAATCCCATTCCTGTATTCCAGGTATTAGTTTATAAAGTCGCATTATAAATTTTCAGTTCCTGAAAGACATTCTAATATTAGTCTTCATAATGAAAGTTCCCTTCGCGGAAGGTATACGGGTATGAAATTCTTCGGAAATCTGTGAAGACAAACAATGAACTATTTCGAAATGCAATTCAATTCCAGAATGTTTTTGTCGTCTTTGGGACTTAAAAGCTCCCTCTTTACACAATGCTGTATTTTATTACAAGCAGATTGAGTTCCGGGAAAATATTTTCACGCTGATTTCTCTTTTAAATGAAATCGGTTTCGTAAACACCAAACACATTTTTGTGGGGAAATTTGAAAATTATTCTTAAGAAAATTCATTGTGCTCAGAATATTGAAGTGCGCGCGTTTAGATAGGATGTGTGTTAAGGGATGTAAGCGTGGTTTTTGCTGAAATCGAAGCCATGAAATATTAAATGAGAATAATTTGAAATAAATTTTGATGTGGATGTTTTAGATCGGATGTGCCTAAGGGTCCTAAACGTGTTTTTTTTTCTAAAATAAAGCTACGGGAATATTATTCCTGAGAAAAATTCGAAGTAGTTCATTCCTTGATGCCTCAAAGTATTTTTATAGAAATGTTTTAGATCGGATGTTTTTTATGAGTTTTATGAGACTTTGTTCTCAAATTGAGATTATGTATTTTTCTTAAGGGTTAGTTTGGTTGGGTTTTATAGCACAAGGACCATATTTCGTCACATTATTATTAAGGAAGAAAAATTTGGAATGAAGTATTCTTTCTAGATGCCTCAAAATATTTTAATGCGGATATTTCAGATAGAATATTTTTTTAAGGGACATAAGCTTGTTTGTTCTGAAACTGAGATAATTGTGAAGCATTATTCGTAATTGAGAACAATTCGGAATGGTGCTTTCCTTCAAAATGCCTCAAATGTGATTATTTTAGATAGGATGTTTTAAGGGACATAAGCTTGTTTGTTCTGAAACAGATAATTGTGAAGTATTATTCGGAATTGAGAACAATTCGGAATGGTGCATTCCTTCAAGATGCCTCAAATGTGATTATTTTAGACAGGATGTTTTTTTTAAGAGACGTAACCTTGCTTGTCCTGAAACTGAAATTATAAAATATTATTCCTGGGTCACAACAATTATAATTTCTGTATCCCTTGTAAATGCTTCAAAATACAGTACAACTTTGATTATCCGAGATAATGTGAACCGAGGCCTCCTCGGATAACCTGAAGCTCAGATAATACAGACGAAATAGCACAAAACAGCTTATATGAAATACAGAAAAAATTTACTGTACCACATGTTACGGCTACTGCTACTAAAAGTTCATAAAGCAAGGATTCAGAATAATCTGTACTTAGATTTGTATTACAGTTATATATTTATAGATAATTTTACACTAAATCTGGACAAATAGTATCATTTCATATTTTACGACAATGACAATTCTAATGTGAGTGGTGTAGATATTGTAGTATATAATCTTTTGTGAATAGAATATGAGCTTGTTAGTGACGATACCAAATTGTTTTGAAGCATTCTAATGGTGAGGATTCGGAATAGCGTATCGCCTGTAGATGCTACAAAATATTCTAATGTAGTGTTATACATCTTTTTAGTAGATGATATTTTGAATGGAATATGAGCTTGCTTGTGGTATGAAGTTATTATGTGAGAACTCAAAATATCGTATTTTCTTGTAGATGCCTCAAAATATTCTAATTCATTATAGATCTTTTTTAGTAGATGCTATTTTAAATTGGAATGTGAGCTTGTCAGTGTGGTGATATGAAATTATTGTGAAATATTTCTAAGTGAGAATTCTGAACAGAGCGTAGTCAATACAGATGCTTCAAAATATTCCATTGCGGTTGTCATAGATATTTCAATAAAAATATTTTGAATGGTATGAGCTTGTTTGTTGTGATATGAAATTATTATGAAATATTTCTAAGTGAGAATTCAGAATACGTATTCGTTACAAATGCTTCAAAATATTCTAATGTGAGTATCATAGATATTTTAGCAAATGATATTTTGAATGGAATATGAGTTTGTTAGTGGTGATATGAAGTTATGAAATATTTCTAAGTGGGAATTGAAAAAATCGTATTCTTTGTAGATGCTTCAAAATATTGTAATGTGGTGTAAAAGATACCTTTAGTAGATGATCTTTTGAATGGAATATGAGCTTGCTTGTGGTGATATGAAATTATGTAGAAGCATTCTTAAGTGAGAAGCGTATTCCTTATAGATGTTTCAAAATATTCTAATGTGGCTGTTGTAGATATTTTCAGTGACTATCCTTTCAATGGAATGAAAGCTTGTTTATGCTTTTGAAAAATAGCTTCATTCATATTTGCGAATATATCCATGGGGTTACCTTAGTGATAGCACGGTGTGTGCAAGAAACGGCTACTTTAGTCGTGCCTTGACGGAAATCAGAAAGGTTCTGAAGAGCTCTGTTTACTGACATCTCTGGCTGGAAGTTATATCAGAAAGCTTCAACAAATAATATAGCTTTCTTTTGAAGGACAAATATTTTGATTTCGGCCTATTTTGTTATTTTTATGGTCTGCTTTGCGTTTTGTTGAGTCCAATTTTTCACAGAGCTTGGCAGAATAGAAGTCTTTTGGTCAAAGTTTCTCAAAATATAGATATGAAATATAGCACGTAATATGGAACAACGGTCTTTAGAAGATTGTTAAAAGGATGGAAACGGGGTTATTGAAGTACCAAACGGCGGATCAGGACAAAATGAACTAAGATTTATATGTGAATAGATAAATTTTCAAATTAAAAAAATATATATTTGAGTTATACTAAAAAGAGATTTTTTAAAAGTTAAAATCATTTATTTCGAAAAACTGGTATCTAATACGGAACATCTGAAGAATTTGTCACACAAAACTAACTTTTATATGTAAAAATTTATATTTAATTAGAGTTTTTCAAAGTAATAAATACTTGTTTTTACATTTACTTTTATAAAAGTAAACTTCCTTGGCACATTCGAAAAAATTCGGAATATTTTCTATTCGTATTACCATGATATATTTTACCTCCTCAAACCGAAAAAAGTAACATATTACAGGTCACTGAATAAGATATACGTCTAAAATCAAATTCAAAATTTCTTTGTTTTCAAAATTTATCTTTCAAAAATGTCGTCGTACTACCTAGTACAATGGTAATAGCGTAATGTTTTTCTGTCACTCAGTATATCCAGTGTTCGAATCCCGATTTGTAAGCGCATGGATGTTAATGATTGTCTCTGTTACGAGTAATAGTGACTTAACTACAGCCGCTCCTTCGCAATTAGGGACGCGGTAGCCCGGTTGGAAGAGTAACGGATTAGCAACCGGAGGGTTGCGACTTCAAGTCCAACCAAAGACCGTCGTGTACAAAGGGGGATGGTGCACGTTAAATCTGTCGTGGACTCCAATGTCCTCAGATTGACGTGGTGTGGAAGTTTGGAGAGTGGGGTGCCAGCTCAGGTGTGACCTTGTCATCTGACCGTGGTTCGTAATTACGTGTTGTCCTCGGACTTTCCTTTTGGGAATGATCCCGGACCGTCACCAATAGCCCGTTGTGTTTCTCTAGTACGACGTTAATTAAATACCTACCTACCTTTACAATTATCCGTCATTTTGTCCTTTATAATGCCGAAAACAGAAGAAATCAGTGGACGGGCTTTTGAAGTTTTTAAAAACTTTTTAAAATTGAAAGATAAAGCAGTCATTTTGGCATTTTTAGATCGTTTTCAGGAAAGTTCAGTTTTTTAGTAGTATAGAAAAGTTAATTAGCTGTTTTTAAAGTATATCGAAAAAAGAAGGATGATTGCATTGGAAAATAAGAATTATTGTAAGCAAACCAGACGGAAAATTCGATATTTGTTTTCTGTCATCCAAATGCACTTCTAGTATGATGCATATAGGAGGGTTACCTTAAAATGTAGATTAATGACCCTTTTGTTGGAGTTTTTACGTTTTACCTAACCGGCGTTGACCAATCTCAATTTCAAAATTCATTCCTTGGAATTTTATTGGCGAAATGCTGAAATCGTTTTCTAAACACAAGCCGTGACGTCACGTACGGAATACGTACAGGAAACACGTTCCCCCTCAAAAATGCTAACATCAACGAACATCTAGCTTAAAAATTTTTAAACCTAATTTCTGGAGAACTGCTTTTGCAATATCATGCGGTTGTTTAAACGGCGATATCTCAACAATGAATTAATCTATAGAAATCATTTGTATCATTGTAATCTATATAATACAGTAGATGTTTTGACCCTCAATCTGAGTTATCTGAGTTCAGAAATGAATTTTTAGTTGATTTTTAAATGTTAAAATTCCTGAAAAAAAACTTGATTTTTTATGCTTCCTTGGTGAAAAAAGTTCAAAACAAAATCTGTCCTCGCTAGCAAATTGATCGAGAGTCAAAACATGAAGATAATATTAGAAATAATTTCCAACAGAAATTGTCTTTCAGAACAAATTAGGATTTGAGATACCACTGTTCAAAAAACATGCTAAGTAGCTAATTATATCTAAATTAGATAATGAATGATTAGCTTAATCTGATATTTTCACACTGAAATTATTTTAAGCATAAATCAACGACCTGTTGCAAAAAAATTGGATTTCTAAAGTCAACATTAAAAAAATCGTGTATAAGTGCACCTTAACAGAAAAAGTCTCGAAAACATAGCTATAGCCCATGCTGAGACATATTCTTTCTATAGAACGAAAGGTGGTGAGTTTTCAATACCCTGAAATTCGTGAATTTGTCGTTTCTCCATAGAATATCTATCCTTGTTTTTTGTTCAGTTTTGTCATAAAATAAAAAATACGAGCGAAAATAAAATTTCCATCGACTGAAACCTTTTTATCTTTCAGAGTAAATTGGATCAATGGCCACTTTTTATCTCAAAATCTATATATCTTTTTTCTAAACTCGATAAAACCAGAACGCAATAGACTGGTGCGATATTGAAATTAGGTATTGAATTTAAGACTTCCAATTTTTACAGCGGGATCTGATTTTACGCCTACTCGAGCGAATATTTAATCATTGATAGAAGTTATAAAACTGGAAAGGGCAATGTGAATTCATGCTACGGAAATTTTAGTTTAAAATCAGCAAAGGATAAAAACCTTTACACTTAATTAGGTCGATAGTTGAATTTACGTCGAACTGGGAAACATCACGACTTACTTATTTAGGAAACGAGATATGCGGTGCAATGCTTTCTTTCTTTGCAATGAGAACTAAACTTGAAAAATATATTTTCTAAAATCTTTTTATAAAGTGATCGTTCCACAAAAATTTTCTTATGGATTTTTTTACAGAATTTTCGGGGCTACAGTAGCCCGTTTGGAAGAGTAACGGACTTGCAAACCGGAGGGTTACGAGTTCGAATCCAACCAAAGACGGTCGTGTACAAAGGGGGCTGGTGCACGTTAAACATGTCGTGGCCTCAAATATCCTCACGTTGGTGTTGTGTTGGAAGTGGAGTTCAGCTCAGGTAAGACTTCGTCATCTAACCGTGTTTCAAAATTACGTGTTGTCCTCGGGGTCTTTCCCTTCGAGTTTCATCCCTGACCCCCGCCAATAGCCCGATGGGTTGCTCCCAGTGCGACGTTAATTAAAATATCTACCTATCTTCAATGAGATACTTTTTCAATCTAAATGTAGGTGGCGGTAGTGTTTTAGGGTGGTATGGTAAGTACTTTAATTAACGTCGCACTGGAGCAACACAGAGGGCTATTGGCGACGG
Organism: Meta bourneti; assembly: GCA_933210815.1. NCBI lineage: Eukaryota > Metazoa > Arthropoda > Arachnida > Araneae > Tetragnathidae > Meta > Meta bourneti. Next base: position 57,083,937 of record OW119932.1, on the reverse strand, counting down.
TCCGGGATCAAACCCGAAGGGAAAGAGGAAAGATCCGAATACAGCGCCACGTGATTTTGAATCACGGTTAGATGACGAGGTTACACCTGAGCTGCCATTCCACTTTCCAAACTTCACACCACGCCAACGTCAGGACATTTGAGACATCGACACTCAACGTGCACTTACTCCCACATACACGACGGCCTTTAAATCGGATCGAGTTTCGAACTCGCAATAGTCTGGTTGCTAATCCGTTACTTTTCCAATCGGGATACCGAGTCCCACGTGGGCCATCTCAGAAAACGGGAGAACATACCTTGTTTCCTTAACCCTCCAAATGACTTCAAAGATATCTCGACCATTAAGATCTGACCAGTTCTGCTAGTGCGAAATATCTCGTTTTGGACTAACATGGAAGAGTATTCTGCTAAGTTTACACACGACACAGAAGCCTGAGTCAAAAGACCAACGGGGTTTTTTCTGGTCGTGGCCCCTATGATTCGTTCCAAATGTGATTCGGGGTAAAATCCTAGTATACGTTACACGTTTGGCGCGAATTTGAAAAATGTCGCCAACGCCGAAATGACGTTTTTACGAATGTCGCCAAGAATTGGCGTAGGCAAAAACATAGAAAATCGTAACCTGAAAATGGCAAACACATAAACATACCATGAAAAAAAGCAAAAAATCATAAATGAATAAGCATAACATGAAAAGACAAGCATTTATGAATTTCAATTATCGAAAAATTATACAAATCATTAATCCGAATAATATATTTACAAAAGAAAATGGGGTCCAAATAAAAATTTCAAAATTATATTCTTAAATTCTATTACAAATCTCAAGCTCAACCGCAAAATCCCATCATGAATTCCAAAATGCAAATGCAAAATGGATAAAAAGCAATCACCCACCGAATCTCGCCAAATCTACAACTACAGATTGCAAACTTTATCGCCTTCCCAAATGTCGCCAAACATCGCCAATGTCGCCAAATCCACCGTGTAACGTATACTAGGATTAAGCCCTGATTCGGTTTACAACACGATGATCATTGTTCTTGTGGAGAATTAGGAACCACACACACTTACCTGCCTTCTCGCGGAAATGATCTAGGGTACTGTTAAAGGCAGAAAGATTTCTCAGTGAATGATTGGTTGATTTGGGGGTTTTGTGGCGCAAGAGCCATGCTGCGCCAGAACACAATACAATATTAAGTAATTGACATACACGCAATGAAAGCTTTACTGACACAGAAGAGAGAAATACACCCAGGGAAGAATGCATCTGGCAGGAATCGAACCTGCGCCGCCTACAACTCGAAGGTTGCTAGCGCAGTGGGCATACCCACTTGAGCCACGACGGCCTCGAGCAATGAAGGGATCCGCAATGTCGAAATTCTACGGTACTAGTGTAACTTTGAATTGCGTAGAGTGATCTGCGTTAATATCACTCGAAAGCTAACAAACTGCGCTACAATCAGACCTTCAATCACTAAAATTATCTTTCAATATTTATATCAAACTCACTTTCATCATTCAAACTGTAAATTAATTGCTGAATATTCATAATAAACAATCGTTCAAGCTTCCTACATCTGCTCCATTCCTTCCACAATCCAACATCAGCCCCGTGTATTCACTCAAAACTACTTTGTGTCCACGACCTTACCAAGTTTTTGGCACACCACTCCGCTCACTAATTTACAAGGCTCACAGTTAAACCCTCATTTGGTAAACAGGGTGGTCTGGGCCATAAAAAGGTGTAGAGTTTACCCATAATGTTCTTTTCACGAATAAACTTTTATTCAGAATAATTCCCTTCAAGGTTAAAGCTTTTTATTCCTTGGCTCTCCCGGAACATTTACTTTCGAGATTTTTGTCTCTTCTCGAGAAGACCACCGTATGTTTCTAATTAAAAAGTCCCCACACACAAACATACATAAAAGACGAATACTTAAAAACTCACCTTTAAAACAGTTTTAACTTTAATAAAGTTTGCGAACATAGTAGGAATAACCACTGAGCCACGACGGCCCCTCTCAGTGAATGAAATTGGTTGATTTCGTTTTATGGCGCAAAGACCATATTTGGCCATGCTGCGCAAAAACACAATACAAACAACGTGAAGTAATAGACATACACACAAGGGAAGCTTCATTAACACTGGAGAGAGAAATGGAGGAATCAAACTTTTGCCATCAACAACTAGCAGGTGAGTGTAGCAAGAACATAGCACAATACGAACAGGCCAATAAAAAGGGCCTCTTTACACTTTCAGAATACGGTTCAATTTGAATCCGATAGAAACTGTCTAAAGTAGATTCGGTTGAAGTGAATTCAAACCGCTTCAGATTCATGGCAGTGTGAAAGGTTACAAGACGAACAAGCTATTTATCATGGTAGGTATTAGCTTAACGTCGCACTTTAGCAACACAACGCGCTATTGTCGACGGTCAGGGATCAATCCCGAGGATTTATCGTGGCAGCCTCTTTTCCGAATCTTCGTCCAGTCGGTTTCTACTGGATTCGGATTGACCCGGATTATGTTGGTGTGAAGGGGAAAGTTAAAGGGGGTGTGGAGCTTACCTTCTTAAAATTGGGCTTGTCCTTGTAGCTAGGACTCCTGGGAGGGGAGACGGGTCGACCGTTCCTGTCCAGCCACATGTACGCCGACCAAGGACCACGGTCAACAAGGACAACAGGACAACGGCCTCCTCGGAACACTGAATTCAGATGCTCCCCAAACACCTGAAAAAGATTAACATTGTCTATGATACAGCATGATATTAAAGTCCTAATGTGAACGAATTGAGTTTTAATGATAATACATACATTGTGGATCACAAAAACAAAACAATTTTAAATTAGAAGACCCACATATAACATCTGCGTGAAAGTTTCTTGGTAGGGAGGTAGGTAGTTAATTAACGTCACTCTGTAGCAACGGGTTATTGGAGAATGTCCGGGATCAATCCCGAAGGGAAAGACACCTCGTAATTTTGAATCACGGTCAGATGACGAGGGAAAGTTTCTTGGTTAAACTCAAGATTACGGAATCATCGCCAATTGGCGATAATTATGGAATATGGTAAGTCGACGCACGATTATCTTAAAATCCATTTGGCGACGAAAATTTTAGTCACCTATTTGAAGATCATCAGTTGTGTGATGAGAAATGCGATCCAGTGATAAAATATACATTGTAGGTCACAAAATAAAACAATTTCAAACTGGAAAACTCGCGCGTGGCATTTGCACTGAAGTTTCTTGGTTAAATTCCAGAACACGGTACCGTCACCAATTGGCGATAATTATGGAATATGTAAACGCGCTGTAGGCCTATCTTCATAGCAGCTTGACGACGAAATTTTCGTCGCTATTTTGGTGAGGGTCCGTTAAGAAATGCGATCCGGAATAAAATTTGTATTTCCAATCACAAAATAAAACAATTTCAATCAAGACTCACTCATAGCATCTGCGCTAAAGTTTCTTAATTAGGTTAAGAACATGGTATCATCGCCAATTATCGATAATTATGGAATATGGTTCCGCGCTGTTTGCCTTTCATAGCCCTTTGGCGACAATTTTAGTTGCCAATTTGGCGAGGGTCCTTTACCGTGTTCTTGAAATTTGCCAGTTTCTTAGATGCTTATACCTGTTGATGTCAGTGTCGTTACCCATATTTCCTACTTTTTTAACTTCGGGTTTGATCCCGGATCGTTGCTAATAGCCCATCTAGTGCGACGAGATATACTTTATTTAAATACTTTTATACAGAATGTAAGCAATGGTATGCTCATTTCATACCTGCAAATGAAATAAAAATTAATCACAAATATTAAGCAGCATTTCTTGTTGACGTGTTAATTTGAATTCCAATACAGTGACCGCTTCAGTCGTGATACCACAATTAGCTCGTGGAGGTCCATTTAAATGACATACCATTCACGTATTCGAAAGTGTTTCGGTATTTTTGACGCTTAACTTATTTTAGCGTGTGCCCTCAATTCCTTTTCTGTGCTGATTTGTCTTCCAGATTTCTCATTGCCTTCTGTAACCACGTTGTTGGAGAATTTCATTAGAACGGCTTTTGTGCAGTTTTAGAAAGTTGTATTGGTTCCATCGAGCAGTTTTAGAAAGTAGTTTTGTGCAGTTTTAGAAAGTTGTATTAGTTCCATCGAACAAGATTAGAAAGTTGTCCATAGTTCAAATCGAGCAACTTTAAACGGAGATAAATACGGAGAATGAATACCGTAGGTTGATTTTATACTGTTTAATAACCGTTTGTTCTCATTCGCCGATATGCAAATAAGGTCGATTGATGTGCCTCGTACGTTAGGGAAATATATACATACGGGATGTTTTTTAATGTAAGGGCATCATTTTGTTTTGACATAGCTTTTAAATAACTCATTTTTATATTAAATGTTTTCACATTGTTTACTCAATTAATTTTTTTATGCAAGGCCATCATTTTGTTTTGGAATGACTTAAGTAACTCATTTTTTATTCATATTTTTCACATTGTTTACTCAATTAATGTTTTCTTATGCAAGGCCATCATTTTGTTTTGACGCAACTTTTAAATAACTTATTTTTTATTAACTTTTTCACATCGCTTAATCAATTAATATTTATTTTATGCAATTTGTTTTCAAATGACTTTTAAAGAACTCATTTTTTATTAAATTTTTTCACATCGTTTAGTTAATTAATGATTCACTCCTTCTGCATGAAAGAGACGGAGGATGTGCTAGCAGCTTCAGGTTACTTCTTCCGCTGACTCGGTTCGAGGATTCATCACGTGGTATTGGGGGAAAGCACGAATAATATTGAAGGACTCTATTAGGACTCGTGCTCCTTTTATCTGCTTGCGTTGGCTCGGTAAAGGCTTTGACAGGGTAATGCAATTATCGAGAGTGGTTTAAAACAATAGCGTGTGTTTCTATAGCCACTTGATCCAGGTCGAATCTCAAACAAACGTGACCTACACTTCTGAGATCTTACAACAATGACTCCGCTTACATGCTTCGTCCATTTCATTAGCAGGTCAATGATCAGATGTGTTTGTACTACAAAGTGAATCCTTTCGCTATAAAAATGCAGTCCTTGAAACATTACAAATTGATCTCAGAATAAACTAATACTGGACAAAATTGTGCACGCAATTTGAAACTATTGGATACTTAATTTAACTATCCATAGTTAAAATAAATAGACCGAATATCACAATTCAGCGCTAAGTATGACAAACATAACAACCAATCCCTCTGTCGGAAGCATCATCTGGCCTATATGAAAGGGCACTCGTCTGCTAGTCACCATTGTGGCAGGACGTCTAAAGATTGCAACGTCAGTCGACCAAAAAGTACTTCATGGTGGTAGGTAGGTCAATCCGAAGAGAAAGATCCGGGGTCAACACCATATAATTTTGAATCAGATGGCGAAGTTAACACATAAGCTGACATCCCACTTGGTGGAGATAGCTTGCACTGCTTTACATATTACTGGATGGTGAGTTAATGTCTGAGAGGGTGGTTAGTTCCCACACTAGGAACGCTGAATTAGACGCCCAATTGTTGGTATAACAAATTTAAATCTTATTAGCTTAATCATTTATTAGCTTAATCACTCATGTCATTACAAATTCAAGCAAACATGCTCTGAAAGACCGAAGGTTCGGGAGATGGTTTTTAAACCCCAAAGTGGTTACGACGAGATATCTCGTCCATCAATATCTGAACGAGATATTTCGTTATCAAGATATGACTAATTTCCTTAATGATCTGGTCAGTTTTATTCTAATGAAGAGGTACTTCATAGAGACAACCATCAAGAGTGTTGACGTCGTTAGTCTTGTATTTGGCACAGCTTGGCACAAATATGGCCCTTGAGTCATAAAGTGCCAAAGCAGCCAACCATACATTATGTGTCTAATGTACAGACGCGGAAAAAAATGAACCACTCCCTTTATTTCGAGCACTATTCATAGTAGGGCAAATCCAAAGATATCATTCAATAGGGAATAACGTCCTCTACAAATTCAAATACAAAACAATTGCTTAAGGGGACTTCTTCATATCAAATTTTGCACAAACAACAAAATTTCCAATGGAAACGCCCTGTTTTGATAGCTTAATCAGATTGTGCATCGTTAAATTAGTCTAAATATGAAATTTCATGACTACTATCTTTATATCCGGAGATATTCAATGTTAATGTTGTTGTAGATTTCAGAAATCATCTCCACATTGAAAATCGCTATTCGTACATCAAGATTAATTGTAGTTATAGATACCCGAATTTCAGATTTGTCAGCGAGTTCAAATGATCTGAAAATTATTATATTAATTATGCAGGTGAAAACGATTCGAGAATTATATTATTATATTAATTATGCAGGTGAAAACGATTCGAGAATTATATTATTATATTAATTATGCAGTGCAAACGATTCGAGGATTTATTATACAAGCTCAAATGATAATATTGTGAATTGTAACCCTGATTAAAAGTGCGATAAAAGAAGAATTTTGGAATTGAGAGCAATTCGAAACGGAGAGTTGATAGATGTTCTGTATAATTGTGTATCGTCTATAGTGTTCTTAATACAAGTTAATTGGTTTTTTAATTAGCATTCGTCTCCATGTATGCAACCAAATTCTACCCCTTCAATTATTTAATACCATCGAACTGATATTCCGATCAAGTGAAGAGTGAGTCATTCAATTTATCATTCATTAGAATTCTTCTATACGACACATAACAGGTAAAAAACACAACATATTTTAGATTAAACATAAATGGAATTTCCAACCATTTTTCAAAAATTTAAACATTCCACAGGTTTTCCAGACGTTTTTAAACTTTTGGTAGCCCCCTAAAATCGTCATAATGAGTAAAATTGAATGTAACGCTAAAACTAACAATTGTAACGACTTGAAATTTTGTATGGTCATATTAGAAGTCCTTCCGAATCTATTCCCATCAAAATATAGTAAGGTTCCAATTCATAATTTTTTCAAACATTAATTTAATAATTACTATTGCATACTAAAGGCTATTTTTAAATTAAAATATTAGGTGAACTTTGTTTGGGTTGCTTAACTGTAACATGGTACCAAATATCAGTGCTATAGAAGTATTATTTAGGAAGATATGTATATATAAAAGTCTAAGAAACTGATTTAACATTAGGAGCTCCAATCTTTCTGTACCCATAACTTCGAAACGGTAAGACCTAATGACATGAAGTTCGGTATCTGAAGTTAAATTTTGATAAAGATTTGAAATTGTGTGTCAAAATAGAGGCTTGGTCTTGGAAATTATGAAGTTGGTGCTCAATTTAATATCAAGGCGGCCCCTTATGCAAATTTTATGCACTTGAATTTATAGAAGACGTTTATTGCTGTCGAACGCCATTTTGAATTTTTACTACTGTTAAAATTGTTCGAATGAAGAGGGGTGGTTCGTTTTTTCCGCGATAGTACATTCCCATTTATGTTTCTTGCATATTTCGGCCGCAGTAGTCCAGTTGGAAGAGCAACAGATTAGCAATCAGAGGGTTACGAGTTCGAAATTCTCTCCAACCAAAGATCGTCACGAACACGGAGGCTGGTACACGTTAAATCTGTCGTGGCCTCAAATGTCCTCGCGTTGGCGTGGTGTGGAAGTTTGGAGAGAGGGGTGCTAGGTTAGGTGTGCCCTCGTCATCTGACCGCGGGTCAAAATTACGAGGCGTTGTCCTTAAATCTTCTCCTTCGGGATTGATCCCGGACTGCCACCAATATCCCGTTGTGTTGTTCCAGTGCGACGTTAATTCAACTAACAACTACCGTTTGGTTTCTTAGTACACTGAAAAACCCTCTCATAAAACCTGGGGATTGATGCCGGACCGTCGTCAATAAACCTTTGTATTGCTCTAGTACGACGTCAATTAAAATACCTACCTACCCTCTCATAAAAGCAAATATTGTTTTGTTTATTTGTTTCGTAATCATAAAATAGCTTTTGATAATTGATAGTAGATTCATTGTAACGGCAAAAGCAAAACTCGTGAGACTTAGTCGCATCTAGGAACTTACGAAACTTATTTCATCGAATCAAATACCGCAAACAATTCAATGTCTTACTTATTTTCTCAAAGGCTACCTTCTGGCATATTTCCTTGCATTGAATACACTATAAGGCCATATAAACATCAAAACATTTCATAAATTCAAATTCGAAATCAAAAGCACACTATAGTTGGAAAACTCCTGAACCCATACAAGACCCACGCTCCAGCAAGTTCCGTGGGAAAACATACTTCCACTCCCACAGCCAAAACTCCCACTCCAAAAACAACCAACCAAATAAACAATAAATAAAATTAGGCTTTTTTTCGAGGGACAAAAGAGAAATATATGTTTTTATAGATAAATATACTTCTTTCAGTTGTATAAACTTGAACGAAAAATCACTCAAAATCACCAGACTGATCTTTAAAAGAAAGACATAAATTTCCAACTAACAAAATGAAACATTCTATATACAGTGGATAAAAATGTTTCCGTGCGGAAATGAAAATGGTTATAAATTATTATAATTTCCAAAGAAATCACACCAAAGATTCAGAAACTGCACAAGAAACGTAATTCATACTAGAGAATGTGTTACCAACAAAAATTACTTAATTTTCACAAATAAAATATAATTAATTAAAACTTTGAGAAAAACATACAAAATGAAGGGCAAAAAAGTTTCCGTACGCACTATGCAAATTGATTAGAACGTAGTCTAGTTGTCCCGCATTCAACTATTAAAACTATCGAATGAAAAAGAACATCCATACACAGTATAAGTAATTATTTCAAACGATTTTCATACCAGTGGATCGCCTGAAATGGAAATTCCGAAAGCTATTCGCGTGTTAGTGATAAAGTTGAGAAACGACGGTTTATCAATGAGGAAAATATTGGCAAACAAATCTAAATCCACGGTAAAAATTATTGAAAGATATAATGAGGTAGAAACTGGAAAATAAGAACCGATCCGGAAGACCTCAGAAATTGAGCCATATACACGAGGAATATTCTGCGAAAGGTTGGCGATATCCCACGAATTAGTGCACCACAACTTGCATCCTTGTTGAAAACTGACTGCAATCTTGAAATATAACCTCAGACTGTAAGAAAAGTCATCAAAAAAGTTTGCTATAATAGGCATGTTGCACGTAAGAAGCCATTCCTTAGCAAACTTAACAGAAGAGTGTTGAGTCTGCAAAAAACTTGTAAGCTCTTAACTTTCTGGGATTCTGTACTTTTCTCGAATGAGTCAAATTTTTGTCTGAGGTGCAGATGGACGAGTTATATCATGGAGAAACGTCAAATGCAAGCAAAAAACTTATTTAAAACTGTAAATCACGGCGGAGTAAATGGAGTATGGGGCTGCATGAGTTCTGGTGTGGATAATTTATGTGTTGTTGAAGGTAACATGAATAGGTGTACCTAGGCATTTTGAAACAAAATGTCCTTGCTAGTGCTAAGAAACTGTCTCTTGAAAAACCATTGATCTTCCAAAAGGACAACGTTTTAAAATGCACTGCAACGTCTGTAAAGAATGATGTGTTTACCATGTGTCGTAGCAACTTCAAGCACAAGTCTCCTGATTTAAACCCCATGGAACACTTACGACAAGAAATCGGTCGAGAACTGAAACATTATGATACCAGCTGTAAAGATAAACTGAAAAGTGCCATTCTGGACATCTAGAACAAAATTACTTCAGAAACAACAAAAACCTTGTGAGAATCATGCCTAAACTTCTGAGAGAGGTCATTAAAACAAAAAGCAGGATCAACTGACCATTAAATGATGAAACATGGTGGGGGAAATAACATTTAATGAAATATTTTTCATCATGCGGAGACTTTTTTTGCTTTATATTTGGCACATTTTTGTATTATTGTGAATTATGCGTTAAATTATATGGATATTTTTTTGTTTAAATGCAATAGAAACACTTTCTATGTAATTATGCTCATCTGTTTTCCCACTTTTATTTCTTCAATATTTATATTCTGCAAATAATAAAGCCATTTATTTCAAATAGTATGTGCGTACGGAAACATTTTACTCACTGTAAGTGAAGAAATCGCCACCAAGTTTACCCACGAGATGGAAGAAAACAAGTGAGACGTTCTAATGAACCTTAAATGACGTTAATTTCCCTCTAGAGAAAGAATAAGCAATCGAATTCAGTCAAGTTCGAACTTTCATCTAAGAGTAAGACAGTATTCGCATCCCAAATGCCAAACGATAACTTACCTAGCAGCCGTCACTATGACAACCGGAAAATTCTATTTAGAATCTTCGCTCGCCTTCGAATCCTCTTTCATCGTAGATAATCGAAATCTTTAACAGTATTCACGATGCTAATAATCACCGGAAGGAGGTTTGACGATAGAACGAAATTCGATTGTGCCGAACGTTGAACGTTTTAAGCTTCGAAGAGCATGGGATCCAGAGCTATTTCTGTCTTTTCCGCTCGGAAAATATTTTGGATGTTGCAATGCGCTGAGAGCTTTTTACTTTAGTTCAGGGAAGCACAGACTACGGCCCTCGGGCGTCATACGACCCCCTGTTGATTTCCCGCCTCACCATGTGTTATTTATTTTAACTTCAACAAGTCACACAATAGGTAATTTGAGTTAAAACTTCGTTGCTAGATAATGCATTAAAATGCGCAAGACTCTTTGGGTAATACGTATCCGTCTATAAAGCTTTTCAGTCATGAAAATTAACAAAGCGAAAAATTGAAACCGCTTGATCAATGAAAATTTAGAATCAATTTTTCGCTTGGTTACTACAAAAATCGAACCAAATATTAAAACAATTGCTCCTTTTACTATCTTTCTTTTTTGTAATAATATAAATAATATAAATTATAAAAATATAAATTATAAATATCAATAAATATGATAACTTTCATGATTTTTTTGGACCGCCCTCCCATACGTCATATTAAAACTGTGGTCTTAACAAGTCTGTGCATTCCTGATTTAGTTGTGCAGAATTTCATGTGTTTAAAATGTTAAATTGTGTTTAACATGTTTTAAATTGTTAACAAATGTTGAAATGTTTAACATGTTAACAAATCGTGTGTTTAACATGTTTTAAATTGTTAACAAATATCAAAATGTTTAACATGTCAACAAATCATGTGTTTAACATGTTTAAAATTGTCTGAAAAAAATTTCAGATAATTTTAAACGCGGATACATATTTAAAATCAGACCAGTACTAGGTGGCCAATACGAAAGCTTGAGCGCTACGAAGAAATGGGCATCGAGTTCTGTCCAATAATTTCTATTTTATCAACGCGAACCAAGCAACCTAGTGTCATTCAATAGCCGAGGGAACAGAGACTTGTTTGTGACCTTGTGTTCGCACGCCGCGATAAGCGAGGAAGGAGGGAGGGGTTTGCGTTGTGCCCACAACTTTCAAATCAGTATAACTCGGAACTGCGAAGCGCAACGACGTCGAAATTGGTCTCAAATGAATGCTAATGTCAAGATCTCTGGATTTAATATTCCCGGTGGTTATCTTCGGGTCAGAAACTGCCTTGAATTGACAGCCTATGGTGCTAAAACCTGTTTCAAACTGTCGCCAGTTCTGGGCGAGGGACAATTTGTTTTTCCTACTTGGGGTCTTCATTCCCTTGGATTAATAGGGCAGCCTTGACTAGAAGAGGTATCTTTCCTTAGCCTGATCGTGGACGAGATATCTCTTCCAAATACTTGGAGGGTAGAGATATTAGAAGTGAATTCGCGCGAATTCAGTGTTGGTTGTGAAACTTTTAATCACAGTTGAAACATTTTAAAAATTTCAGTGTCTGCATACTATCGACGAAAAGACAAGTAGATCGAACGTAGTCTACGCGGAAGAGCAACACGTAGACTTTCAGTAAACACTGAATTGACTACTGAATTTTTCTTTCTTTCATTTACTACACCCAAATAAATACAAAGCACTAACGAAATGTATTCACGTAAAATCTTGCGGAAGTGATCAGACACAGCCTACCCGAATTTTTTAAGACAAAAAACAGATTGATTGAAAAATGAGTACTCAGTTAAATTTATTTAATGAGAGTTATGAACCAGAAATGTATGAATCATACATTGGTGTATTGCCTTTAAGGAAAATAAACAATTTAGTCGACATACAAGGTTGTCTAAAGCTAAGCATTAGATTTTTTTGCTTCCGATTCAATCTTGGCACCCTCAGATATCAATGTTGCGCTACGCTATTGAAAAATATCAGCCACGTGTCAACAAAACGGAGTGTAATTGAAACGTTTATTTCAGAAACCCGCTAAGTGCACTTTTTCAAAAATGACTGTTGACGGGTTTCTGAAATAAACGATTCAATTGCGTTCAAAGGTGGGCCAACACTTTATTGAAAATTTTGATTAAAGCAATACTTTGTTTACCACTCTGGTGCCCACGGAGAGGTTTTTTTAAAAAAATGTGTACATTGTAAAATGTGAACTTTGATGAAAGACTGGTGTGCAAAACTTATGGAGCAGAGCAGTTTCAGCTGATACTTTGCAGTGAAGCGACCTGGATGTGTGAAAATGATACAAAAGGTAAGAATTTTATATCATTTTCATCCATAACTTGAAGTATATGACTCTTGACCCAAGTTTGAATCGACTTTACGATACTCGCTCTTCTCGTATATGACTGAGGTTTGAATCGACTTTACGATACTCGCTCTTCTTGTATAAGACATTTTCATGAGCGGGCAAATTCCATCATCAGCTAATCAAACCTTAGTGATAATGTGCACCCTACAAATTGAAAATTTTCGATTCCCTCCATGGGATTTTCCATCTCTTAGTCAACCCGTTTACTCCGTACGCCAAGTCCGATATTGTTCCAGCTGTATTTCAACGACTGTATAGTTTAAACAGCTGTAGGTTTGATACAGATTTACCAGGAAGTCTAGAGGAGGGGATTATGTAAGCTGCGGAATAGATTCTTAACACTATTTATAGTTACAGCCTTCATACTTCCTGCTCCGTTATATACTGCTGAAGCAGTCGCAATTTATTGCGCAATTCGGCAGATATCTTCTAGTACCCATCGTAAGTTCTGCATTTACACTGACAGCATGTGTGTTTTGCAACAGCTGGAGCAATACGTCATCACTTGCTATCCCATCGTGTCAAATATATTTGCCATCTTGCGTACCTTGCAAAGCAGGGTTTCGATATTCTGTTTCGTTGGAACCCTAGCCACGTGAGCATAAAGGGTAACGAGCTTGCTGACAGTGCTGCGAAGACAGCTTCCGTTCCATTTCACCAAGGCATCCCTTTTAGTGACATCACGATGTCCACAAAGAAGATCATTAACTCCTTGTGGCAAGAGTGATTAAAGTCGGAGTTCTGGGAAGGGCAAGGCATGTTTACTACACCTCGGTTGTGAAAGTACTGCAAAACGGATCTTGCAGAAAGACATGATGCATCATCACGCTGATAGACACGTTGTACTCAGCTACGATCATAGAGTTGGAACAAATTTAAGCGTGATTCATCAATCCATATAACTTGTTTCCATTGAACTGCATCCATCCACACATAACCAAATCATCACGCTATCACAATCGAACGAGCTTAACAGATGGGACATTACATTGCAATAGGTAACTTTCATTAGGCATGCGACAGACCCAGCAACAACGGTAGGATTGGTACAACGTGAAGATTGAAGTCGGAGTTCTGAGAAGGCCAAGGCATGTTTACTACACCTCAGTCATGAAACTACTGCTTAACGGACCTTGCAGAAAGACAGTGCATTATCATGCTGATAAAAGTATGCCCGCTATACTCAGCAACGAGCATAGAGTTGGAACAACTTCAAACGTGATTCATCAATCTATAAAACTTGTTCCCATTGATTCAGCGACCAATTCCAATGTGTTTTACATCCTCTAGGCGTTGTTGGGCATTTTAGGAGTGATTGGCATGGAAATTGATTGTATTCACCTTAATACCAGCAATGTTGGTGCAACAGAATTGTCTAGTGACGTTCGACTTTTTATTTAATCGGCCAGCAATTGAAATCAAGTCCATGATTGATGACAGCTCCAAACAGCTACCCCTCCTGAATGAACTTCACAGATGGAATAATATATTGCAACAGGTAAAATTCACTAGGCATTATCCATAACCAGCAAGAACCCTATGGTTGGAACAACGAGATTGCTTAGTTCATAAAATTAATTTCCATTTATCCAGCTATCAATTTCAATGTGCTTATCATCTAAGCGTTCTTGGGCATTTTAAAAGTTATCGATCGTGTTCATTGACGTTATGTAACTTCTTACTAACCTCTTTACTACAAACCGTACACCTCTTGACTCTTGAAAAGTTTGGGTTGCTGCAAATTGAATTAAGAAATTCAATTTAAGACAGCCGCAAGAAACAAGGAATCTTTCAATTCTCCCAATTCTATATTTCCTTTGCTGTTAACCACGGAAGACTATTTGGTAGAGTCGAGAATTAGCAACCGGAGGGTTGCGAGTTCGAAACTCGGTCCAAACGTCGTGTACACGGGGACTGGTGCTCGTTAAATCTGTCGTGGTCTCAAATATCCTCACGTTAGGGTGATGGGGAAGTTTCGAGAATGGGGTGCCAGCTCAGGCGTTGACCTCGTCATCTGGCCGTGGTTAAAAAAATTCGAAGTTACCTCGTATCTTTCCCTTCGGTATTGATCCGTGGCCGTCGCCAATGGCCCGTTCCGTTGCTCTAGTTCGACGTTATAAAGGGTGTCCCAAAATTCACGCAAGAAGTAATTTTGACACAGGTTTATAATTAAAAACTGTAAATTTTGTATTGATTCATAAAGTATGCAGTATAGGGTTATGTATGGGATAGCATATCGGGTAAATGGCCTCCACGGCTTTGCTGGAACATACGCACTCTTTTGTTGAAACTTTCCATGACAGTTTTGCATAAATGTGGCTGAATTTCGTTGATACAGCGCTCAATTTCCTTCTTCAAGGCGTGGGTGGTCAAGGGCTTTGTTGCCATAAACCTTAGACTTCAAAAAAAATCCAACGGCGTTAAATCGTATGATCTGGCCGGCCAATTCTGATCACCAAAACGGGAAATTACACGACCAGGAAATGACTCATGCAGTAATTGAATTGTTTCTCGGGCTGTATGGCATGTGGCACCGTCTTGTTGAAACCACATGTCGTCCACATCCATATTAGGCACAATAAACTGGATTATCATGTCGCGATAGCGAGCACCATTAACCGTTATTGCCTGACCAGCCGCATTTTAATAACCCTGAGCTGTCCATTTTAATAACTGTTCCATTTTTAATAACCCTGAACTGTCACGCTGTCTTTTTTTTTCGTTGGCAACAGAGGATTTAATCGATTGCACTTTCCAGCTGGAGCAAATTATTCGATCGAATTTAACTCTACCTTTATGTTGTGAGCTTAATTGTGCTTTACCGCACAAATGGCGCAAAATTCAAATCTTGCGTGAATTTTGGAACACCTTATATATACAATTCAACTACCAACTCCTACAAAAACATCAAGGACATAAAAATGTATTTTCAATCCTGTTCCATTTAATCGAAACCTATAATTTCTAAAGCAACATTTAAAAGGAAATAATTTCCTGATGTTGCATTTTCCATTATACTAAAGAAATGGAAAAGAAAATACTTCCGAAAATATCCTGTTATCGAAACTGTTTTAAGGATAAAATCATTCTAAACCTAATTTTTTACCTCCCAGAGTGTAATCCTTGTCCTCTTTAAAACGAATAAGCCTCTTTAGAAAGGCGATCTAAGCTTTCCATCGTATTATCGAGCCATTGAAGTTCCTCAATAGCTTAATCGATATTTCGATTAGTTAATCGGCGGAAACTAAGTTTCGAGGATTTAATCGATTGCACACTCCAGCTGGAGCAAATTATTCGATCGAATTTAACTCTCCCTTTATGTTGTGAGCTTAATTGCGCGTATTTTTGCGTTGAAACGGGAAAACAAACTGAAATACGTTTACACTATGAGAGGCGTTTTCTGTCAAGCCAAACATAGATGGCGGCACTGTTTCTGTGGCGATTTGTGTTTCCTGCACGTATTCCGAACGTGACGTCAGTTGATTTGTTTTTCGAATACGACTTCAAAACATCTCCAATAAAAACTTCAAAGGTAGGTAGTTAAATTAAAGTCGCACTGGAGCAACACAACGGGCTCGAAGGGGAAGATTCGAAGACGACACCTCGGCAATTATGAACTGCGGTCAGATGACGAGGCCACCGTTTGAGATGGCATCCCACTCTCCAAACTTCCACACCCTGTCAACGTGATGACATTTGAGGCCACGACAGATTTGGGAATTCGTTACTCTTCTAACTGGGATACTGCGGCCCCGAAAATTCCAAAGAATAAATTCCGAATCGATATATAATTGATTGGTCAACTTCAATTAGATTGAATGCCAAATGTTGCCAAAACGGCGATAAGCTACATTTCCCGCTGTGTTGCTCCAGCGTAATGTTAATTAACTACCTACCTTGGCTGCCAAGTTACATCAAAGTCACTCAAGCCGTTCTACTAGTTATGTTAACAGTTGGATACATTCTGGACTGACCATGTATTTATATTCGTCGCCAAAAATGTTTTATTTTGATGCACTCTACTAGCCTCTATAGTATGGCCAGGGAATTTAGATTCACTCTGTATACTGCCGGCTTCGGTGTAAACAAGTGCCGCCTCCTCACAAAGGACCAAGTGCCAATAGGTGCTGATGAGATTTGCGTGAAGCGAGTGTAAACTGCAATTGAGAGATGCGCTTGAACAGTTCTGCACACAAAGGTTCACACACAGCGTCATCGCCGAAGAGCCGAGTCTCATGTTTGCTCTAATGGAGTCTACGGCGTACATGAAGTGCACTATTGGATTGAGATAAAATGTATATTTAACTAGAAATTTATGGATATTTGGACAAGAGAATTTCGTCTTTTGTTAATTTAAACCCCTTTCGTGTGACGAAAGTTCGTGACAGATAGTTGGTTGACGAGCGGTTATTCTTCGTAGCATTGAATTGGGAATCGTCGTATATCGTACCTTCTGGGGTGAGGTATGGTATTTTTTTAATTAATGTCGCACTGGAACATGCGCTTGAACAGTTCTGCACACATAGGTTCTCACTACAAACGTCATCGCCGACACGACGGGATATTGGGTCCGGGATCAAATCTAAAGGGAAAAATCCGAGGACAACACCAAGTAATTTTGAAACACGGTCAGATGACTTTCTCACGGTCAGTCTAGGGAGAGAGGGATTCAAAGAGACTCAGAGTCAAGATTTTAATTTTTCGTCTAACCTTTTGCAGGATGCTTTTTGAAAAAACTACTTGCGAAAACCTGTCATCTAATAAAAATATTTTTCATATAATTGAGAATATAACCTTTTTATGAAGTCTATATTTTATTATATAGATACTTCGTCGACATAACCATCAGGAGGGTTAACCCTTTTATAAGGAGGTGAGACACCAGATGTCTCATCACCCTAAAAGGGTTAATATACGATACCATGAATTTGGAATAAACCATAATAATCAAATATGGAAATATGGTACCAATGTGTGTTAAAGATGTAAAAGAGCCGCGGTTGCCCAGTTGGAAGAGCAACGGATTATAAACCGGAGTGTTACGAGATTATTACTCGGTCCAGCTAAAGACCGTCGTGTACTCGGGTGCTGGTGCACGTTAAATCTGTCGTGGCCTCAAATGTCCTGACGTTAGGGTGGTGGTGAAGTTTGGAGAGTGGGGTGCCAACTCAGGTGCTGTTATCATCTGACCGTAATTCAAAACTACAAGCTGTTGTCCTTGATCTTTCCCTTCGGGATTGTTCCCGGACCGTCGCCAATAGCCCTTTGTGTTGCTCCAGTGCCACGTTAATTAACTAACTAGTTAAAGATATGAACGAAATTATAAAACTTTCAGTCTAAAATAATAAAACATGGCCTCTTAAAAGTAAATAAAAATAAAACAAATTCTCGTTCTTTCGCATCTTTTGTGAAATGTACTGTTTTTAGTTAAACATGTGAAGAGATTCATGACTCATAGACGAAATTAATGTTTGTGTCCTTAAATGAAAATTTGAAATCTTTCTTCCGTCTGAATGTCTAAAAAAGCTAGTTTCCAACTCTTCAAATTAGCCATCCAAGAAACGCCTGTTTGAGCGCGTGTGCCGGATAATTATCGTTTGCGCGAATGATTATCATTTGCGTTCGCTCATTCTTATCTTGAATTTTCACGAATTAAGAATCGCTAGCGGTTTTTATTTATAGCTTTATTCTTTAGACTCCATTTGTACCAACATTTAAAATAATGTCTTTAGAATTTGTGTTCTTGTTATCGTTAGAGCTGTTCGTGTTAAGAATTCTTCGACTAGCTATACGACTATCTTTATGCCTTAGCGCAAATTTTGACATGGAAGAGCTTTACATGGAATTATTATTTCAGAGCCACGGCCTCTGATAATATCCACAGAATTTTAGTAAATTAGTTTTAACTATACAGTTCATTTACTTGAGTCTACATCGTACGGGACAACACACATAAGGCGATATATAAATCAAATAAACTCTTCAAATAACAAACTGTTTCATACACAACCCCCATGATATATATCGTCGGGCTACTGCAAAAACAAGATAACTCCATTTTTCATTTTGAGTTCAGTTCACTTTCACACATATAAGATGCTGTTAACTATTGCTGGTGCGCATGAACTTGATAGGCTTAAAGTAGAGTTCACAGTTGATTGGCTCACAGTAGAGTTATCTTGTTTTCGCAGAGCATACTACGCACAATTATGTGTGAAAGTGTACTTAACTCAAAAAATAAAAAATAGAGTTAACGCTTTTAGCAGTAATCCGACGATATGATACTCAAGAAGCCGCCATAGGCCAAGAGTCAGTAAATATTGTCTTATGATCCACACAAACTTAATTAACTTGGACCCTCCACAGTTGAGTAGGTACCTCAATCTCTTTATGCAATGCTCGAAATGGATTGTTTTGCATAACCCTAGAGAGACTTCAAGTTTCCATCCCTGTTTTTTAAAAGAAGCCTTAAATTATATTCTAACAAGTATTCTTCAGAGCTCATTTTGAAAAACAAATCTCTACATCTGTATATTTTGAAAGCAATGGAGCTTTATTTGGGGTTGTTCTTTCGTATCCTGCAAGGGCTTCTACAGATCACGCCCTCCTCTTTATAGTTACTGTAGTATAGTACGATTACTGGTTCCATTTTTCCCGCTTGACTTGAGTTACGCGTTTGGATTTCACCTCAAAAATAAATCACCAGCTTTAACCAAAGTGGAAAAATAAAATCATTAGTAGGCAGATCGTAGAAGGCAGCTCTACGATTATGGAGTAAGGAAAGGCGAAGGAGCGTCTTCTTAAGGCACCTATTAAGAGTAATGGAACAATAATAACACATTTTAATCTAGGGATTTCCCTGCAAAAAAATCCGTAATCTACGATTCACCGGTAGTTTCGATTGTCATTTGCCAACTTTGACCAAGACTTATGGTTTAACTAACTCTCATGTGTATCAAAACTTGGCTATAGAGTGACATAAAAATAAAAGAAACTCTTCAAACAATATTCCTTTTATCATTTTTCAGACTATCGCTCCTACACCATATACAACTTCCATCATATATATGATACTCAATAAGCCATCATGGCCAAGAGTCATCGACCTCAAAATCAAATAGACGGAGCGTGTGCCCGCAGCTTGATGTTATTTCTTTCAGTTGCTCAGTTTGAAGATCTGTCACGTGGCTGTGGGTAAAAGCAAGAATCTTAAATTATTGATTGGTTAAAGCTATTATCCACCGTGATCAAAAGCACTAGTCTACTATTCGACTGCCAATCGGTGAAGGTGATTCGTAACTCCACGTGATTTACCTTTCAGATATTTCCCGATAGCGACTCCGGCCTAATGGTCCGTCTATTTCATTAGAAGGTTGATTCTAAGAGTCAGAAAACATCGTCTTATGATCCGCGCAACCTTAATTAACTTAGACCCTCCAAAGTTTGAGTAGGTACTCTTCAACCTCTCCTTAAATTATACAAACGAGCCTCAACAGGTGTATCAAGTGTATATTATATTCAAACAAGTATTCTTCAGAGTTTAATTATGGAAAAGAGATCTCGGTTCCTGCATCGGTATATTTTTAAAGTGCTAAGCTTTCTTGGGAGTTGTTCTTTCGGGCCTGCAAGGGCGTCACCAGATCACGACCTCCTCTTTCTCGTTACTATAGTAGCATCCTCTGTCCGAATGCTGAACTCACTTTTACCACTTGGTTTGAGTTACGTGTTTGGATTCCACCTTAACCCTCACAAATAAATCACCAGCCTTAACCAAAGTGGGGAAATAAATTCATTACGCAGATCGTGGAAAGCAATACCACGATTACAGAGTAAAGTAGAGTGAGGGAGCGTCCACTTGTGGCCCCTATTTAAAAGTAATGGAACAGTAATAATGCATTTTACTCTTGAAATTCTCCACAAAAATTCACAGGTACTTTCGATTGATATTTGCCACCTTTGATCAAAACTTAAGACATAATTAACCTTCGTGTGTATCAAAACTTGACCGTAGAGTGACATATAAATAAAACTCTTCAAATAACATTCCTTTTATCATTATTCAAACCATCGCTCTTACACCATATACAACACTGATGATATACCTTCTGTGTCAGGGCAAAACGGGTTATGTCAAAATGAATACTTTTCTGAATCAAATTGAATTCTTCCCTCTTTCTCACAAATATTCAGGAAGAAAAAGAAGCATGCCATGATACAAATAATTGTAATTTAGATTCTTAGATTCATTTAGTTTCGATTTTAAGTATATCATATATTTTTTAAATTAATAATGCACTTAGCTCCTTTGCACCCGTCAAAAGTCAGACTTAACCCCTTTTGCCCTGACTCGGAAGATATGTGATACTCAAGAAACCTTCATAGGGAAAGAATCATAATATTGTCTTATGATCCCCGAGAACTTAATTAAGTTCGACCCTCCAATTGAGTAAGTACTTCTACCTCTCTAAACAGTGATCGAAGCGGCGTGTTTTGCATAACCAGAGAGAGCCTTCTTCCTGCATTGATCCACGCTTTTTAAGGGAAGCCTTAAAATATATTCAAACAAGTGTTCCTCAGAGCTCAATTATGGAAAATAAATCTCTACTTCTGCATCGGTAATTTTGCAAAGCACTGGAGCTTTCGTTGGGATTGTTCTTTCGTGTCGTGCATGGGCGTCTCCAGATCATGCCATCCTCTTTCTCGTTACTATGGTAACATCCTCTGTCTGAATGATGATCTCACTTTTCCCCCTAGACTTGAGTTATGCGTCTGAATTTTATCTTAAACTTCAAAACTAAATTACCAGCCTTAACCAAAGTGGGAAAACCAATTCGTTCTACACAGATTGTGGAAAGCGGTACCACAATTACAGAGAAAGATAGGGTGAGGGAGCGTCTACTTTGAGCACATGTTTAAAAGTAATGGAACACTAATAACACATTTTACTGTAGGAATTCCCTGTGAAAAATCCTAAATCTATACAATTCATTGGTAATTTAGATTGATATTTTCCACCTCTGATCAAGATTTTAAGTTTAATTAACCCTCGCGTGCATCAAAACTTGACCACAGAGCGACATAAAAATAAAAGAAACACTTCAAACAGCATTTCCTTAATCACTCTTCAAAATATCGCTTCCACACGATATACAACTTTCATCATATGTGATACTCAAGAAGCCGTCATATGCCAAGACTCAGAAAACGTATTATGATCCGCGCAAACTTAATTAACTTGGACCCTCCACGGTTGAGTAGGTACTTCAACTTCTAAACAGTTCTCAAAGTGGCGTGTTTTGCATAACCATAGAGAGCCTTCTTCCCGCCTTGATTCCCGCTTTTTGAGGGAAGTCAAATTATATTCAAACAAGTGTTCTTCAGAGCTCAATTATGCAAAGGAGATCTGTTTCTGTATCAGTAATTTTGCAAGACTTTGGAGCTTTCTTTGGGATTCTTTCGGAAATATCCGTTGTCTGCAAGCTACTCAAGGGTTATTTGCACTTCAAAGTAATGGAACTTCGAGTCGTTTAGTCTGCTTCTGCTGAATACGAGATTAACATAAAGCGTTAAAATGCCTGGGAGAGAGTATCTGAGGAAGAGTGTTTCCTACAGGGAGAGTTGAGTAAGTAACTCCTGAATTGCAAAATTGGGTGAGGGAATTGTGCTGGATTTCAAGGGCATCCCCAGAGTAAGGCTAACCGTGAATAAGTTTCGTATCTCAAATGCGGAACGTACTTGAGTTTATGTCAATAACAATTAGTATTCTGAGAGTGAAGCAAAGTTTACACATGCATAGATTTACTAGATCAATCTATTCGCCGACTTATTTTAAATGTTATTCTATTTATCAACCCTCCTAGTGGTTTCGACAAGATATCTCAAGATCTGATCAATTTTGTTAATGACGAGATATCCTGGCACCTCTGTTTCTTCGGCAGTTTCGTTGCTTCGACGAGCAGGTTTTAGAGCTTTGTCCGCTTCGTGTGTAGACGTTTTTTCCTCTTTCGATTGTTTGGCCGATAGCTTTTGACGTTTTGTGTTGATTCGAGTTTGATTGAAAATTGGTCCCTCTCCTTCGTATTGCTCCTTCAGTCTGAATGTGGTTCAAAATTGCGAGATATTATCCTTTGATCGTTCCCTTCGGGATTGATCCCGATCCGTCCCGAATAGAGGGACGCGGTAGCCCGGTTGGAAGAGTAACGGATTAGCAACCGGAGGGTTGCGAGTTCGAATCCAACCAAAGACCGTCGTGCACAAAGGGGGCTGGTGCACGTTAAAATCTGTCGTGGCCTCAAATGTCCTCACGTTGGCGTGGTGTGGAAGTTTAGAGAGTGGGGTGCCAGCTCATGTGTGACTTCGTCATCTGACCGTGGTTGAAAATTACGTGGTGTTGTACTCGGACTTTCCCTTCTGGTTTGATCCCGGACAATCGTCAATAGCCCGTTGTGTTGCTCCAGTGCGATTTTAATTAGCTACCTACCTGTAAATATCCGCTGCTATTCAAACTTACTGATGGTCCTTTGTGATCTCTACCTTGTTTTGCGTTGAAGGTCCAATCTCTCTTTTCTTGAATTATATTAAATTTCTTTCCTTCAGATTAAATTAAAGTATCTATATACATCTTCTGTTCTGAGGAATTTTTTAAAATTATCACAGAACTTAGATTTTTCTATAGATTTTGTTATTAATTTCAATTAGAAAAAGCATTTTATGGCAAAAAAATGTGTTTTAAATTTATTTTTTATAGAAATGGAGTAAAAAATGTAAAAAGTAGTCAAAATATACCATTTACGCAAAACTGCATATTTTTAAACATAATTACCACTTTTCCAGTTTGTAAAGTTAATCATCTTCTAAAATATTGATTAGGGTATTGAACTACA
Source organism: Meta bourneti (assembly GCA_933210815.1). Lineage (NCBI taxonomy): Eukaryota > Metazoa > Arthropoda > Arachnida > Araneae > Tetragnathidae > Meta > Meta bourneti. Next base: position 57,060,377 of record OW119932.1, on the reverse strand, counting down.
ATCGTTACTAGGTTATTATATTTACATTAATTCTGGACTTTAATGTCTCTCAGTCATCCTTGAAAAAAAAACAAGAAAAAGAGCAAAACGAAAAAAATATTCAAACTTACATCCTGCTCAATTTTTAATGCGTACATCTTAATAATAATACTTCAAACTTTGCTTTATAATCTTCAGACATGTATAAATAAAATTTCAAAACAATTTATTTGATGCATCAGAGATATCGTGTTTTGCGAAGAGATGCTATTTTCGAAAAAAAGGTAAAAACCATATAAACCCCCATGTCAAATATAGATGTCGATGTTTCTTAAAATTTTTATATCTCCAGTTCTTATGGTCGTAGAAATAAACTTCGAAGTGATTTGAAAAGCTAGAGACTTGTAGTATAATAAGTAAAATCTGAAAATGTGAAATTGGGGTGAAAATGGTGTTTAAAGGTATATAGGGATACCTTAAGCTTGTCCAGGACCGTACAGGTCCCTGTAACAATTGTAATGCGTATTTTTGTCTACCCGTGAGGTACCCTATATGTATGTAAACCAAGTGACGTCACGTCAGGAATACGTACAGGAGGTACGTTCTACCAACACCTTCATTTATCTTGACAGTTTAAGAGCCGCTGTCAGATCAATTTTTGCTCAGCAGTTCCCATCCGTTTGGGCATTTGAGCCTGAGATCCTTAAACGTCCTTTAGCCCAGTTGGAAGAGCAACAGATTAGCAATCGTAGTTTTGCGCGTTTGAAACTCTGTCCAGCCAAAGACCAATCGTGTACGTAGGGACTGGTGCACGTTAAATCTCGTGGCCTCAAATGTCCTCACGTTGGCGTGGTGTGGAAGTTTGGAGAGTGGAGTGGCAGCTCTGGTGTTGATCTTATAATCTGAGCGTGGTTCAAATGAAGAAGCATTGTCCCCGGACCGTCGCCAATAGCCCGTTGTGTTCCTTCCGTGCGACGTTATTTAACTACCTAACTAGTCTTCTGTGGCAGTAACCATTTTCTTGTGTGTATGTCCATTACTTGAAGTTGTCTGTCTCGTGCCCCTGTCTTGCTGTGGCACGTACGTCATGTACCATGGAAGCTGATGCATTTTAAATCTGTCGTGGCCTCAAATGTCCACACGTTGGCGTGGTGTGGAAGTTTGGAGTGCCAGCTCAGGTGTTGACCTCGTCATCTCACCGTGGTTCAAAATTACGAGGTGCTGTCCTCGTATCTTTCCCCTTCGGGATGCTGTAAGGACCGTCGCCAATTGCCCGATGTATTGCTCCAGTGTAATGTTAATTCAACTACCTATGGTGTGGAAGTTTGAAGAATGGGGTGCCAGTTCAGGCGTTCTTTTCGTCATCTGACCATGGTTCAAAATTTTCCTTGGATCTTTCCCTTCAGGAATGATCCCGGACTGCCACCAATAGCCCGTTGGGTTGTTCCAGTGCGACGTTAATTCAACTAACAATTACCGTTTGGTTTGTTAGTACACTGAAAAACCCTCTTATAAAACCTGGGGATTGATCCCGGACCGTCGTCAATAAACCTTTATGTTGCTCTAGTACGACGTTAATTTAAATACCTACCCACTCATAAAAGCAAACATTGTTTTGTTCATTTGTTTCATAATCAGAAAATAGCTTTTGATAATTGATAGCAGATTCATTGTACCGGCAAAAGCAAAACTCGTGAGACATAGTCGCATCTAGGAACTTACGAAATTTATTTCAGCGAATTAAATACTGCAAACAATTCCATGTCTTGCTTTTTTCTCAAAGGCCACTAGAAATTAATTTCATCCGATTCCTCTTCAAATAGCTTCCCTTTTCCTAGAACCACGTTTCACAACCTTACAGAGAACGGCTCTGCAAATAATGCCAAAAGGATATTAAATATCGATACCCAAACAACATACGGTATTACAGCTCTACAGATTCCGTAAGTTATTAATAAGATACAGCTTTTAAGGACGGCGAATTCCCAAGAGAACACCCCATTTCAAAACATGCAACAGTTGCCTCCAGAATCGCCGCGTTGCCATGGTTACCGGGCTCGTTAGCATTAAGATTCCCCAACAAATGCTCGTGTGTTGTTGGAGCACTTATTGCTGCTGCTTTTACGTTGTAGTTTTATAGACGAGTTTGTGTTTTCATTTTTGCGTATTGCAGGTGCAATATGTCCGATACGTGGGCTCCCGAGAAAGATAATTACTAGTTTGTGAGTGATCTTTGAACTTTTTAATGGGTTGGATGTGATGCTATTCGGTTAAGATAAAATGGGTTTTAATAATGAGCTGCATATTTGAATTTTAAATGGTCGCCGCCATGAGAGGTATGGTAATAACGTCGCAGAATTTAATATTTATTTGTTTGCAAAGTTTTCGGCTTGATAAAGATTTTAAGGATTTCTGTATAATATTCTAGTTATTTTTTTCATTGCAATAAAATAAAATGTTTACTTTGATTATCAGGAAATAGTTGAGCTTTTGTCAGAACTCGCATTTAAATGCATATTTTCGTCGTATTTTAATGCAAATGTATTCAGACCGAGTTCTTTGTATCAGTCATTCCAATGCATAAGCATGTGTACGCGAGGTATTTGTAAACAGCAGAGTCCAACACTTTAATAAGCATTCAAAATTTCTCATAAAGCTTCAGCTTACTTAGTTGCAATTAGATTTGTATATGAAAAGAGAGACTAATAGTAGGGAGGTTCTTGGTTTGGTCAAGAATGAATAGTGTATGAGAGATTTTAAGTGTCAACGAACAAACGAGGCGGAACACTGATATTTTACTTCCCGTTATTCCAATGTTTTGGCATGATACATATCGAGGACACCAAACATGCAGTTTATCGCTGTATTAGCAACGTCTGGCATTAAATCTAATTGGCGTGACCAATTAACTACCATAATATTTATGTATCAATACGGAGTAATGGAGTAGAGAATTGCCGTCGCACTGGGCCGACACAACGGGCTATTGACGACGGTACGGGATCAATCCCGAAGGAAACGATCCGAGGACACCAGGACCGTGTTATCCCAGTTGGAGGAGTAGCGAATTAGCAAACGGAAGGTTGCGAGTTCGAAACTCGATCGAACCTTAGATTGTCGTGTACGTGGGAGGTGTTGCGCGTTAAATCTGTCGTGGCCTCAAATGTCCGCTCAAAAAATTATAGATGGGTTCACATTTCCTATCCACTTATCCCACACAAAAAAAGGTTTTCTTGTGCACCCTACGCGTTATTTTCAAAGAAAAGAAAAAGAACTGTCCACCAAAAAACTTCGAGCAATTTTTTCCTTTCGGTAGCAGAAAAAAACGAAACAGCTAAGACCGTTTCGATGTAGCGTGGTGTGCTAGTTCAAGCATTGACCTCGTCATATGATCATGGTTTAAATTTACGAGGTGTTGTCCTCGGATCTTTTCCATCAAGGATGATCCCAGACGGTAGCAAATAACCTCTTGTGTTGCTCCAGTGTGACATCCAATCAATACCCTTCCTACCTAAAATGTATCAATTGTTTTTATTCAACTTTCACAGGTTGTTTGGTGGTTGATAGTTAATTAAAAAAACGTCGCGCTGGAGGAACATAACGGGTTATTGGTGAAGTTCCGGGATCAATCCCCAAAGGAAAAATCCGAGGACAATTTGAGGCCACGACATATTTAACGTACGCCCTCTTGAACACGACGATTTTTGGCTGGACCGAGTATCGAACTCGCAACCCTCCAATTGACAATCTGATGTTCATCCAACTTGGCAACTCCGGCTTTCAAGTTTTACAGATTGCAGCATTTCATTTTATGTTTATAACCCTCCAAGAGGTTTTATATAACCTATCCAAGGTTCCTGTCATATAACCCTCCAAGTGGTTTTGACTAGACATCTCGTCCATCAAAGTCTGATCAATTTTGTTAATCCCGAGATATCTCGTCATCATGATATTGCGGATTTTTTATGATAAAGAAATCAAGATGTGGTCAATTTTTTTCTAATGACGAGATTTCTCGTCCATCCAAGATTTTGTTAGTTTTCTTCTAATGATTAGATGCCCCGTCGAGACAACCACCAGGAGGGTTATTCATTCTTACTGTCATCTTTGCACCGCTTTTATATATACGTTACACATTGGTCAGATCTTGATAGACGAGATATCTCTTCTAAACCATTTGTAGTGTTTACCTCCTCGTCGAGGTGGTATATCGCCTTTACGGACGAGATACCTCGTCATTAAACTGACCAGATCTTGTACTAGTTATCAGGAAAAAATAGGCAATATCTTGACGAGAAATCTCTTCATTCAACTGACCTGGTCATGACGGTCGATGTCTTGTGATTTGAAAAAAACTGATCTCTGCTCTATCTTAAATCTTAATCTCGCCATCATCAAAAATTGGCATTATCTTGATGGCACATCTCATCATTAGGAAAATCTATTAGATCTTGATGGACGAATAATCTCGTCGAAACTACTTGGAGGGTTAATGTTGTTTGTTTACATTTTATATTTGTATAAATCTGTTTAAATTGAAATTTATTTAGTCTCGCGTTTGATATTATCATACATTATTGTACCTAGCACCTTGAAAACCAACCTACCAATTTTCAGACTTCATATCGATACGCAATCTATAGAGTTGTAAAGCATTCCATTTCGTATTAGGATTTGGTGTTGATCCAAAACATTTTCGTAAAACATCGAAACCAACAACAACCAAGAAATAGATTGAAAAATGATAGATGGGTTCACATTTCGTATCCACTTATCCCCCACACAAAAAGGTTTGTTTGTGTTCCCTACGAGTTATCTTCGACGAAAAGAAAAAAAGAACTGTCCACCAAAAACTTCGAGCAATTTGTCCTTTCGGTAATAGAAAAAAAACGTAACAGCAAAGAACGTTTTGATGTTCTGGACAAATAAAAGAATTCGCCGTTGGCAACACACGGAATCTGTTTTCTAAACCAACCCCTCGGGGGTAAACACAAAAAGCACAAAGAACTAACTACCCGACTGAAAAAAATGGCGACTTATCGTTTATCTCTGTAGAACAGAGACCAAATACCAGCCCTGTTATCAGCCATATCTTTCCCCACGAACAAAAAATTCGCTTTACCTTCTAACAAAAGCATCGGGTAGGAAAGTTGAGCAAAAAGGAAATGGTTGGTGCAATAATATTGAATGGGGAAAAACATTAAAAGGACAAAATGATGTCTACAGATCAGATGTAAACCAAAAGGATTCTGGTAAAATTAGCAAAAGGTATCCAATTAATAGTTCCAATCTATGAGAGGCTTTCCTGTCAAATTAAATGCAGGTGGCGCTAGCGTTTCTGTACGTTTTCCGAATGTGACGTCAGCTGGCTTGTATTTCTAACATCGCCAATGAAACTACGAATAAATTCCGAATTGATAGATGATAGTTGGTTGGTCAATGCCAATTAGATTAAATGTAAAACATCGCCAAAACGGCTGTAAACTGTATTTAAAGTTAACTCCGATATGTATCTTTTGAGAGCATTTGGGTAGCGGAAGTAAAATCTTCGCTTTTCGTCTGGTTTATTTTGCAGTGAAAATCCTCCCATGAGAAGCATTTTTTTTCAAGCTAAATATAGATGGCGTTAGTGTTCCTGCGGCACATCTTTTCTGTACGTATTCCGAACGTGACGTCAGTTGGCTTGTTTTTCAAATACGATTTCAGTACGTCGCCAATAAAACAAAGAATGAATTCCAAAATGATAGATGATAGTTGATTGGTCGGCGTCTGTTAGATTAAACGCCAAACGTCGCTCAAATGGTGGTAAGCTACATTTTAAGATAAACCCGATATCTACCATGCGAGAGCATTTTTGTAATAAAAGAAATATTTCCGTTTTCCATCTTGTTTGCTTGTTTACACTGAAAATCCCTCTCAAAAAAGGAAGGCAGGTTTCTTTTAACAGAAACACGCTGCAATCTACCAACATTCCGAATTCGTTGCCGATTTAAATATTCACTTATTCCATGCTAAGACATCGAATACCGTTAGAAATGTGCAAATAGACCTCCTTGCCCCCAACCAACGTTAGGTATAAATCGTCGGCTTACCAAGTAAACACTAAGTAAAAACACCGTTCTGAGAAAACGAAGGAGAAAATATTCTAATTTTCAGCAATGCGAAAATTGTAAATTTATCATTTTGACAATTGCTAAACACTTTGCATTTGCCCAATTTATCAATTATTCAGTTAAGAGTACTTTTATAATGTTTATGTATTGATGATATAGAAACTTATTAATGTATAATAAATAATATACGTTTATTCATTGAAGTGTTTCTTATGTGTGTTTTTAAGTGTGTTTTTTAAGGAGAAATCTAATCAATCATGAAAAGAAAAAATGAGTGAATTTCACCAGTCTAGATATCACATTCCAGTCTAGAAAAACTAAAAGATTCATATCGAGGTAATTTTAGCTCAATGTGTTTTTTAATCAAGCGAAATATAACAATGATATTATGCCTAACAAAATACGTAGTTTGATAATATATAATATATATATATATATATTCAACATTTGGAAAGAAAAATAAGACTATATGACGTGCCTTCTTTAAAATTAACCCTTTCTAAGTCGAAGATTTCACTTCCTGTTATCAAAATGCTCTCGCAGGATACGTATCGAGGTTACCTTAAGATGTAGTTTATCGACTTTGAGCGAAAAATCTGATTGGCTTTGACCCGATCATATTTCAATTCGGAATTTATTCTTTGGGATATCTATTGACATGCTGAAATCCCATTTGTAAAACAAGCAGTGATGTGTACATACGTGAAGCACTTTCAGCTTCAAAAACACTACCGTCACCAACGCGCCTTACAGGTACGTGTACTTTAACCTCCTGGTGTTTCCATCGACGAGATATCTCATTATTAGCAAAACTGACCAGATCTTGAAGGACTAGATATCTCGTTAAAAGAAAACTAACCACATCTTGATCTCGTCAGCGCCAAAAAATCGGCAATATTTGGATGACGAGATATCTCGTCATCAAGATATTGCTTGATGGACGAGGTATCCTCATTAACAAAATTGGTCTGATCATGATGGACAAGATATCTCGTCGAAACCACTAGTAGGGTTTAGCGCTTTTAACATTTAATGACTCCAGCTATCTCTAGTAATACCTGCAAATGTACCTTCATTCTGAGATTAAATACATTAATTGGATACGCAACACCGCTCTGAATGTTCTCACGTATAACCTTAACAAAAATCGGATTCCGTAATTAAAGGGAACGTGAATTTAAATGAACACGCGGGAACTAATCCTAGGTTTAATTTTAAGCTGATCTCTGAATATTCTATTTCACGATCCGTCACGTGGTCCCATTTACACCAATACTTGAATCTCGAGCAACCGCGACGGTAGAGGAGTCCTCTGCTTAATGAGGTACCGTGGAACTATTGTGGGTGTACTATGTCCACCTGGTATGGATATAGTTTCAAATGTACCATTGATTGTGAAATCTGAGATGAACAGGAGACGGAGGTGGGATAGACATTGTAGGGATGAAGTCAATCGTATAGAGAAAATTGGAATGCACCTAATGGAATATGCAGCGGCTCTTATGATTGTGAGTTTGAAATTCGTTTAATGTGTGTCATGAGCCTCAATTTAAAGTTAAATTCATTATTGCGGAATCTAGTTTATTTATGGACCACGGTAGCCCGGTTGGAAGAGTAACGGATTAGAAACCGGATGGTTCCTAGTTCGAATTCAACAAAGACCGTCGCGTACAAAGGGGGCTGGTTGCACATTAAATCTGCCATGACCTCAAATTTCGGCGTGGTGGGGAAGTTTGTAGAGTGGGGTGCCATCTCAGGTATTGCCTCGTCATCTGACCGTGGTTCAAAATTACGTGGTGTTGTCCTCGATCTCTCCTTTTTGGGATTGATCCCGGACCGTCATCAATAGCCCGTTGTGTTGCTGCAGTGTGAGGTTAATTAAATAAACCTATACCCACCTGCTCTATTTGCAGCATTGGCTTTAATCCTACTACGCTTCGCCAAATTGGCATCTTATGAAAATTGTTCTGTAATGAAATTTTTCTTCCGCTATTAATATTTAGCATTGGCTTGGTGACAAAAAGTTGAAATTACGCCAATTCTTCTCCATTCACCAGCAATGTTTATTCGCATGCTTATTCCATTTCATCATTTAGTTATTATATTTTCGAAACGCAAGGTTGAAATACTATAAATTTCTTTTTGCACAAAATGACTTTAAAGAGTGAATATTAATCTATAGTGACAAAACTATAGGAAGGAAATATATGAAATCTTGCATTGACATATAAAATATCTTTCTGAACCAAATTTGCATTAATTTATAAGATAGTTGTTTTTCATGATAGTTTCGAATATTATTACCCTTCGAGAGTCACTAGATTTCAGAGCATTTTGGTCTTGCTATTACCACATAACAACACTTAATGTCTATATCGTCACATCTATTGGCATTGGCACGTAGACTCTTTGGAAAGATACTATTGGTTAAACTGGTTAGGTCATGCAGGGAAATATGTCCGTTGCAGAACGAATATGTGGTTATGAACCTCTCGGAGGATTAACCCTCCCAGTGGTTTCGGCGAGACATCTGTTCCACCAAGATCCCGCCAATTTCGCTAATGACAAGATATCTCGTCATCTGGATATCGCAGATACTTTATGGTGATGAGATCACGATCTGATCAATATTCTACTAGTGACGAAATATCTCGTCCATCAAAGTCTGGTCAGTTTTGCTAATGACAACCTCGTCGAGACAACCAACGGGAGGGGGTTAATATTACATTCTAAACCTAACTTAACAACGAAACAAAACGTAGATTTTGTTTGTATGCATTAATCCCATAACATAAGATGACTTTTCTACCTAGATAGATTCTACTATTCTACCAAGAGATTCTATTATTCTACCAAAGAGATGACATATAAGAGATTCTACCAAACGTCAGACCTTGACTTTTGGTAGAGGAATTAATCCTGGTGGTTGTCTCGAAGAGGTATCTCGTCATTAGCAAAACTGGTTAGATCTTTATGGACGAGATATGTCGTCATAAGGAAAAACTGACCTGATCTTGATCTCGTCATCCTCAAAAAACGACAATGTTTTCATCATTCGGAATTCAATCGGTAATTCTTGATGACGAGACCACAGTAACTCCTTATCATATTTTGGATTGTATAGGTGCCTCTGTGGGACAGTTCTTGGATGTACAGCTATTGGTTTATGTGCAGGTTGAAAAGCATGGTTTTATGGATTGGAAACAACAATAGTAACAAAATAAAAATTCTCTCAGGGAATAGGATTACATCGCTTTTATACGACTCAATGCACAGCTTACCTTTTTCTAATGAAACTTTGAGTTTAATCCTCCTGGTGGTTGTCTAGATGAGGTATCTCGTCATAGAAAAATTGACCAGATCTTGATGGACGAGATATCTCGTCATTTGAAAAAAATGACCAGATCTTGATGGACGAGATATCTCGTCATTTGAAAAAACTGACCTGATCTTGATGAACAAGATATCTCGTCATTGGGAAACACTGATCAGATCTTGATGAACAAGATAGCTCGTCATTGGAAAAACTGACCAGATCTTGATCTCGTCATCATAAAAAATCAATAGTCTTGATGACGAGATATCTCGTCGTTAGAAAAATTGGTCAAATATTGATGGACGATATATCTCGTCGAAACCACTTGGAAGGTTAAGGGATCGAACGTAACTTCATACTTTTCGCAATATCACCCAGCGAAAGCAATTACACGAAAGATGTCTGCTTCTAAATCAAATCAACTTTTGGTTCTACTAGCATTCACTGAAATATAAATGGCGAAATCAACAATGGCATTATTCGGTGTTGAAAATATCTTTTGCAAATTGCAAAAAAAGCAAATTGCAGTATACGTTCCCTACCTTTTACACAGAATCAATATTTTCTCCCTGTGTTAGTTTTTGAGACTTCAAACTGTTATCCTTGAGACATAGTTAACTTGACATATCTATTGTTATCATAGCAGCATTCGCCGTTATGTTGAAATAAATATATTATAGTTACTTAAGGTGTAATGGAAAAACTACTCCAAGCTGACACCAATTTTCACTTAAGGCGCTACTTTATATCGATTCTGAAGTGCAATCGATGGAGAATTGTTTATGGTCTTGTGTCGGCAAAGCTACCACTCAACTTTCCTCGCGACGCGAAGGCAGTTTTGATTTTGCTCACTTTGAAAATCGTGTTCTTTTAAAAGTTTCGACTTTATGGTTTTTATTCGCTGTAAAAGTTTTTCGACGGCTCAAGTGGTATAGGAGTCATAAAAATTCTTAATGGACAATAAGTTTTCACCCATCAAAATTATTTAAATTATTTTAGTTTTGAACGATGGTTTTGTGTGATAACTTTTCAAATAAAAATTGGTTTTGTCTGAGTGTGTACCGATTTCAGTTTTTGAAATTAAATTACATAGTTTTGAATTATTTCAGTTATGAACGATGTTTGTTTTCACTCTTTTCAAATAAAAATTGCTTTTCTCTGAGTAAATTGATTTCAGTTTTTGAAATCATATTAGATAGTTTTAAACAAGGGTTTTGATCGCTTTTAAAATAAATTGCTTTTTTGCCAGAGTAAACTGAATTCAATTTTTGAAATTGAACTATTTTAGTTTTGAAAACGATGTTTTTTATAAGTTTTCAAACAAAGATTGGTTTTTGCTTGAGTAAATTAATCTCAATTTTTGAAATAAAATCATTTAGTTTTGAACAATATTTTTTATCATTTTTCAAATAAATATTTTTTTTTGTAAGTGAATTGAACTAATTTTTGAAACTATACGATGAATTAATTGCCGGAGATTTTCGTCATAATAAATACCGATAATTCTGATACATTCTATTATGTATAAAATCCGTTAATATGTAATTCGTGTGAAAATTCGTACTAAATACTGTGAAACAGTAAGAACGATAAAAAATTATTCAACAAGAGGAAACTGTAATAAGGTCATATTACAGTATGTGTAAAAACGTTAATGAAAAGTACAGAAAGGCATTGATTAACGACTAAAAGCTACAATAAAGTTGAATAAAGACCCCAAAAGATAGTTACAAAGTCATCGTTATAGAAGGTATATAATCATAAGATTTACCATGGTGATATCGTGTTGTCTACTATCACCTTTAAAAATGCTTGTAATTGATATTCATATTAATTCCAAAACACTAACATAGTTTTTAGAATACAATACTATAGGAATACAATGTAAAAGCACCAGAAAAACAACAAGATTCTGAAACATAAAATTCTGAAATAAAAAGTTGAGATGTAAAGCGCAAATGATGGAACGAAACTTAAAACTGCAAACGATATCTAATTATTAATCTAAAGGCGTAGCACTAAGAGTGTGATTCATATAATAGACTACCAAAACTATGTACAATAAGGCAAAATTAAAAACTACCTTTACATTTGACTTAGAATAAATTGTTTGCATTTTTCGTCACAACTTTCTATTTCGGTAAAAGGATTTTAGAATACGAAAACCATTTTCTTAACATGAAATGAGATGTCTGTATTTTATAATGTCTTGCGTGTTGAAAATATGAAAAAAGCAAGATTTCACTTTTTAAAGTTAAAATTTTCCATTTTCGCAGTTTTTTATTTTATATTTTCTTTTTTTAACTCCATAGTTTTAAACGTTTACCAGTTTTTTAAAGCTTACACATCCGTAAAAATTCTTAAAACTTATTTTGCAAGGCGAATGTTTAAAAACTGAATAAATATGAAAAAAAGATTAATCCACACGTTATATATTTTTTTATTTTGGGCATCACAAAGCGAAAAAGCCGCGATTTTACTCTTAAATAAGTCGCAACAAAACGTTGGCTTCTCAAAACAAAAACTTGCAATCTCAGCAAGCAATTTAATATTTTTTCGTTCCAAAATATGCAACAAGAATATAAAAAAGCGGCTTAACGCACCAGAAAGAATCGGATCGGGTAGAATTTTAATTTAAAATGTTTTTTCCGTATCCTTGGAGACCTCTAAACGTCAAAATACTCACCTTGATATGTGAGAAACAGAGCACCTGAAAAATACTTTCGTTGAAATTCATTAATTCGATTTTTCGAAGAAGTTAAAAAAGAATATCAGGTAAATAATATCTTATTTTGAAGTTTTTGAAATGCTTCGTGGCTTGGGTTTTTCTTTGAAGTGTTTAAAAGAGTGAAAGGAATTTCCTTGCTTGGAATTTAAGACATTCTTTTATCATATCTGTTGGTTTTAATCCAGGAAAGTTTCTTGGTTTGTATGACATCAAAGGTATTTGTATCGATACGGCGTGAACCGGTTTTTGATCGTTTTTTAATGAAAAATGAGTACATTAATTAATTGTACGTTTTGGCAACGCCGACAGCTCGGAAGAGGCGGAATTTTGTTTCATAAAACGGAACATTCCTAGCACATTCTAAATCGGTTTCTTATATATAGAAAGGGTTTCATTAATTAAATATTCTGGAAGCTGTAAATTGAGGAATCCGTTTTCAAAACTTATTATTTTCTCAAATTATGAAAGTATCCTAACATAAGTTAAACATAGTGAGTCAAAATTTTCAAATATGAGTTTAGCTTTTCTAGACCAGAACGTGGTGATCTTTAGGTAGGTAGGTATTAATTAACGTCGCACTGGAGCAACACAAAGGGACGACGGTCCGGGATCAAACCCGAAGGGAAAGATCCAACAACACCACGTAATTTTGAACCACGGTCAGATGACAAAGTGATGATCTTTAGGTTGGTGAACACTGTGTTTAGTAAGTTATTTTTTATTTGTAAGAAGGTTAGATTTCTACTTGAGAGTCACATTTAGTAAGTAAAACTTGGGGCGTAGAATTTAACCTCTTCGTTTCCTCAGAATAATGTTTTTGACTGTGTGTTTCACTTGTAAGCCGACTATATATAATAGGGTGGGTATTTAATTAACATCACACTGGAGCAACAGAATGGGCTATAGGCGACGGTCCGGTATCAATCCCGAGCGGAAGGATCCGAGGACAACACCTCGTTGTTTTGAACCAAGGTCAACACCTGAGCTGGCACTCCAAATTCCACAGCACACCAACGTGCCCCTCTCATAAAGGTTAAAAGGTTCGAGACAACAGTTGGTTGTCCTCCCTATTATTAACCCCTTAGGAGTTCACACGCACAATTCCACATGTGAAGTAGAATTATGCTTGTAAATCGCTCTAACTCTCCTCCCCATCTTCCCTGCACGACTTCTGATCAATTTTGATATTCGTGATCAATTGAATCATTGCAAAGGATTCCCTTCCTAGGAAAGGATGAGTTGAACAATTCTATTCTAAAGAAAAGAACAATGTAATCTTTTTACATGATTCTATTAGAAGGAAAAGAGCAATAGAATCTTTCCAAAGGATTTGATAATGTAGAAATAATCAACAAAATCTTACTACAGGTTTCTATCCGAAGGAAAGGAGTGAAAGGATTTATTCTAAGGAAACGAGAAATAGAATCTTTCCAATGGATTCTATTCTTTTTATGTGATTCTATTAGAAGGAAAAGAACAATAGAATCTTTCCAAAGGATTTGATAACGTAGAAATAATCAACAAAATCTTACTACAGGTTTCTATCCGAAGAAAAGGAGTGAAAGGATTTATTCTAAGGAAACGAAAAATAGAATCTTTCCAAAGGATTCTATTCTTTTTATGTGATTCTATTAGAAGGAAAAGAACAATAGAATCTGATTTGATAACGTAGAAATAATCAACAAAATCTTACTACAGGTTTCTATCCGAAGAAAAGGAGTGAAAGGATTTATTCTAAGGAAACGAGAAATAGAATCTTTCCAATGGATTCTATTCTTTTTATGTGATTCTATTAGAAGGAAAAGAACAATAGAATCTTTCCAAAGGATTTGATAACGTAGAAATAATCAACAAAATCTTACTACAGGTTTCTATCCGAAGAAAAGGAGTGAAAGGATTTATTCTAAGGAAACGAGAAATAGAATCTTTCCAATGGATTCTATTCTTTTTATGTGATTCTATTAGAAGGAAAAGAACAATAGAATCTTTCCAAAGGATTTGATAACGTAGAAATAATCAACAAAATCTTACTACAGGTTTCTATCCGAAGAAAAGGAGTGAAAGGATTTATTCTAAGGAAACGAGAAATAGAATCTTTCCAATGGATTCTATTCTTTTTATGTGATTCTATTAGAAGGAAAAGAACAATATAATCTTTCCAAAGGATTTGATAACGTAGAAATAATCAACAAAATCTTACTACAGGTTTCTATCCGAAGAAAAGGAGTGAAAGGATTTATTCTAAGGAAACGAGAAATAGAATCTTTCCAATGGATTCTATTCTTTTTATGTGATTCTATTAGAAGGAAAAGAACAATAGAATCTTTCCAAAGGATTTGATAACGTAGAAATAATCAACAAAATCTTACTACAGGTTTCTATCCGAAGAAAAGGAGTGAAAGGATTTATTCTAAGGAAACGAGAAATAGAATCTTTCCAATGGATTCTATTCTTTTTATGTGATTCTATTAGAAGGAAAAGAACAATATAATCTTTCAAAAGGATTTGATAACGTAGAAATAATCAACAAAATCTTACTACAGGTTTCTATCCGAAGAAAAGGAGTGAAAGGATTTATTCTAAGGAAACGAGAAATAGAATCTTTCCAATGGATTCTATTCTTTTTATGTGATTCTATTAGAAGGAAAAGAACAATAGAATCTTTCCAAAGGATTTGATAACGTAGAAATAATCAACAAAATCTTACTACAGGTTTCTATCCGAAGAAAAGGAGTGAAAGGATTTATTCTAAGGAAACGAGAAATAGAATCTTTCCAATGGATTCTATTCTTTTTATGTGATTCTATTAGAAGGAAAAGAACAATATAATCTTTCCAAAGGATTTGATAACGTAGAAATAATCAACAAAATCTTACTACAGGTTTCTATCCGAAGAAAAGGAGTGAAAGGATTTATTCTAAGGAAACGAGAAATAGAATCTTTCCAATGGATTCTATTCTTTTTATGTGATTCTATGAGAAGGAAAAGAACAATAGAATCTTTCCAAAGGATTTGATAACGTAGAAATAATCAACAAAATCTTACTACAGGTTTCTATCCGAAGAAAAGGAGTGAAAGGATTTATTCTAAGGAAAAGAGAAATAGAATCTTTCCAATGGATTCTATTCTAAGCAAAGGAGCAATATAATTTTCCAAGGGTAGGTAGGTAGTTAATTAACGTCACACAGGAGCCACACAATGGAATTTTAGTTGATTTTTAAATGCTAAAATTTCTGGAAAATCTTGATTTTTTTGCTTCCTTGGAGAAAAAAATTGTTCAAAACCTATTCCCTCCAACAACTTGATTGAGGGGTCAAAACATGAATACTTTTTGGAATAATTTACAACATAAATTGTCTTTCTGAACAAATTAAAATTTGAGATATGACTGTTCAAAAAACATTCTAATTACATCTTCATTAGATAATTAACAATTAGCTTAATCTGATTTTTTCAAACTGAAATTATTTTAAGCATAAAACAATGAACTATTGTAAAAAAGTTTTTTAAAGTCAAAATTTAAAAAGATCTAATGGATACAGTCATATTACCACATTTATCTCCTGAGAGCTTGAATTGCATCCCATTCACTTGTTCGAAGGCGACTCGGTTTTCCTTGACTTCTAAACCTATTTTCACGTTCGCTCAGATTTTCTTTTCTGCTTTGATTTTTATCTTCGAGATTTCTCATTTCCTGTGTAATCAGACGGCTGAAGAATTTCATTAGAGCGGAGAGAGCTCTTCCGGGCAGTTTTAGCACAGTTCAAGCTTATTTAAACTAAGCGCAAAATCGGCGAATGAATCCTATAGCAGTTGATTTTATGTTGCCACGTGTGAAACTGCAAACGAGAAATAATTGTGGAAGAAAACAAAATGAGTTCCAGATTCAAAAATTCGATTGGAATTCGATGATAGACGATATTTACCTGTAGTTATTTTTTCATTAAAACTTATTCATTTGCTTTGCATTTACACTGTAAGAATTGATTTCATGTCGCCAAGAGCTATACTGTAAAAATAAAAAATTGAAAGAAAGCAAAATAAGTTCAAACTTCAAAAATTCGATTGGACATCGATGTGACAGGCGATATTTTTCCGTAATTATTTTACGTTAAAATTCATTTTCATTGTATCAAAAATTCGATTGGACATCGATGAGAGGCGATATTTTTCCGTAATTACTTTTTCGTTAAAATTGATTCATTGTATCAAAAATTCGATTGGACATCGATGACAGGCGATATTTGTCCGTAATTATTTTTTCGTTAAAATTGATTCATTGTATTTTTGGCAATGAACGTAGAACTTTCAATGAGCTTATAACCAATTAGAAACATCAAATTATGTTTATTATCCTATATTATGTTGATAATTATTTATGTATGTATTCCACTTCTATTCTTTTTCGTGGTTTTTTCCTAAATAAACCTTTACATTTTCTTCATACGAAATTTTAATTATTTCTATGCTACAATATTTTTTATAACAGTTTGTTGCCATTTGTCAATATATACATACAGTGGCTCCCAAAAGTGTGCGTACACTTTAAAAATTTGTAGAAAAAGCGCTGTAGCTTGGAATTGAATTCGAATATAAAATCCAATATTTTTTCATATCATCTCCTTGTGATTCTGAATAAAACCTAACATTCTTCAAAAAAATATTGACTCATTTTCTTTTTATAAAAAAGAAAATGCAAGGAGGCAGAGAAAGAACACGCCACAAAAGTGATCGTACACCGAAACATTTTCGGATAAATTCACAAATAAAATTATCGTTTATCGCTTTTTTTTATTTTTGCATTGTGGTGACATTTAAAAAATCGTTTGGCTTTAATCTTTGCCTGCTTACTTAGTAATATTATATTTATTATTTAAAAATGTCTCGTAGTCGTAAGGAAACAACGAACAGCATTCGAAAATTGATTATTTTTCATCATAGTAGTGATAAATCAGTTCGGAATATCTCTAAATTAGTACATTTATCCCATTCTACGGTGCAGTATGTGATAAAACGCTTTAAAGAAGAAAATTGGATCGAAAACAAGGTAAGGATAGGTCGTCCGGCTAAGTTAACTCAACGTGATCAGAGATTTATAGTTAGAAAATTTGTGAAAAATCCACGTTTGAGTGCTGTAAAAATTTCTACAGAATTTACTGAAAATTTTTCTACTTCAATTTTATCTGAAACTGTTCGACAAGTGCTCAGATCAGCTGGATTAAATGAACGTTCTGCCCGAAGAAAATTTTTTGTATGTGCGAAAAATAGAAAGCTTAGGCTTTCCTTCACAAAATCAATGATAAATAATCCCGAAACGTATTGGAATCATGTCTTATTTGCAGATGAAAACAAATTTAACATGTTTGGTTCCGATGGGCGTATAATTGTATGGAGAAGAAAAAATGAGGAACTTAATCCCAAGAACTTAGTTCGAACAGTAAAGCATGACGGTGGAGGTGTCCTTGTGTGGGGGTGCATGTCAGCATCAGGACTAAGTAATTTGGTATTTATTGATGGCATAATGAATCATGCTCTTTATTTAAATATTTTAAAAGACAATTTAAAATTATGAGCCCAAAATTTGGGTATTGGAAACAACTTTGTTTTTTATCAAGATAACGATCCTAAGCACACGGTTCTTAATGTTCGCCTCTGGTGTCTTTATACTGTCCACAAGTTCTGAAAACACCACCTCAGTCGCCGGATTTAAACCCAATAGAACACATTTGGAGAGAACTGGAGGTTAGAGTACGAAGACACGACATTAGAACGAAAAGCGAACTAAAAACAGTAATGATTGAAGAATGGAGGGGCATTGGTGCAGAAATTACAAAAAAAAACTAGTGAACTCTTTTCCCAGACGTTTAAAAGCTGTTGTGGATGCTATAGGATAGCCTACTAAGTACTAATTTACCGAAATATTACAATATTTACTAATATGTAGAGATTTTTTAAAGTGTACGAAGACTTTTGTGAGGTAACTTTTTGTTACTTTTTGATTATTGATTTTCCAAAAAAAATGTTTTACTATGTTTTTAAAATATTTTATGTAATTTTGTTAAGAACAAGTTATAGATGTTATTAAAAAATTCCCATTCTGAAATATCAATTTTTATTAATGAATAGAGCAGTATTTCATTGAAATTCGTAAGTGTACGAACACTTTTTGGGAGCCACTGTATGTGGGTTTGTTTACTTCCACAAATATATAAAAGTCAGGTTCGGTTCCTGTATCAGTAAAAACCTTCCTTGAGTTTATACCCATTACTTGATGTTGTTTGTTGTTTTTCTTGTGCTTCGCGTCCCTTGGCCTTATATGACCCTTGCGCCTTTAAATCCAACCAACCAATCAACCCATAAAAATATATTCATGAATATTTCAAAGTAGAACCACGATTTGGACATTGAAAAAAATCATTAAAACCAGCATTCATGTGTGGAAAACTCACCACTATTTCTCGTCCAAAACCCAATTTATTAAACATGATAAAAACACAATTTTTTACAAGCGATGAACAATTTTTTCTTGTTTCTGCATAACCAGATATCAAGTACAGCTGCTTTAATTGTCTGCATGAAAGTATACTTCCTCCACAACATGCGTTGGTTCCCAAAAAACTCGCATTTTTGATCAATTCCACCCAAATCTGTCATTATTCTACGAGAAAAACACACCAGCACACTTTCCCTAATGTGATGGAGTTCTGAAAACTCAATTATTTGGAATAAGTAAAAAAATCAGCTCATTAGCGCCGAGTCTTATGCTATCTTTATCAGGCCACGGCCCCAAATCGATTCGAGTTGACTTCAACAAAGATGGTCCCCAGAAGAAAAAGCTTTTACTTCTGTTTTTCCAAAACTCGGGTAACAACTCTGTGAGAAAGAATAGAAACCTGAAATTAAATTTGCTGTTCTTTATATTTTGGACTGGAGTTGCCTTCCTTTTTACGTTCAATAAATTACACATTTCGAATGTTTTTTTGGTAATGGAAAATGGCTATCGAAGGAAATATGACATTTCGAATACAGCAGTTGAACAAAAGGGAATTTTAATTTCATTTTTTCTGTTATAATGTTTGAGAAATGCGTTCGAACAATGGAATGTCTTTGTAGATAAACAGAAAAATCCATTTGTTTAAATCGAAAAGGCACTCCAATACGAGGGGGTTTTCAAATCACAGTTAAGTTCTCGAACTACGTCTGACGGAATACAAAAGATTTCAAAATGCAATTGAAAGATATAGTGGCATAGGAATTTTATTGATCAATAGTTTGGAGTAACGAAAAGAAGCACAACTTTCGGCCATGAATTTAACCCTCCAAGTGATTCAACGAGATATCTCGTCCATCCAGATCTAACCAATTTTACTTAAGATGAGATACTCGTCATCGAGGTATTGACGATTTTTTTTATGATGACAAGATCAAGATCTGGTTAATTTTCTTCTAATGGCGAGATATCTCGTCCATCAAGATATGGTCAAATTTGCTAATGGCGAGATTTGTCATCAAGATATTACCGAATTTTGATGATGACGAGATCAAGATCTGGTTAATTTTCGTCTAATGACGAGATATCTTGTCCATCAAGATATGGTCAAATTTGCTAATGGCGAGATTTGTCATCAAGATATTACCGATTTTTGAATATGACGAGATCAAGATCTGGTCAATGTCCTTCTAATGACGAGATATCCTGTCCATCAAGATATGGTCAAATTTGCTAATGGCGAGATTTGTCATCAAGATATTACCGATTTTTGAATATGACGAGATCAAGACCTGGTCAATGTCCTTCTAATGACGAGATATCTTGTCCATCAAGATATGGTCAAATTTGCTAATGGCGAGATTTGTCATCAAGATATTACCGACATTTGATGATGACGAGATCAAAATCTGGTTAATTTTTTCTAATGGCGAGATACCTCGTCCATCAAGATATGGCCAGTTTTGCTAATGACGATATATCTCGTCGAAGCAATCACCAGGAGGGTGGGTTAAGGAAGAATGTCACTACAAATTCTGGCATTTTAACCCCCAACAAATGTTCAAGGAATGAATAAAACAAAAGAATCAATTTCTGTTGTAAGTAATATACAGATCACAATATAGAATACAAATATTTACATGTTTCTTAGTCAAAACCTATATGGATTTGACCACGGATGCTGCAGAACTAAACATTTTTATATCTTCTTGTGAACTTTTCAAAAACTCTTTATGGCTGCAGTCAATTGCCATCGTTAGCTCTGAGTTAATTGGTTCTGAGCTGGTTTGATTTCTCTGCTTTCTCTCTATTACTTATCATTGAACAAACTCTTTTCGTTGGTAGGTATTTAATTAACATCACACTGGAGCAACACAACCAAACTTTCGGAATGGATATTTCAGACTAAGTTGCTCTCTTCCGTGTCAGCCAAACTTTCCTTGTGTTAGTGTGTGTCTATTACTTGACGTTACATGTCTTGAACTTGGCCAAATACCGCCCTTAATCCATGAAATCCAAACCAGCCAAACTAAGTACTTCTATCAATTACGGAATAATTCCAGAGATAAACATTTGATTAATCTAATTTATTGTTTCCTGTTTTTGTTAACTGTTATTTCGATGGCAGTTTAAATAACAATGTTATTACAAAATAACAGTTAACAACTGTTATTGAGAAATAGCAGTTAACATTAAAGCGAAAACAGTTAACAATAGCTACTGCCATCAAATGTTAAAAAAGTGACTCTTACAATGGCAAAAAAAATGTTAAATTAAATAAATTTAATAAATTCGATAGAGAATCAAATTTGTGAAAATATTTGAACAAAAAAAATAATTAATAAACAGTTGATTTTCCTGAAAAATTTTTTTATTTCCTTTATCGTCAATTGACACAGTTACCAACTGCTAAAAGTAACCATTTACGTCAATTTTTAACAATTCAAAAACCTGTTAAATTATTTTCTAACTGTTACCAAAACTGTTTTTAATAATTAAAAATATTAATAACAAAGTATTATTTTGTGATTACAGTTTCCACTGTTATCGTGAAATAATAGTTTTACTCACTTCTATAAATTATTAAAACATACCCAAATTCACATATCCCTTTTCAAAATCGCTGAAAGAGATTAACAAGGTTTGAAAAAATATAGGAAATTTTACAACTGGAGACATTAACATTAAACATTAGATTAACCTGATCTATTTTTATGTTATCTGAAGCAATAATGAACCTTTCTAGTGCTTCCTTACCTAGTTTCTTTTTATTTCTAAAAATGTGGCCTCAAATGTCCTCACAATGGTGTGGTGTGGAAGTTTGGAGAGTGAGGTGCCAGCTCAGGTATTGACCTCGTCATCTGATCGTGATTCAAAATGACAAGATGTTGTCCTCGGATCTTTTCCTTCGAGATTGATACCGGACTGTCACCAATAGACCTCTCGTGTTGCTCCGGTGCGACGTTGGTTAACTACCAGCTACTCACTATAACCTGTTCCCAAATTCCTCTTTTTTCCCCTTTCACGATATTTTTTACTTGACTGCCTTATGTTTAGCCAGATATGGCCCTTGCGCCATATAAAGTCAAAACAACCAACCAACTTGTACGTATTCCAAAAGTGACGTCATTTGGCTTGCATTGCGAATACGATTTCAGCATTAAAAATTCTTAGGAATGAATTCTAAATTTAAATATGAACTTAAGGAGAAAATTAAAGACCTACTAAAATTGTGCAAACATGAAATAAGCTAATAAAAACTTTACAGATTTCCAACACTTTAAGGGTAAGCAAATTTTTGTTGCATAGTTGTGCAAACAAAATCCTTCAAAAAAAATCGGAAACGGCATTTTTCACAAAACTAAAATCCAACACCGTAAAAAACGTTTACAAACCGAATGGTAAATAGCCATGGGTGTAAGCGTAAAAAAAGCGTGAAGTAAAAGCGCCACTGTGCGTATAGTGGCTTTTATACTTAGTTACTCTATGCATAAAAAATAAATTAAACAAAATTAACATTTATGTTATACATAAAAGCAGATTCCCGAGCTTCTTTTGTGTTCGAAAAGGGAATCGGGAATGGTCTATTAGATAAGGGAATAAAATACGAATCTTATGTACACAGAATTAGCTAAACACTCATTAACAATTAATGTATTAATGAGAATAATTAGTCGCCAAAAATAATACTGATAGCTTTGAATAAGGCACGTTTACATTGAAACTTTTAACACAAAGTATAAAACATCAATCTTTCAGAAAATTGTGTAGTGAACGCAAACAAAACTCAAACCGTACAAATTTCCACGATACAAGAGTTAACAAAAGTGCCGCGGTTCACCAGTTAAAAAATAGTGGATTAAGAAAGGGAGGGTTGGGAGTTCGAAACTCGGTCCAACCAAAGACCGGGGTGGGTGAACGTTAAATCTGTAGTGGCCTCAAATGTTCTCCCGTTGGCATGGTGTGGAAGTTTGGAGAGTGGGGTGCCAGCTCAGGCGTTGACCTTTTAAACAGACTGTGGCTCAAAATCACTAGGTGCTGATCTGGGATCTTTCCCTTCTGAAGTAATCCCGGGCAGTCTCCAATAACCCGTCGTGCTGCTCCAGTGCGACGTAAGTTCAACAACCAACTACCATCCATAAATCTAAACGTAAATGATGCCAGTGCTTTTGTGGTAGAAAGTGTTTCCTGTGCATATTCCGGAAGTGATGTCATTCAACTCCACTTTAGGGTAACTCCTCCGTCCACCAACGGAGAACATTGTATAACCGGAAGTAAAATCTTCGTATTCCGGTGGTTTGTTTACACTGAAAATCCTTCTTGCACGGCGATCCATACGTTAGGCAGTTAAGTAGGTAGTTAATCAAAGTAGCACTGGAGTAACATAACCGCTATTGGCGACGGTCCGGGATCAATCCCGAAGGTTAAACTGTCCAAGGACAATACCACTTAATTTTGAATCACGGTCAAATGACGAGGTCAACACCTGAGCTGGCACCCCACTCTCCAAACTTTCACACCACGTCAGCGTGAGGACATTTGAGGCCACGACACATTTAAATTGCACCAGCCTCCTTTTGTGGTACCAAATAAAATTAGAACTCAAAAAAATGCTTTCCACATACTTAACTTATTTCCTACGGACATACCTGGCCTTAAGAACTTTGTAGGCTTGGGTCGTAAATAAGTAAATACATTATTATATAAGTAAGTAATAAGTAATACATTACTAATACATAAATAATACATATCTATGTGAATACGGCTTAATATTTCATTCCCAACATCTTCTTAATGTTTGTACAGGAAAAAGTAATATTGAAGGACCTAGTGAAAATATCTTTAAAAAGCCTACACTCATATGCAAAAGTTAAGCATAATTGCTATTTATGTGAATATTTCGGAAAATCTACATCGGAATGGAAGGAAACGTGGAATGCGGGTTTAATAGGGTTATAGAAGAAGAAAACAATGCAAAACAAGGAGGACTTTTATTATCCAAAGAAAAGGGTTGAAAGAGAAAGGTTCATAATTGTCAACTTTAGTGAAACAGAAGGATTAAAACAATGCGATGCTGAAGTTTAATACGGTGTGTGGGAACCTCTGGTAGCCCCGCATGCTGCACAACGATTTCCCATAATTTCGATGAGGGTATGGATGAGTTGTGTGCTCAAAGAGTTCCAAGCCTCACGAGAGCAGTCAGTTTTCAATTCCGGAACGGAGCTTGGTGGGTGGCGGAGGATTAAAATATATCTCCCGAGCATGTCCCATACATGCTCTATAGGATTCAGATCAGGTGAGTCCGCAGGCCACTGCATGCGGTAGATATCTTCACTTTGAAGAAAAGCGTCAAACAGGGCTGCACGGTGAGGAGGCGCGTTATCATCCATGAATATGAAACCAGGACCGACAGCACCTCGAAACAGGCAAATGGTAGGCTCAAGGGCTTCGTCTCTGTATCTTTGACCGTTAACAGACCCCGTGTCAAAGATGTGGAGGTCTGTGCATGATGCCTGCCCAGACCGTGACTCCCCTCCTGAGGGAAAACGATGTCTTTCCGTGATGAAAACGCGCGTTCCACGTTCTCTACAAATCGTGGTACGACGAGAATCAGTTTCCAGACTAAATCTAGATTCGTCACTGCACATGACATTGCCCCACTGTTATCGACTCCACTGCCGATGTTCCAAACTCCACTGTAAACGCGCGCGTTTCCGTGCAGACGTCAGGGGGATGCAAACTGCTGGTGGTCTGGCATAGACCGACGTGTCTGAGTCTCCTTTAAACATTTTGTCTCGAAATTATGACTCCTGTGGTGGTTGTCAGGGCTGAATCCAGTTGTCTGGCTGAACGTTTCCTCTGACGTCGCGCAGTTATTGCCAAATATCGGTCTTGCCGAGTGGTTGTTACCCTTGGTCGACCTGGTACTGGTCGTCGGGTAACATCTCCAGTGGTTTGAAACCTCTGCCACAGTCTGGAGATGACACACTGAAGCATATTCAGAATTTGAGACGTTTCGGTTTGGGATCGACCTGATTCCAGCATTCCAATAATTCGTCCCTTCACAAACATGTCCAGTTGGCATCTTTGTGACATCTTTCGTCCTTATTGATTGTTAACAACGCTCCGTACCATAGCGATTGCGAAATTTCTGTCAAAACTGTCCATGCCGCTCGAGGCCGTTTTATACTCGTTCCGACGTGTGACGGTGGTTTGAGCATGTCGACGTCGACTGAACTGTTTTGCATATACACAATGTTTTACCTTCGTCCCACGATTCTCCACAAGTGATTTTGAACTATTGTATCCATATTTATTCCAATTTTTTTGCATTTTACAAATTAGGCTTAACTTTTGGACATGGGTGTATTTTTGTCTTTTATGAAAACATTCATTATAAGCTTCTCGTCGTGATTTTTGTCATGTTTATTGACATTTTCGACTTATTCAATTTATGATAATTATGTTTTCTCTTAAAGTATTTTATTTTAGGTGTTTTAATAGAGCTGCTATGATGATGATATTTACTAAGTAAACTTAATTTCAAGTTCATTCCACCTTTTTAATATCTCGATCAAACAGAGGTTGCTTTACACAAAATTAATTGAAATTCGGTAGAATTCAGATGACTTTGTAATTAATTTTGTTTTGATTTTTATATCAAATTAGGTTTCCGATTTATTTTCATGTTTGTATAAAAAAGCTTAGACAAATATGCATCGTAATTATATTTTGATCAATACATTTATAAAAGTAATTCCGTGAAAGATTTTTTTAAGCGTTAACGAATTCCATTAAAAGTTCTGTTAATAAGAAGCGTTAATTCGAAATAACATATTACTTCCTCATATAAAATAAGTATGTATATTATTTGAATGCTTTCAATAGAACTAAAAGTTTAACAGGTTTCTAATTAGTAAAACAAACCAGTTTTTCTCTCTAACGTTGAAAAATAAATTCGCATTAAATCTTGTTAAATCTCGAAACACAACTTATATATAAAATGTATTTATTATTGAGAAATAAACCCTAATTAGAATATGGTTAAAATCGTAGAAGGTTATACACCATGAAACCATAAGGGCATTTCACATATATTGAAGTTTTAAAATAATTTTAAGAATAGTTCCAAATTTCCATTTCGCGAAATCTGTAAAATAGGTTTTTATAAACTAAACAATAATGAATGCTTTTGAAGACTTCACTAGTAGCTCAATACGTACCATTAAAACCCCATATGGATTTATAATAGTATGTTAAATTTTTTTTATTTAAGAACAGCTCTAATCAAAACTTCTATTTAGCCAAATATACACAATATAACTTTTTACAAACTAAACAAATTTCACACTTTTAAGGCCTCATTAGTCGCCATTTTGTGCCATTAAACACCATAGGCATTTATCATATGTAAAAGTTTTTTATTTAAGAACAGTCCCCAATCAAAAGTTTCATTCTGAAAAAATTCCATTCAATTCAAAATCTGTGCTGCCGCGGTAGCCCGGTTGGAAGAGTAACGGATTAGCAACAGGAGGGTTGCGAGTTCGAATCCATCCAAAGACCGTTGTCTACAAAGGGGGCTGGTGCACGTTAAATCTATTGGGGCATTAGATGCCCTCACGTTGGCGTGGTGTGGAAGCTTGGAGAGTGGGGTGCCAGCTCAGGTCTTTCCTCGTCATCTGACCGTGGTTCAAAACTACGTGGTGTTGTCCTCGGATATTTTCCTTTGGGATCGATCCCGGACAGTCACCAATAGTCCGTTGTAGTGCTCCAGTGCGACGTTAATTAAAATACCTACCTCGAAATCTGTAAAATAAGTTTTTTACAGACTAAAAATTAATAAATGCTTTTAAGGTAGGTAGGTATTTTAATTAACGTCACACTAGAGCAACACAACGGGCTATTGGTGACGGTCCGGGATCGATCCTAAAGTGACAGATCCGAGGACAATACCACGTAATTTTGAACCACGGTCAGATGACGAGGTCACACCTGAGCTGGCACCCCACTCTCCAAATTTCCACATCCCGCCAACGTGAAAACATTTGAGGCAACGACGGATTTAACATGTACTAGCCCCCTTTGTACACGACGGTTCTTTGGTTGGATTCGAACTCGCAACCCTCCGGTTGCTAATCCGTTACTCTTCCAAACGAACCACCGCTGCCCTAAATGCTTAGTAACTCATTATGTACCAAGCTTACGAATTTATCACCCTTTTAAACAATTTGAAGTGTTTGAAGAAAATAATAAATATAAGCAGCTGCTTTTCAAAATTAATAAATAGCGACGTCAAGAAATCTGTAATGCAAACAATCCCTAAATAAAAATACGAGTAAAACAAGTATGTCATATATCATAAGGTATTCAGAAAATGAAAAATGCGCTCAAAAGTGCTGAATTCCGTGTAAATATCGGGAATTTTGTGTCTAAACAACAACCATGATCAATTTACGGTGAAACACGAGACTCTTGAAACTCCGTTCAAAAATTTCAAAACTCGAGGAAACACAACTCCAGTTGGTTGAGGGTTATTAAATTTAGAAAACAGGTTGGCAACAGACTGCCTCTTGAAATGACAGCTTGAGGCAAACCGAGCAACAATGTAAGAGGGTGGGATTGATAATTCCTGTCCGTTTGGGGGGAAATTATCCGGGAGAAAAATTATCCATCGTCACTCAAGGTACATCGATGGCAATTACGCTGGAAGTTTTGTTTTTTGTTGAAAAGGAGAGGCTCTTTACCGCTGATGATGCTTCGTGTTATGCAGTTTCCTACCTTATTTGAATTTAAGTTAAAATGTTAAATCTAAATCTTTTGGATTAGAATAACTTTTTAAATGCTATTTGATAAGGCGTGGCTTGAGGCTTTGAGATACTGCACAGAAATTATTTCAGACTTTGTAAAGTAGTCGAGATGCGAATATAACCGGCTCCAGAAATTACTTATTGCTATTCAAGTGATCATCTACAGACGACGTCAAGTTGGGGGGTTCTGCACCGGTCAGATCCCGAAAGGAAAGAAAGGTAATCGTAAATGATCAGTCGTGTATGCAAAACTCACTCTCTCTCACTCCCCCTCTTTCGTTCTCTCTCTCACTCTCTCTCTTTCGTTCTCTCTCTCACGCTCTTCTCTCTCTTTATTTCTCTTTCCTTCTGTCTCTTCATTTCTCTCTCCTCTCTCTTTTTTCTCTTTCTCTGTACCTTTCTCTGTACCTTTCTCTCTCTCTTTCTCTGTCGTTCTCTAACTTTTTCTATATCTCTATTTCTCTCTTTCTTTATATATATCTTTCTCTTTGTCTCTCCATTTCTCTGTCTTTCTCTTTTTTTCTGTCTTTCTCTCTTTTTCTATCCCTCTTTCTATATATCTTTCTCTCTCTCCTCTCCTCTCCATCTATCTATCTATCTTTCTCTCCATCTTTCGTTGTCTCTCTTTCTCTGTCTTTCTCTATATTTCTCTTTTTCTCTTTGACTCTTTCAGAGAAAAAGATATAGAAATATCTCTATGTCTTTTTCTCTCTTTTTCTATATCTCCCTTTCTATATATCTTTCTCTATCTTTCTCTTCATTTCTTTTTGTCTCTCTTTCTCTGTCTTCCTCTATCTTTTTCTCTTCTCTTTGTTTCTCTCAGAGAAAGAGAAATATCTCTATCTCTTTCTCTCTTCTTCCTTTTGTTTCTCTCAGAGAAAGAAATAGAGAAATATCACTGTCTTTCTCTTTCTTTCTCTTAGTCCTTCTCGCTCCTCTCTCTCTCTTTCTCTTTCGCTATGTCCTTCACTCTCTCTCTTCCTCTCTCTCTTTCTATATACCTTTCTTTCTCTCTTTCTCGCTCTCTCTTTCTTTCTTCCCGTTTCTCCCTGTCTCCCTTTCTCTATTTTTCTCTTTTTTCTATCTTTCTCTTTCCGTTCTCTCTCTCTCACACTCTCTATTTCTTTCTCTTTCCTTTCTCTCTCCTCTCTCTCTCTCTTTTCCTTTCTCACACCTTCCATCTCTCTGTCTTTCTCTCTCTTTCATTGACAACATTTTGCAACTGTTTACCTGTAGAATACAAATATATAAATGAGAAATCTGTTTGTCCGAAGCAGCAAAAACTAACGAATATTGAGCTCTGGTGTCATTAAATTTGCACAGCTTATTCTATCTGGATATTCTACGTCACTGTAGCTATTTTCGGCTCGCTACATTGTTCCCTTAGAAAACGCAGAAGTAAAATTTAATGTAAAACACTACGAAAGAAAAGTAAAATTTTTAATCAAAATCAAACCAACACAAAACATCAAAAGCTGTGACGAGACGAGCAATTGGAAGGATGGAAAAACACAAGCACTGACGTGGACAAACCTCAAAAAGCTGTTCGACTGAGCAATGAAACTGCTAAGGAAACAAGGCGTGCTTGGTTAGTCGGATGCAGCAAAAACTCTGAGGCCATGTAATAAAGCTAGTTTATTATAAAATGCAATTGATTCTCAAAGGAGTCTCCAAGATATACTTTTTCGTTGAGGGAGTGACGGATCAAATACGTTTTATTTATTATAATATTGAATTTTTATAAAACTGAATCCAAAAGTTTATAGTTTATACGAAACACCACTTTACATGGATAGGTTTCATTGTATGACAGATTTAGTACAGTAAATATTATTGTTCTGAGAGAATTCTGTCATTCCTTTACAGTCTTTAAAATCTTCTAGTGTTTAATCGTAAGATAAATCGACGCGAAAATTTCCACAAAAAAGAATTTTTAAAACTTCAGGATAGTAAAACACTTCAGTTTGCTTACTAATCTGATCATTACTTCTAACACTTTTAAGGCAATTGAAAATTGAAGACAAAAAGAAATAAATATCAAAATTGACAACCGAATTAATTATAATTAATTCGAATGCTCCAGAAAATTAATCATATTCCCATTCCACAGAATACACAAGGAATAATTATCTTTCCTTGTATTCTTTTAACTGTTATTTCTGCGAATGATGATACATCATTAAGGATACGATCAAATATAAAAGAAAATCAAGTTTGTGTGAATAATTTATTCTAAAAACTAAATGCATTAGAAAATCTGTCATTTGCATATTCATTCGAATACACCGTTCTTTATTGATTTAAAAGCATGGAATAACGTGATTTAATTTAATTTTATCCCACAAAAAAAGTTATGAAACTATTCCATTCAATAATAATTGTGCGAACTTTACAAAGGGCATAATAATCATTTTTCAAATCATGAAGTGAGTGAAGAATTAATTGGTCTCATTAGAATTTATTTGGATTTTATCTAATACAGTATTGAATTAAAAAGATGCAATCTTTCAAATTTATGGTTGAAAGAGTTATTAATTAAATGTATCTTCTAAAATACACATAAAAAGAAAACTATTTATGAAAACAAAATCAGGAATCATAGAAATCTTTTTTAATTACGATACTTTTTCAAAATCAAGATCGTAAACGCATGTGATATGATGCAAATAACATGGTAACATTTTATTTTCCGTCAAGCTAAACATAGGTGACGATAATGTCTATGCTGTGATATATATTTCCTGCACGCATTCTGAACGTGATGTCAGTTGGCTTATTTTTTTAAAACAATCCAGCATTTCGCCAATAGAAATACCAGTTTATTGGTCAACGCCAATTCGATTGAACGCTAAACATTGCCAAAACAGCGATAAACTACATTTTAAGGTAATCCCTAGCTATATTATCTGACAGCATTTAGATATCGAAAGTAGAATCTTCGCAGATCATCTAGTTGATTTGCACTGAAAATCCTTCTTATAGATAACATTAATTGAGATGTTTTTACATGTGCTATCTCTTAAAATCCATAGACTTCAAGTCTCCTTTTGTCAACCAGGTTAATCTGTTATGGCAAGCTGCATCGTAAAAGAAAAAATAAAGGTAAAACTGGCGATTTCTCTATTGGTCACCGTGTTATCAAAATTCAGAAACCTACAAGAATGGTTTTTAAAGCAAAATCAGAAAAAATGGGATAAAATTATGTTATGAGAGGCTTTTTCTGTCAAGCTAACTGGGTAGATAGCGGTAGCATTTCTAGGTCGGAACATGTTTCCGATATGTTACGCCACTAGGCTTATTTTTCTATAACGATTTCAGCACGTCACCAATCAAAATTCCCAAAAAGTGAATTCAGAATTGGTAAATGATAGTTGGTCAAGAATTAGTAAATGATCATCGTCAATTAGATTAAACGCCAACGTCGCTATAAACTGCATTTTAAGGTAACCCCGAAAGGAATCATGTGAAAACATTTGGCTATCGGAATTAAAATCCTCGTTTCTGTGGTTTGCCTCGTTTACACTGAAAACCCCCTATCACAAGGAAGGATATTGTAACAAACGACACTGAATTGTCAAATTTCAACGTATTGGAAAGCTGAAATAATTGTCTGAAAGTGAGATAATAACAAAATGAGAACATTATGAGACAGGAAAGTTCAAATGAATTTTTCTGATTGTTCATTTAATTTAAATTAGTGCATGGAAATTTTTAGGGACTCTTGAAACAAATGTTACACTTTATTCCAATACTAAATGCTTCGGGATTGATCCCGGACCGTCGCCAATAGTCCATTGTGTTGCTGAAGCAACACAACGGCCTATCAACGACTTCAGGGGGTAGGTTCACGAGCCAGATTTTGTATCTCGGTAATGTTAAAAATGCTCATTTTTAAGGAACATTTAAAAAATGTCTACTGAATATTATTCTCCAATTTTTTTACTGTGTATTGTCTGAACTATAATACATACTTTAACCAGAGCTTTTATGATTTTAATGCCTAGTTATTTTTATAAAAATCTAAAACTGCACCCATGTGTGTTTTTTTTCAAAAACACTGAAATTTTTGTAAGTTTTATGTTATAAATGTACTCTGAATTAATTTTCCCCCAAATCCCTTGGTTAAAATATGTAATATAGTGTCAACATTAGGCATGCACAATTTCAAACTCTTAAGATTAGTAGTTTTTGAAAAAATGTTCCTTTTATGGTGGAAAATACTGTTCTGAGAAAATCCAAATTTAGTGAAACACTTACTTGTACTTAATGCATACCAGCACCATAGCTTGGATTAATTGTTTTATCTGTTAGATTATCTTCTAATCTACATTTGTTCTGTCTTCTTTTAATCCTTGCTTCTTTAGTTTTTTGTAAAATGTCATATTCGGCTTTCCGTAGTCTATCCTGATCAGCTGCTTTCATTGCTCGAGATGTGTAGAAACCTGGAGATATTCCTAATTTTGAAAGAACTTTGCATTTTGTAATGTTCCCTTGATTGTAGGATGCAACAGCTTCCAATACTCCAGTTTTTAATGTTTCTAATTGCACAAAAACATTCTTTGGTATCCGCGACCATATAATGCTGTTCACACTCTCATTGCAATTTTGAGTCTTTCCGTGTAAACATTTAGCAAGCAAATCAGGATTTGATAAGTCCCTGTAAATGTCTTTAATACAATTCAATACTTCTGATGGTAATGTGTTCTTGTGTTTATAGATTTCACCTGAGGCAATTGCTCTGTTGTAACCACACCAAGTGTCTTCATTTGTTGGGCAAAGACCATGTTGTGGGTTTGCGTCCGATGATGCCTTGTGAAAATAAGTGGCCCAAACAGCTTGCTTCATCGACTTGATATCATGGGTGTTGTTTCTGATGGCTAGGCCATAATACCGCTGCAATTTGTCAATTTCTACATCGGTCAATCTTCCACGTCCACCCAATGATTTTTTGTCGCATAGTTTTTTCCCTTTCATTTTGATTTTCAAAGCTCTGAGTCGAGTCCCCATTCGCTTCTCAACATGTCCAATACATTCCAATTTTTCATTACACGTATCACCATATGGCTTCAGTTCCTTTACAGCTTTATAGGCCCTAGAGTCACCGTCACCTAAAAATTTGTCATATCGCAGACCATGCAAAATTTCAGAGCGCTGAAAAATTTTTATGGCACCAGAAACTTCCATGCCACCACTATTTCCAAAATAGTTAGCACCACAATTTTCATGTTTTTTGTTTGGGCATTTGCAGAATCTTGATAAAACTTCTGCATCGATCACTTTGCCTGTGTCAACACTCGTTGCTATCACAGCACCATTCAGTGATGCATGACCACGTCTCTGCCAAGTACCATCAATAGCAACAGGTATGTCAGAATGTCCATTAATATTTTTGGCTTCTTCAGCAGCCACTTGCATACTAAGGGTAGCAACAGTCTCTATTGCTGAGTTCAACCCAGAAACCTTTTCATTATACCTTTGCGGTGGAGTAGGCAAATTCATGACACCACATAAAACTTTGCAGAAGCTTTACCTTTCCCAATGCATCTCATTGCATATGTTAGCCTGGTATTGACTTCATACACTTTGGTATCCTTGCCATTGCAAGAAGTCAAGGAATAATTCGTGTTTAGAAACGGTTGGTTAAACCCACAAGACTCACAAGAAATAAAGAGTTCTGTAGCCAAACCTTGAACTTTTCTTCCAAACTTGATGCTAATGCTAGCATTTTTGCACTCTTTGCAAAGAACTGACTTTTTAATACATTCAGATAACAATGTCACATCTATAATTTCATTGTAAGCACTGCTTTCGCCAAGGTAGTCGCAGTATTCCATAATATGAGGTTTCAGTTTCTTGTCAGAAGCAGAAACATTCAAATTTTCACTGGATCCAATCTTGTTTCTTGAATCGCTATGTATTCCGCTACACTTCCGTTTCTTAAAAACACTATTGCTGAATCTTGGCATTGTATATTAATTTGAAATAAAATGTATTAAACAAAGAAATAATAACAACAAAATAAGCAAAACTAGCAGCAAATTCAATCAAAACAACAGCACAAACGAAAGCAAAGTCAGAAGTAGATTTTTGAAACCAGCATGAAAACAGCGTGTTCCAAATTGTAAATAAATATTCTACAGAAGTTAATTCACTTCATTTCTTCTACTATAGACGATGTCACTCACAGAATTAAAAAATAAGTGTTCAAAAAGGAAAGAAATCGTGAGGCTTAGAAAGCAGCAAGAAGTTTGTTTTGGTAGGAGTGGGCGTGACACATGGTAAGCAATTTTTAAAAAATAATTAAAAATACTTCTATTGCAGCTAGAGGAATAATTTTGATATCATTAGAAGCACAAAAGTTCATATTTTTAAAAAATGCAAAAACTGAAAAATGTGTTTTTTGGTCGAAATTCGTGAACCTACCCCCTTCAATTCAACTACCCTTTCCGCTCTGAAAATGATTTTCTACAAATCTAAATATAGATGGCGCTAATGTTTTTGTTGTAGAATGTGTTTCTGCATGTATTTCATATTGGGTAACAGGAAGTAAAATCCTCATCTTCCTGTTGTTTGTTTGCAATGAAAATCCCTCTCATAAATGTAAAGGAATATTTCGCTTACTTCTTTTCCCATTATTTACGAAATCTAAACTGCAAAGGCTGTTTTAACCCTCCTGGTGGTTGTCTCGACGGGATTTCTCGTCCTTAGCAGAATTGACCAAATCTAGTTCGACGAGATATTTCGTCATTAGAAGAAAGCACGATCATTAGAATAAAACTGTCCAGATCATGATCTCGTCATCAGCAAAATTGCTCAGATATTGATGGACGAGATATCTCGTCGAAACTACTTTGATGGGTAAATATATATGAAATAACATTAAAAAACTTTGTCGTGGCTTTTTGATTATTCATGGTTAGCGATCGTAAATAACGTGTTCTTGTTTAAAGGTGATAATAAAATATGTCACAATTTGATTTTCAGAGTTTCAAGTGATGTATGTACATTTTATCTTTTATTAGAAAGTAGTTAAGTTTCCAATCCGATACCTTGTGTTTTAAATACGGACCATATGAGTATTTTTGCTATAAAGTTTTAAAATATGATCATTCTTAAGAGGAAATAGATTTTTAAAATTGTCAAGTTTTTCCGATTTTAAAATTTCAGTCTAATTTTTTATTCATTCGAATATTTATTAACCTGATTCACTACAAATTATCAAACAAGTTCTTATTAAATTAAATTGAAGCATAAAAATTTCTCTCCATGTACCACAATTGTCTCAAGCAAGAAAGAGAATAATAAAAAATGAGAAGGTAGGTATTTTGATTAACGTCGCACTGGAGCTACATAATGGGCTATTGGCGACGTTCCGGGATCAAACCCGAAGGGAAATATCCTAGGATAACACCACGTAATTTTCAATCACGGTCAGATGACGAGATCACACCTGAACTGGCACCCCACTCTCCAAACTTCCACACCACGCCAACGTGAGGACATTTGAGGCCACGACAGATTTAACGTGTACCAGCCCCCGTGTACACGACGGTCTTTGGTTGGATTCGAACTCGCAACCCTCCGGTTGCTAATTCGTTACTCTTCCAACCGAGCTACCACGGCTAAAAAAATGAGAATATTATGGTGCAGGAAAATAAGTGAAATAGGTAATATAATGCTGTCGTATATTGTTTTAGTAATTACTAGCAGAATTACAAGGCGATGCACGGGTTAAATTGGTTAAATGTTGATTCTAATTCATAGAAAAATGCAAGCATCATTTAAGTGTACATAAAATATTTTGTAACATCATTTTAACTTTTTCATAGCTTCTACAATTTACTTCGGACGCAAATATGTATACATAGTGCATTCATCCATATAATCCATTTCATATTCATCACACTCTGGCTGTAAGACATACTACGCTTTTTCTGAGGTGACTTCTTCAGAAGTCGATTTTGAGTTTTGGAGTGATTACGAATGCCAATTAAGTTCATTTTCAGTAAAAATGAGGAACTTTCAGCGTAGTCTTGCACTCAGTTTTCCAATCAATATTTATTATTTGTGGTACCCTTGCACCATGGATTCGATGTTTTCGAATTACATTATCATTGTAAGAGGATGTCAAATTAAACTGTTACGGCATTCGTGGTTAATTTATTTTGAAGCACACATGTTTTTTCTTGAAAATTCTATTCAGCTGCACGTGGAATAACGGAGCTTGTTTTAAAAATAAATGTCATCAGGTTAGACAAAGCAAACTCTATCGATTACAATTTTTACAAAATCACTGCTTTCAACGAATTTTTCACAGGTACCTAAGTTGTGTACGAAAAGTTTCAACTTCAAGTAAGCAACCTCAACCTTCTGCCACTTAAGACAAAACAAATCTATTTTTCAATAGTTTAGTTTACATACTTCCTTACTATGATATTATTACATGATCAGCAAAGTCTTTTTTAAAATTCGCTTTCCTCTAGCAGAAAAATTTAATTTTAAATCAAATCATTAAGGTACTTTTTCAATTGAGAGACTCAGTTTCTATATGGAAACCACGTACCTAATTAGAATGATAGATGTAGTTACTTGACTATGGAGTACAGCTTTCAATAATACCCATGAAACACGAAAAAAAAATGTAAATTAAATTGATTTTAATCGTCTTGAAATGAAAATATGTCAAAATTTAGAAATATCTTTGAACTATAACGTATGGCTACCCGTTTTGATTTAACGTAACATATCTTATTTTAGAATAATTTTATTTTAACTTTACCAGTCATTTTAAAATAATAAGTTATACACCTTACTTAAAAATGTTTCCATTTATTTTTATGAAACAGAATTCTACAAACTATAACTTATTTATCCAAAGACTTAAAGAAAGTTCGTCGAAATATACATATACAACCAAGAAACTACCCATGTCTAGTGGTATTTGGCAGAAAATAAAAATAATTCATTACAATTTAACTCTTAAATAATATATCTGTAATATGGAAAGTAATGGAACACATAAATACAAACAGAAACGAAATTCTGGTCATTCAAATATGTAGAATTCTGAAAAATTAAAGATGTGAGTAAGTGTGTCGAATTTCGACATCCTGAATGCATTCTGAAATAGAGGAATTCGAAAAAGCCGTTCGATAAATATTGATAGACAATAATGAATTATTTACAAAAAGAATACAAATTTACAAAACTTAGAAATGCTCAAATATGACCGCAACATTTCTGTCTTAACTCAAATACACAAACACGGAATTTTAAATTTAATTTATAAAATAAAACATTAATTCTGGCGTTGCCAGATACCGAATTGCAAAATTGCGCTTTTATGATCAATGAGTTTTTGTTTTGGCTTTTCATGTGCCATTACAAAATGCAAGTTGTGTAAAATTAAGTATTCTGAATATCCATTTTTCACCATTCAAATATTCCTAAATTATTTCTATTGTGGAAAGAAATAAAAAATCAGTTCAAATATAATTAGAATTTTAAATTGTTTAAATATAATGTTTCGGGGAAAATTGTTTTTCGAGCAATACTGGTAAAACAATTTTATTAGAAAATTTGATTTTCGATCAATACTGGTAAAACAAATTGAATTGCGTACCGCAATCGTTTTATGCTCAATGTTTTTCCTATGGCAATTTCGAATTGATTCAGCCCCTCTGCACACCTAGGTTAAGAGAACGAGGGTTAATATGTAGCTTGCGTTACTCGCAGGGTTCTAAAGTATGTGTACCAAATTTGATGTGGATTGGTCAAACTGTATATTTGTATAGAGAACATACATACAGACAGACGCCAACTCTGCTTTATATGTATAGATTTTAATCTGAACAATACCATATGGAAAACAAATTTACAAACAATATTAGACTTATGAAAAGAATAATATAGATTGCATGAAAGTTTCGAATAAAATATCTTCGCGTACAATAGGATTTTTCGCTGCTGTATCTACAGAAAAAAATGCATATGACATCCATATTTTACTGAAAAAGCGTCACAATACTTTAATTAGAAAGCTCCATTTCTTATTTTGAGCACTTGAATACTAATATTCAGAGTATTTCTCATTCCAAAAGGATTGAAGGAAAGGATGAGTATTTAATTCAAATAATTTTATCTCCTTTAGTGCGGCAATCTTGAAATAAAAATTATGACCTCTATACCATCATCTTAAAGAAACTCTAACTGGCAAATATTTTACTGCGCAGCTATTTAATGACTAACCATTGGTTTTTAGGTCAAAAATTAAATTTTTATAAACAATTTAATAGTGATCTGTCTCTTATATTGGTTTTAAAAAATTTGATTGCATGTTTCTCATCATCATGAAAATAAGCATTTAGTGTCTCCGAGAAAATATTAGTTAATGAGTTTCTGCTCTTAGCTGACGATATATTCGAACAGTATCGTTAAAACTGTTAACTGGTCTATTGCATCCTACACAGTTTATCAGTGAATCCGCTAGTACGTATTAAAATACTGTTGACGATAATTTTAACTATTATAAATGCGTAATAAAATACTGTTGACGATAATTTTAGCTATTATAAATGCATAATAAAATACTGGACGATAATTTTAGCTATTATAAATGCATAATAAAATACTGTTGACGATAATTTTAGCTATTATAAATGCATAATAAAATACTGTTGACGATAATTTTAGCTATTATAAATGCATAATAAAATACTGTTGACGATAATTTTAGCTATTATAAATGCATAATAAAATACTGTTGACGATAATTTTAATTATTATAAAAATACGGTACAACTGGTAGAAAACGAAAATGCAATTTATCATATAAAAAACCAATACAAACATGTAAAATTTCAATGGAAAGAAATCAACTAAATAATAAATTAAAACATACAACATCACTGTTTTTAACAAGACTTAAAATGAATCATTAGTGCTGTTAAGATTGGAATGTTAAAAATACAACATGTGTTCCACACTAAATATTTTTAAAATGTGCGAGAAATCAGTTCTCAATTCATTGAGAAATATCTTTACACTTTTGCGTGAAAAAAATGAACTGTGGCATTTAGTTCAAAATAAAAAAACACTACCTTTGAGGAATCAAAAAGCATTTCCATTTAATCATACATAACAACTTAAATTCAGAAAAAGTGAAGTAACAAATCTAAGTATATGAATAAGTTAGTGTCCCTACACACAAAATTGCTACTGTAAAAGGGTTATGATAGCATTTAATGTAACAGGTATTTTTAAAAATACGAGTATTATCTTGTAACATGAATGAGTCTATCCGATAACCGAAGAAAAATATTTACGGCTTTACGAAAGGCAGGTAAAATAAAGCTATAAAAATACCAAACGGATATTTTTCAATTTATGAAGAAGGCTGAATTTACGATGTTTTGTTGAAAACAGGTTTTACCAAACGAACCTATCATAAAAGTTTTGGATTGGTAGCAGATGCGTTTCATAGTTTGAGGAATGTTTTTTTTTTAGAATATAAAAATTCAGGTCTTTTCCCACTTCAAAGTATACAATTTTACATTATTTATGGATTTACTCATTCTAGGTGTACGCTTCTTATCATTTTGAGTTTCCTTCTTCGCAAAGAGGAAAACAGAATGCCGTAAAATGTAGCGTTTTTATCTCGTATTTTCGTAGAAGCGCCATTTTTTTCACGTAAAAATATGCTTGAAGTGTTATAAGTTTGTGAGTATACATGCAGGAATATTGTGTAGTTAAACCTTCTATGTGACTCAAAAGAAGTATAAAAGTTTTTACAGCATCAATAGTTCTAAAAGATTCAAGTTTGTTTTTATAGCTCCTTGAAAATACTGACATGATAGGCATTTATTTTCAATGTTTCTAAACTTTTAAATAAATGGAAATATCTGTTTCAGAATAGTTATACATCTTCGTTGGAAGCTTTTTCTGTTGAACAACAGTCCAGTGATTGTTATGTCGAATGATTGACTGATTGATTGAATTACGACTTATTGTTATGAAACCTTTAGGCTAAATCTAAAAATGGTAAATTAACACTAAATTTATCAAACGGATCAAATGACCTGTTTTAAAATTTTTACTTCAAATTTCTTAAGTTTTATTACTTTTTCTAAACTGTTTAAACCCTGGTAGCCTTGTTGGAAGAGTTGCGGATTAGAAACTGGAGGGTTGCGAATTCGAAACTCAATACAACCAAAGACCATCGTGGACGTGGGGTCTGGCTCACGTTAAATCTCTCGTGACCTCGAATGTTCCTCTCTTTGGTTGGTGTGGAAGTTTGGAGAATAGGGGTGCCAGCTCAGGTTCAAAATTACGAGATATTGTCCTCGCATCTTTCCCTTCGGGATTGATCCCGGACCGTCGAACTCGCAACCCTCCGGTTGCTAATCCTTTACTTTTCTAACCGGGTCCCGTAATGAATTAGAAACGATTCATTTTCAATGTGATTAATAATCTAGAAATTATAATAAAATACCTTGGTTAGACTAAAAACATGGTAATTCTTGGTTAGACTTGAGAATTGTGAGCGCGTGCAAGCGATCCGAGAATTATATTTATTATGCAAGCGCAAACGATAATATTGTGAACTATAACCATGATATGGAATGTGATAAAAAAAATCAATTTGGAATTTAGAATGGGAGACGGAGTGAAAAAAGAGAAAGTTGATCGATGTTCTTAATTTTGTATCTCCTTTATTTTTCTTAATAAATGTTAATTTTTTAAAAAGCGTTTGTCTCCATGTATGCAACCAAAAAGCCTTTCTACAATTATTTAATACAATATCTAATACAATATTTAATACAATATCTACAATATTTAATACAATATTTTGGGATCATCGAACTGATGATCCCAAAAGTGAGTCTAGTGAGTTTTCCTCTCCAAGGAAAATTAGGCTTGGATCACCACGTAATGTCCCGGCAATTACCATAGCCAATTGGGGATAATTTTGGAATATAATAACCCGTCGTAGGTTTGCAACATACAATTCCACTTGCGCGCAAATGGGAGGAATCCAATTTGGCGGCCTATCTAAATAGCCGTTTGGCAACAAGTTCAGTTAGGTACTATTTTCTTGAGTTATCAGTATCTTCATCTGTCTTAAAGTATCTGACTACGTTGAAAAGTCGATTTTTGACAAAAATATATTTCATTTTATTCCCTATATCTTTAGTATTTAGACTTTTTCTTCACAAAACTGTTTTTATTTTGTCTGTACAGTGACTAGCAGAGGAGATAAAGCATGTTGAATAGATCTTAATAGCTGTTTTTATTTCTGTTTTAAGTCTTTAAATGCATTTTTCTCTAATTTTGATTTTGAGCAAACGTTTTGCACGAGAAACGCGGTAACTGAAAATGTATTACATTAAATAAAATTCAGTGTACTGATTTTTATATTTGTTTTGGAGGGCTTGAACTAGGATATGAGAGCTATCTTGAAAGGAAAACGTTTTTAAAGGTTTCAGTGTTGTGGCGTAATGAAAAATGTCAAAAATTCCTGTTTTCTTCTACATTATTCTTAATACCTCATGAGTGGGAAGGGATATTGCATATATTTTAGTTCAGGCCCTGATTCGTGTATTTACGAGACGTTACGTAAAATTTTAGGCAAATATACTCCTAAGTTTTTCAGTTGTAATGTTTTATGTTAACTACATTTTTTTACTTAAATTTCGAATTTTTTAATAAATTATAAATCTTAGTGCTTTTTTGTTTTATAATGTGTTTTTATAAGATGTTTTACTTTATAAAGAAATAAATAGAACAATTTTAACATTTTTTTAAATGAACTCCGAGCATAGATACTTAATGAGTTGAAGTTTTATTTACCTTTGCATCACATCAAAATAACCTACTTCCACTCCAAATGCTTCATTTTAAATTTTAAAAAATACCGAGGCTACTTGATATTTGAACTGAATGAACGTAAACTATCCCATTACACAAATCATTCCAAAAAATTTCTCACAGATTGAAATCCCAAGAATTTAAATAAATCTTCCTAATGAGACAGTTCAAAGTAATGAACGAAACCTCCAAAATACCTTCCTTCCACCTGAATCATTATAACGAATGATTATTAAGCAGAATATTTTCATTCTTTCGATCATTATGAAGCCCGAATTCAGACTACTTAATGACTTCAAAAGAGTTTCGCAAATGGAAAGTTGTTTTACTGGAATGAATGCATTGTATGAACTAATAATG
This sequence comes from Meta bourneti, assembly GCA_933210815.1. Classification (NCBI taxonomy): domain Eukaryota; kingdom Metazoa; phylum Arthropoda; class Arachnida; order Araneae; family Tetragnathidae; genus Meta; species Meta bourneti. The sequence continues at coordinate 57,018,718 of OW119932.1, read as the reverse complement.
ATGTAGCTACTTTGTCTAATTACCAGAATTTGAATCCTCCACGTTTCGTTTTTCATTTTGCTCATATGTCTTGTATTTAATAGGAGGAGCATATGTCTAAACTCTTGTTTTTTAGTGCTGAATGGGTATTAATTTTGTCAAAATTTTTTTTGCTTCGTCAAAAAGATTTTTGATATATTTTATTCAATATTTTTTTCTAGCGCACTGAATTTGATCTTTATTTCGGTAAAACTGAAAAACACTGTTCCCTCGCCAAATTGGCGATTAGAATTTTCGTCGCCAAACTGTTATTTGGATAGGCCTCCATATCGGATGGCTTCCACTTACACGCAACTGGAAATGCATGTAACAAATTTACGACGAGTAATTATATTTCGAAGCTTGTTCAAATTTCTATATCTTTCAGATCAATTTTGATAATTGTTTCTGCTCAGTTTATCTTTAAAATATAATTTTATTAGTTTTATTTTTGTTCTTATTGTCTTTTCATTAAAACCACATCTTAATTTATATAAAATACTTTATTTATATAAAAAAAAGTTTGGTTCCTATGCTTCTATCTTGTTCTACGAGTTTGCTTCAGTTACTATCAAATCGATTGATATTTCAAACATTTATCTACTTCATTCAAACTCTATAATCAAAGTTTGAATTAGGTTCTGCGAGATTTAATTGTTATTTCTGTTTAAAATGTATTGTAGCTTCGAATTCAAGTGGTATTTCTAATACAAATGTGTTACATTCTAAGCAATTCCACTTCTATCAAAGTATTCTTTCGTTTCTATCTATCAATTTCTTATTTCTACAAGGCCATGTTAGCCCAGTTGGAAGAACATTGGATTAGCAACCGGAGGGTTGCGAGTTCGAAACTAAGTCCAGCCAAAGACCGTTGTATTCACGGAGGTTGTTACACGCTAAATCTATCGACCTCAAATGTCCTCACGTTGGCGTGGTGTGGAAGCTTGGAGAGTGGGGTGCCAGCTCAGATGTTAACCTGGTCATCTTATTGTGGTTCAAAATTACGAGGCGTTATCCTTGAATCTTTCCCTTCCGAATTGATCCCGGACCGTCGTCAATAGCCCGTTGTGTTATTCCACTACGACATTAACTACCTATCTTATTTCTACCAAAAAATATTATTTTAATGCATAATATATCTTTTATATCTCGTTTTATTTTTTACAAAAGTGTTTTAGTTTCTATGATATAATCCACATTTCTATTGAATTCAGTTTTATCAATTTATGCACCTGTTTTATAGGATTTTTAAGGGTGTATGTTGAACAATTCCATCATATTTCATATCCTTAGATTACTTTAAACACCACTTTTCACAGTCAGAATATTTTAATGCAGACTTAGTATATAATACTTAAAATGTATAAAGAAAGATATGTACGCGATAACATTTTATTTAAGAAAACAAATATATAAAAAACAAAACCTAAAGGCAATAGTATCGTTTTTCTACTTGAAAACAGATTAGAAAGCTTTAAATTTAAAATATTTATCTGTTCAATTTGTTTCGCTACAGAGAAACTAGTTATATATCTCAAAGGAAAACATTTTATTCTTTTCCTTTGAGATATAACTAGTTCAGGAAATGGAACTATAACTAGTTAGGAAATAGTTCAAGAAACGTATTTCAGAATTGGGAATATTTATATCGTTGTACTTATTCTAAGATGAAAACACGCCGAGTAAACTTTATCGTGGATAAATTGTGTATAGAAACATAATTTAGCGTCTGGATTTCTATGATTTTCGTCAAAATTAAAGCCAATCATCTGCTAGTGGACCAACCTTCCTCGATATTTATGAAATTGGAATTATTTCGAAAGAATGGCGGAGAATTTAAACATTTTACATAAACGTAAGGCAATTGAATCTAAATATTTTATATAATTGGCGATAACTTTAAATATTTTACACAGTCGTATGGAGAACCTTGATTATCCTAGCTCCAATCAACCAAGTGTGTGTGTGTCCATGTTATCCTACCGAAATTTGATACCTAGGTGTTTTTAAAGCTTTGAATAAAACTTCGAACTCTAATACTTTTATTAACTTTAATATTTTAAATATAACTTTAAATATTTTACGCAAATCGTATGGAGACCTTAAAATCTTCTTCCGAATTTTTACTTATTTCTACACCACAATATTTGCGTAATAAAATATGGAAACTTATTTAGTGTCAGCAATCCGAACAATTACTGACAAAGGGCCTCAAAGTTATTTGCGCCTAGGGCCTAAAAAAATTTATCTATCACTGACCTTAAACAGCGTTGCACTTTAAAAAGTGTCAAACAAAAGAGGCAATTGCCACTGTCTCTCACAAACTGTCACCTACGTCACAAAGAGATCAATGCACGAGTTGTTACGGGCAAACTCTTCTCGGCAAATAGCAACCAATGGCTTTCTACGATGTTGTTTCCAGAGCCAATCGATTTAAAATCCTTGTAGAGATCTTGCTCTGAGTTGATTTTGTTTCTCCACGACTATTTTAGCTCCAAAAGGCCTATTAGAACCCTTATTCTCATAGTATATGACATTTGACGCTTTGTGTCTGAATTTCGTCTTTTGAGACTTACATTTTCAGGCATACGACAGAATTTACTTTGGATGCTGTATGAGATTTATCTGCTCTGAGGAGTTCACACGGGATTGGGAGTTTTTCAGTGTAAACGAACAAACCAGACGGAAAACGGATGTTTTACTTCCGCTACCCAAATGCTCTCTCTTGATGCACATCAAGATTATCTTAACCCTACTGGTGGCTGTCGCCATTAGCAAAACTGGCCAGATATTGATGGACGAGATATCTCGTCATTAGAAGAAAACACCAAATCTCGATATCGTCATCACAAAAAGATTGGTAATATCTTGATGACGAGATATCTCTTATTATCAAAGTTGGTCAGATCTTGATGGACGAGATATCTCGTCGAAACCACTTGGAGGGTTAAAAAGTGGTTTGTCGCTATTTTGGGGTTTAATTTAAATGTTGTTAACCAGGTCAACTATCATATTTCAATTTGCAATTTATTCTTTGGGATTTTTTATTGAGGCGAAATGCTACAATCGTGTTCGAAAAGCAAGCCAACTGATGTCACATTCAGAACACGTGCAGGAAATACGTATAGGCGCGAAACACTACCGCCACCTATGATTTAGCTTCACAGAAAATGACTAATAAACGTTATTCAACTTGCAGTCTTTCTTGCATGACTCTAATCAGTTTTGACCTTCCTGACTAATAGAATCTTTCTCAAGATTCTTCTTAAATAATCTTTCTTAAGATTCTTTCAACCAATTGATGTGGTTATTTAGCCATGTGTCGTGGGAGGAAAGCAATATACTACACACTACTCTAAAATCCCGTGACGCTGTGGTGTCAACGAGATATCTCGTCCATCAAGATTTTACCAATTTTGCTAATGACAAGATATCTCGTCATCAAGATATTGCCGATTTTGTTATAACTAGATCAAGAGCTGGTCTCTTCTAATGACAAGATATCTCGTCGAACACAACCACCAAGAGGGTTAAAAATAGCTGTGATGAAGAAAACTTTGTGCTTCAAATCAAGGGATTCGGGTTAAATAATAACGGATATAGCCGTTATAATAATTGTCGTATCCATGTCCTTGTTCAACAATTGTGATTATTATAATTGCCATGCAAAGCGAATAATTATTTTTGACGTAGAATACGTCTTCCCTTTCGAAACCGGGGTACTGCGCTTAATTTGTGAGTGTCACACGAAAAACGTTGATCACGAAAAATTTAATAACTTAAAAACTATAAATGATACATAAATAAACGATATCACGTTCAATAGAGCATTGAACAAAGCATGTTTTAAATACCCATTGAGCTTGCGTCGACCTCATGGGCTGATGCAATGGCAGCGCAAAGTTGAGTCACGAAAATGTGAGCTGCCGCGCACATTAATTTAGTCTAGCACCGGCCTCCTCTGTGCGAGCATGACGTGTGAGGTTTCATTTGTTTCGTCTCTGCGCTTTTAAATAATAATATAAATGAAACCTAAATATTTAATACTTGTCGGATTTCGAAGTGTGGAAATTGCGCAATTTGTTTAAAATGTCCAAATATATGCATAATAAACACCAGAAGAATCATAGCAAACGTCTACGGGAAGAAAGATCGAAAGATTAGTAATCCAAGAAGACCCGGATGTCTGATGCTGAGCTTCAACAGGCTCGGTGGGAGAGCTTGAAAGTTGAGAAGTCGCAGCGTCAAGGTGGACATAGTATTTCTAATACGAGTGCGCCAAATACTTCTGCCGGTTCGACGCAAATAGCATATCTGATGACATAAACGTTTCATTTTAGTTGAACCCATGGAGGTAGGTAATGAGCCACAACTATCAACATCAACAGTGAGTGCACCAATTGTGATATATGTGCGGAGCGATGAATAGGAGAGAATTTGGGTAACGCTAATAGGCATTTTCGTGTTGTATTCATAAACAATGAATTTGCATATTCGTGTAATGTTTGTGATAGACTTTGGTTTGAGAGGGACCTAAAGCAGTCACGGAACAATGAAGTGATATCATTGTTCCGCAACGAGTAACCTCAGTCCAATGTGAATGATTTCATGCTGTGTAGTCATTGTAGAAAATAATTATCAAGAAAACATTTCCACTGTTGTCAAAATCTAATAGCTTTAAATTCCCTCCGAAGCCAGAAATCTTATGTACATACTTTATCATTTAATTTGTAAATGTAGATTTGCACAAAGTGTTAAAAAAGTAGATATTTGTAATTGAAGATATGGCGGTACTGATGAAATGTTGCATTTGTATTCGTTGTAACGAAATATGGACATTTGATGTGTGAAATTAAATGCTTTAAACTGTATTGTACTAAATTATTTCTTTCGCTCTCATTCGCACTGACGTATTATACGCCTTAAATCTAGCGGCGTGTCCAGACACAGCCCCGTCCGTTTGTTTTCCAAATGCTCTCCAACATTTTAATAAAAATATCATACGATGTTTCTTCTGTCGAGCTAAATAAAGGTGGTGGTAGTGTATCTACAGGCGATAGATGTTTCCTACATTTATTCCAGAAGTTATGTCAGCTTCTTTTTCGAATACGATTTCAATAATTGAAAATGAATAGGAATTCGAAAGAATAAATCAGAATCGATGTATGAGAGTTAATTGTTCATCGCCAATTAGATATAACGCCAAACGTTGAATTGCGAATATTCTTGTCTCAACGCGATTTCCAAGTGAGCAACTTTGTTGAAGATATAGCTATAAAACACAAGTTTTCATGGCAAATTGAAACGCTTTCAGTGACTACCAGGGTGAATACAATACGATATTTTTTTAATGTATAAATAAACTCTAAAGGCTTTTGCAACAATACTATTTTTTACAGATAAACCCATTGGGGCGAAAGAAGAAATATAGACAATGTAATATCGAATATTTGAAGTCCAGCCTTTTTCAGTCGCCCTCAAAAACGTTACCAATGATAGCTTTATAAATTCAGTTCCAAGTTATTCCCAAATAGATTTTTGATCTCCCAAAACTTCACACACAGCTACATATATATTTTGGTGAAATTCAAAAATTACAGGCACAGCTATATTTATAATTTATAATTAGTTGAGATTGCTTCCCATAGGAAAAAAGTTGTCCTTGAAAAAGGAACGCTCAGCCGAAAAGTTTGCGAAACTATAGTCTATGACATAATTATTTACTTTTAAAAGTTCATTTTTCAATTCAATTCTCAAACCATTCAACATATCATTTCAACAAAATTTTCAAATCAATTTAGCAGCATTGAAGAATTGTTTTATGTAAGCATATGCGAAAAGGCAATATACGTCAAAGGTTTATAGAAATTTTAATGCTTTTTTTGATTATATCTAGAAGTATTTATAATGGAAACATTTTCAAATTAACGTGCACATAAAACACTGACAAATGTAAGAAAACAAAAGTTTCCAGTGATTGCTGCTCCCCTTAGAAATAATATCGTCTGGAATAATACCAGGGGTACAGTTTAGAAAAAGCTGACCTAATTGATAAATAGGTGATTATACAGAGGTGAGAAATGGCGTGAAACTTTTGCGCTGAAAGCATGCTTCGTAGGCATGTAATCTTTGGCTGACCCCGACAACTGACCAGTCTAGAAATGGCAGTCTGCTAACCTCAGAATCAGCCTCGAATTTGGAGGTGCCTCTGATGTGTTTTCTCTGTTACTAGCTTTGGGTGTGAGGAATTTTCCAATAGATATTGTACTGATGTTTCCTTTTCGCATAAATAATTAACATAAATATTTGAATGTAAAGACTCAGATCATCTCCACCCTAAGGGGGACATATTCTTTAGGTATGTACGGGTTTCGCAGACCAAAGATTCTAGCGGGAGTCGAGCTCCTGGAATACCCAAGAGATCTTTTGACGTAAATACGTCTTTAAAACAAACATAAAAGGACATTTGAGGCCACGACAGAATTAATCTGCATCAATTCCCACGTAGACGACGGTCTTTGGTTGGGTGGAGTTTCGAACTCGCATCCCTCGGATTGCTAATCCGGTACTCTTCCAACTAGGCTACCGCGGCCCGGTGTTTTGAGGTGAAAAGAGTTAGGAGCAATGAAAATTTTTCACATGAAAGAAGGGAGCTTAAATCGCTTGCTTGAGTTCAGTTCAAGCTCCCTGGCCCCCGATTTGAATGATTTTTCATTGTAGTAAGGTGTGAATTACTAGATTGAGTATGATGCAGCATTTCAAGTAGGTAGGTAATTGAATTAGCGTCCCACTGGAGAAATACATGGGCTATTAGCGACGGTCCGGAATCAGTACCGAAGGAAAAGATCCTACTCGTAATTTTGAACCACAGCCAACACCTGAGCCGGCACCCAACTCTCCAAACCTCCACACCGTGCCAACGTGAGGACATATGAGGCCATGACAGATTTAACGGGCACTATCCCCCACTTACCCGACGGTCTTTGGTTGGATCGAGTTTTGAACTCGCGACTCTCCGGTTGCTAATACGCTACTCTCCCAATCGGGCTACAGCGGTCCGGCATTTTTAGATGAAAAGAGTTTAAGGGTAAGGTTGGCCTAATTGGCTTGGGGATTTTATGGTGACATATTTGGACATGCTGCGCCAGACACAAGACATACAACGTCAAGCAATGGACATACAAACTCAGTTTTACTGACACAGAAGAGAAAAATACACTCAGGGAAAAATCGGACCTGAGAGGAATCGAACCTGCGTCGGCTACAACTCGAAGGATGAACAGTAAGGACAATTTTGCACATTATTGCGAACCGGATGCTTTAGTTCAATCACCCTGGCCCCCACAAATTGCATGATTTGTATATTTTTCGTTGTAGTAAGGGATAAACTGACACTTTCCAGAGCAAAAGGGCTCCTGTAGCCCAGTTGGGCAGAGCAACGGATTAGCAACCGGAGGGTTGCGAGTTCGAAACTCGGTTCAGCTAAAGACCGTCGTGTACACGGGACTGGTGCACATTAAATCTGTCTCAAATGTCCTCTCGTTAGATCGATGTGGAAGTTGGGAGAGTGGAGTGTCAGCTCTGGCGTTATTCTCGCCATCTGACCGTTGTTCAAAATTACGAGGCGTTGTCCTTGGATCTTTGCTTTCCGGATTGATCCAGGACCTTCGACAATAGCCCGTTGTGTTGCTCCAGTGCTAATTAACTTGCTACCGCAGCAAAATAAAATAGCACAGCACACTATATTATATACATGGAGCAACATTCCAGACATTCCTACCACTCATCACGCATCGCGATCGCTGACAAGATAACACCAAAATTCGTCGCACCCACCTGTGGAGCATGCCGGTGTGGACCGAGCGGTCCTCCCCTTCTCTCGCGGATCGTCTGCTTCCTGTCTGCAGAGGTCAGTCCCAGCAAGGCCGAGAGCACCTGGCTGTCGCTGCTGCCACCGCCGATTCCGAAATAATGGAGCACCCCTCCGGGAATACTGGGCGATCGCACCTGGCTCGTCGGCCGGATATTCTGCCGGAGTCCGGGAAAGTGGTTGTCGGTTCGCGCGGGCCGCAGAACGCATGCGCCCGGCTCCGCCAATGGGAGGGCGGGGTCCCACATTGGGCCTATTGGGGCCCGCCGTCAGAGCGCCCCTGACGATCCGGCAGTCCGGCTTGGGCGCTGCCCGGATACGGCGCCCGTCTTGGCCCCGTCCCGTCCGGACGATGGGTGGTATCGGCGCGTTTCGGTCATCTCGGAGTGGTTGATTTGCCGGAGGATGCTTCAGTTCAATACGGGTTAGTCCGGCATTTTTGTTTGTAGTCTTGGTTAGTTTGTGTTGAAAAATATTGTTGGTGTAACAGTAACGTATGTTCGGTGACTTGACGTTAATTATTTTTAGTAATTCAATTTGTGTGATCTAAACTGATGAAGATATATTTAAATAAGTGTTGTTGATATTAGTGTTAATTTATTATTGTAATATTATTTTCTATGTATTTTTGTTACGATCGTTATTGATATAGTATTGTTTATAATTCTGCTATAAGGATTGATGATTTATTTTAATAGCATTATTGATAGATTATTGTCATAGAGTATTGTTAATAATTCAGTTATAATAAAGTATTGTAAATATTGTAACAATTACAATTGACACAGTATTGTTGCAATTATTTTTAATATATTATTGTTATAGTATTGTTAATATAATTATGATAAGTAAATATTAATGTTACAATTATTATTGATATATTATTGTAATAGTATTGTTAGCAATTCAGTTATAATAAACTAAGCAATAATTATTGCTGCAATTACAATTGATGCAGTATTGTTACAATTATTGTTGATATATTACCGTTATAAATATTACTCCTATAGTGTTGTTATTAATTCTGTTATGGTAATTAATGAGATAGTATTGTAAATATTGCTGTTACAATTATTAGTGATTGGTATTGTTATTAATTCTGTTATAATAGTTATTGATGTAGTTTTGTCAATATTATTGTTACAATTATTAATGATAAATTGTTCTTTAAAATGATGATCATAATTATTAATATTTTATTGTTATAATTATTGATAGATTCATTTCAGTTCACAAAAAGTAGATGTGACTTATTATTTAATATTCGATACTTAATTTAAAAAAACTTAAGTAATTTATCTATATTCATAACCAAAGCCGAGAATTAAAAGTTTTTTGTTACTTTAATCGTTTTTACAATCGTTTAGCTTCATACAGATAGTTAAGTTGTGGTTATAAAGTAAATAAATTCTGCTAATTGATGTATTTAAATTTAACAAATTTTCGCAATTAATTAGTAGTATAATATTAATAGTGACTAATAGCACTATAATATATGCAAGCAATTTAAGTATATAGTTCAATAGCAAAGAATTGTGAGATAAAAATAATTGTTTTAAACTGAATAGTTGATATAAACTAATTATAAAATATGGCTTAGTTAAATTAGGATATAACTCGTTACATTATAATTTTTCAAAATTAAAAATTAAATAATCTTGTATTTAATAAAAATAATTAAATTAAGGTTTTAATTATGAAATTTTAGACAGTGGATAGTGTTTAAAATTTCACGTATTTAAACATAATTACTTTGTTAGTTAGATGTTGGACAGTTAACTCATTTCTCTGTGGATTGTCAAATATTAGTTCTTATAGTTAAATGAACTTTATAAAGAAGCTTAGTACTTTTATAACTAAAAGTAGTTAATGTAAACAATTTAAGCCTAATAAAGTCGTTAAGTTATAATGTAGAAAAATAATTTAGAAATTATATTAGATATAAATGGGTAATATTTTTAAGTTCTTCACTGTCAGAACTTGGCTTGCAATCAATTTATGAAAGATGTTAGATTTTAAATATTTTATAATGCAATGTGCAGTCATTCAATGTTGCATGTAATTAAATAGGAATTACTTTAAATTTTTGTAAGGTAATATTTATTGACTCCAATGCTTTTTATATTTAATTCTATTAATTAATGAAAATACACGTAATATGTAGATAATTTAAGTTTAGTATTAATTGTTATTTATTAATTAAATGCTATTATATTGTCCATTTATATTGAAGATAAATAATAATTATAATAATGTTGATATTATTGCCGTGAAATACTGCTAGTCAAGTTTATGTTGGATATAAATAGTTAAATCTTCATTTTAAAATTATATTAATGTTACTGTACTTTATTGTCAATTTACGTTACATATATTGTACTTTTTAATATGTGTTAGTATATGCAATTCAGCATACCTCAATACTTAGTTTAAAAGTTATTGAATAATTTAAACATTGCATTAATTTGATAGCAAGTATTTTTATAATAGAAACAAAATTATCATAAGTAGAAAACGATGGTTTATCGCGAAATGTTTAAATTTTTGAAGTGAACTTATATCAAATTAATGTTTAACGTAAGAGAAAAAACTTTTACAATTTTATAGCTGAATGTATTGTTATAATGTGGGATTAAGTTCGATTACTGTCAATGTATCGTGTTTTATAGAAAAGTGCCTTTATAAATTAATGTTTTTTATTTTAACAGCATGAATAGAGAAATTATTAGTTTCACAAACTTTGCGGCATAGCTAATTTTGTGCACCAACAATTTTAGCTCCATAGTGATGTCTTGTACACCTGTTAACAGAATTAAACATTTAGCAATGCAATAAAATATATAAACAAAATATCAATTCCATAACAAAAAATTTTAAAATCTTCGAACAAAAATAAAATTCCTCTTGAAATAATCAAATTAAATATGAAACAGAATGTATAAACCATTTGTTTAACCCTTAAGGGATTCACATGAATATATCCGTCCTAACTAACTAATACCAACGCACATTCCCGTGCCTAGTGTCGTAAGACACTGTACCAGTTTAAATAAATGTGATTGGTATGAATAGACCATGCCACCGAGGTGACATGTCTATCCAGAATGTTAGAGCACATTACTTTTAAGCATTATTACATCTATACAGTAATATATTACATCTATATCATCATACTAAGTTACACTATATGTATATACAACATTCAAGTAGAAAAGAAACAAATTTTTCAGTCTCTTGGGATAATCAAGTCCTGATGATTCTCAATGGATCTCACCATGTTAATAATTTTTACCCTCGAGCCCTTGTTATTAGCAATGTTCCTGAGCCATGCGATTTTAAGGTGGTCGACAGGTGTCCTCATATGCCATGATGCTGTAAGGGGGCAGACAGTGGTGTAATGTAGAGGTGCGCCGGTCTCACCACAGGAGCAATTTACTGAATTGATGTTTTTAAACCTCGTTAGGTAGAATGGAAACGGGCCATGTCCTGTGAAGAAGAGTGTCTCTGCCCTGGTCCAACTTGCCGATTTTAGTGACACTCTTGGCAACACATCATGCACCGTCCTACTTGTTTCTCCTTCATCATATTCTTTCTGCCACGCACCAAGTAGCCAGATAGTGGTTTCCCTCCTACAACGACTTCTGGGCCATTTCACCCCTTCATAAATGCATTTCGTTATGGCTACCTCTTTTGCTAACCTATCTGCTTCTTCGTTTCGTCATGACCCGCATGGGCTTTAATCCAGCTTAGACAAATTTCCTTGTTGTTATTTAATAAATATTGCATTCTTCATACCAGTGAACTCGGCGTTTTAGGATTTCTAAGTGCCAGGAGACCAGCTCGGCTGTCTGGCCAGATCTTGACATTTTTGTCTGTTTGCTTCTGTTGCTTTTATAGCTGCTAAAATCTCATACGGCTCCGCCTGAAAAACGGAGTTATTGTCCTGCATTCTCGTGAACCATTGCTGGGTTATACGCCCTTCTTGCATAGACAAAAGCACTTCCCATTCTATTTACCATTTTGGAGTCATCGGTGAAGTAGTTATGCCGGATTGAGGTACTCCCACTGCTGGGTTTATTCTGTCATATGAAAGAGTTTCAATTGGATGTATAGACCAACCTATTGTCCTTTCCTCGTAGTCATCTTTATCATAATTTGCATTTCCAAGCTTTGTACTAATTCTCATTCTCATTTTGACGCACACCGCTTCTTTATGAAGTGAAAGATGTAGTGGTGGAATTCCCGCAATCGTTTGAAGGGCCAAAGTTGGTGCTGTAACTGCCTGTAATTGAGATAAAAAATTTCGTTGCATCCCATTAAGCTTTCTTATAGTTTGTTGAGTTGCGTTATGACATCATACCACTTACCATGACTCAACATTCTTTCTGTCACTGTTTGTACAGCATCTTTCGAAATTTCTGCCCTATTCCCCATCTCGTTCCAGCGATTCTTTGTATCGTTTGAAATTGGAACATGGCTTTTTGTCCTAAAGTCTGTACATGAGCCGCCCAATTTAGCTTCTCGTCTAATTTAAGTCCAAGGTACTCTAAAGTACTAGTTCGTTTTATTCTTCTTTTATTCCAGTAGATGGAAGGTCCTCTCGAAAGATTACTAAGGAGGAGGTACTTAGTTTTTTCTTCTGACACGTTCAGACCTTGCTGATCTGTCCAGGTTTTTGTCAGGTCCAGTGCGTTTGTGGCTAGCTCACCTAATTTGCGCTCTGATTTTGCCACGATTATAAAGGCGAAGTCGTCAGCAAATGCTTGCATGTTGACTCCTTCAGCATGGTAGATCCAATGCTCCATCGGCCAAAATATCAAAATATTCCACAACACTCGTCCGCTGCACGATCCCTGTAGACAGCCTTTTCTTTGTTCCTTAATTGCCGGACCCTCGCTTGTCATGAGCATGACTTTTCTGTCCTCAACTACTTTAGCAAGAGTATTTTTAAAATCGGAAGGGCATTTAGATTTCGCTAATCTGTTTTTGATGATATTGTAGTGAAGATTGTCGAATTCCCCCTCAATATCAACCGACACTATAGCGACATGCAGTTTTTTCTTTTTCTCTTCATTAATTTTGTTTGGCAAGATTTCTAGAGCATTGTCGACAGATGAGCCCTCCTTGAATCCAAACTGGACTGCATGTCTTTCTTTGTTTTCAACTTGATGATAAGTCAACCTTTGTACAAGCAATCTCTCCAAAGCTTTAGCCAGAGTTGGAAGAAGGGTAATTGGTCGATATAATTTTATTTCATCGTGTTTTCTTCCTGCCTTGTGGAAAAGAATGATAATTCCAATCTTTAGGGGCTTAGAAAAGGTCGCAAGATTTAGACATTTATCGAAGAAAGCAAATAGTTCTGGAAATTTGTTATTGATAATTTGCAACACGAGATTATCTATACCATCATATCCAGGTGCTTTTCGGGAGATAATTAACAGTTCTGTTGACCTCGTCTTTGGAGAAGTCTGGGTCCCTTGGCGTATTAGTGAAATCTTCAACCGTTAAACTGTTGCAGTTGTTACTCGGGTAAAGTGATTCCAGAACTTTACCCGCGAGTTCTTTGACAGAACCTGCGTTTCCATCACCTGCTATTTTGAAATTTCCGATATATCCGTTCTGCAATCTGCAGTTTTTTCGGTTCAGATTCTAGCCAGTTTGTACCATTAGACGTATAGAGTGATTTTTTAGTTTTATAGGAGAGAGGCAATACTGTACTGCTCGGAAGAGGGTCAATATAAAATATTAGTGGTCTAGATCAATTAAAAAAATGTCAAATAGAAAAAATATAATTTTAATACTTGTATGGTATCTATACCTACGAAAGTGTTCTGTCTTTAAATAATGATTCACAATCAATGATTACGTTTGGTTGTAAGTTGGAACAAATGCTGATGTAACTACAGTCTATAAATACCATATTTAAATCGACATGCATAAACTGTACATGTTTATACATATAAGTTCTTACATTCTATTAATTTTAGATATTACTTCACAATAAAGCTTTGTTATGAAACATTCACCAAATCTTATATTTCTATTTTCTCTTTACTTCTTCCATTAGTTATTATTAGTAATTTGATTCTTCCATTTGTGTGGCAAGATATATTACCTTTAATTAGCTCTCGTGTAGTAAAAAAATTATTGTAGGTTACAAACCAAACGTAATTCAACTTACAAGAAACTAATGAAATACCTTTAACAGTCGAAATATATACAAGAACGTAAAATGTACATTAAAAATATACACTATTCCCTTAAAGATCCAATACCTCAAATTAGTTTCAAATTATCAATATCCCTCACATATGTGTATAATGCGCATAGATAAAAATTTGCAAAATATTTTTCTACTTTTTAGTAAACTGTATTAAGGTTTATCATCAGTCACATTATTTAACGTAATACAATGTGTAAATACAAAATTCAACTGTGTTTAATTGAGTAATTTTGCTTCCATGGTTCAGAGAGAACGACGTAACGAGCGGAAAATAGCTGCGTAGACATAGAAATTCCAGACAAAATAAGCTGTGCAAATTTCATGATGCCAAAGCTCAGAGTTAGAGAATTTTTGCTACTTCGGACAAACAGCTTTTCTGTTTCATATATCGCTACCTTACAAATAAAGCATATTTAGTCAAAATTTTGAAGATACGAGTTTTAGCTTTTCTTCAACAGGATGTGATGATCTTAGACTGGGTAAGTCCACTAAGTTATTTTTCTCTGCATGTGATTCTTCAATTTTTGAGAAACACACTTGTGAGTGAAGCGTAATGAGTAAAAGTTTTCCCCTTCACTTTTTCCGCGAACCATGCTTTTTTATTTAATGTGTTTCACTTGTAAACCGATATGGTATACGATAAAAGTTTGTTGACATGCACTAATATCTAAATGTCTCCCATTTCTGTGCTATATACATTAGAAAGATATACATAAATAGATATTTGCGTTTTCATTTTTATCCAACCTTTTCCCTCGTAATATAATCGATTTACAAATTTCTTTGTGTTTTAATGTATCTGTTTTTATGAATTCCGCGATGATAATTTAAGGAGGGGCTGTAAGTACTATCTTTTAATTCGCGTTTCAGTGAAAAAGGTAAACATTTTTTTTTCGAAATTCTATATGAAAATTAACTTTTTGGTGAATTATTTTCAAATTAAGTATTTTTATAGTATTTAAAAAGTAAATCCCTTTAAAGCTTCTATTATTTAAACTTCTATGAACAAAAATATGTCCATTTGAACCCATTTTGGTCGTGGGGATGTTTTTCGGGCCCAAAAGTAACTCAAAACTTAATTACTGTACAATAATGAAACTTTCACACTTATTATAAAATGCATTACCTATAAAATGACCTATTCTCGAAATCTTAACTTAAAAATTTCTGATTTTTTTAATACTTTAATTTTACATCAATGAGGCAAGAATTAACATTTCGAAATCCATAAATAAAATAATTGTGCATTATAATTACAGATCATTTTATAAGTAACGTGGCGTTTCTATAATAAATATGTACAATGTTTCATTATTGTAGAGTAATTAGATTTTAAAGTATATTTCGGACCACAAAACAACAATTGGCTAAAACTGGTCACACTTTTCATAACCATAAATGTTCAAATGATATACGTTGTGAAGAGATTTGGTTTTTAAATATAACACCCATACTATACAAATTCTAAATTTGAAAAGAATCCACTGAAAAATAATTTGTTTATGAAACTTCTATCTCTTTTTACTGAAGCTTTGAAGAAAACAAAAGCTTTTCTTTTGAAGAAAGCCATTTGGAGCGATGCAAAATTTGGGATATATTACCCCTTAAAAATTATGTTGATAAATTAATTGTAGTGTAAATTTTATGTTTTCACTCAATATCTTCAATTAATGAATTACATTACATTTTCTAAATAAGGTTTGATGTATTCTACATTCATGTTTAAGTGAAAAGAACATTTCGAATCAAAACTTTGTTCTAAAACAAGGTGGTAACTCTAAGTCGAATCAAATCAATTCTGATCGTCTGATTGTATATCTGGAGAATTCAATAATCACGAATTATTATGCACAGACTGGATAAAATAGTTTTATCACCACGAATTATCATTGTAAGTTCATAACGAAAAATCCAATTCAAAAATTGAAGGCATGCTAGATGCTACAGAGTTCAAAAAGTTATTTATAGAAAATAAACACTGTTTATAGAAAATTGTCAACTACAGAATATAGTTATTGATTTAAAATAAAAATCTAAAATGGTATAAATAATACTTCAAGAATGTCAAGTTCTGTCAGCCAGAAAGTTCAAGCACTTCCTAATATTTCCTTCACAATAGAAGTTGAAAACTTTTTAAGTTCAAACTAACAATATTTGCTAGTTGATATAAGAAATTGTCATTTAAAAAATAAGTTCACACATTTCTCTCAAAACTGCTTTTTTGTACGCAATGCCCCTTCCTTGAAATCTCAAGATGTACAAAACAAAAATGTTCCGTTACACGAACTACCATATTCAATCTCACATAAGTATAACATTTTGCAACAAGTAGGTACTTTGTTTCACAATTCGTCCACCAGATGGCAGACTCTACCAGCTACTTTCGACGACGAAGGAGCGAAAATCGATTAACTCGAAAGCGAAAATTTATTTTCAGAATTAAGGGATATTAATCCAACAGGTACAAAGCAACCAACAGGGAACAATGAAAAGGTCTCTTAATTGCATTTTCATCGACAAAAATAAAGAACAAAGATTATCTTAGCAAAGGACAGAACATTGTTATATAAAGTAATTGCTTTAATGGAAAAATTTAAGCACTAAAAATCGATTGAGATATTTACTGTAAAAATTATAGATTGCTTGCGCAGCAAAGAGAAATATTTCTTGTTATTCTTTTACGAGAGAAACATTTTATATAAAGAATTACTTAGAACATAAACCAATTTTCCAATATATGAAGATCACGAATAGTTGACCACCGAGCCTGGGTATTTTCTTTGATAGTTCCTGTTTTTTTAGTTTATCATTCCTTAAAAACTAATTTTTTATTTATTCGATTCTATTGACTGTATTGTAGGCTTACAAGTGAAACATTCAAAGCTAATACTTCTCAACCCATTACGCTAAACTCACTAAGTGTGTTACTCAAGAAGGAATCTAACCTTTATGCATAGAAAAATGACTTAGTGAACACACTTCACCAGTTTAAAGATCATCATATTACGGTCTGAAAAAGCTCAAAAACTCAAATCTTGAAAATGTTGACTCAGTGTGGTTGACTTGTAAGTCGACGATACCTTTACTTGTGGTTTATGGTTTCATGTGGTTATTGTGGTTTCCCTCTGTTGTATTTTTTGTATCGTGTTTTCTCTTCTGTTAGTTTTTGTGCGTGGGTACACTGATATGTTAATGATTTTTCTTCTCTGTCACATCATAAATTAATAAATAAATTATCTAAAATAAAACTTTAATAATACAATTTTAGATTTATAATTATGGAAATTGCTCATGGAAACACTCGAAAAAAATTGATGATGCTTGAAATCAATATTTTTTGTGCTCCATTTAAAAAAATAATAATTAATTTAATTTTTAAACATTCGAAAGATACATATGTGTGTAACAGAAGTTATTTCACGCTTAGATGTTTTTTTAATTTTTAGGAATTGAAGAAGTATATTTAAGAGTGAAACAATTTATACGTTCATAAAAGTAATGGAGCGAAATGCAAATACTTCATATCCTATTTTGAGAATAGTTTGAATTTTTTTTGGTGAAAGTCACTGTCTTTTAATGGAATAAGAAATCTATCAGATGCCTCGAAAATGCTCTAGAATTTTATAAGCCTATTTCCACAGATTCAGTCGCAAAACATGGATTAAGTATGTAAATAAGGCTGTGTTGAGGCTGCATATTACTTTCTTTGTGTTTGTTATATCGATTTTCCGACTTTGTAAAACGGTTTTTCTTACATTACTATGCTATGTGCAGATAAGCTCACACTATATAGCACATCCAAAATAAAACTGTAAATTTGTTTTTCTTACATTAATATCTTATGTGCAGATAAGCTGACTCCAAATAGCTCATCCGCAATCACACTATAAAACTGTTTTTCTTACATTACTATTTTATATGCAGATAAGCTCACACTACATAGCACATCCGCTATAACGTTGAAGGCATACAAATATAAATGCTTATAAACAGATTATTTCACTAGGTAACGTGCTTTACAAGCCAAAGATTCGTTATCTTTTCATTTGGAAATGTTTATGAATTTAAATAATTTTCAGAAATTTAATCAAATACATAAGCAATAATCTTTTATGTAACTATATTTTAAATAAAAAAACTTTCGCTTCATAAGATTAATTTAAAACATAATTTATCTATGTATAAATCAATTCGTAGTGCAGCAGTAATATACGTAGTCGTAAATATAAATCTGCTACGTAAAATAAGTATCGCAAAATTGCACACATCTGAATAAAATATAACTGCTTACTTTAATCCTAATATCCCGTTAAAATACATTTTACTGTATCATTAAAGTTATGGAGCGCATAAATTAATCTGTTCTTGAAACAATTTACAAATAACTAATCATTAGATTATAACATTTTAGTGCGTAGAAATTTCCTCTTTTAAATTCTACTTCGAGTCTATTGTTTAATCGTTTGCTTTATGCATTACCAATTTTACTTTTAAGAGTTCTGATCGCATGTTTATGGTATTAACCATTTCAAATTTTAAAAAGTTATTATACTAGTTCAAGTAGTTTAATTACCAATAAATATAATGAGTTGGCAGTTCATCTAAACATGCAAAACTCTGTGTAGTTGAGTTGAAATATCTATTATCAAAATGAATTATGGTAACTCGTAAAATAATTTTACGTTTACAACTTTAGATATTTCTGTACGGGGTTGAGAAAAATATTTCGTAAAATATTTTATTCTTATAAAAATATTTCTATTTTTTTACTTAACCTGATAAAATAAATCATGAAATCGAACTATAATAGGCAAAACCTGTAGATATATTTGGTGGAATATAAAATTATCCTTATCATACTCTTTCTTTACCATTGATATAACAAAATATTTTATTTCCTCTAAATTCAAAAAGCATTCAACATAAATACAAATTTTTAAAGCCTGAAATTATATAAAACTACAACTGCTTTGAATGTTTAGGATGAACTATTTCTTTATACACACATTTTTGGACCTAAATAATCTAAAATATTTTGAATTTTTTGTTATTGAGTATCAAATTACTTTTATTTCGCATTTCCTACTCTGTGAAAGACTAATATTAAGTTTTTGTGCTCTTAAAATCTACGATCTGTTAGTAAAAAATAAATATTATTAAAACCGCCTGCTAACTAACAAAAGAATTCAAACTAAACCTCTCATACAAAGAATTCGATCCCACAATAGCTTACCTTGTGTACCAAAACCACAATATCCACTTTACTCCGCCAATCAAAACAAGGAATCCGGACCTAACCCTTTACAACTACTTGTTGTCTTTCCGAAAGACCATTCAAAACAAGACCAAACTCCAATCGATTCATTTTACAATTCGATTCGGAGTCTGCGATTCTTTATCGCATCGCTATGGTCTACAATCGAAGCACAACCATTATTCATTTTTGGGCAACGCGAATGAGCCAGATACTAGTGGAGCAAACGCACATGGTTTGTGTGTTGGAAGATTCATGGGTCATATGGCAGGCTGCCATGTTGGATGACATCTCCCGGCATGCCTTGCTCGCAGTCCCAGAATCCCCCGCAAGAGCCTCGTGAAGGATTTGGGAGGGAATTGGCGGTTTTGTCTTTGGTTTTTTTTATGAATTGGTTGTGTGTTTACTTTCGAGTTTGAAGGGTGAGCTAACAAAAAAGGGTTTTTTTTAAATATGTGTGCACTCCTTGGGGTGAATAACTATTCTGAAATTTGAAATAGTGCGAGGATTCAGTAAAGTAGAATTTTCTTTTGTTTTGCATTCGATACAAAAATTACTCATATAAATCATAGAGGTAGATATTTTAATTAACGTCGCACTGGAGCAACACATTCCGCCAGGGGAGACCCCGCGCCTATCCTTGTGAGGATTTACCGGTTTAGTAGTCTCCCTTGGGAGTTTATTAGTTTTTTTTTATTCCAGAGTCACTGTTTGGTTTTCTTGACGGTCAGCTGGTGGTCATACGGTAACTAAATTTATGTCGTTGCTATGAAATCCTGGCCTCGGGATTGCAGGATATCTATGATTTTACAAAAGTTTTCTCTGCATTTCATATGCTTTAGTGCTAGGTTTAGCCATCCTGAGGTGGGTCTTGGTGATGGGCATCGCAGATGGAGTGTGCTTGTGAGGGGACATTCCAAAGCATAATGCATTGGAGTTCCCTCTATACCACAGGAGCATTGGTTGGTGTGGGATAAACCGAATCTGTGGAGATAGCTAGGGAATGGGCCATGGCCCGTTATAAACTGCAAGAGACGTCTATCTTTGATGCGGGTATCCATGGAGACATTTGGGAAGAGATCGTATGTTGAGCGGCATGTGTCGTCTGTGTTCCATTCTAGCTGCCACTGTTGTAGAATATGGTACTGGAGCAACACAACGGGCTATTTTCGACGGTCCGGGATCAAACCCAGAGAGAAAGATACGAGGACAATACCACGAAATTTTGAACCACGGTCAGATGACGAGGTCACGCCTGAGCTGGTACTCCACTCTCCAAACTTCCACACCACGCCAAAGTGAGGACATTTGGGGGCACGACAGATTTAACGTGCACCAGTCCCCCTTTGTACACGACGGTCTTTGGTTGGATTCAAACTCGCAACCCTTAGGTTGCTAGTCCGTTATTCTTCCAACCGGGCTACCGTGGACATAAATCATTAGAATACATCTATTGATTGTGCATGTTGATTGCATTATCAGTTACTGATACTGATGTACATTAATAGACGAAACGTTTTTAACCGTATGACGCCACGATATTTCCGAGTAGTGTAGTATTGCTTTTTCCCCATAACCCACTTTACGAAAAAATAACCACATCTATTGGGTGAAAGAAGCCATCGATTCTTTCAACCTTTAGAAAAACTGTATTGGTCGTTTCACAGAATAGAATCCGTTTGGGAAATTCTATTGTTCCTTTCCTTACTTTAGAATCCATTGGAAAGATTCTATTGTTCCTTTCCTTATAATATAATCGTTTGGAAAGATTTAATTGGTCCTTTACTTAGAACAAAATCCTGCAGTATGGTCATTTCCTCATAAAAGATTTATTACGAGTTGGCGAAACAAATTTGCATGTCAGCGATTTTCAACCAATATGCAGCACAAATGGTACCGGTGTCTTGTAGATAGGGAAGCTATTCAAACTCTGTAAGATTTGTTTCTTTTCTGAACGACTTAATTTTGTACTTCTGACTAGTGTATTCACAAATCATTTCGATTTCTTGTGTAAATAATATCCGTATAATTTTGAGCATTCTTTTTTATTACAAAAGGCCACAAATAAGTAATTTCGAAAAGATCTTTTACAAACCTTCTCTGGAACATAAAAGGTAAGTAATTACAATTTTTTTTATTACATCAAAATTGTGAGCGTGAATTTAATTTTTACTACGCACTTGCAATTGCTAATGTACTTGTAAACGTCGTATCTGGATATTATATTTATTAAGCACGATCAAACTATGTTTTTAGTGAGTGTATTTTTAATTATACACGTGCCAACTGTAACCATTATGTGAAATGTGATGAAAAATTGATTTGTAAGAATATGGTAGGAGTGAAAAAGAGTTGATCCGCGTCTTTTGATAAGTGTCGAAATTTTTCTTGGAAGTTTTTGTTTCCATGTGTGCAATCGAAAAGCCAATCTATTATTATTTAAATCAATGTTACTTATACTCTTAATCAACCGAAAAGTTACTAGTCTTTATCTCCGGGTGAATTAGGGTTTGACTCGTGCACCTAGCAATCTCCCGCCAAAAATATACCTATTCTTTCTCAGGTCGGTAAAAAGTATATATATTTCGGTGTGCCTTAGAATTTTAGTAATTAGTTTGTGTGCCATGAGATGAAAAATGTCGTAAATCGCTCATCTATAGTTTTTCTTAAGGCAGCACTTTCGTCTTATCACCTTTACAGCAGATAGAATTCCTCAAATTTATCTGCTTTTTCACCAGAGCCTAATAATACAGCTTTGCAGAAATTTACGGCAATGACCTACATAATTTTGAGTACGGTAGCTTTCGCCTTACCACCTTTGCAGCAGATGGACTTCTCCGATTTCATCTGCTTTTTCACTAGAGCCAAACTATACATATTTGTTAGTTCGTATTGGTCTTTTCATAGAATTGAATCTCTTGGGAAAATTCTGTTACTTTCCTGATAATAGAATCCCTTGGGAAGATTATATTGTTTCTTTTCTTAGAATATAATCCTTTGGATAGAACGAGCAATACCGATTTGCAGAAACCTATGGCGATCACCTTCCATGATTTTGCGTAAGCACGCTTTCGCCTTACCACCTTTGTAGAAATGCACTTCTCCAATGCCATCTGCCTTCTCATCGGAGATATAGATTTGTGTATAAAAAGATAAATCAGTGATGATATGTATGAGTGAATGAGCTTAGAAACGATGCATCAGTTATATCTTTTACTAACCTAAAGATAGCATGACTGTTACTGGTACTTTGAAAAAGAACCATAGATTCAGGTAGCAGTGGAGTCAGAAGCAAATATACATCAACCATATTTATCAAAATTTTAACACGAACAAACGTATTAAAGTGAAGCACTAAACCATAATAAATAAATTATGAGCATCATAAACACAAAATAATATTCGGAGACGCAAAAATTTCACGCACGAAAACTGAAATTTTATTTGCATTAATGAGGTTTCCCTGAAACTTAACTATACTTGACGCCGAGACCTGAAACAACTATACTGAACTTTATTACACAGATCACACGGGCGTAAATGCGACGCTCTGATATGCTAGGAGTGAAACACGTGCTAATACGTCACACGCGCAAACGACCTTGTTCTTTGAAAGTCACCGACTTTCTAATGAAATAGACGGAGCATGTGCTAACAGCTCCGTGTTATTTTTCCCGATCTCCGGTTTGAAGATCATACGGTGTTGGAGGAAAGCACAAATCAGAATGTAGGGCTAATTGACGATTGTGATGATAAACACTCATTTGCTCTTCGATAGCCAAGCCAATCGGCACGAGTCGGTTCCCAAGCCCACGTGACCTTCACTTCAGAGATCTGACGACAGTGACTGATGACCCAAAGTCATCGACCTTCTAATGAAATAGACGCAGCGGTAGGAAGAGTCGCTGTGGTCAGATCTCGGCAGGATAAATCACTTAGGCTTGCGAATCGCCTTAGACGATTGACTACCAAAGAGTTTACTAGTGATTTGTACCACGGTGGATAATCACTTTAATCAATCAATAATTTAGGATTCATGCTTTTTCCCACAACCATGTGACAGATTTTCAAACCGAGCGATCAGAAGAAATAGCAAGAAGCTGAGCGCACATGTTCCGTCTATTTCATTAGAAGGTCAATGTTGAAAGTACTATGGTGTAGGCAGTTATTAAACCAAAAAAAGGTGTAATTTCAAAATAAACATTCCTTATTTTCAATTTGTATATTCAACATTTATTCAGCATTCATTTATTCTTGTAATGTTCCAAGAACTATATTTTTATGGCAGAAGAATCCACTTTGTCGTTCAATTATGTATAATGAAGTCAATTTTACCCAAAGTATAGTCATTTCGACGAAACTATCTGAACAACGAGGACACTTGTGTAGCAGGTTCAAAAAAGCTGCTTCTCCCTAGTATAAGTGGTTACCTCATTTTATAACTAGACCAGTGTCTATCATGCAGCTCATGTCAACATTTAATTTCGTCATTAACATGCTTCCAGTCTTTGTGTTTCTATGTACCTAAATTTTAAAGTTTTATGAAGTCTGTCTGGAAAGTATCTAGCCATGTAATATGAAGCAAGATACATTGTACCTAGGATTTTTGCACAGTTTCCTTCAATGTAGGAACCTTGGGACTTATATTTCACCCAGTCTCTTCCACTTTTCAAAACACTCTGCAAAATCCATTGTTGGAATCGTCATTAGCTCCCTCGTTGTGTTCTCTTGAACTGCACTCACGGTCTGAAATCTTTTCCCTTTCAGAGGTGATTTTAGCTTTGTAAAAGCCAGAAGTCACAGGGCGCCAAATCTGGGCTGTAGGGTCACTAAGGTGATTTAATGCTTTGCCGATGCTCGAGACTTGACGAATAGACGGCCGCATCATCGTGATGAACCTGCCAATCACCAATTGCCCACAGCTGCGGACGTTTCCTTCGAATTGCATCTCAGCCGGCGAAAAGCATCGAGGTAGTACTCATTATTAATTGTTTGACTTGTAGGTGAGTAATCATGACGGACACCTTCACAATCAAAAAGCAGTCAACTTGGTCTTAGTGTTACTATTTGTCGTACGTTCTTTGGACAGGAAGGACTGGTCGTCTTCCATTGTGAAGACTTATTCATCTGAATAGTTTCCTTGAACGAATTTTCAATTATAAGGTGTATGTATACATAAGAATTTTTTTTAAATTTTGATTTTAAAAATAATTTCGTAAAATAGGTCATTGGTTTATGCTTAAAATCCTTTCAGTATGGAAAAATCAGATTAAGCTAATCGTTAATTGTCTAATTCAGATATAATTAACTAATTAGCATGTTTTTTGAACAGTGATATCTCAAATTCTAATTTGTTCAGAAAGACAATTCATTTTGAAATTTATTCCAAAATACTTTTCTCCGTGTTTTGACCCTCAATTAAGTTGCCAGAGGGAATAGTTTTTTACAATTTTATCATCAAGGAAGCATAAAAAAAAATCAAGATTTTTTTAGGAATTTGAATATTTAATAATCAACTAAAAACTAATTTCTACACTAATAACTCTGATTGAGGGTGGGTCAAAATATCCACAGTATTAGATAGATTATAATGGAACAAAAATAATTATGATAGATCAATTCGTTGTTGTGTGTGAGTTATCATCGTTTGAACAAAGCATAATATTGCAAAAATATAGTTAATTGAGTTTTGTAGCAGAATATTGATTTTATTTTCTCCTACGGAACAAGGAACTCTGATATCAGCTGTTTCCAAGAACGTGTGGTTGTGCTCTCTTCTGGGCATGTGCCCCATTTGAAAGTCTGTTTCTGTTAAGAAGCAAGAGGTCAATCGTTCTGTTGTCCGTTTGGAAATGTATAGTTTTCGTTTCTTGTCTGTAAATAAATGTGTTTCGTCCAGAGATTTGATTTGCTTTTATGTAGCTGGGAGGGGCTTTTAAGCTGCTATAGTTTCAAGTTTTGGATAAATGTTTGTACGTATTGTCAGTACCCAATGAAAAACCCTTATTAACTAGAAAATATTCGGATTATTTACAAGACCTTGATGTCGTTTGAAAGCTAGAGTTGGACAATATTTGGAAGCAATAAAAGAAATCAATATTCTGATCTATATTCCAGTGTTTACATACACTATAACTCAAAATTTGAAGCAAATGTGTTGCTCTACTCCCTTAATCATTGCATATGCGACGATCTCGCAGAACATACACTAACTCAAGGGCGTCTGGCATCCAATGGATTAATCCACGGGTTCCTGACTTTTCACGCATGTGCATCAGTCTCCTCTCCTTGGCTGACAAGTTACAGCAAAGTAGTACAAACCATCTAGATTAGCAATGGCTGACTACATTCCGGACAGGCCTCGTATGTACTCGTACCACTCCACACGAACTATTACACGAGTATAACAATATCCACAAAAGCAGTTCAGAACGTATCGAATGCAATTGCTATTGAATTCTAGTCCAGAATTCGATATGATACATGCTTGAACTGCTGAATATATTGATAGACCAACGGGCAATGTTCCTTCAGACAAATTCTTCCAGAAGACTTCCGGTTGGTTGTTTTTTGGTTGAGTTGGGGTTTTATGGCGCAAGGCCCATATTTGGCCCCGCTGCGCCAGACACAAGACATGCCATATCAAGTAATAGACACACACAATGAAAGTTTTTACTGGCACCGAAGAGAGAAATACACCCAGGAAGGAAGAGAAAACTTCCAGAAAGACCCGACAGGTATGCAGATGATATTCAAGTCTACTTAAGAATTAGATACACTTAGGTCGGTAACATACGAGGCGATCTGAGGACAACAATTTGATTCACGCTACTTCTTTTCTTTGTGACTGATTGCCCCGTCTGTCACTTACCTAAGAAACAGCAATATGATGAGGTGGCGCGACTTGCAAGTCGCTGCTGAGTTTTCAGATGGTCGGGTGATTTGGTGAGCAAGAACTACCCCGTGTGACGAGCAATAGAAATGTGTCTTTATCCATCGGATCACTCTGCCTGACTCCTACCTTCACCCTCAAAGTGGTATCGACGTGATATCTCGTCGATCAAGATCTGACCAATTTTGCTAACGAGATATCTCATCCATAAAGGATCCAGCCAATCTTGCCAATGACAAGACATCTTGTTATCAAGATATTATCAATTTTTTTTACACCGACGAGATCAGTATCTAGGTTCATCCATCTTCGAATGAAATAGACAGATGTTGCGGAGTCGATCTCTGAAGCGTAACTCACGAAGGATAAAGAATCGACTTAGCCGATAGGAGTGCAGACTTTTGATGACGGTGGATAATCACTTTAACCGATCAATAATTTAGGATTCATGCTTTTTCCCACAAACCAAGATCTTCAAACCGAGCGATCGAAAGAAAAAAATATAAAGCTGCCCGCACATGCTCCATTTCATTAGAAGGGTGATGGATCTGTTCGGTTTGTTTCCATTGATGATATGTCGTCCATAAAGATATGATCAAGTCGGCGAGATACCTGTCGGGACAACCACCAGGAAGGTTTAAACACTTCTGAACTGTTGAGAGTACGTATACACCAACGGACAATGCTCCTTCATAGCCACTTCATACAAGCAGTTGCTGCCAATCACGATGGCCCTCTTGCTGCTCAACCAGTTCCAGGCGTGGATGAGATAGCTGTTGTTGAACTTCTCAGTCAGGTTGACGACGTTCGACGGCACAAAATAGTCCTTCCACCTCTCGTAAGGAATGGGATAGGCCCTGTCCTGGGGCAGGACATCCACCCCGCAATCCGCCTTCCGGATGTCCACGATGACGTCGATGTGACAGTACTCCTTGATGTTGCGGTCGATGATCGTGGGGCCGTTGGCGGCGAACTGGTCAGGATCGTAGTGGGAGACGAAGTCGGACATGAAGCGGACGAGGATCTCGTGGCGCCGGTCGAAGAACATGACGGACGAGCCGGCGTGGATGCCGTTGTCGCTGACCACCGTGTTGCGGAGGCTGGAGAGGGATCGCAGGACCACCACGTCCATGTCCAGGTACATCCCGCCGTAGGTCCAGAGCAGGAAGAATCGCAGACCGTCGCTCATGTGCGTGATCTGGAAAGGAGGCATTGAAAATTAGTGAGACTGTATTTAATAATCTTTCGGCCGTATTCCAAGTCTCGAGATAAACAGTGAATCAGCAAATCCAGGTATTACCCAAGAACCGTATTCGCAAAACACAAATTAGGTGATCCACCGATTAAAGCGATAAGCTCTCTGTGATTGGCTACTGTCTCCTCTCTCTCGATCAGGTGACGTTGTTTACATTTCTTATGACGCCCGGATCTAAAATCATTCCATACTGGCCAAATACTCCATCGGCAGAATTGAATTCCGATTGCTTTTTTTCGTCAGAGTTGGTGTGTTGATGCAAAGAGTGAAGTAACTTGCGCTGTCAGTTTTCTTTTATACGTAATAAATCAAGAAAGGCGTTTTTGTTCTGCGACGAATTTGCATCTGCCGTGATGAACGCAGCTGCCATGTTTACGAATCAACTATATTCCTAGTGATTCCGAAAGCTGGTAACTTCATCAAAGTTTTATCACACGAATAATTTTTATAAATTCGGCACCAATCTCAGCTACCAAACGTAATGTTTGAGAATCCTTAGTCAGAATTCTGTAGTTTAGCACAGAATGAAGTGTGTCGTCCACTTTGTTTTGTTGACGGACGGCTTCGCTTCCTACGCAAAAAGCTAACACTGCGCATGCGTTAATCCTCAACCGAGTGTTAAACCTCCGATTTCAGGATCGAAATTTAACACCGAAACGGAATTTGAAACCTCGGATCAGGCATTGTGAACACGTTTTCTTCGATAATCGGGTGATCATCGTTGATCCGCGATTTAAATCGGACTTGTGAATATGGCCGTTAGACCTATCAGTACTAAATGCCTGCTACTACAGGTTTGACTCGAGTACTAAATACTGGTAGTTTTAAATACCGGTTTGTCACGAATGAGAGCCTGGTATAGGTTATGCGGGCCTGCTGTATGCGAGAGCAGGAGGAAGAAAAGAGATTGCCTCGATCTTGAATTGTTGGTGTGAACGGTTGTTTTTCTTGAGCGTTTATGTAAATATGATGTTCTTTAGTTCAAATACAGAAATTTTAAATTTATGGAAATCGTCTAAGCGGATTTTTTGAAGGATATTAAAGTTTCAGATAGTTCGACGGTCAATTAGTTTAAAAGTTATTAGTTTTCTCAATTCGAAGGATATTGTTTCTATATGCGGTTAGTACCGGTTTGACGACCAGTATTAAATCCCGGTTTGTGTGTATGTGTGACTTTCAGTATTAAATTCCGGTTAGTGTCGGTTTGCTGTTTCGCCACAACTACACACTAAATAACCAAATCCCCATTAGTTGAAAGAATCCTCATTAAAATTCTATTGTCTAAGAATGTCAAAATTTGTTAGGTTGGAATTATGCGCGTGAACCCTTTGGAGGGTTAAATCAGTTACACAACATTTTCAACCGATTCGAACAACACAAATACCTACCTTGTATGGACTTTTCTCCCATATGTTCGACGTATACCACTTGTAATACGGCGTGCCGTAGACAATGGTGGCTATGTCGACCTTGACGATCTTAACGTTGTCGATAGAGTTGAGCACCTTCATGACGCCGTTGTCGAAGTCTATGGCGTCTTTGGGCGTCATGAGCACCATGATGTCGTACGTGGGGTGGTAGTGGGCGGCGGATTCGATGGCACAGGCCTGACGGGGATTCAGAGATGTCGAAGCAGCCGTCTCTATGAAGAAGATGTTGTGGGTCCCCAAGCAGAGCTCCGGGCCTTGGAAAGAAACAGAAAAACTTTTCAAAGCACTCGGAGAGAAAGCTTTACGGTGTATGTTTACACTAGAAGTGAAGGAAATCGATCCGGTATTTGATTTATTGCTTCAAAATATTCTCCAACTCCTTCCGTCGTGGCTCAGAGGTCCACTGCACTAGCAATCTTCGAGTTGTAGTCGGCGCAGGTTCGATTCCTGCATTCCTCCCTGGATGTATTCTCTCTTCTGTGTCAGTAAAACTTTCATTGTGTGTGTCTATTTATATTGTATGTTTTGTGTCTGGCGTAGCATGGCCAAATATGGCCCTTGCGCCATAGAAACCCCAAAACAATCAACCAACTCCTTAGCTTTCAAACGATACCAATATTTTGTAAATATTCGAAATAGTTTTCGAGTTACAAGGGTTTTTCGGTAGGTATTGCTCCCTGTACAAACATGTTTCCAAATGCTTATACTCAATTTCTGAAAAACTGTTTCTGTAATATGATAGTTCGTTCAAACAGTAATAACTCAACAATGAATTGATCTACTACAATTATTTTTGTATCATTATCTATATATAATTCTCTTACGTGGCGACAAAAAGGAGTCGAATTTCTAAATCTCCGGTGGCAACAACATATCTTCGAAAAGTTACTCAGCTTCGTCGGTCAGAGAAAACAAACTGCATTTGCACGTTTATTGTATTGTAAGCATAAACAATCGTGATCATTTGCGTATAGCGCAGATGTCACGTGATAGTGCGATCGGATGATTTGAAATGTAATATCTTATTTTATATCTTAAATTCTTTTTGTTACGTTTGCGTTGGGATTTCAAGTAAAAGCTTATCAGTTATCAGTTGTTAATTAGAAAATCATTATTATCAATTGGACATTAGGAAAAATAATGAATTTAAGTCGTGCTGTCGGATATTTTATCCAAAATCAACAAAGAACAAACTGAACTGAGCCAGGAAACAGTTCAGGAATCCAGTTTAAGAAGATCAATTCGAAACGAAACCGATAATCGCCGTCACGCAAAACGTGTGTATTCGAAACGATGTTGATGAACGTAATTGTGGAACTTTGTGCGAACAGTGCGATTTTTGTGGGGCTCTTTATTGGAAGAAAGAGCTAAATACTGCCAATAAGTATACCAAATGTTGCCATGATGGAAAGGTTTGGCTACCGGCATTATCTCATGCACCGGAGCTATTAAAAGTATTGCTAACTGAAAATTCTCCAGATGCTAAAAATTATCGCCAGCGAATTCATGAATACAACTCTGCATTAGCATTCGCTTCGATGGGAGCACAAATTAAGCCATCACGTGGAATTGGACCATATTTCTACGTTTACGTGGTCAAGTGTACCACAGAGATTCCTCCTCTATGCAAATGACCAACATAAAGAAGGATACGGGCAGCTTTATATATTCGACTCCAGTGAGGCAACAGAGAAACGCTTGAGTAACAATCAAAATTGCTTGCAACATGTATTTGAAAAACTTGATTTTATGTTAAGAGAAATCAATCCCTTTGTTCAGTCTTATCTTCAAATGCACCGACTGGTACAAGAACATCCAACTACATCTGCAAAAATGGTATTTTTGGAAAATAAAAATTTGGATATGTGGCGCTATAATGCTCCTACTTTGCGCACTGAAGTTGCAGCTATATTTGTTGGTGATAATGAAGAGCCTCCAGCCAACCGAGATATTTGTGTGGTGTACCCAATCGGTGATACATGCCAAAGTATTTCACCACTAAATCAATGCTGTGATCCAATGACCTATCCTTTGCTATTTCCAAGGGGCGAGTGTAGTTGGAACACTGGAATGGAACATGTAGAAGAGAGGAGAACAGCATAATGAAACTATGCGCACAGGAAAACTTATACTGCCATCTTCTTTCCAAGGGAGCCCACATCATATGCAACAAAATTGTCAAGATGCAATGGCAATGGTACGCAAGTTTGGTAAGCCAGATCTCTTTTTGACGTTTACTTGCAACCCATCTTGGTCTGAAATTTTAAATTGCATGGAGGGAGTACAACGTCCAGAAAATCGACCTGATATTGTTGTACGTGTGTTTAATATAAAATTAAAAGAACTTTTAGAAGATATTTGCAATCATGGAATATTTGGAACTGTTTTGGCCTATATTTATGTTATTGAGTTCCAAAAGCGAGGTTTGCCTCATGCCCACATTCTTCTAACATTAGATTCAGAAAGCAAAATTCGCACAAAAGATCATATTGACAAGTTTGTGAGTGCCTATATTTATGTTATTGAGTTCCAAAAGCGAGGTTTGCCTCATGCCCACATTCTTCTAACATTAGATTCAGAAAGCAAAATTCGCACAAAAGATCATATTGACAAGTTTGTGAGTGCAGAACTTTCAGATCCTAGCACTGATCTTAGACTCTTCCAAATTGTGACAAAATGCATAATATATCTTCTCCATGCATGAAAGATGGACAGTGCTGCAAAAGTTTTCCCAAATAATTCAAGGATGATACCGAGTAAAATGTTAATGGATACCTATTTATCGCAGAAGAGCCACTGAACCTGTCCAAGTAGGGAAATATTCCATCGATAATAGATGGATTGTCCCATATAATCCTTGGTTGCTTAAAAAATTTAATGCACATATTAATGTTGAAGTTTGTGCTTCGGTTAAAAATGTTAAATACTTATATAAATATGTATACAAAGGACATGATGCAGCCTCGGTAAAAATACAAAAAGTAGGTGCTCCTGATCATGATGAAATTTTAAGTTTTGTTGAAGGTAGGTATGTAAGTGCACACACACACACATCTGAAGCCATGTGGCGTTTAAATGAATTCAGTTTGTCACATAACTCCCACGCTGTAGTGCGCTTAGCTGTGCATTTACCAGAGCAACAGCCGATTGTGTACTAAGACGGTCAAGAAGCGCAAGCAATTGAAAGAGCTGCTTTAAGAAAACCAACACTCACATCATGGTTTGAACTGAACAAAAATGATCCTGAAGCTCACAACATTTCTTACTAAGATATTCCACAATATTATGTGTTTGATAAGAGTACCACAAATTGGAAGAGGAGACAACGTGGTGGACAAAAAGTTGTTGAGAGATTGACCTCTCAGTATCCAGTAGTTAGTATACAGGATACTGAGAGGTACTATTTGCGGATGCTACTATTGCGTAAGTCAGGAGTAGTCAGTTTTGAAGATATTTTGACAGTAAATGGATTGAGATTACATTTCAACAAGCATGTCAGGAGTATGGACTTCTTCGGGGTGATCAGCAGTGGCCCGCTCAATTTCAATCTCCGAGACAGTTTCGTATGCTGTTCGCAATTATTTGTGGCTTTGGAGAAGTGGAGGATGTTCCTGTTCTATGGGTGCAGTATCAAATTTCACTTTGTGAGGACTTTGAGCATCGTTATTCTGAAGAGACTGGACCTCACAATGCACTTGCAGATATTGAGGAACTGCTTACATCCTACAATTTAAGTCTCCAAAAACTGCATCTACCAACTGTAGATTTTCCTGCAAGTGTTTTGAAAAAAGCGAACTTTGATGTTGTGGAGGAGCAGACTAAAGCTAACAGTTATACTGCAAAGTTAAATAGTGAACAACGGAATGTTGTTGAATCATATTAAGTGCAGTGTATAACTCTCCAGATACACCCAAGTGTTATTTTGTAGATGGTCCTGCCTGAACTGGAAAAACTCGTTTATTCAACTTTGCTTCACACAATACGTGGTAGAGGTGATGATGTTATTCCTGTTGCATCTACAGGTATTGCTGCAACTCTGTTAATAGGGGAAGAACAGCCAATTCTGTTTCTAAAATTCCAATTGATTTAAATGCAACATCTACTTGCAATTTGAAGCCACATACAAAAGAAGCAGACATGTTGCTGAAAACCAAGTTAATTGTGTGGGATGAAGCATCCATGACACATGTCCATGCTTTCTTAGCTGTTGACAGACTTTTTACAAGATCTCACAAAGTGTAAAGAACCTTTTTGGGGCAAAGTTCATGCTATTGGGTGGAGATTTTCTCCAAGTTCTTCCTGTTATTTTAAGAGGTTCAAGAACATTGACTATTGCCAGCTCCTTAAAAACACTCTTTGGTTGAAATTCCATAAGTTATAACTGACAAAAAATATGCGTGCCCTTGAATCTGAAAGGGTTTTTGGTGCTTGGTTGTTCTACATTGGAGAGAAAAAAAGTGGCTCAACGATTAAGTTACCTTTGCAATACTACCCTTCAATACAACACCCTATACAGCAATTGTACAGTGACATAAATTTTTCCAGTGTGAACCCACAGGAGCTTAAAGGTCGAGCATCCTTACCAATGAGCGATCCATGGAAATCAACAATAAAGTGCTGCAATGTATGCCGGGAAATGAAACTGTTTACAAAGCAGTTGATATGGTCATCAGTAAAGATCCTCAAGATCAATTGACATTTCCTGAAGAATTTTTGAATTCTTTGACACCAACAGGTATACTTCCATATGAGTTAAAGTTGAAAACGGGTTGCATTATAATGCTGTTGAGAAATTTAGCTCCCTCTAAAGGATTATGCAATGGTACACGACTAATTGTAACAAAATTGCAGCAAAACATTATTCAGGCAAAATCCATTGATGGTACAGACATTTTTCATTCCTCAAATCCCTTTGATTCCATCTGACTAACATGCCTTTCAAATTTAAACGTATGCAATTTCCCATTCGTTTAGCCTTTTCCATGACAATTAATAAGTCGCAAAGCCAAATTTTTGAAAAGATATGTTTGGTGCTCAATGAACCTGTTTATAGTCATGGACAACTCTATGTTGGTTTATCAAGAGCACGATCTTTTGAATCAGTTTCTGTAGTAGCTCCCAAATATGAAATATTTAATTGCGTTTATGACGTTTTCTGTGATTGATTGTCAGGTGCATTTTTTGCTATTTTTTTAAATATGCATATGCATGCTTTTAAACAATTCCTTTTTTATGTTATCAACAATCCATGTCATGTCCAGATGCATTAAAGGTTGAAAATGTAGAAGTTTCCTGAAATTAGGGAGTTGGTCATCCATACTTATTGCATGATAATTTGTGTAAAAAGTTATAAACTGCTTTGCATGGTAGTTTATTGAAATCCGCATCTCTAAGACAATTTGCTTTTCATGCTGCATACTTATTATTGCCAAGAATCTGCCACAAACAGAAAAACTACTCACCTACTAGACTAAAATGGTTTAGTACACGGTGAGCGAGCGAGCTTGGATCGCGGAGCGATCCGGGGGTTGGCGAGCGAAAGAGAGCAAGAGGCTGGAACCCCCTGGTAATCTATATAATACTCTTGACTGACGTTTGACTCCCAGAGTTATTAGTTCAGAAATGAAGTTTTAGTTGATTTTTAAATGTTAAAATTCCTGAAAAAAATCTTGATTTTTCATTCTTTCTTGGAGATGGTATGGTATTTTAATTAACGTCACACTGGAGCAACACAAGAGGCTATTGGTGACGTTCCGGGATCAATCCCAAAGGGAAAGATTGGAGAACAGCACCACTTAATTTTGAACCACGGTCAGATGATAAGGCAACACCTGAGCTGGCACCCCACTCCCCAAATTTCCACACCACGCCAACGTGAGGACATTTGAAGCCCCGACAGATTTAACGTGCACCCCCCCCCCCTTTGTTCACGACGGTGTTTGGTTGGATTCGAACTCGCAACTCTCCGGTTGCTAGTCCGTCACTCTTCCAACCAGGCCACCGCGGCCCTCTTTCTTGGAGAACAAATTTGTAAAAAAATATATTCCCTCTAGCAATTTGATTGAGGGTCAAAACATGAAGAATAATGTTAGGAATAATTTACAGCATGATTTGTCTCTTTCTGAACAAATCAGAATTTGTGGTATCACTGTTGAAAGAACATGCTAATTAGCTAATTATATCTAGTAAATTAGATAATTAATGATTAGCGTAATCTGATTTTTTCACACCGAAATGACTAAGCACAAACCAATGACCTATTGTAAAAAACTGGATTTTAAAGCCAAAATTTAAAAAATCTTCTAGTGTATACGTACACCATTAAGCTAGTCTACTGTAGAAGTATTCGGCTAAACCATTAATTAACACTAGTAGTCACTGTATGCAGTATACACAATACTGCATACAGTGAGAGTATATATCTTCCATGTCTGGACAAAAGGGTTAAATCAAATGGCTACTTCTCAATCGTAAGTTGAATATTTCACTCTCACAAATATTCAAGAATATAAAGAAGCACACTATGATAAAAATAATTGTAATTTAGATTCGTAGATTCATTTAGCTTTGATTTTAAGCATATTATATTATTCTTTAAATTGATGATGCACTTGATTCCATTGAACCCATCAAAAGTCAGGCTCAACCCCTTTTGCCCTGACACGGTTGGTTGGTTGGTTTTTGAGTTTTATGGCGCAAGGGCCATATTTGGTCATGCTGCGCCAGACGCAAGACATACAATATCAAGTAATAGACACACACACA
Source organism: Meta bourneti (assembly GCA_933210815.1). Classification (NCBI taxonomy): domain Eukaryota; kingdom Metazoa; phylum Arthropoda; class Arachnida; order Araneae; family Tetragnathidae; genus Meta; species Meta bourneti. The sequence goes on along the minus strand of OW119932.1, from coordinate 56,983,011 downwards.
ATGAAAGTTTTACTGACACAGAAAATATAAATACATCCAGGAAGGAAGCCCTGACACGAAAGATATATAAAAACAATTTCCTTTTTTTATGCACATTAAATTCCCTATTCACAATTCATGTTTGATTGTAACTTGAGTTACATGGAATGACTATGCATTCGTACAATTACTAAGACACCATACAAAAAAGTTTACGGGAAAAAACATTTTAAGGGAACTGTTGTTTTCGTTTGTTCTTTAATATAAACTAAGTAGTGATATCAAATTGATTGGAAAATTAGTTTGGAAGATGCGAATAAAGTGTAAGATATTAATTTAACGTATTTGGGGTTCTAAATTTATGTTATGTGCAACATACATTCATATAAGATGGTCATGTTTACACCATAGAGAAAATACGAAAATAGAATGAGCAATGGTAACTTTTTTTGTGCTCAGGATTATGTGACCAAAACCAGTAGTAACATAACCCTTAGACTGCATTCATTTTCCTGGTGAAACGAACATCCCTCCTCTGATTGGTCCGGTAGAAGATTCCCATCCACTTACTCATCATCTGAGTGGTCGCCGCGACACAGTAGTAGACTTGGGCGAATTCACCATTTATGTCACCACTATAGAAAAATGCGCTTTCACCTATCTACCCTGTCATAAGATGTTACATTGCGAAACGAGGCGATAAGATGACAAAAGGCCAATCAAGTCAATTTTTCTCAGAACAGTCACGTGACTACTAGTCGACATGTTGGCCGAAATTTTTGAAGCTCCTTTCAATCTACTCATGTTTCAGTCATGCTCAGTCTACTTACATTTTACGTATCTGGCTTTTTTTTTTCCTAATTTTTTTCTAAAACAAATTATTTTTCTAGCATAGCCCTTCAAAAGGTTTACTAAGAGGTCTCAATTTTTAAAGATTCATAATCCAAAAATCAGTGTTGGAAGTAAATTGCATACGTTATAATATAGCATACATAGAAATTATTTACAAACAACTCTTACATGAAATGGAAGAAACATCCATTTTTTGCAAAAATACGAATTACAACGCTACACTCTAACAACACGCGTAATGGTTTGACTGTCATCTGTTAATGTATAAGTCATTCCATGTCAGTCCAATTTCGAACGCTGTTCCCGCTCGCCCCCCCCCTTCGATTTAGATTAAACTTTCACAGAACGTACTTTAGCATGAACATCTGCAAAGTTCTAGCCTCATTTTTGCCTCGTTCAAGAGTCAGTGCCATTATAGGGAACTAAACTTTTTTTCACAGCGGAAAAAAACGAAAAACTCGTCAACTTTGACACTTCAGTGCTCCTAATCCAAAATACCTAAAACTCGAAAAAATAGGTTCTCCGATTCAATGTCATGCGTATATCGCAGATATGGTACCCCATATGAAGGTCGAAATGCAATACTCTTTTCGAAATAGGGCATATAGGGCATCGAACTTTCTAAAATCGAATAGAGCATCGAATTTTTCTCGGTCGATTTTTCTCAAGTTTGAACTTTCCTGGTGGTTGTCTCTATGAAACAACTGACCAGATCTTGATGGAAGAGATATCTCGTTCATAGAAAAAGAAACTAACCAGATCTTAATGTCGTCATCATAAAAAAAATCGTCAATATCCAGATGACGATATATCACGTGATATATCGCGTCAATAGCAAAATTGGTCAAATCTTGATAGACTAGATACCTCGTTCTTCAAGATTTTCGTAATTTTGTTTCGGTGCCAAACGCGAGCTTACCAGTTCAGTCACTTACCAGATGTCCTTAGAATGGTATGTTCCTCCTGACACTGCCAACCAACCTTGTCAACGCGAAATTCTTGGGATGACGGAACGGCCATATGCTGTACTGAAACACATTAAGAAAGGCAAATCTGTTATAAAATAAAGCCTGCGAGTTAAAAGTTACTAAGGATAATCAAGGACTACGTTGAAAAGTCGATTTTTGATTAAAATTGCACACTTCATTTTATTTAATACTAGCTGAAATACCCGGCGTTTCTCGGGTTGAATTGTTTATAATACATCATAATATTACTCAGTACTACTCCTATGGAGATTTCGAATTGTTTTTAGCCTTCCTGAAGACCCAGAAGAAATCGAATGGGGTTTGTATATAGCCTGTGTCCCGCAGAATTCTATAGGATGAATGTACCAAATTTAGTGTGAATTGGTCTGATATTTATCATATAAATACGCAATGTTACTCTTATGAGGATTTCGAATTGTCTTTAGCCTCCTGTACATATCGACGATAAATAAAAGACCACTTTCCATAAAAATAATCTTATGTTGTCATAAAAATTTACATTCCAATAATAAAGCTACAGTTTAAGAATTTACAGACGGGATACATAAACGATATGATACAGAACGATTTTCAGAACAAACAGCACGATTGCACCATACTCTAAGATTCTGAAAAAAACTCCGATGTCATCTTGAGAGGCGACTCCTGTAGATGTTAACACTGACGTCATCTACACAGCCAGACTGGGAGAGAGGGCCGTAGCAAGTGCTCTGTCCAGGATGACGTACGTTACACCCCTCTGCACGCCCAAGACAAATATAATGGAGTTAATATGTAGCCTACGTTACCCGCAGGGTTCCAAAGAATAAGTGTACCAAATTTGGTGTAGTTGGATTAAATGGTGTAGAGTTGTATAGAGAACAGAAAGACAGATGCCAACTCTGCTTTATACACTACCTGACATTGAAAATGCAACACCAAGAAGGAGTTGGCAGAAAGTGATGAAATTTGGCAAACAGAGAGAGAGACAGCAACGAGCAATAAGTTATCTTGATTGCAACATTATACACCTTGCCACTGAGCAGCTAGAACGTCTGATCAGTAGGTTGTAGGACCACCGCGAACGGCGATACAGGCAGCAACACATCTAGGTACAGACGCAATGAGCGTGCGGATGGTGTCTTGAGGGATGACTGCCTATTCCCTGTCAACCATTTGCCATAGTTCGTCTTCTGAACGTGCCGGTGGCAACGCATGCAAGCGACGTCCAATGACGTCCCAGAAATGTTCGATAGGTGAGAGATCGGGGGAGACAGCTGGCCAGGGAAGCACCTGGGTACACCTTGCAGGGCATGTTGACTGATGCGTGCCGTGTGCGGCCGGGCGTTATCCTGCTGGAAAATGGCATTGGGCATCCCCTGAAGGAAAGGTAGTGTCACCGGCTGCAGCACGTCATCCACGTATCGTTGGGCCGTCATAGTGCCCTGGATACGGACCAGAGGTGACCTGCTATCGTAGGCGATGGCGCCCCAAACCATTATACCGCGTTGTCTCGCGGTATGGCGTTCCACAGATGCGGCCGGATTGGCCCTGTCACCACGTCGGCGCCAGACTCGTACACGGCGACTGTCATTGCTAAAACAGAAGCGTGACTCGTCTGAGAACACCACCCTGTGCCATTCCGTCGTCCACGTGGCTCTATCCCGACACCATTGCAAACGGAGACGTCTGTGCTGTTGGGTCAATGGTAGTCGTCTCAACGGGCGCCATGAGTGCAGGCCGCCAGCGATCAATCGGCGGCTAATGGTCCTGGACGATATGGGAGCATCAAGGGTGTCCTGCAAGGGTGCTGCAAAAGGGCGACAGACGTGACTTGCGGAGCCGCCGATGCTTGCCGGCAGATGCGTCGGTCCACGCGTGCTGACGTCACTCTGGCTGCACCGGAACCCCTCAAACGTGCCACATTCCCTTGGTCAACCATCTGTGTCACAACCGGTGCACCGTGGACGCGTGTAGGTGGGTATCTGCTGAGATTTGACGTATGGACCAACCTGCCCTTCTGAGGCCAATCGTGAAGTCGTCTGTTTGCTGGAACTGTCTTGATTGGCGGCGTCCTGGCATTCTCCGCTACTAGACGTTTCCTCAGAGACACAAAAACAAATTGCAACTGATTTACCTAGCAAACAGAGCGGCGCGAAACTGGCCACTTTTGCAGGTTCCTTCCCTGGTTTTTCACTCGCCGTGCGTGGGTCAGCTGCGCAGTTTGCATCATTTACATATCTCGGTGAGCTGCGTCTACCCAGTAAATTTCATCCAGTTCTGCGCACTCCTTCTGGGTGTTGCATTTTCAATGTCAGGTAAGTGTATGTATAGATTCTTCATATTTAGACTTTTTTTACAAATATTTTTTATTTTGTCTGTACGGTGAATAGAAGCGGAGGTATAGCAATTTTCATAGATCTTGATAATTTTTTTTTATTCGTTTTCAAATCTTTAAATACATTTTTTTTCTCTGATTGTGATTTTGGTAAAATTTTTGCACGATAACAAAATGTACTACATACATTTTTGAATGAAATTTGGTGTATGGCTTTTATATTTGTTTAGGTGGACCTAAACTAGGATATAAGAGTTATCTTGAGAAGAAAACATTTTAGAGATTTTAACGTTGTGGCGTAAAGCAAAATTTCAAAAATTCATGTTTTTCTTGTACATTATTCCCGATATCTCATGAGTGGAAAGGAATATTGCATATCTTTTAGTTCAGGACCTAGCTCATACATTTAGGAGACTATGCAACATTTTAGGCAAATGTTTTTCAGTTATAATGTTTTTCGTTAACGTCATTTTTTTATCTGCATTTTCCAAAATAACTAAAGCCAACAATAACTAAATTTTAGTTTAGTAATTTTCTATTCTATAGGTTTTTCCTTTAAAAAAAGGACTCCGAACGTTGTAAGATACCTTAAGAGTTGAGTCAATGAGACAAATAAATAGGAACCAAAAATATAATTATTTGTACAATTGGCAAATTGAAAGTTTTCTTTAGCAAAATACATGTGACATTACGCTGAAAACTCTAAACTTTTTACAATATATATGAACATGTCTCATCGTCTAAGACCGGTCACACACTGAAGCAGCATGCCACAAAATACTTGACATGCACATGCGTACTCCGTTTCTGTGCAGACAACATGTTTATATGCATGGGTGTATTTCAGCCAATTTAGTGTCGCAGGACTGATGTTGGACCAATTATGGACCCTGGCTTACCTAAAATTGCACGTGATTACATCTTAACCCTCCAAGTGGTTTTATTGGTCAAGAAAGTAAAAATTGGATAGCAGTCATGCAGTGAACGCTGCAGCTGAAAAGGTGGAATCATGCGTATGAACCCCTCTGTTGGCGGGTGGGAGAAAGGTAAACTCAAGTCAACAATAACAAAGATTTAATCATCTAAAAAGGTATGCATGTGCCCTTGCACGAATGTCAAAACAGAAGTCCGTTTAGCTGCATCCAAGACGAGTGGCGCGAGCATTATTCTAGCAGACGAGATAGAATGAAATTTATGCCCTGCGCAAAATCAACACTTTCTTTTTTTTTAACAACCTATTGCAGGAACCCGAACAAGGAAAAAATATCGTTCAGATATAAAGCCGAACTCATGTTCTGATTCAAGCTCATTAGCAGTGTGCAAACGGAAACAGAACTGATGTCCTGATTCGAGTTCATTAGCTGAGCCTAATCATAAAAGTATGTACAAACGATTTTAACGAAATAAATTAAATCAAAATTGCCTTCCAACACCATGTATAATAGTCAAAACAAAAATGTGCAATTATTTTGGAACATGGGGAATAGTTATTTTATGAATAAAATAAGTATTATTAATGGGGAGCTTGGAGACGTTAAAGCTACTTCCCCACCTCAAATGGCTACGCCATTGCCGCATTTTACCTGACTTATGATACAGAAAGTTAACAAACCTGCAAGTTTGTAAAGAACAAGAACCGAGCATCCGAAGGCTATGAAGATAGCAGCACACCTTCCCGTGATCCTCTTCGACCAAGTCATTCTCGCTCGAGCTCTTCAAGGATTGAAATCTGGATCTGGAAACAAAAAAAAATCCCATACAACCATTTTGTTGATTTCGAAAAATTTGTGTTGATTTTGAAAATTTTTTCGTAAGGATGACCTCGTCATCTGACCGAGGTTCAAAATTACGAAGAGTTGTTCTCGGATTGACTATACCTTTGGGATTGATCCCGGACCGCTGCCAATAGCTCGTTGTGTTAATCCAGCGCGAAGTTCACTCAACTTTATCCCCCAGATGAGGCATCAATAATATAGCGGCAATTATATAGAGTGTGTAGTGGTTAGTACAATATACTTGGTGTTGCTGATGTCATCGATTACGCGATATGCTAAAACAAATATATAATGATTTATGCATGTACAGTCACGGAAGAAAAAAGAACCATCCTTCTTCAATCGAGCAATTTTAACAGTAGAGAAAATTCAAAGATGGCGTTCGATAGCAACTAACGTCTTCTATAAATTCGAATGCATAAAATTTGCATAAGGGGACGTCTTCATATTAAATTGAGCACCAACTTCATAATTTCCATTGGAAACACAATTTCAAATCTACTAACAAAATTACCCCGGCGATGCTCGGGTTGAATTGGTTAAATGTTGATTCTATTTCATAGAAAAATGCAAGCATCATTTAAGTGTACAGAAAATTTTTAACATTGTTTTAACTTTTTCGTAGCTTCTACAATTTACTTCGGACGCAAATATGTACGCATAATATATCGATCCATATAATCCATTTCATATTCATCACACTCTCGCTGTAAGACAAACTACAGAAGCTTTTTCTGAGATGACTTCTTTCGATTTTGCGTTTTGGAGTGATTACGAATGCCAATTAAGTTCATTTTCAGTAAAAATGAGGAACTTTCAGCGTAGTCTTGCACTCAGTTTTCCAATCAATATTTATTACTTGTGGTACCCTTGCACCATGGATTTGATGTTTTCGAATTACATTATCATTGTGAGAGGATAGCAAATTAAACTGTTACGGCATTCGTGGTTATTTTATTTTGAAGCACACATTTTTTTCTTGAAAATTCTATTCAGCTGCACGTGGAATAACAGAGCTTGTTTTTAAGACAAATGTCATCACTGTAAACAAAGCAAACTCAATCGATTACACTTTTTATAAAATCACTGCTTTCAATGAATGTTTCACAGGTACCTAAGTTGTATACGAACAGTTTCAACCTCAAGTAAGCAACCTTGACCTTCTGCCACTTAAGACAAAAAATTTCTATTTTCAACAGTCTTAGTTTACATACTTCTTTACTATATTATTCCAAGATCAGCAAAGTCTTATTTAAAATTCGCTTTCCTTCAACAGAAAAATTTAGTTTTAAATCGAATCCTTACGGTACTTTTTTCAATTGAGAGACCCAATTTCTATATGGAAACCATGTACCTATTTAAAATGATAGATGTAGTTACTTGACTATGGAGTACGGCTTTCAATAATACCCATGAAAAACAAATGAGAATAATGTAAATTAAATTTATTTTAATCGTCTTGTAATGAAAATATGTCAAAATTTAGAAATATCTTCGAACTACAACGTATGGCTACCCGTTTTGATTTAACGTAACATTGTTTACAAAAATTAAAACAAATTATTAAAGTTATTAAAACAAACCAGTTTGTTTTAGAATAATTTCATTTAACATCACTTTATTTTATATTATCTTTATCCAATCAGGTAATTTTTTTGAACATTTTATGTTAAAATTTAAATTTTTGAAAACTTTAATAAAGGGGCGGAATAACTTTCCCAGTTTATTCTGCGCATTTTGACACCTCTCTCAGATCTCTACGTGCTGTGATTGAGACGAAGATAGATTTCCAACAGACAAACTATCACACATTAATAGTGTAGATATCAAAATTTAACTTCAGATACCAAATTTCATGTCATTAGGTCTTACCGTTTCGAAGTTACTGGAGATCCTAATGTTAACTCAGTTTCTCAGACTTTTATGGATATCTTCCTAAATATGTAATAAGTCTACACCGCTGATATTTTGTACCATGTTACTGTTAAGCAACGCAAACAAAATCCACCTAATATTTTATTTTTTAAATAGTTTGTAGTGTGCAATAGTAATTAATGTTTGAAAAAATTATAAATTGGAACCTTATTATATTTTGATAGGAATCTATTCAGGACTTCTAATATGGCCATGCAAAATTTCAGCCTATTCTAATAATTAGTTTTAGCGTTACATTAAATATTCTTCATTATGACGATTTTAGGAGGCAGTCAAAACTTTAAAAAGCGTCTGACAAACCTGAGGAATGTTTGAATTTTTGAAAAATGGTTAGAAATTTCATTTGTTTTAATCTAAAATACATTGCCTTTTACCAGTTATGTGTCGTACAAATGAACTCTACTAACAAATGATCAATTGAATGACTCACTTCTATTCACTTTTTGGATGATCGGAATATCAGTTCGATTTTATTAAATAATTGTAAGTAGGTTTTTTGGTTGCATACATATATTGCGTTTTTTTGGTGCACTTTTTACGTCGCTAAAGAAATCTTACAAAAAGTATAAGATGGGTTACCTTCACCTACCATAACTCGCTACTAAAAGTACGCCAAAAACGCGCCAAGGGCCGTTGCCACTATAAAGATTTTTTAAAAATTCTAAGATTTCTTTTCTTGACGACATTAAAAGTGCGCCAAAAAACGCGCCAAGAGCGTTGCCACCAGACGAGGCGCTAGATACATCTGTACCGAAATTGAAGAGGCTTGTTATGGAGCCATTAAGACAGTAAACAGAGTATATATATATATATTACAAACTAAAACAAAGAGAAATCCCAAAATTTTAAAATTCAGAAAATTTCGAAAAAAAATGAAGAAGTGTTGGTGGATCAGGGAGGAGCCTCACCCAGTCAACACAATATGGTGTTTTCTGCGTGTGAGCGGAAGTACACCAAAAGTAGCCCACACACCCCACCAAACACCATAAGAAGAAAGGCAAAATTAGAAAATAAAAATTAGAAAAACAAAAATTAGGAAAACAAAACCAGGGACAACCAAGGACACATACCAAAGACAAGTAAACAAACTTACCCACATTGATTGACCTAAGTTCGACAACAACCCGCCGCAAACTACATGAGGACCGCCAACAAATGCCATTCATAACGCCCAAAAATCAACAGATGAGAAATCGGAATTCCGACGCGGAACTCCGACTCGGAATTCAGAATCGGCTTATCGGAATCGGAAGTTCGAATCCAGATTTTTAATAAATTAATAGACCTATTATAATTAGTAAATCAAATAGAATTGATAGTCAACAGGAAAGTCTCCGAAATAAGCTATTAAATAATATTAGTATTCTTAAATCTTTCAAAAGTAATCTTATAAAAAGAGTGAGGGTATTTATTATTAAGAAGTGTGTTAATGAGATTATTACATTGCAAAAGAAAGTTAGATTTAGAGTTGCAAATTTTATTGAAACGCACCAGTGGACCAGCAATTGTATTATAATAAATTCTTTTTGTTAAATACGATACCATCAAAGGAAAGGAATGACACAGGCCATATGGATCGCAAAAGGGAACAGACTAGTTTATTGAAAACACATCACATATATATACAGAAAGGATAGGATTGCAGCACAACCAATAAGATTCATTAAAATGGACGGACGTCCAAGAAAGCTGTAGAACATTCACACATGCTGCCTGTGAAGAGTGACTCAGCTCTAGCAGCACAAAGAAAGATACAGACTTCTGTGGGTGATTACATTATACAACACTTTTAAAAATATTAGAATCCCAGTACATTAATTTAAAAACCGGAAATTCAAAATCATCTCTCTTATCATAAATATTAATATCAGTTTTATTATTTAAAGTGTATATATTCAAGTCTAGAAAGACTGCTTTATTATTATCTGAATTGGTTTTTAATAAATATAATTCATCTGGGTATATCGATCTCCAAAGGTTAGCAAAATTAGTATCATTAAAAACAATTAAATCATCAATATATCTAAAAGCGGAATTAATTTGAAGGCAAAAAATTTTTTCATAATAATGAAGAAATAAATTAGCAAGAATGGATGAAAAATTGGAACCCTAGGGTTATACCCTTAACTTGAATAAATAAATGCTCACCGTTAAAAATAAAATTATTATAGATACAGAAGTTTACCAAAAATTCCCAATCCTCAAAATCAATAGTAATCAGATTTTTAAAGTCATGATAATAGTAGTTAAGTACATCTTTAAGTTTACCCAGTGGTATGCTAGTAAATAGGTCTTTAAAGTCATAGGTTAGTATATTATTAATAATATTTTTATTTATATAATTTAAAACGTTATTATTATCACTAGTAATCCAAGTGAAACCTCTTCAATAATGGTATTAAGGATAATTTTTAGATATTTACAAAGTAAGATACCGGGTTTAATCACATAAGAATTTGTACCACAGGTAATAAATCGGAATTTCATTGGATTTTTATGAAATTTGGATACAATAGTTATGTAAGGTAAAATAATGTGATGATTAGAAACTTTTAATCTTTTATTTGAAGAAATAATTTTTTTAACAATAGGTATTATATGTAGATTTGCAGAAACTTATAGGTATCAGAATTTTTAAGCTCAGTATCTAGCAAATTTGAGTATAGTTTTTTACAGATAATAGCATAGTTACCTGATGCTTTATCTACCGGTGTTATTATGAATTTATTTTGTAAGTATTTAATAGCTAGCACTATTGCCTTATAGTAATCTGTGTTTTTTCCAAAAAGTGGAAGATTTTCATTTATAAAAATTTTAAAGTCATTGTAAAGTTTCCATTTCCATTCTGTGAAGTGGTAGATTGGGGTATTAAATTTAGTGGAAATCAAAATACAGAAATTATCAATGTCTTCGAGGAAACTTTTAAGTATAAAACTTTTTAATATTATAAATAGGTCTGAATTTAGTACCTTTATACATTAATTCCCTTAATTGTTCAATATCAATAATTCCAAGATTGCCAGTTGCAATATGTCCTAGACTATCATTTAAATAAGGCCTATAATTTATATCGTTGCAAAAGCATTCACATTTATCCCTATATAAATTAACCTTACTGCAAAAATGATTATAATTAAATATTTTTCTACCCAAAGGTATATCATATTTAAAGCATTTTTTTATAGTATGACATTTTATGGGAAAAATATTCATTAAATTATTTATAATTTTATTGAAATTAAATTTATCAAAGATTGGGTGTTTGAATCCTATTTTCATGTAAATTAAATTATCATTACTAATAGTTTTTTTCATATTAATTTTAGAAAGTCGAGCTTTGTAAATATCATGCAGTTAAAGTAGAAAATGAGGATTAAGAGAGTCTAGCGTTGTGAAAAAAATTTTAAATTTGAGACAAGTTCTGTCGCTCAAAGAAAAAATAAAAAATTTTAAGGGTTTAAAGTTAAAACTCCCAATAAAATTTTTTTCTAAAGTTTTTAGATATTTTGTAATGTCTGCAAATTGTTTATTGCTTTCAGAGTTTTTTAATTTTTTATTAATACCGCTACCCCTACAACCTCTATTCGTTTTGATTCTTGATGTGTGGAATAAAGTATATGTGTTACAATTACCTAAATTAACCTTGTGAATTTTGAAACAAATCATTTAAACCATAAGGAGCAAGTGTTTTATATTTTAAGATGCAAATATTTTCTTTAGCCAGTCGTAATTCAGTATTGCTTATATTGTGTCTGCAGCTTTAGCGCGCATACATGGACAGTTCTGCTTTCTGCTTAACTATTTTTTACCCCCAGTATTTTGGCTTTTTACTTGTCTGCTCTTTGATCTTTTGGCATTTTGCTGGTCTGCATTTCTATTATTTTAAGTTTTAATATTTTGTATATCTTGTAAGTTTGATTGTTTTTTTATTATATATATATATACTAGGGGTGTTCAAATGAAAAGGTACGAAACGACACTGTGGGTATAATTGAAGTCTTTATTCAAAAGTAATCACCAGAGGACTGAGCACAACTATCCTACCGTTTCACGAGCCGAAGGATTCCCTGTTCCCAGAATTCCTGTGGCTGTGACAAGAGCCAGTCCTCCACTGTGTCCTTCAGTTCGTCGTCCGGGTTGAAGCGCTTCCCTTTGAGATGTTTTTTAGCGGACAAAACAGATGGAAGTTGTAGGTCGATATGTCCGGGCTGCAGGGCGGATGCTCAAGCTGTTCCCTCTTGAACTTGGCCAGTACACTTTGTGTGACCCTGGAGACGTGTGGACGCGCGTCATCGTGGAGCAGAATCACTCCCTCCGTGAGCAGCCCAGGCCGTTTGCTCTTGATGGACTTGCGTAGGCTACGGAGTGTCTCACCTACCGGTTTAACACCTTCCGCAATCAGAAATCTGATAACACCTCGCTGCTCCTCAATCGTCGAATTTTGCAATGTGAACGCCATGATGTCCTCGCACGCACTGCCGCGTCAATTGGACGGAACACACAACTGCATGCTTCTCTCCTGCGTTATGTGCGGGCGCCCGCGCATGCGCACAACCACGCCGGTACTCGTGCATTCGCTTCCTTAGATGTCTCACTACGTTATCCCAAAGCGGCATATTCAAATTTCAACCGGTTTGGTTTTTACGACGTTTCGTACCTTTTCATTTGAACACTCCTCGTATATATATATATATATATATATATATATATATATATATATATATATATATATATATATATATATATATATATATATATATATATATATATATATGGGGGGTGTCAGATCGGTCTGCGCAGATACGTCATAGTGGAGGAGGGCTACACGCACAGCACAAAATATTAATTAAAAAATTTTTTAGATTACATTTTAAAATTCGGGTTTCGAGGGACATTCAGTCACCTTTAGGACTACCTGTGTGCCGAATTTCATGGCTGTAAGTGCTATAGATTCGTCTGGACACCGCACACACAAATACTTCCTTTTATAATAGTAGATTGAAGGACAACTTCCGTCGCAGGTCAAGTGGTAGCTGGTGACATTCCACGTAGAGGTTGTTAACTGGAGACGTGCGAAATGCACCAGAGCATATCCTCAGAGCAGAGTGATGGGCAGTGTCCAATTTGAGTAAATTGGTCGCATTTGCTGTGTCTCATATGCAATACATCAGTAGTCAATGCGAGACAGGATGACAGCCAGATACACTCGGAGTAATGCTTGCGATCTGCTTGCTCCCCAGGATGTATTCGAGAGTACTTTCAATATATTTAGTATTTTCTCACATTTCTTCCTCGAGTGTAAAATGTGAGGCAGGAAGGTGAATTTTTATCAGATTACTCCGAGGAATTTCATCTCGTTGACTACAGGAATTTGCGACTTCCTGATGTTAATTGAAGAGTCTGGATGCAGACCTCACTTCCGGCAGAAATGAACACAGCAGCTCTTGCTTCAGGACAGCGTATGACCGTTCTGGTCGCACCACTTAACCAAGTTGTTAACAGAGGTCTGAAGTTGTCGTTTCAATAAAGCTATATCCGATCCCTGGCAGGATATCTGCAAGTCATCAACATATAATGTTCCTTGAATTTATGGCTGGAAAATATGAATAATGCTACTGAAATGAAGGATAAAAAGAGTGACACTTAAAATACTCCCCTGAGGGACTCCCTCAGCTTGAATAAAAGTATTGGAAAAAGTTTGTCCAATGCGGACTCTTAAATTGCGAGTTCGTAAAAAATTTTGAATAAAAAGGGAAGATTTCCTCTTAAACCAAAATCGAACATACGTCGGAGAATACCGTGTCGCCACGTACGGTCATATGCCTTCTTTATGTCGAAGAAGGTGGAGACAAAATGATTCCTCCGCACAATAGCATTTCGGATTTGTGTCTCCAGGTGCATGATGCTATCTAGTGGATCTTCCTTTCCGGAAGCCACTCTGTTGTGGAGGGATGCAGTTATTCTTCTCAAGTACGGATATGAGTCGGGCATTGACCATACGTTCTAAGGTCTTGCACAGGCAGCTCGTCAAGGCAATTGGACAATAGCTCAGAGGGTCTTTCCGGGTTTCAAGGTGGGAATCACCACGCTTTTATTCCATGGAGTAGGAAATTTCTATGCTCTTTCCAGATGCGATTGAAGAGGACAAGGATGTTTTGTAATGAATCTGGTGGCAGGTGGCGAAGCATCTGGTATGAAATTTCATCTGGTGTTATGAGCCTTCGATAGCGCCGTCTCCAACTCCAACATCGTGAGCTCGCAGTTATAAGGGAGGGCGCGTGTGCTTTTGAAATGAATCGGTGTTCTCGCAGCTCTACTCTTTGTCGCTTGAAAAGCTGAGCTATAAGAGTCGGAGCTGGACACACTAGCAAAAGCCTATCCGATGACTTTGGTGATGCCAAGAGGAGTAGAGTAGACAGCAGCACCGGTTTCTAGTATGGGGATGGCAAAGTCCCGATACAGACCGTTGGCTGCTTTCACTTTCCTCCACAACTGAATGCTGGATGTTGACGATGTGATAGAAGAGACGTATCTAGTCCAAGAATCCCCTGGGTCTGACGTCTCACCTTAAGCGACTAAATTGGTAGTAGTGTACTGACTTGCTCAAAATTTTAATTACCATCACAAGGAATACTCCTTTTTTTGGTTCAAACCATTTTAATGAACTCACAGACACAGTACAAACACGACACACAACATAAATAGAAAAGGTAGTATATATCAAAAACGAAACATCTCACACAGTCTCGATCACTCTCCAAAAAACACAACCCACACGTCTCTCGCCACACTCGTTCTCAACTCTTTCCTTTCTCAAAGTCCTTCTGGGCATGCGCAAGAGCGCCATCTATCTTAGTCTGAAGTCTTTACAGACTTATAAACTCCTCCCCACAAGGAGGAAACTTTTCTCGAAGAATGAGGGAAAAGTTTTGATGACTCCACTGCCTGAAAAAGTCTCCAGATAGGTGCAGTCATTGGAAAAGTTCAAGAGTTCAAGTACACAAAATACACTGCACATGTACCAGATTATAGCAATCAGTGCCTTGAACTCAAAAATATTATACAAAAAATTATATACTCATTAAAAATTTAGGAAAACAATTTACACTAATGATAAGAAAAATTTAAAATTTTCACACATAATACAAATATCAAAATAAACAATAAACTTACTAATATAAAATAAAAGGATATGAGGTTTATGGGATGCGACTTAATGAATCAGCATTTTGATGCTGTTTCCCCCTCTTATGGACAACCTCATAATTGAATGGCTGCAGGATCAAAGCCCAACGTAAAAGTCTAGGGTTGGTTCCCGTATTTTTGTCCAGCCAAACAAGGGGATTATGGTCCGTCTGGATGATGAACTTCTGGTGTCCATCCAAATAACATCGCA
The DNA here is from genome assembly GCA_933210815.1 of Meta bourneti. NCBI lineage: Eukaryota > Metazoa > Arthropoda > Arachnida > Araneae > Tetragnathidae > Meta > Meta bourneti. The sequence goes on along the minus strand of OW119932.1, from coordinate 56,967,768 downwards.
GCTTTTGGATGGCGAACACGATAGCTGCGCACTCTCTCTCGATGGTACTGTACTTTTGTTCTGCATTTGAGAACTTCCGACTCAAGTACATGACAGGATGTTCCTCACCAATGTCATTAATTTGGGACAAAACGATGCCAATCCCAAGATTTGACGCGTCACATTGGACGAGAAACTGTCTCGAGAAATCTGGACTGTACAACACCGGATTCTCCGACAACCGTTTCTTTAAATTGTCAAACGCCTCTTGACAAGCATCAGTCCATATGACAGCAGCACGACGATTTTTTCCTTTCAGCAGATCTGTAATTGGTGCTGAGAGGACTGAAAAGTCAGGAATGTATTTTCGATAATACCCCGCAAGTCCTAAGAAAGATCGGATCTGCGTCTTAGTCGCAGGGGTCGGAAAGTCCTTTACAGTTTGGATCTTCAATTCTCCAGGTGTTCTCTGGCCCTGACCAACCAAGTGCCCAAGATACTTTACGTACGCACGAGCAAACTGGCACTTAGAAGGCTTGATGTGCAGATGAGCTGCATTCATCTTTTCTAAGACGGTTTTCAAATGTTGTAAATGATCTTCCCAACTTAGGGAATAGATGGCTACATCATCCAAGTAAGGGCATGCAAATTCTCCACAGTCTTTCAACAGTTCGGCCATCAAACGACTAAAGTCATAAGGGGCATTTTTCAAACCGAATGGCAATCTCAACGGTCGAAATGTCCCAAAACTGGTTACAAAAGCTGAATATCTTTGGGCTCGTTTACTCAGAGGTATTTGCCAATAACCTCGGGTCAAATCTAGAACGGTGATATACTTGGCAGCTGACACTTTTTCAACAAGCTGCTCAATGTTTGGCAGAGGAAAGTACTGGGTTCTAGTGACCTTGTTGAGTCTTCGATAGTCGATGCACGGTCTTGCATCCTTTCCTGGTACTTCTACCAGAATAAGAGGAGAAGTAAAATCAGATTCTCCTGGCTCAATGACTTTGAGCGACAGCATCTTCTCCACTTCCATCTTCAAAATTTCTGTTTGGCGTGGAGACATCTTGTAAGGTTTGGCACAGATGGGCCTCTCAGATTCAAGCTCAATGTCATGTTCAGTAAGATCAGTACACCCCGGCTGGTTTGAGAATGAGCTAGAGTATTTTGATAGCAACTCTCTCAGCTGCTCCTTCTGATCTTCTGTCAAGCGACCATTTTGTTCTATGTCTTGCCAAATTTGTGTCATTTCCGAGACTTCAGGCTTCTGCTCGAGACTTGGAATGTCCTCCTCGTTGTCACAGTTCCTAATCTCTTTTAGACAGATTAAATTCACATTTTCGGGTCTCTGGAAATATGGCTTGAGCATGTTCACATGGGATTTGTCTTTTTCTGGAAACTGCACAATGTAGTTGGTTTCGGAAAGCTGTTTAACGACTTTCCCTGGGCCGATCCAATGAACTGCCATTTTGTTAGGCCTAGATGTAGCGACAACCAGCACAAGGTCGCCTTCACAAAATTTACGCTTCACAGCCTTGCGATCATACCATAGTTTTTGTTTGTCTTTGGCGTTCTCCATGTTTTGGACGGCTAATTCTTGACACCTTTTCATGCGGTTTAGTAGCTTGAAGACATATGATACTACGCTAGTCTTCTCTTCCTCGCTTTCCGTCAAGTTCTCGTACAGTAGAGTCATGGGAGTCCTCAAATTCTGTCCATGAACCAGCTCAGCTGGAGTATATCCAGTACTGTCATGAGTAACAACTCGTAGAGCAAACAGGGCATGAGGCAAGATTTTCTCCCAATCAGGTCCTGACTCCAGACACAGGACTCGAAGAATTCTCTTCAAAGTTCTATGTAGTCTCTCCACAGGATTGCTCTGGGGATGATGTACGGAACTTCGCACTACTTTAACTCCAAATTTCTCCAGGAATTCCGTTGTGAGTGCACTTGTAAACGACGTTCCTTGATCGCTTTGCAGCTCCCTCGGGAAACCCATCCGACTAAAGATTTGCAGGAAACTATCGACCACGGTTGAAGAACTAAGATTTGGGACAGGAACTGCATCGGGATATTTGGAAGACATGCAAATTGCAGTGATGAGATACCGGTTTCCAGATGGTGTAGTAGGTAAAGGACCACAAGCATCCACATTAATCTTTGTGAAGATCTCCGAGATGACAGGAACGATCTTCATGGGTGCCTTCTTCTTATCCCGAGGTTTCCCGACTCGCTGACATTGGTCACAAGATCTGACAAATTCTTCAACATCTTTGTAACAATTCGGCCAAAAAAAAGTTTTAAAAAGAGCATCTTTAGTCTTGGTCACTCCTAAGTGAGCCGCTGTTCCTTCATGAGACAGTTTCTTTAATTGGTCCCGAAACTTCTCTGGAACAATCAGCAGTTTTCTCTGCGTACCATCCTTGTCACTTTTCAGATAGAACAGCATTTGATTAACGACTGCATACTTGGATTCTTTTTCTAACTCCTTCTCAGCTTCTAGGAAAAGTGGTTTCAACTCTTTACTCCTGCGCTGCTCTTCGACAAAATCATTCCGTGAGGCTTTAATCAGATCTGGAAGTGAGGCTTCTTCCGCCATAGGCAATACCTCTCCGTCTTCCTCTGTTAACACGGTACTGTCATTCTCTTCTCCAGGACTCGACTCAACTGGATACTCTTCAACTTCGGCTGTCAAAAGACTTTTCTGAGCTCTCGTCTGAACTGCATTAATAACTTGGATCTCCAGCTCCTTATCTTTTTTCATACTCTCGATCAGAGCAACGGTTTTGTTACTTAGTAGGTAATGCTCTTGATCCAGAAAACTGTCTCTTACAGCAGCTTTCGTAAGGACATGTCCCAATTCGCAGTTCAAATCAACTTCTGCAATGGGCAAGCAGACCGGGCTGTCTACTAATGGAGAAGCGAGCCACACATGCTCACCTGTGTACATATGTGGTTTGATAAATTTTCTGGGAATAAGATCGATGCTGGCACCAGTATCTCTCAAGATAGACATTTGGGCTCCATTTACTGTCCCAGCACTAGTATAAGGAGACATCAACTCAGGCACGTGTCTTCCAAAGACTTCATTGGCAGCTACTACTTCAGATCTCTTGAGCTTCGGGCATTGGGGTCTCAGATGTGATAACGAACCGCATTCATAGCATCGGAGCTGTCTTCTCTTTTCAAACTCTCTTTCACGGTTTTCGTTGCTTGCGGGTTCGGTTTTGACCGGATGTTTGTTCTTGTCATCCTTGAATGGTACTTTGGGTCTACTTCCACTAAAATGTCCCTTTGAACCTTGATAGCCATACTTCTTTGGAAATTCCTTCTTCCTGAAACTCTGCCTGATGGTTTCGTACTCCTCGATCACTTCTGCCAATTCAAAAGGTGTCTTCAACTTCATCCATTTGTCAAGAAAATGCTCCTTGATTTGATCTGGTACACGATACTTCAATTGCTCGGCAACGATTAAATCTTTTAGTTGCTGAAAGGTTTCAATTTCCAATTCAGCAAGCCATTCAGTGAAGTAGCTGTACAGTTCATGAGCATAATTTCTCCATGTTTTCTCTGCTGTTTTCTGATGTCTGTAGAAACACTGTTTCAATTTTTCAGCGTTCATTTTGTATCGTTTCAGAATGAGATCTTTCACAACATCATAATTGTTGGCCACTTCAGGAGGTTCTCGGGCAAGCATGTTAGATAACTCGGCTGGCAAAACGGCCAGCAAATAAGCCACCCAGTCCTCCTTCGGCACTCGAGCCATCTCTGCTTTCCTCTCGAAATTGATCAAATACAATCCCATTTCATCCCCTTTTTCGTCAAATTTGGGAGTGATTTGGGTAAGTTGGATTTTTCTGTTTCTATCCGCCCCATTTTCAGATTCCTCTTCAGACCGGCGAAATTCCTTCTGAGCCATTTCTAGTTTTTTAATTTCGAGTTCATGTTGTCTGACCCTTTCCCGCTCTTGTCGTTCTTCTTCTTGCCTAGCTAATTCTTCCTCTTCCAGTCTATCTTTTATGACTCGTTCCATGATTATCGTTACCTCCTCCCGATCGAAATTTGGGCTTTTTAAAATTATTTGTTTAATATCCGCAACCTTGCACGAAGTTGGTACCTTCTCACCAATTTCTTCCGCAACAGCAATTAAGTCCTGCTTTCTACCAATTGCAAGAAATGCCATGATTAAGGGCCAGGGGAAACACTATCAAAAACCTCTATTAAGGTATTAAATTCCAACAGAATTCACAAGACTTTATCAAAGAATTAAATTCGCTAATTCTACGTTACAACTTTCTTACCGAACAACCAAAAATCAATAGAAATAATTTTCGAACACATAAACAAATTAAAATTTTCATTCATTAAAACAATATCTTTTTTTAAAGATGTTTTCAAATTGAGAAGAAAATAAACAGTTAAAGAAAAGTTCAACTAAAGAACAGCTGTTTTGAAAATAATACTACAATTAAAATACAATTCAGAATATAAACTCAACTTTCCTGTCTAATCAAGAAAAGGTATTTTCAGTTCAAAAGAATTCCCTTTTCTCTATGAACAATTGATTCACACTCAGAAGCATAAATGCACACACAAAAATATAAAACAGAATATCATTCTTTTCCTTTTCTTTTTTTTTTTCGTCAACAAACACAGGAAGTGAATAATTCAAATCCACACTTTCGGATTTTTTTTTTTCGAGTTCTTTTTCTGAACACAAAATGGTCTCACATTTGCCAAATTAGTTACACAAAGCAATTTCAAATTACTAACAAAAATTTCCTTAAGTACACAAGTTAGACATTCAAAATTCCGCAAAATAAATAAACAATTCTAAGGGGTTTCTTAGTTATTTAAATGAGCAACAAATGAAAATGACAATTTCAAAACACTCCAAAACTCTTTTAAATGAATTTCCGATTCATTCAGAAATATAACAAAATATTTTCCAAAGCAAAATAACCCAAGACGCACTAAATATTGAAAATTCTAGGCATTTGGTGCTGTTGACAACACTCATCAAAAAGAATTATACTTGTAATTCAAACTATATACTTCTACACCAAATTTGTAATTCTATTTTGAATCATACAACAGAATCAAATCAAATTTTAACAACACTTCAATTGTCATCAGATAGCATCATACAAAAGAACACAAAACAAACTAGGCTATCTCAATTTAAAATTTTAAAATAATTCTCTTTTCTCAGAAAACAAAACTCAAACTGACCATTTGAATAGTTCTAATTCTAACCATTCAGAACAGAAAATTCTTTTTTTATATATACCACATGAGTGTCCTAAATTTTCTTTTTTTACAATCAAACAAAATTTTAACTATATCAGTCTAGCTAAAATAAGAATAGTTTTGCAAATCAACAGAATAAATTTGCCTTTCAAAATCAGACAAAATTTTAACTATATCAACCTAGTTAAAATAAGAACACTTTTTCAAAATTACCACTCAATTTTACCAAACAAAATTTTAACTATATCAGCCTAGTTAAAATAAGAACACTTGCAAAATTGCAACTACCTTTCACCAAACAAAATTTTAACTATATCAGCCTAGTTAAAATAAGAACACTTTTGCATATTACAACTGCCTTTTACAAAACAAAACTGCATGAAACCAAAACAACGATTCTTCAATGAACCAAAACTCAACATGCAAAACTTTACAAATTACAATTAAAAAGGCACTGTTGCTAATGAAATCTGGTACTCACCCAATAATTTGCACTGGAGATATCCGTAACACCAGGATCGTATCCAAACGGCTGCCACCATTTCTTCGTCGTCTGTACTGACTTGCTCAAAATTTTAATTACCATCACAAGGAATACTCCTTTTTTTGGTTCAAACCATTTTAATGAACTCACAGACACAGTACAAACACGACACACAACATAAATAGAAAAGGTAGTATATATCAAAAACGAAACATCTCACACAGTCTCGATCACTCTCCAAAAAACACAACCCACACGTCTCTCGCCACACTCGTTCTCAACTCTTTCCTTTCTCAAAGTCCTTCTGGGCATGCGCAAGAGCGCCATCTATCTTAGTCTGAAGTCTTTACAGTAGTTTATAGCAGATCGTCAACGTTAAAAAACTACCAGTCTTTTTTTATCTGCTTCTTAATACTTGGAATTTGTTTCCTATAGTTACTTTTTGGAGAGAGTAAAGTATAGCTAATTATATCAAAAATAATTTAATAGTATAAACTTACATATATGGCTCCCGACATGTCAAACGAAAAAGCATAGTCCTCAAAAGTTTTTTATGTTCTAACACTTGAACCGATCACACGAGAGCGTCTGCTTTCGCCTTCCGAAGAAAGTACATCTCGAAGCGCAACAGATTTGTGCTCCTCGCCGGCGCCGAATAATATAAACACAGTCCGCTGGCGACGATGTAGTATCAACTCCGAAAGGCTTCTCAGCAAAAAGTCTGGTCAGGTTGCGACATAGTTGGGTATCTCCGGAATATTCCATAACTTCCTTTGTTTTTTGTAAGCAAATTGGTTCCACCATGGTTTGCAAAGTCTGTGTGGCTTAGAGGAACTCTTTGGAATGGTCACGTTGGCAGTTTCAATAACATCGGTGGCATTTTTCACTGCCTCGTTTATATCATCACATCTGACCATTGCTTCCGTAATCTCTGCAAGTTGTGAGAATGCACAACCCAATTCGCTCGATGGTAGGTGGACATTGTCTCACTCTACTGCTACTGACATGCGAGAGAACAAGGGGAAGTGATCACTATTGGGTAAATCACTCCCAATTGCAAAACTCGATAACGGAATAAGAGAACAAATGGACAAGTCTAGTGAATGGAATGTCCGAGTGGGTTCATGAAAGTATGTTTTCAAGTTAGGTAATCAACTTGATAATCTCATTTTAATCAAGATGTTCTGTTGAGATAAAATCAAAGTTTCTGAAGAAATTTCACTAAGGGTTCAAGAACGATTGAACTTACATTTTTAACATTGACAATGCTTATAAGTGTATATATATGATTTTATATGTGTATGCATGTATTTACATGGTTTGAGTGTGATAATTTCTATTTTTAAAATTATTATAGCCCTGAAAAAGGCCATTTTTATGTGATGGCCTTGAAAAGGGCTCTTTTTTATATGATGGCCCTGAAAAGGGCCGTTTTTTATATTATATGATGGCCCTGAAAAGGGCCGTTTTTTATATTATATTCATCTCTTTGTGGGTCCGGGTTGGTCGACCCTTTTCTTCCTTTTGTTCTATTATGTATTTATTGTTATTTTTACGTATTTATTGTATTTACTGTTCTTATCCTTGAGTTTGATTCTTGTCACTTTTTGTTGACGTTGTTTGTCCATTCTATACTTTGATTGTAATATTTTCTTTTGTAACTTGCATTTTATTTGTTTTCATGTTTTACGCCACGTCCCATCTTATTCACCGAGAACTGCTGCACGCCACCACGAACATTTGCTCCTGCAATTGTGGGGGCCTTGTTGGAGTCGATTTCTTATCTTCAGTGGACTGTATTTGCAGCTTGCCTTGGTGCTTTTATTGATGTGGTTTTTGTTGTTTGTGTTTATTCTTTTGTCGTTGTTTTAATGATGTTCAATCGTACCACACTTGTCGCCTGCACTATGTCAAACTTTGTATTGTTTTGTCTCAATTTAACAACCTTTCCCCGCCTTCCCTTGCCGGGGCTCGAAACCTTGTGGTGAGCCGGGTAGGGCGTGGGTCATAAATAAATAAATATTATATGATGGCCCTGAAAAGGGCCGTTTTTTATGATGGCCATTAATAGTTAAAGTTAGATACATAAGTTAATATTAATGAAAACAACTGTATTTGCTTTTAGAAAGTTTTTTCTTGATTCTTTGGAACAGTTTTTTCAGTTTGCGTCCATTTCTATTTCTTGATGGAGATGTTAAGTTTGCTCTGGACAGAAAAATCGATTCACATCTAACGGCTTCAACGTTGGTATTATGTCTCTCACCATCTTCATTTTCTTCTTCAATGCATTTCAAGCTAGGAACATACTGCATTTTTGTCCTTCCGATTGCTCCATTTCAAGCGATGTCGAAGGTAAAAGAGCCAGTTGTTCAAGAAGAAATCCGGGCCAGGTATGACTTCATCACCTTCAGCGGTCCACAAATGTTTCAGCTCTTTTCTTCTATGCCTATGCAGGCCTCCTATTCCAAGCACAGGTGTGCTCTTTCTTGGCTGAATATGTTGCGCAATTTTTGTACCTGGTTTAGCTAATGCATTCAGAGAATTTCCACTTGCAAATCTATCAAATCTGTATGCCGTGAGCGATAAAATAAAAGCTACATAACCGATAAGCTCAAAAAGTCTCCAAATCCAAGGACATGAAAATAACCATCCAATAACCGCAGATGTACCCATATTTAACTCAGGAAGTCGCATCGTTTCAGAAAGTCGCATAAGAAATCGTAATATTTGCTATTCACAAGAAAATGAATTGTTTGTCTGATCTGATTTGTAACACTGGTTAAGAGATGAAGCATTGTTATGGGTGTGCATATTGTTATATCTTTTCATTATTCTGCAGTTAAGTTCCCAACAGTGCTAGGCTTTCATTTTTAAAGATACTTAAGAAACAATAAAAACAAGATAACAATTGATGTTTGAATTCAATAGTTGGTTGATATTGGAAATGAAACATCGATTCAATCTCATCAAGTTTAAACATTTCCGAAAATAATCTTCAAAAATATAATATCGGTGTCGTGTATGGTACTCATACAAGGTACTGATAGGGCTTCTCATAGAGCTGAAAAATTGGTTAGGAGCCGGGGATAATATAAAAAGGGGTGCACCTGGTTTTATTGTAGAAGGAATTCTTCGCATAGACAATCAATTTTAGATTACGAAACATGAAACCTGAGCTTTGAACCATTTTTCAAACACGCCAACTGCCCTTACAAGAAAAATAGATTAAAGTCTAGTTGACGGTGTGGCCTAGGGCTTGGCATTAGTTTGGCGATTGTATGAGTGATACACTCTAAATTTTGATCAGCCCGCTGTTCTCTTACTATGCGGGTTAACAGAATGTAGGTTGGGTACCACCTCTTTCCAACTTGGCGACAAAAAATTGAAGCCAAATTGCTATAAAAAATGCTACTATAAATCTGTTTATAAAAGCAAAATACATTTTTTGTGTTTGATAGTGCTTATAGTCGATAAATCCGGTTTCAACTCGTCCTAAATAAGGCTTTCAATAAAGCAGGGATGACAGACGTGTTATTACCAAGGGCTACATGGATTCACTGTGACTTATAGAAAGCCGTCACAAAACATGAAGCTATCTGTCATATATTATCTATATTATTTTTATTTTTTATACATATTTATATTTATTATATATATTATTTATGTTTTATGCTTATTATTTATATTGTTACAAAACGAAAAAGACAGTAACAAGTAAATGACGAATTCAATTTGATGAGTGACATTGGATTGGTTTAACAATCGATTTTTGTAGTAGCCAAGCGCAAAATTTATTCTAAACTAGCAGAATTACTCGGCGTTACTCGGGTTTAATTGGTTAACTAACTTCCGCTTTCGTTAATATAAATTGTAATTTCTATTCATCCCATGTAACAACTACCACACTCTAATAAAGGTACATAATTGTTACATGTACACAAATGTAAATAAATGTCATATTTGACATTTTACATTTTTGTAGAATTTAAAATTTTAGTAAGAAGTCTCTAGGGTGCCAGTTACCTAGAATGCATAGAATAGTTCAGAGTATGCATAGAAATGCCTCACATGAATGTAAACACTTTATTCTTATTTATATAGATTTTCATTAATCAAGCAGTTTCTATTTTTCGATTTGTTAATATTCATAATTGAAAAGTTTGTTCACTGATATATACAATCTTGTCCACAAGTTAAGCATAATTCGTAAAATGCGAAAAAATCGGAGTAAATATGGATATATACAATAGTTCAAAATCACTTGTGGAGAATCGTGGGACGAAGGTAAAACATTGTGTATATGCAAAACAGTTCAGTCGACGTCCGCAAAATACCGGAGCACGTCGGAACGAGTATAAAACGGCCTCGAGCGACATGGCCAGTTTCGACAGAACTTTTGCAATTGTTGTGGTACGGAGCGTTGTTAACAATCAATAAGGACAAAAGATGTCACAAAGATGCCAACTGGACATATTTGTGTAGGGACGAATTATTGGAATGCTGGAATCCGGTCGATCCCAAACCGAAGCGCCTCGAATTCTGAATATGCCTCAGTGTGTGAGCTCCAGAGTGTGACAGAGGTTTCAAACCACTGGAGATGTTACCCGACCAGTAACAGGTCGGCCAAGGATAACAATTGCTCGGTAAGACCGATATTTGGCGATAACTGTGCGACATCAGAAGAACCGTTATGCCAGACAAATGGGTTCAGCCCTGACAGCCGCCACATGAGTCATACTTTGATGGCAACTCTCTTGGCGCACTTGTTATGTCGCCAAGGAAAGAATTCTTAAAAAACCTTTTTAAACGGAAAATATAAAGCTTTAGTGGAAAGTAATTAACTGGAAAAATACAAAACTTTGGATAAAACATGTTTTTCTATCGGAAAATAATTAGCGTAAATAGTTGGAAATAATGGCTAAAATATATTTTTATTTTTTAAACTGTTTTAAACTCCCCCAATCTAAATCTCTAAGAACTTGGTTAAAGTAATCAATTTTTGAATCTTAACACGAATTTTCAAACAAATAACTTACTCAAACACATAACGGGAATAGAATAACCCTAATAAAGATGAGTTGCCTTCACTGCCATAACCCGCTACTAAAAGTGCGCCAAGAGCGTTGCCACTCAACGAGGCGTATAATACAGCTGTACCCATGATTGTTTTGTTTTTCTATCATTCATGGGTCTTTTTCTCTTATATGTGCTTTTACTGTAACAATAAAATTTACTTTTTGTACTCTGTAGTGCAGGTTTAGAGTTTAATGATTTGTAATGAAATTTGAATCCAAATTTAAAAATCTTACTACTTTATGCTTTCATGAATTGTTCTGACACCATCTAAAATAATCCCAAACAATTAAGAAATTGCATATAACTTTAATTCTTAACTAGTCTTTCATATTTCTTAGAAATATCAATTCCAAGGATAAGACACCGAAGAAAGTAAAAGATGCAGAAGTGTATATACAAGTATTGCTGTTTAAATTTGTCAAACAAAACACTAAAACAATATTTCACTTCTGTTTTCAGATAATTGAGATAATTGATCAATACATGTCATATTGAGGGTGTAGACCCAAGACGAATACAATGAAAGATACAAAATGAGAACTAGATGTCAATTGATTAAAAAACACTGAAAAATGTCATCGTGCATATTGTCATTTGCAACCTAAAGATTATTCTTGTCTCAATCAATTTCCATTTCGTATTTCATGCAATATACCATTGAATATCGGAACATTTATTTTCTGATGTTGAAATCACACAAGTTAGAATTATTTTGTGACAAGATACAGAATGAAAAGTTAAAAAATCCTTACAAATCTGGTTGGACCAAGCCTAAGTGCCTAATAGGAAATATGGCCCATGTCCGAAATGCTCGTAATTAGTGCTTTGAACATTGAGTAAGCACTAATAAAACACGGGAAAATATTTCTTATCCACAAAACACTCAAATTGCATAGAACAAACTGCTTATCTATTGGGTTGGTGCAAAAGTTCGTCCCGTTTTTGGCATTAGATGGAACTGCATCGCAAAACCCAAGTCTTATCTACTACACACGTGTAGTTTTGAGGTTGTTTGAAAGAAGGAATTTCAGCGAGTATTTGGGAAAAAATTTGTGTTATTTGGTTGAGTTTTTTAAATTTTGTTAAGCATTAAAAATGGCAGAAAATCAGGAACATTTTCGACTTACTATGCTTTTATATTTCCGAAAAGGAAAGAATGCTTCGCAGAATCAAAAGAAGATATGTGTTGGGTAGGGTGAGTGGTGCCGTTGACGATTCCACGTACCGCAAGTGGTTCAAAAAGTATCGTCACCTGGATCAGTTCTTTAGCAGAAACCTCAGAACTTCTATGAGCGCGGGATTATGCAGCAGAGATGGAGAAAGGCCATCGAACAGAACGGCACATACTATATTGAATAAATGTATTTTTAATAGTAAACTAAATTTTTCTACAATTTTTGTCCAAAAAACAGAACGAACTCTTGCATTAATTTAATATATTTATACAGAATATCCATTGGTGTTTCGTTGCAAATCAGCGTGAGGAAAATCGCAGATGTACGGAAACGTCTCGGTTCATGCGCCAAAACTGTCATTTAAATCCAAAGAATTTCCTCGAACTAGTAAATACTGAGGAATTCTTGAATTATATCGTTACTACGCCAGACACCAATCTGCAAAATTGAGGTTTCTACAAAAACGCGTTGAAAGTTTTAATGCTTCATGAAAATCAATCGAGTTACGACTCAAAGATTCTTTTCTCATGAAAATCGGCATTTCCACTAAGAATCAAGATGATTCGTGGCTTTGTACTAGCATAAAACATGAAATGGTGACTCGAAAAATGCAGTTAGGTGAAAATCGCCAAAATGCAGATTGGTGTGCCTTTGGCGTGGTGATAACGATATATCCGCCATGTCCAAAGGAAACGTAAGCAGAAAATGATATCACCGAGCATACAAACGACGCGGAGAGGAGAATATCTTCGATCAGTAAATGGAGTATACACGATCGAATCGTTTCAGTTGAATCGAAACATCGGCGTTAAGCTCCGCCCAATCGAGTTTCAAGGCGAAATGATCGAGAAATGTTGCAGTTGAATCTGGCCTTAAGGCGTCAATCCGCACTTGGATTTTCAACGGCAAGCTCTGAATTCGTGTAACGATGCATACAGTTGAAAATCCGAGATGGGAATGACGCCTTACGCCACAGAAACGATGCTGTCGACTGTCAAACAGTACCCTCCACCACTTAGAGGCGGCATTTCCGGACACACATTCTTTGGCAACAATGTTTATTTTGGACCCCTCTACAATTTGGCCAGATATTCTCTCAATACCCCGTATAGCAGAAAATCTTGTTTGATCAGTAAAAATTCTCGAAGGTTGAGCTCTGGTGTCATGAAATTTACACAGTTCATTTTGTCTGAAATTTATAGGTCAACGCCACTATTTTCAGCTCATTATATTTCCATTCACTACGATAATCTATATTTCGTAAGATACCAATTTTTAATCAAACTCGAATCAACACAAAACGTCAAGAGCCGAGAGATCTATGTGGAAACAGCACAAGCACATGAAGCGGACAAAATTAAAAAAAGGTTGTTCGACGACGCAAAGAAACTTCTGCTGAAACACGCGCGACTTGGTGTTCGTCTGAAGTGGCAAAAACTTTCGAGCGAAGCAGGGTAGTAAAGCTAGTATAGTATAGCTTTACTACCCTGCTTCGCTCCACAGGTATAGAAGTCATCATAATTTCTACATTGACGAATGGCAGCAAAAGAGCGTTTCAGTCAGATCGGTCCATGAATATAAAATATAAGATTGAGCATTGCTATTGAGAGGAGCTTCAAAACGTGTGATCAACATGTCGACTAGTAGTCACGTGACTGCTCTGAGAAAAATTTACTTGGTTGTCCGATTTGGTATCTTTCTCCTCGTTAGGCGATGTAACATAAGACAGGGTCGGTATGTGAATGCGCATTCCTTTAGCGTGGCGACATAAGTGATGAAATCGCTAAAGTCTAACTACTATCAGATGATGAATCAATGGCCAATCAGATTATGAATCAATCGATGGGCATCTTCTCCCGTCCCGTGATCCAATCAGGTGATGAATGTTAGGTTCCACCAAGCATTCCAAGCGTCACGTTACTACTAGTTTGGGTCACATGATCTTGGGCACATAAAAAGGTTACCATTGCTCACTCTAGAAAAGACAGGTTTTGTTTTGTTTTGGTGACGTGGCGTTTAATCAAATTTACGTCAACCAATGAAGTACACAGGTGTTCAAAATTAAGAGAATTTTCACTTTTAGGCGATTATCTCCAGAACTACTGGGTATATTTTTATGAAATTGGTTATGTACATAGGTTGAAATAATACAAAAAAATAACCATACAACAGTTATAGTACACACGCATGATTGTACGTAAGATTCATCAGCGCAGGAAGGTTTAAATCAGAGGTTACAATATCGACACAAAAATGGGTTAATAGGAGGTATGGTCCCCTCTTACAGTTATAGAGCTCTCACAACGTGAATTCATACTGGAAATGAGGCAGTTTATGCGCCCCTGTGGCAGTCGGTCCCACTCCTCCAGCAACGCTGTTTTCAGGTCCTTGATGGTTCTGGGAGGGGAAGGCGAGTTGCAATTGCCCTCTCAAGAACGTCCCAGATATGTTCTATAGGGTTTAGATCTGAAGATCTGGATGGCCAATCCATCCGGTGAATATCCTCACTTTCTAGATATTCGTTGATCAGATTTGCTCTGTGTGGACGAGCGTTGTCCATAAAAATGAAATCAGAGCCAACTACACTCCTGAAAAGGCGAACATAAGGATCCAAGATCCTATCCCTATATCCCACAACACTCACAGAGCTCTCTCAAAGACATGGAGGTCTGTGCGCCCATCCAACATGATGCCTGCCCAGACCATCAAACTATCGCTGCTATAGTGGTCTCTTTCTCGATTGTTGGAGGACAGTTAGCGCGTTCCTGGTTCTCTCCAGATGAACGTACGTCGAGAATCAGTGTTTAGGCTGAACCGGGACTCATCAGTGAATAGAACGGTCCCCTGGATCACTGGTCCAAAGTCGATGTTCTCTGCACCATGCTAAACGGGCTCTCCAGTGCGCAGAAGTGAGCGGGATGCAAACAGTATGCCTTCTTGCAAACAGACCTCTCTTATGTAGCCTTCTGGAAACAGCAACCCTTGAAACTCGGTTTTCTGTGGTCGCATGAAGTTCACGAGAGCTGAGAAGCTGTTGCACTCCTCTTACGCCTCGCTGTAATGGACAAATATCGATCTTCATTGGCCGTCGTGGCTATTGGACGACCTTACCCAGGCTCTACAAATCCGGTATCCTTAAACTGTTTCCATCAGTTGGACACGGCGCTGGACGTTACATTCAAGTCTCCAGCAATCTGCACTTGAGACTGCCCTGCTTCCAGTCTGACGATTCTCCACCTCGTTCCATCATCCAAACTTTGGTGGTTACTCATTTTAACTGTTTGCTTTTGAATTTCACTGAATGTTGCAAAAAACGCACCACGAAATTCGCCGAGGTGTGCGAGCGAACGAAGAGCGGAAATTGTCGCGTGCACTTAGAAAGCCTGTTCCTCTAAATGCACCACCCACACGTACATACACTCTTGAGTATTCGACACTAAGGATTTACATCTTTGTTTGGAAGCATTAGTTCTACCTTTCGTTCAGTACTTTTCGAGAAATTCGACAAAATATGCAAATTCTCTTAATTTTGAACAGCAGTGCATTACATACCAATTCGCAATTCATTCTTCGGAATTTTCATTGGCGACGCTGAAATCGTTTGGTCACATAATCCCGGGCACATAACGGTTACCATTGCTCACTCTACTTTTATATTTTCTCTATGTATGGGTCTGATTGCTGCAATTAAAATTAAGAAAGAAAATTTTCAGTCTACTCATACCTTAAAGTTGAAGCTTCGGAGAGAGACTTAACAAAACAGGTTGGTATGTAGGTAGTTAATTAACGTCGCACTGGAGCATCACAACGGGATATTGGCGACTAGCAAAACTGGTAAACACTCTTGCGAAGAGAACTAAAAGCTACAAATTATCGAATCTGGGATAAAAAGCACGGCCCTCCCATGTTTGTCTTCTATGAAACCAGATCAATCATATTACCTTGATTGAGCGTGTATATGAACAGCTGCGAATGCAGCTTCTTTGAGTTATTCCAATCGTTATAATTTCAATTCTTATAATTGCTTGTTTTCTCATACAACACGACTGTTGTGGTTTCATTCGTAACTATGAGATACATTTACTTCGTCTCTTAGCAACAGGTTTTATATTAAGAATCTGCATTATGGTAAAAGGTGAAAGAGTAAAAATAAGGAAGAATTAAACGATTTCTCCACTTGAGATACAATACTGCAAAAATTTTTACTCTTTGGTTGAGTTTTACGGCGCAAGGGACATATTTGGCCAAACTGCACCAAACAACGTCAAGTAAATGGAAAATCTGTACCTCTTAACAATAATGTCAATAAATTTTTGAAAATTTTGCTTGGGAGATTTTGGTCCAAAGTAACTTTTTATAAAAATGTTTTTAAAATGTATAAAAAAAGTGTAACAGAAAGGAGGAAAATAACTTTTGTTAAAATTTAACCGTTTGAATTAATTTGCATCTAGTTTGTGTATGTTTTTTTATAAATTTAAAAACCTAATCTGTGTGTGTTAGAGGATAAAAAATATCTTTCAGAATACTTTTCTGCAAAAGGAGATTCACTAATATTTTTCTGTGTAAAAACAAAAATTTCAACTTAGTTGAGATACTTTCCCCGTAACTTTTCATCCGAATTTTATTGCCCAATAAAATTGGTACATCTCCTTTCTGCCAATATATTTTTAAAATTTTAAGGAAAATAAAACTATTTTTAACATTTGGATAAACATTTAATTACATGAATTTTTTCTATTACCCTTACCCCCAATGCACACCAAAATATTCATTATTTTGTGTAATTTATTCTGTATACTTATCTGCATGCTATATTTCAAATAGGGATTAAAAACAGCTTTATTTAATAGTTTTTATCAGTTTGGATTAGATAACAGTTGCCGATACATTATCACGAGGTTTCTTAGCTATGCTTTTTGACGTGGATACGTCTTTAAAAACGGTATGGAGGTCATCGGCAAAAACTTGAGCGTCACGAAAAGTGTTGATTATCTCAAAGCCCCATAACTCCAGGGAAATCAGTCTATGGAGATAATAACCTACCATCGTGTAGAGAAAAGTGGGCCACGTCGACCAAGTCGGCCAATAATCCACTCCCCTCTGACCTTCGTACCGCGAGGTGGGGGAAATGAGTCACATTTCGGACATACGCTGGCCTTTTTAACAGCTGTAACTTCAGTTCTAATCGACGGGTCGTGGCGAGTGCGTGCTTAAATTGAAGAGAACGAGTTCTACAATTACTTTTGACTAGTTGACAGTTTAAACCATTTGTGAAAATTGTGCACAGTGGAAAGTGACGATTTGTCGAAGATTGAAGCCAAAATAGCACTAAATTTCAATTGCGGCATAGGAAACGTAAAGTTGAAAGAGCAGTTCAAGACGAACAACATGATACCAAGAAGTCTAAACCTATGACAAGTGCAGAAAGATCTAGAGCTTACCGAAGAAGCAAGAAGGGAAGCAGGTGCGCGTACTCGGCGACGTTGATGGACCATCTAACGAGCTGCCACCACGCTTGGAAGCACCACCTTTACTTTTGTCAGGAACATCAGCATCGACACCATGCCGTTTGTCTCGTACTTAAGCTATCACAGACCCATCATCCATAAGGTCGCCATAGAATACTAAGCATTGCCCACACACCATTGTGCAAACGGAGCTGGTGCAGGTTAAATCTGCCGTGGCCTCAAATGTCCTCACGTTGGCATGGTGTGGAAGTTCGGAGAGTGGGATGCCAGCTCAGGTGTGACCTCGTCATCTGACCGTGGTTCAAAATTACGTGGTGCTGTCCTCGGATCTTTCCCTTCGGGGAATGATCCCGGACATTCGCCAATAGCCCCTTGTGTTGCTCCAGTGTGACGTAAATTCAACTACCAACCAATTGACCAATTTTGCTTAATGTCGAGATGTCTTGTCATGAAGATATTGCCAATTCTTTGACGACGACGAGATTAAGAACTTGTCAGTTTCTTTTTTAAATGACGAGATATCTCGTCCATCAAGATCTGGTCAGTTTTGCTAATGACGAGATGCCTCATCAAGACAACCACCAGGAGGGTTAAAAAAATAAACACATTATTGCTTTTACCACAGCAATGTAATTTCGGATATGTTCTTAAAACACGTTACTTACAACTTAAAACACGTCGTTCTTAAAACACGTTACACAAACGCGTCACGTTAGAAAAATAATAAAACTTAAAAACCGTTATTGATACTTTCCGTCGGTAAATTACCGGTAGTGAGAATATCGGTACTTTGCAAGTTCTAGTTGGCAAGAACAAACTACTTTTCAGGCAGAATCAACTGTAAAACACTCACCTGAAAGCACGTGGAACTAAGCCAGTTGTATCACCTCATCGCTTATCGCCAGTTGTATCACCTATCGACCCATTGCTTTGTGAAAAGTAGAATCATAAAAGCAAAAAAAACACACAAAGTATCGTCCATCACTTAAACAACTATGGAGTAAACTAACTTAGATTCAGAACCAACTCCGTCGAAAATCACATGAAAAACTGCAGCAAAACTTCGCCACCGCCCATTGTAAAGCAAACTGATTGCAATTGAAGCACTTTCTGATGACAAGAATAGGTTTTTATCGCATTACATATTTGATAAGTGAATTTACCTTTATTCGAACCTCTGCTATCAGGCAAAGGCGGGGGGATTATATTTGTTTCTTTCTCTACCTCTACGTCGGCTACCTACAGGTGGTGGGGTTCGCAAGTGCATTGTGATCTCCGAGACCACATTTGGCAAAAATTGAAAAACTACGATATTGAAAAAATAATTGGCTTTAATATTTCTTAAAACGAAATTGGTCACTTGATTAATACATTTTTGTCCGATTTTGATTTGGGCCGCGATAGTCCAGTTGAGAAACACCGACGTGTACACGGGGGCTGGGGCATGTTAAATCTGCCGTGGCCTCATGTTCTCACGCTGGCGTGGAAGTTTGGAGAGTGGGATGCTAGTTCAGGTGTTGTTCTCGTTATCTGTGACCGTGGTTCAAAATCACGAGGCGTTGACCTTGGATCTTTCACATCGGAATGGATCCCGGACCCCGTCACCAATAGCCCGTTGTGTTGCTCAAATGCGACGTTAACTACCTACACTACAGATAGGTAGATAATTAACACTGCACTGGACACAACCTTCCTGATGATATATTTTAGGAAAATAAAATAATGAAATACTATTTTGAAATTCAAAGTCAAATCGTTGAATTTCAAAACTTTCAAGGTAACCTTTCCGATGATATATTACATACTATGAGGGACTTCAAAATCAGAAAGGTCACTCAGTATCGTGTAATATATCATCAGAAAGGTTACATTTTTTTTTATAAAAAATAAGCCTCTATTGAACAAACAGGTCAAAAGATACAGGTGTTTATGGGCACTGATGACATATTTCTATTTATTTCGAATACTTTTTAACTATGAACCCATGCATGTCCCACTACGAAACTTACAGAAAGCAAAGATAAATAGTGCACCTTTAAAATACATTTTTTAGAAAAAAATAAAAATACACTTTTTTGTAATTGTAGGTCAAAGGTCAAATTGGATGACTGAAATTAAAAAGGTCACTTAGGTCATATGATACGCCATTAGAAAGGTTGTACATGTTTCTACAAAATAAGCTCCATTCAGTATGATTGAACAATTAGGTACAGGGGGAGATTTAGTGAGTCTAAAATCAAGAAAAAATGCCCAATTTTTCAATCTTAAAAAATTAATAAACATAAAAAACTATTGTAAGTTGGAAGCTAAAATTTTCAGAATTTCTTATATATGGCTGGGCAACAAAGTAGCCGAGTTTTAAAAAAAAATCGGAGGTGGTCGGATTCTGGACTGTGCGGTTTGACATGGAATGACCTATATACATTTTACAAAACAAAAATATGTCCAAATCATTTTAGTTACACCTTAAATACTATGGACAGGTGTTTTCTAGATTTATTATTACTTATAGGATAATAAATCAACTTACGGCACATCAAAATGTTGAAAAACAAAGTAACAGCACTTTCAAACATGGTTTGCGCTCGATGGCTTTCAAACAACTAAAACTTCCATAGCAAATATCCAATAACCCTACTCCCTAGAATGGAAATGAAACACGAAAAGTAGATAAAAGAACTTGACTTCAGATTGTTTGCTTTAAATATTGGTGCATGACTAAACTCATTTTAAAAATCAATGGTTGATTCATTTGGGTTTTATAGATCAAAAAACGAACAAAACAATATAAACCAAAACAAACTGATGCGCTAAAATAGTCTAACCAACAAAAAGATTTAAAAGATGAGTTAATTATACCGATGCTTATATATACAGTGGCTCCCAAAAGTGTTCGTACACTTACGAATTTCAATGAAATACTGCTCTATCCATTAATAAAAATTAATATTTCAGAATGGGAATTTTTTAATAACATCTATAACTTGTTCTTAACAAAACTACATAAAATATTTTAAAAACATAGTAAAAATTTTTTTTTGGAAAATCAATAATCAAAAAGTTACCTCAAAAAAGTCTTCATACACTTTAAAAAAATCTCTACATATTAGTAAATATTGTAATAATTCGGTAAATTAGTACTTAGTAGGATATCCTATAGCATCTACAACAGCTTTTAAACGTCTGGGAATAGAGTTCACTAGTTTTTTTTTTTTGTAATTTCTGCATCAATGTTCCTCCATTCTTCAATCATTACTTTTTTCGTTCGCTTTTCGTTTTAATGTCGTGTCTTCGTACTCTAACCTTCAGTTCCCTCCAAATGTGTTCTATTGGGTTTAAATCCGGCGACTGAGGTGGTGTTTTCAGAACTTGTGGACAATTATAGAGGCACCAGAGGCGAACGTTGAGAGCCGTGTGCTTAGGATCGTTATCTTGATAAAAACAAAGTTGTTTCCAATACCCAAATTTTGGGCTGATAATTTTAAATTGTCTTTTAAAATATTTAAGTAAAGAGTATGATTCATTATGCCATCAATAAATACAAATTACCTAGTCCTGATGCTGACATGCACCCCCACACAAGGACACTTCCACCGCCATGCTTTACTGTTCCAACTAAGTTCTTGGGATTAAGTTCCTCATTTTTTCTTCTCCATGCAATTATATGCCCATTGGAACCAAACATGTTAAATTTGCTTTCATCTGCAAATAAGACATGATTCCAATACGTTTCGGGCTTATTTATAATTGATTTTACGAAGAAAAACCTAAGCTTTCTATTTTTCGCACTTACAAAAATTTTTCTTCGGGCAGAACGCCCATTTAATCCAGCTGATCTGAACACTCGTCGAACAATTTCAGATGAAATTGAAGTAGAAAATTTTTCATTAAATTCTGTAGAAATTTTTACAGCACTCAAACGTGGATTTTTCACAAATTTTCTAACTATAAATCTCTGATCACGTTGAGTTAACTTTGCGGACGACCTTTCCTTACCTTGTTTTCGATCCGATTTTCTTCTTTAAAGCGTTTTATCACATACTGCACCGTAGAATGGGATAAATTTACTAATTTAGAGATATTCCGAACTGATTTCCCACTACTATGATGAAAAATAATCAATTTTCGAATGCTGTTCGTTGTTTCCTTACGACTACGAGCCATTTTTAAATAATAAATAGAATATTACGAAGTAAACACAAGTAAAGATTAAAGTCAAACGATTTTTTAAATGTCACCACAATGCAAAAATAAAAAAGGCGATGGACGATAATTTTATTTATGAATTTATCCGAAAATGTTTCGGTGTACGATCACTTTTGTGACGTGTTCTTTCTCTGCCTCCTTGCATTTTCATTTTTATAAAAAGAAAATGAGTCAATATTTTTTTTTAATTTAAGGTTTTATTCGGAATCACATGGAGATGATATGGAAAAAATATTGGACTTTATATTCGAATTCAATTCCAGGCTACAGCGCTTTTTCTACAAATTTTTAAAGTGTACGAACACTTTTGGGAGCCACTGTATATGGATGTTGTAGTTTGTGATATAGCTGCTGTAGGGAAAACATGAAAAGGCACCCTTGTAAAAACAAATTATTGGGGATAAAAAACATGAGACCTCGAGACTAAGGCGCCATTCACATGGACTTATTCTAATGTGCGTTTAAGAATTTTCGAGCATTACCATGGGGTCGCTTGGGCGTTTTTCGAGGTCAGTTTCTGATATGCATTAAATTGTGTTTTTTATTCTCCTAATCCAAGTTTCTATCTTTTTAATGGTTAAAGATAGTCAAAATTTCAATGGATTTAAAATCAGTGTAAAACCTTACGTCAGATCGATACAAGAAACATGATTTTCTTTGAAAAAAAAATTTTTTTTGTCAATAGTCGCAACTAAACTTTTTGCGATATTCCTTTTATACTAAGCGTAAGCGGAAGTATTGCCTTGTTTTGAAAGGGAATGTCACTTTAATAAGATATTTTGTTACCCCTTATAAACTGTTTTAATTTTACAGCCATTAAAAATGAGATGAAAATCTTTCTTTCCCAACCAATGAAATGCCTAAAATATTCAAAATGACGTAAAAATTTGATATTCTTTCGATTTGTAAAACATCCGCTAGTGCTTTTGAGCTTAAATCTTTACAGTACATAAATAAATGCAAAATAATCGACTTGCTGACCAGAAATGAGAAGCTAAAGAGGAAAATCTTTCGTAACGTATAGTATATACGATGCGTTCCGGTGCAATGCCATCAACCTCGGTTGTAAATTTTTGCACGTTAGCTTGTACGTTTTTCAAAATTTTTCGAATGACAGGATTATTTTGGACCTAGGAACCGGTATGAGTCAGCGGATCACAGTGCTTTATGTAATTCAAACTGTGGCATTATTAAGCATTTTCATTAACTCTAAAATCCTAAAACATTTTCGTTTCTTATCTGTCAAGATTAGATTCAAAACCTCTGTAAACTTCACTCTTTAGTATCGTTGATTCACCCACCAATAAAAATAGTAAGGATTTGTTTTGTGTTAGAGTGATCACGGACTTTCTGGGCTCAAGAAGCTAGCAGATGAGTCATTTGTAATGTGTTTTATCGTAAAAGCGAAACTGCGTATGAAAAATTGGAATATTTCTATAAAACTGATTAAAACGAAACTAACTGGGAAATGACCAAACAATTTCCTTAAAATTTTAAAATTGACAGTGTAAAGTAAAAATATATCCCCCAAAACTACATTTCTCGAACAAGGAAATTGGAAACGGAATTTCTGTTTATATGGCATTGTTTACGAAGTACTATCAAAAGATGACACGTAAACAAAATCCGGCACTAGTGATAACCTTTTTTGTTATTTTTACAGGTTTTATCGTGTTTCCAACGATCTATATCTAATTTGTATTTAATTTTCCTTCAAATAAATTTATATTTTTTAAAACTTATCTAAATATTTTAATGTATCAGCACAAATAACACATATATAACAATAATTAGTTTTTTAATTTTTAAACACAATTTTCCCCGAGTTTTATAGAAATATTCCAATTTTTCATACGCAGTTTCGCTTATACGATAAAACACATAAATGATTCATCTGCTAGCTTCTTGAGCCCAGAAAGTTCCGTGATCACCCCTTAACACAAAACAAATCCTTCTTACTATTTTATATTGGTGGGTCAATCGACACTGGAGAGTGAAGGTTATAGGGGCTTTTCCTCTAGTCTTGACAGTAAAAAACGAATACTTTAGGATTTTAGAATTAATGAAAATGTTTAATACCACAATTTGAATTACATAAAGCACTGTTTCTGTGATCCGCTGACTCATACCGGTTCCTAGGTCCAAAATAATCCCGTCATTCGAAAAATTTTGAAAAACCGTACAAGCTAACGTGCAAATATTTACAATCGAGGTTGATGGCATTGCACCGGAACGTATATACTATACGTTACGAAAGATTTACCTGTTTATAGCTTCTCACTTCTGGTCAGCAAGTCGATTATATTGCATTTATTTATGTATAAAGGTTTAAGTTCAAAAACACTTTATTCACAGGCAACTAGGGTTGGTTGGTTTGAGGGTTTTATGGCGCAAGGGCCATATATTTGGCCATGCTACGCCAGACACAAGACATACAATAGACACACAAAGTTTTACTAACACAGAAGAGAAATACACCCAGGGAGGAATGCACCTGACAGGAATCGAACCTGCGCCGCCCACAACTTGAAGGTTGCTAGCGCAGTGGGCATACCCACTGAGCCACGATAGCCCACAGGCAACTAGGGAACGGATGTTTTACAAATCGAAATATCAAATTTGTACATTTTGAATATTTTTTACATTATTTTAGGCATTTTATTGGTCATTTTTATACATTTGTAAGTTAACCAAATCCAGGCTCTTGTAAACAGGGAAATCAATTTTAGGTTGGGAAAGATTTTTATCCTTTTTAATGGCTGTAAAGTTAAAACAATTGATAAGGGCAACAAAATATCTTATTAAAGTGACATTCCCTTAAAAAACAAGGCAATACTTCCGCTTACGCTTAGTATAAAAGTAATATCTGCTGATTAGTTGCGACTATTGACAAAAAAAATAATTTTTTCAAAAATCATGTTTTTGGTATCGATGTGACGTAAAATTTTACGATGATTTGAAATTTTGACTAAGTATTCAAAAGATAGAAACTTGGATTAGAAAAAACAATTTAATTCATAACGGAAGCCGACCTCGAAAAACGCCCAAGAGATGTCCACATAACGCTCGAAGTCTTATCAAACGCGCGTTAGAAAAAGTCCATTTGAACGGGGCCTAAGATACGATAAAAACTGAGGCTAAGATGGGGTATCCTCCATCTAAGTTGATTGTTAATCGAAAATCAGATGTAATTGAAAATGTTCATTATAAATGTGGTAAAAATCCCGAGTGATGCAAGTGATGAATGCGGATGGTAGGTATTTTAATTAACGTCGCACTGGTTCCCTGGTTCACAGCGGAGGGTGGGTTCATGTTCGTGAGGCTCACGGCAGTTGAGTCATGCGAGTTTGAACGTGTCTATTATTTAAGGTATCCGAACACGTTGAAAATGTCATTTTTGACCAAAAATCACAAAAAGTTTTTTAATCTCATTTGATAGAGCATTTATTTGACTTTCCAAAATATATTTGATTTAGTCTCTAAGTTACCGGAAGTAGGTATGGAAAACACCGGAAATGGCCGTGAAAAGACCAAAAACCTGTCAAAATTTAATTTAAAACTTACTTTTTTACAAATATAATTTTAGAAAGGTTTCTCAAATGTTTAAATAGTTTCTCTTTGGCTGTTTATTTAAATTAAAAACATAACAATTAACACTTCAAATGCATCTCTCTAAATTAATTTTTATGCATTATTTCCTCACTTCAAATGTTATAACACAAAGTTATTGATGGATTCACATAAAACTTTGAGAACTTGTTCTTTATGATGTTGTCTAGGGAATGAACTAAAAGAATTATGCTGGGTTGAAAAAGTTTAAATTATGGCTATTTATTTAAGAAATATGACTGTAAAACTCAAAAATCTTGTATTCATTTTTTGACCGCTTGTCAAATTTTTGTTTATTTAAATATCCCTTTGATTCTAGTTCATTCCCTAGAAAAATGCATGTAGTTTATTTTGGAAGTACCATTTTTCAAATTGGTTGAATAGATTTTCATGTAGCACACTTGAAGTTTTTGACAAATTTTTTCTAAAATTTCATACATAATTATCATTTTTACAAAATTATTAATATATATTTTAAATATTTATAGCCCAATGCTATTGTTTAATAACACTAAATATAAAAATATCATTAAAATGCTACTATACCACATTTAAAAAAAAAGGTCTCGAACGTATTTGGATACCTTAAATTAGGAGAGACCGCAGTAGCCCAGTTGGTAGGTTAGGCCCTTTTTCTCGTCACACTGGAGCAACACAACAGGCTTACGGCGAGTCCTGGATCAATCCCGGAGGCAGAGATCCGAGAACATCACGTAATTTTGAACCACGGTCAGATGACGAGGTCACACCTGAGCTGGCACCCCACTCTCCAAACTTCCACACCACGCCAACGTGAGGACATTTGAGGCCACGAGATTTAACGTGCACCAGGCCCCTTCGTACACGATGGATTCAAACTCGCTACCGCGGCCCATAGCCCAGTTGGAAGAGAAACGGAATAGCAACCGGAGGGTTGCGAGTCGTCAATAGCCTGTTGTGTTGCTCCAGTGCGACGTTAATTCAACTATCTATTTAAATTAGGGGACTAGTGGTAACAAGCAAATCCATTCCACAATAAGCGTTTATCGCAAGGGTTGTTTCCAAGTTGATCGTTCAGTGCCGAAAGCAATAGCGAGTTGACAGGGGAACCTTCTTTCAAACCTATTCAGAAATCAACTGACCCAAGGTTGCCAGCTTCTGAGAGCAGCTCTATGCCATTCACATATTATTTTGTGCCCAGGATCATATCACCAAAAATGTCGTAGTGATCTAGACTATATACTTTCGTCTGTCGGGTAGAGCCGAACATTCATCTCATTGGTCCACGGGACAGGAGACACCCATTCAGATTCATCATCCGATTGGTTCGAGCGAAATAGTCCACATTTGTCGCCACTAGAAATGTGCATGCACTCTGTCAAAAGATGTTATATCACCAAACGAGGCGATAAGACGCCGAATCGGCCGTCAATTTTTCAGAGCAGTCACGTGACTACTAGGCGACATGGTCATTTTTTGAAGCTCCTGTCAGTAGCAATGCTCAGTTGACTGACACTTCACGTCTATGGGCACCTGTTTCTGAAGGTAGGTATTTTAATTAAAGTCGCACTGGAGTAACACAACGGGCTATTAACGACGGTCCGGGATCAAACGCGAAGGGAAAGATCGAGAACACCACGTAATTTCAATCACTGTTTATGAAGGTAGGTATTTAACGTCACACTGGAGTAACACAATGGGTCATTGGCGACGGTCCGGGATTAACCCCCGAAGGGAATCATTCGAGGACAACACGTAATTTTGTACCACGGTCAGATGACGAGATCACACCTGAGCTGGCACCCCTCTCCAAACTTCCACACCACGCCAATGTGAGAACAATTGAAGACACGACGGATTTAACGTGCACCAGCCCCCTTGTACACAATGGTCTTTTGGTTGCACCAGACACAAGACAAATGTCAAGTTATAGACACATCTCCAAGGAAAGTTTTACTGACAAGAGAAATACACCCAGGGAGGAATCGGAAATGCGCTGCATACAAATCGCACGTTGCTAGTGCAGTTTTATACACGGATACCACCACGGCTCCTTTATCGTAGTAGAAAATGCCTCTCAATGACAAAATTGTTTCCACCATATTCCTTACTAAATTACTCCTTTAACAAAGAAAACAAAGATATGAATTCCAATAATTATTTATTTTTTATGCACCTTCAAGAAGGAAAATTTGTACACATAATATCACACACAAAAGATGAAACACTTCCATCTGTACAAGGTGAAAAATTTATCTGGATCAACTAGAATTAAAATGTCCAGGAAATACGGACATATAAAACACATGAAATACACAAGTTCAAAAAAATACACATGTAATTGAATAGAAATTGATATTAAAACATACAGGTCCACAAACAGTTTTGTAATGCACTGGGTGTAATGGACTAAGGCATGTAAAGGCAGTGTTGGACTGACCAGCAGTACTTTAGATTCTCAATTATGAACGTCAAGAGAACATTAAACATTTCCAAAAGCCTATTTCTACATTAATGGTCCTTTTAAAATGTAGAATTGAGTAAGGTCAAAGGCACTTTCATGAAAACACCTGTGCCATGTAGAAAGTTAAAATGGCATAGGAAATTTTAAATTACATAAAAAACATTTTTAAAAAATGGCTACTGACATTATATCAAATGACCAGCATTTGTTTCACCATGTTTTAAAATTTTTCGTTAAAAGTGATGCATGAAGATTGAAATTATCCATATCTAATATTCATGTTGATTCTCTCATTCATTTTGATGTTCTATTAGGACTTAAAGTTTTTATCTAAGCAAAGTTTTTCAATTATCGATGATTTGGAAACTTATTCACTTTATGGTGTGCTTCGACAAATTAGTTAATGCTTTCGGGAAAAGAAAGAAAAGAAATCCAATTTCTAATTTAAAGTAATTTTATAATGGTTCAAACAGTGCATTAAATTTGATAGATCAATCAAATTAAATTTGTTATGTGTATCATGATTAAATAAAACTGATTTAAATGATTGATTAAGCAGTACATTAATCACTTATGTATGTAATAAATATGGCATCCAATACAAATTTGGACGAGTTTTCATTATAAGTGAAAAACTCAAATTACAAATTAAAAGCAAAAAGCTTGCACAAGGTTTGCATGCCATTTAACACTAGTCCAATTTTTTAAATTTTCATTCGAGATATATTTTAATTTTTAAGCTTCAATAAATAATTTATAACTGCAACTTGGCCTAACACCCAATGCAAATTTATGAATGAAACTCTATGGTTCATTTCATTCAAGCTGATTGCAGGGTATAAATGTTATTCATAATACAAAACGACGAGTGCTGAATAAAACCTACCTATAATGCGTAAAAATTCCCTACCAACTAACCATCGATGCAAAGTTATCACAATATAAACAATATCAATACTAACACTCAAGCTCACATCCACTGAATATTCAGGAACAATATCAAAAACATCGTGACGTACACAATAATCCCATCCAATCATAGGGCTTGAACCTCGGGAGCAATCGACAACATACAAGATGCAATCAGCTCCCACGGTGCAGGTATCGTTTCATAAATTAGTTCAGTGACTCGAAGGAGTTGGATCATCTGACAACGAGTGCTCGTTGCATGTCTGGGCGTGCTTGTGGGAGAATCTGCTCCATGGAGCTGACGGTAGCAGTCGTGGAGTCGTCCTCGGAGTGAGTGGAGCTGGTGTTCTCCACGTCAACAGAGCAGGAGTTGTTCGCGGTTTGGTTCTGGATGTCGAGCTGCTTGGCCAGCATGCGAGATGTAGCAGTGGAGTAGGAGGGTGGGGGAGTGTATTTGGGGGGAGGGTCGTCCAGGAAGGCGCCATTGGTCGAGCCTTGGCTTATGGAGGAAGCAGAGTTGAGCGAGTGCCTGGAGCTGACGGTTGGAAGTGGGACTACAGGACAGCACAGCAGTTTCAGTCTCTGGAAAGGGAAAGCAGAATTGATAAACTCATTGGATGACGGTTTGCCAATTTGGGTTTTATGGTGCAAGATCCAATGATGGACAAGCTGTACCACATAAAACATAAAATTCAATGTTTAAAAGCCATCGGAATAACCAGACCAACATTAAAAAAGAGAACATGCGATAAATAAAAAGAGTCATCTAAAAATTAAATACGATGGTGAAAATTTTAATCACAAGAAAAACATTACAATAAAATTAGGTAGGTATTTTAATTAACGTCACACTGGAGCAACACAACAGGGTATTGGCGATGTCCAGGATCAATCCCAAAGGGAAAGATTTTACAACACCACGTAATTTTGAACAACGGTCAGATGACAAGGTCACACCTGAACTGGCACCCAATTTTCTCCAAACTTCTACACCACGTCAATGTGAGGACATTTGAGGCCACGAGATTTAATGTGCACCAGTCCCCTTTGTACACGACTGTCTTTGGTTGGATTCAAAATCACAACCCTCCGTTTGCTAAATCAGTTACTCTTCCAACCGGGCTACTGTGGCCCCTACAATAAAATTAGAACTAAGATGGGTTATCCACATCTTAGATGATAGAACCCTTAATAAAATTTAATTTAAAACCTGAACAATTATAGAAATGGTAAAAATCATGAAGGAAGGTAAAAAGTAATAAATGCGGGGGTTCACCCAACAAGTCTAATAAAATTGGTGGTAGGTAATAAAAAAACGACGGTAAAAAAGTTTAAGATGAGAACAAGAGGTTAAAATGTGGCACATGGTAAAAGGCTGTTAGTAATGATGGCAGTTTCCACCATTAGTTAATGTTTGCATGCCTCTTGAATTGCTGATGCGAACATGAGTTATGAGTACATCAAGCAGTCTAGCGGTAACAACGTTAGGAGTGAAAGACTGAAATATATCAAATAGTTTATTTGTCTATTCATTCCAGTCTGAGCCATTCGTTCCACACATTGTCCTGTACAATATTGAATGATAGAACAATAATCAATAAAGAGTGACTAATAACTCCCATGAAAGTCTTATTCATTTCAATTAAGTAGGTATGGTATAGGTAGGTGTTTTAATTAA
The DNA here is from genome assembly GCA_933210815.1 of Meta bourneti. NCBI lineage: Eukaryota > Metazoa > Arthropoda > Arachnida > Araneae > Tetragnathidae > Meta > Meta bourneti. Next base: position 56,937,491 of record OW119932.1, on the reverse strand, counting down.
CGTCACACTGGAGCAACACAACAGGTTTCCATTCAATTAGATTTTTAAATGTTATAATAATTTTGAATTATGTTTGGGATTGCTAATACTGCTCAACTCTTAAAATAACAATTATATGTGTTGTTGGTGTACAAGTGAAACATTAAGTCAAAAACAGTTCCGAGAAAACGAAAGGGGGAAATTGTACTCTCTAATCTGTACTCACCAAGAGTATTTCCCCAAGTAACCTAACCCACATGCAAAGAGTAGGACAAGAGGTTAAAATATGGCATATGGTAAAAAATTGATGGCAATGATGGCACCATGGTGCAGTTTCTCCCATTAATAAATGTCTATGCATGTCTCTCGAATGGCCAATGAGATTGCAATGTAGAAAATTATAATTGTATTTTTTACATAAGGTAATAGAAAATTCTGAAAATTTTTACTTAAATGATAAAAAACAACAGAGAAAATACAGGTGCATTATCAAACCAATTTTGTGTTCCAATAGGTTTTATATAGCACAAGGGCCATATTTGGCCAAACACGAGACAGACAACATTAACAGGGCTGCCACAGCCAAAGCACTTGTGAAATAGTAACATTTAGTAACATTTTTTAAATAGTAACGAAGTTTTTAAACACTATTTTAGTAGCAATTTTAGTTGCTCAGATGCAAAATGAATTGGCTAAAGCATAAAATGTGCTAATTACTAAACAGGCATCGAAGAACTCCCTAAGAAATTTAACTTTTGAAATTAACAAGCAACAGATTTTTGTAATAAAATTTTAATGGCAAACATCCTAATGCTTTCTTTCATGGTTGCCACATCTTGTCACCAAAATTTCAAAATTGTCCCTTGAAAAATTCTCTCTGAAAAATCAGGAAAATATTTTTTCTGTCCGATATTAGTTTTAAGAAAAGGGTCTAAATTTTCGTCGACCTTTGGTGAATTTTCAAAAAAAGTCGCCAAGCTCTGAATAGGAGCTTTTGAGACTTTTGCCAAGATTGAAAAATAGCAGCAATGGCAGTTCTGCATTAAGTAACGGAGATACACACACAAGGAATGCTTTACTGATACAGAAGAGAAATACTCCCAGGAAGGAATCGAACCTACATCTCCTACAACTCACAGGTTAACTAGCACACTGGGCATACTCACTGAGACACAATGGCCAAGATAAATTAATGAATTAAATTAATACTATTTCAGATTAGTCTCGAGCATTGCACACAATGAAACCGTCATTATGAACAAGTTAACATAAAACTTGAGTGAATAATTATCTGGACTTGTGAACCTTACCTCAACAAAGGGCATATCCCCTTTCCTAGCAAAAACTTTGAAAGTCTGATAGGCACACACAGTGATAATGATGGTGAGGGGAAATATCTGAATGCAGAGATTCAAAGTCTTGGCCCAGCGTTGCCAATAGCGGTAATTGTCCATCAGTTCTCCCATGGGGGATGATGGGTCCATTGAACTCGTTCTTAAGAAAGATATAGTCAGCAACTGAGAGAGGAAGGATGGAGATTAAAATAGACATTTAAAAACAAAATGATGTTTTCATTTAATATGTGAAATTGCAATACAATAATACAGTAGATATAAGTAAATATAGTAAAGTACTAGGAGTGTTCAAATGAAAAGGTACGAAACGACATAATATAACTGAAATCTTTATTCAAAAGTAATCACCAGAGGACTGAGCACAACTATCCTACTGTTTCACGAGCCGAAGGATTCCCTGTTCCCAGAATTCCTGTGGCTGTGACAAGAGCCAGTCCTCCACTGTGTCCTTCAGTTCGTCGTCCGAGTCGAAGCGCTTCCCTTTGAGATGTTTTTTAGCGGACAAAACAGATGGAAGTTGTAGGGTGATATGTCAGGGCTGCAGGGCAGATGCTCAAGTTGCTCCCTCTTTAACTTGGCCAGTACACTTTGTGTGACCCTGGAGACGTGTGGACGCGCGTCATCGTGGAGCAGAATCACTCCCTCCGTGAGCAGCCCAGGCCGTTTGCTCTTGATGGACTTGCATAGGCTACGGAGTGTCTCACCTACCAGTTTAACACCTTCCGCAATCAGAAATCTGATAACACCTCGCTGCTTCTCAATTGTTGAATTTTGCAATGTGAACGGCATGATGTCCTCACACGCACTGCCGCGTCAATTAGACGGAACACACAACTGCATGCTTCTCTTCTGCGTCATGTGCGGGCGCCCGCGCATGCGCACAACCATGCCGGTACTCGTGCATTCGCTTCCTTAGATGTCTCACTATGTTATCCCAAAGCGGCATATTCAAATTTCAACTGGTTTGGTTTTTACGATGTTTCGTACCTTTTCATTTGAACACTCCTCGTAGATACAAAATGAGATGGACCTAACAAAATTTAAGTAACATTGACACTTTAATAGATTAGAAGAGTCCAAGTGTGGAAACGTATAATCTAGAATTCAATAATTCATCTTATTTTCAAACTTTGTTGTGAAAATAAGATGGTGGAGTTACACAATCTAACTGCAATATTTTAAAGCATTTTTAATAAAACCCAAGTAAATTATATATTTTTTGCAATTCTTGTTTCTATACATAAAATAAACTTAAAATATTGATGACAATATATTTTATAAGAATGTCTAAATAAAAAACCTTAAAGAATAAACATAAAATTGAAACAAAATAATATTTAATACAATTCTTCACCAGGTCACGCTCAGTCAAGCTGCACCAAGGCACACAACATCAAGTAATGGACAAACACACACGAAAGTTTTACTGACACAGGAAGGAGAAATTGAACCTAGGCCACCTACACATCAGATTGTTAGTGCAGTAGACAAACCAACTGAACCACGATTTCCCCTTTTATCAAATAGGTAGGTTTTGGGTTTTATGGGGAAAGGCCAAGCTGTGCCAAACACAAGACAACGTCAAGTAATTGAGAAAAGAAATGAAAAGGTGAGGGAGATGAGGAAGATCACTTGGGCATCTTGGGTTTGTGACCCTCATGTTTACCAGAGGTAGTAAAACCCATGGGGGAAAATGAATCACTAGGGTACCTTGGGTTTGTGAAGCCCATACACAATTAAAGATGTGCCCCTGAGGATTTTGCCAAATAGGATGTTAGGTCTTTGGCGACATCACTTACCTATTCGTTTTCAATCACTAATCGAAACCGCAGTGATGCAGTATTGGGTTTAATAAGTGTGCTCTATATAAAAATAACTGAATCTCATATTTCCTTCACTGAATCTCATAATTACAGAAGCACATAATCGTCCTGATGTTTTTATAACATTTGTTTGAACTTGGTTTTCATGAAACAATCTGCCCATGGATTGGCTTTGTTAATTTAGTTTTAATGGTGCAAATATTGTCCATGGGAAAATTAGAGATAGATGGTCCTTGTACTCTGCCTAAGGGATCACCCCTTGGAACCCCACCCCCTTGCAATTTTAACATTTATCATACATCTAACTTACAGCTAGAAGACTAGCCATCATGAAAGGGGAATCTACAATCAAAACCAGCAATCCTCACTTGATCCAATGTTACAAGCATGCTAAATGCCATAGTATTCCATAATCAAGCGAGGTTTGCAACAAAATGAATTTATAAATAGATTAAATGTACCTCGAAGTAAGTTATTACTTTAACAATCGTTTGGCTAAAATGAGGTTGGTTGTTTTGCTGTTTTATGGCACAAGGGTCATATTTGGCCAAACTGCACCAAACAAGACAAACCAAGTAAAAAATGTAGTGAAAGGAGAAACAAGATTGGGGAACATAGTGGGATGATAGCAGAAAAAGATCGCTTGGGTATCCCCGGAGCGTGACCCTGCGTTTAGTTAAGACAGTAAACCCCATGGGAAAAGAAGAGATCACTAGAGTATCTTGGGTCAGTTAAGCCCATACACACCTAAAGGAGATACGATCCCAAGGATAGCTAAAGAGAGATAATCGGTTTTGCTTCCAGACTTCTATGATCCCTTTATAACAATGAATGGCAATCCCTATTAAACAGTTTAGTGATCTTTTTGTTGCTATGTGAACAATTTGTCTTACATTAAAATGTTTCCTTATTCAATAACAACCTAAATTTAACTTAAAATATCTTGCACAAATAAACAAACTGAAAACTAAGCAATTATATGCAAAATTGAATATGTACTGATTATATGAAAATACAAAATTTCAATGCAATGGGGTAAAACTATTTCATTACACTATCCCACCAAGACAAAAATACGATTGCACACATGCTCATTGCATTGTAGCTCTGGAAAATTCAAAGTTTGTGAATATTCTGACAGAAGAAAATCCCCCAATTGAGCTTCATAAAAGCAAAAATCTTCATATGAAAGCTGTTTCATTACTTGATGAAGTTTTATGTAACATACGAACACTTATTCTAAACTTGCAAAGCTAGAGCAACAAAAGCAAACAATACGAAACCAGATAGATATTTTAGAACTGACACTTAAGGTAACTAGATCAGGTTAACTAGGTGAGTTACTATATGGGAAATTTTGTTAAGAACATATTCACTTGGTACAAAGAGCAAACTCACCAAAAATGACAAAGGAAGAACAACATTCCACATAAATGTAAAGAATGGCAAAAGTTTTGATCTCCTAATAGGATTGTGACTTATAACGTTGACTAGTTGATCGGTACCATATGGACGACCTAAAATTAGTAAAAAACAATATCCTTCAGATTTAAGATAAAATAATAAAAGTAACAAAGAGAACATATAAAATAAAATTGGAACATTTCATTCATAAATTTTATGTTGGGTTTATGCAAAAGTTTGTCCCATTTTTGGCACTAGATGGCATTGCATCGCAAAACCAAAGTGTTATCTACTTCACACGTGTAAAGTTTTCATGCTATTTGAAAGAAGGAATTTTAGCGAGTATATGGGGAAAAATTGTGTTATTTGGTTGTTTTTAAAATTTTGTTAAGCATTAAAAATGGCAGAAAACAAGGAGCATTTTCGAAATATTATGCTATTTTATTTCCAAAAAGGCAAGAATGCTTCGTGGATGCAAAAGATGATACGTGCTGCGTATGGTGACTGCATTAACGATTTCATGTCTGTAAGTGGTTCAGAAAGTTTCGTCACGTAGATCAGTTCTTTAGCCAGAAACCTCAGAACTTCTATGAGCATGGGATTATGCAGATACCGGAGATGGAGAAAGGTCAATGAACAGGACGGCACATACTATATTGATTAAATGTAATTTTTAGTAAATAAAATTTTTCTCCAATTTTTGTCAAAACTGGACGAACTTTTGCATCAACTATTGGGGTTAAATTATATCTATTGGGTTTAAACTATAGTATTTATCACCTGTTGCCTAATCGCTCTGGGAAAAGAAATTTGGGTTTTCTAAGGCAGAACATTGTCTTAGGAAGCCCATGTCTTCTTAGAACTCGTATTGCACCTTTTGCTTATTTCACTATACAATCTTATTGCTGCCTTTTACAGGGGAGTGCTATATTTGAATCTTGTGAGTTATAAGTAATTTTTTATTTTCACGTCCAATGTATTCAAGTGTCGTATTTTTAAAATCTTCTATTTGTTAGTTAATCTTAAAGTATTTTATTTATCTTTAGTTTGGTTACATTCTGTCTTTTGTTTGGCGCCAAATATTATTTGAGTCAATATTTGGCAACAATTGACCTAGGTTTCTCTAATGCAAGTGAAATAAAATATGCAGTGTTCTAGTAAAAATGTAGGCTTTTTAAAAGTTTTTAAGGACATTCAGTAAATAGTAAGGCTTTTTAAGAGCCCTTAAAAACTACAATGAAAAATGAGTTCTTAAGGCTTTTTATAATGCTTATGTTTTAGAAAATTCAGCCCACCATTTTTTTTTAAATACAATTAAAATAATTTTTTCTTGTCTAGGCCAGTGTTAATGGATGTAAGAGCTTCACAGGACGGATACAGCCCATAGGCTACTACACATTGTGCACTCTTGTGAAAGATCAATTGCAAGAATTTTCGGTACATCTTTGATATATTTTTGTGGCAAAGCTTTTGGCGCATTTCTTGGCATGCTTTGTGTAGTAAGTTATGGAAGGCAACCCCACTTTAATAGAATTATGGCAACCTAGTAAAGTTAATTTTTTTATTTCTGGCCTTTTTTATTCTTGATTTTTCAATGTTCTTTTCATTTTCATTTCCGTTTGATTTCATTGGTCCTTTCTAATTTTTTCTTCAAACTCTACTCAGTTTTCTGTAAATTTGAAGAAAAAACTTTCAATTTGTATTTTAAACACAGCACAGTGTAGTCGCATCAGGTTGTATAGTTCCTTTTTGTAAATATATTTTGTATCTTTGATTTTACCATGCCTTCTGCATTTAGTGTTGGAGATAAGTTTCAGGGTATCCGTTCGTGAAATTTTTGATAGTTTAATTTTTTCGGTAGTCACAAATTCAGGAAATGAGGGAGTTGCTAATAATTTATTTTGTATACCTTCTACAACTCACTGGGAGGAGTATAAAATAGTCGAAAAACTTTAAAAGGATTGTGTGGATTTTTTTTCTATTTTTAAATCTTTTTGTTAAATTTTTAATTATTTTCTGCCATGTCTAAAGCAGTGTTTTTCTAAAAACATTCTTCCTTGGCAACATAAAATACATGCCAAAAACGCATCCAAAGCATTGAAACAAAAAGTCTTTATATCAAAGCTAACCTTACGACCAAAATAGAGCTTACCTCGAATAAATAAAATTGCAAACAACATAATGAAGTACATCAACACTATCCACCATAAAGAACTGACAGAGAAATCCAAATAGTATACAATATATATCCCCATCTGGAAAAAAGATTAAGAGTTTTAAAAGTAAGAATAGAAGTGGTGAAAATGGAATAGAAACAAAAGGTATTACCTATACATATTTATACACTGAGATTATAAACACTCCTGAAAAAAGATCAGTTTTGGATTAAACACAGCAGAAATTTCAAATTTTAAAAAAGAATTCCTCAAAAGAAATCATTAGATTTTCTTTGGAGTGATCACATCTAAGAAAACATGTCTTTAAATTAGTAAAAGAATAAAATTTTTACACAATACTAAAGGTAGTTTCATGGCTTAAGTAAATGTAATAGATTAGCTACATAACTTCAAGCTCTCCTGAATGTAACTCAAAAAAGAGGGCATTTAGAGTTATACATCAATTAATAAAGCCGAGACTCAAATTAGTAGTCACATTTTGACTTAATTTCTATGTACTGGCTAATGAAACATGTAGGTATGCATGAAATTTATTTTCCTTTGTCTGAAAAACCAACAAATTGAGCTACGCATTCAGGTGAGGGTATTGATTTTCCCTTCAAATATAGGAATGACAATTAAAATCTCAAGTAAATGCTGCACATGGTTATATTTGTCAATTACAGGATTTTATTACTTTTTGACAAGCTAAAATGTTGTCCAAACTGACAAGGAAAATACAAATTATAAATAATATAATAAAATACACTATTCAATGTTGTTTATTAATCCTTTGCGTACTCAGGATGTAAAAATTATCTACTGTAATGATGCAAAATGGCGACATCCAGCAAAGGGTTACTTTATTGGCGATTCAAATCGGCCAACTATTTAGAAATTATCTTTAAATTTATTAGTTACGATGCTTTTTTGAAAATAATTAATACTGGTATATTTATACCATAATAGGAAACAAAAATTTAGATTTTTTTCTATTCCAGAGTATAAAACATTACTGAACCTTTTAGTTTAAAAACGAAGTCAATGAGCTTACATTTGATGTGATAGGGAGTCCAAGCAGGAAAGCTAAGTTACAGGTGATGAAAGTCAAGGTTGTATGCCAAGCTTTGAATACTTTATAATTAACAGCAATGATAGACTCCACAACACAATACCACATCACAATCTAGAATGGAAAAGGATATAAATGCATTAAAGTTGCAAAGAAATATTTTAGTTTGGCCAACATTCGTATTCAACATTCTAAAAACTGGTAAATACCAATGGAAATTCACAATACCAGTTTTAGTCTTTTCATTAGACTAGCACTGATTCTAGGACTTAGATCAATGCAAATTCATTAACATAAACAGAATCACTTTTATGGATGTGCCATTTCCTTACTAATGTTTGCTTAACCTTAGACCTCATGGCAAAAATTGTTGTTTAGACTACATTTCTTTTAGAATTATGTTCCATTTGATGTCATTTGCCACAACTTCCATTTCATAAATAAGGTCTCAACGTTCAGGTACTAAATAACTACCATAACTAATACAACATTCAAGTAGAATAAAATACCATAACTAAAAAATTTGGCAATGTGTTTGTAATAGCAATGCTCACACCAAACTTTAAAACCAGATTTTAATGGTACTTCATAACAGGTTTTTAAACCCTAGAATTAAAGAGCAAATTCCATCCACTGATTCAACTCCTTTATATAAAATCAAACACATGCACATTAAATTTGATGGAGTTAGGATTGCAACCAGATACATGTAATAGGAACAGAACAAAAATTAATAACAAGTTGAACCATTATGGTCATGTACACATTTTTTAGCTTTTCACTAAATTCAAACAGGGGTGCTTGCATATACAGGGTCTCCTCGACTTACGACGGAGTTCCGTTCCGACTGACAGGTCGTAGGTCGGATTTATATTTTTCAACACTATTTTCATTCAAACGGGTTATAAAAATTGTACATAAACACAAAAATTCAATCTATGTACGTATAATTATTGTACATAATGTGAAAAATACATACTTGCATCTTTTTGACCCTACCCAATGTAGTTAGCTTTCTTTATTTACTATTTTTATTTATTTTTGTGGACGTAAGTGCAGATGGTCGTAAGTCGTGTAAGTCGAGGAGACCCTGTAATCGTTTAAATTAAATTCAAGGCAAATACTTGGTTTACTCTATACTTGGTTCAGAATTGTTCTGTGCATTAATAACAGGCACACCAAAACATGATTCTGCAATAAATATCTAATTTATCAGGTACATATAACTAATCAATATGTACTCTTGTGTGATTTTGAATCATTTCAAATGTATTGTGTATTTGGGGCTTGTTTGCATAATGAATTAAAAACTTGGCTTGAAAAAAAGAGGACACATTCTTTAAATTATGCATAGCATTTATAAGATGATAATTACATGCCACTGTTGAAAATTTTAAATTAAGCCAGAACCTTTGTAGTAAATTATTATAAAAAAAACGAAACCAATAACACAAGGGGTGTGGCTAACACCTTTAGCCATTCCCAAAATAGGAAAATTAAATAGTCACTGATATGGAAACATCAATTGGTGTTTAGGGGATTCATGAACATGCACTGTCTACAACTGGCAGGTTGCTAGTGCAATGGGCAAACCCACTAAGACGAGGCAACCCTTGCCCGTAATGAGAGTACTATTAAATTAGGGGATTAATTGAGAAGTTTAGGTGGAAAAAAAATCCCCCAATTAACTACAGCTCAGAAGTGTGACTACATTCTTAGTCTCTCCCAAAGAAAAATCCTGAGTGCTATCCTGACAAAAACACATTTTGCTTTTGAAGAACCAGAGATGGTTGGTTGGCTTTGGGTTTTATGGTACAAAGACCATATTTGGCCAAACTGCACCAAACACAAGACAATGCCAAGTAAAAAATGTCGTGAAAGGATAAAAGGGATTGGGGAATTGAGTAGAACAGAGCAGGAAAAGATTGCTGGGGTATCCTAGGAGTGCGAATCCTGTGTACACTAAAGACATTTTACTAAGACCCCATGGAATTTGGAATTTTAAATTAATGTCGCACTGGAGCAACACAATGGGCTATTGGCGACGGTCCTGGATCAAGCCCTGAAGGGAAAGACCAAGGACAAAACCAAGTAACTTTGAACTTCGAACAGATGACGAGTCACACCTGACCTGGCACCCCACTCTCCAAACTTCCACACCATGCCAACGTGAAGACATTTGAGGTTACCATGACAGATTTAACATGCACCGCCCCCTTTGTGCACAACAGTCCTTGGTTGGATTCGAACTCGCAAACTTTCGGTTGCTAGTCTGTTACCTTTCCAACCGGGCTACCACGGATCGTAAATCACATGGAAAAGGAAACAATCACTAGAGTACCTCGGGCTCAGGAAACCCCAACACATCTAAGGGAGATGTGCCCTGAGGGCAATGAGAAATTTAGGTAGAAAAGAAATCCTCCAATTAACTACATCTCAGAACTATGTGACTCCATTCTTAGTCTCCCAAAGAAAAATTCCAAGTGCTTGCCTGACAAAAACACATTTTAGTTATTTGATAACACAAAAAATAAATACATTACAATGGAGTATACGCAGAAAATTACAAGGCTAACAAATCGGTAGACTTATCCTAAAGTCAATCTTGTTTACTCAACACTTTAAAAACAGCAAGATCTTACCTGCTGACCAAAGCCAAACAAGATCATGGAGGTATAAAAGCATATGGACCAGAAGGAGGATATACTACGGACACCTTCCACAGCTAGAGCAGCAGGGAAGGTCTCTGTAGCCAGGCGCAGAACTTGATAGCCACTTTGGTAAACAAAGCTGTCTTTGGGTATGACACTCACACCAAAAAGCAGACTTGTCACTGAAGTGTTCTTGTGGTACCAGGTACCTGGTTTTAGTACTTTTACAGTTGACTCTTCCTCTGCAAAAAAAAAGTAAATCAAGATTAGGAAAACAAACTAAGCATTTCAGATTTATAAGTACTTCTACGCAATACCATTCAAGAGAGGAGGTTGACTTGAATACTAGCCATTTTCTATAGCTTAATCTTTGGCAAACTCGTGTGAAACAATGCAACTTTGTCTACCAAAAAGTACTTCATGGTGAAGTTAGGTTACACTGCTATACATACTATTGTATCGTAAGTTAATTTTTGTAGTGGTAGCTTTCGCCACAAATCCATTCATAACCATTTATGTAAATTCAGATGTGAAGTCAAGGTGGCTATATAGATATATTTTCTATTTTGCTTTCTAGTAATATTTTTTCAACTAACTATTTTGTTATGTTTTATAGTTATACTTGGTAAATTATAATAGTTCATGTGTTTGTAAAATATTGAAATTTATTTGACATAAAATCTGAAAATCATATTTAATAGTGCCTCAAAATGACCATTCCTTTAACCTATTCCATTTGATGTCAATTTGTCTTTAAAATCAGACCAGTACTATGTGGCCAGTATAGAAAATTGAGCATCACAAAAAAATAGGCATGGAAGTCTGGTCTAATAATTTCTATATTATCAACACGAATCAAACCAACCTAGTGCCTTCGATAGTTGAGGGAACAGACTTGTCAGTGACCTTGAATTCATGCACCATGATAAGCAGGAAGGAAGGGGGGGTGCTTGAGGGACTTTCCACTGAGCAGAGCAAACTTCAAATCCATATACCTCAGGACTGAAATGCTACGATGTTGAAAGCTAACGTCAAGATCCTTCCATTTAAGACATTAGAAGTGAAATTTAATAGTGTTGGTTGTGAATCTTTGGATCGTAGTTGAAATTTTTTAAAATTCAAACTTGTCGAAAAGCCAAGTAGAAATATACTGAACAGTCTACACCAGTGGTTCTTACCTGGTGTGTGTGAACCCCTGGGGGTGTGAGAAAACATTTCCAGGGGTGCAAGAGAAGTTTCGATGAATGGATACCAGCGATTTAATAAAAGACGATCTTATTGAAATACGAGCCAATGCATGTATTCAAATGGAATTTGAAAAACTGGACTTCGAACAATTCTGGTGTATAGTTAGAACCTTATCCACAGCTGGCAAAAAGCAGCATTGCAGACACTTTCACCATTTGCCACAACCTATCTGTGGAATGGGATTTTCATCACTTTTGCACATAGAAACAAAAGCCAGAAATCACTTAAATTCAAGTGATGACTTACGCGTAGCTCTTTCAAAAAAGGAGTCTCGCTTCAAAAGTATTATTACGAATAAACAACGTAGCCATTAAAAATTGAAAAATTGTTTTATATGTATATGCAAATATGTGTTTATTTTTCAATAAATAAATTATCTTGCAATAAATGTTATTTCCTAAATAAAACACATTTTTCAAGGGGTGCAAGAACTTATTTTTAGATTCTAGGAGGTGCTGATCACTTAAACTTAAGAACCACTAGTCTACACTGAAGAGCAACTTGTCAGCTTTCAATACACACTGAATTGACTACTGAATTTGTCTCTCATTTACTATGCCCAAATAAATACTATGCGCTAACAAAACATTTACATGAAACCTTACAGCCACTGACAGTTTACCCAATTATTTCCTTCCTTTTTGATTTTCCTCTCAACAGGACCTGGATCAACACCCTGTCTATATCCATAGGTCAAACATCAAATGGTTCCTTCTTATCTGGCCAGAGAACCAAATACTTTTCGAGTTCTTAAATAAAAGCATTGTTCACACATAATAGAAAACTAAAATTAATGGACCGTTACAAACAAAATTCAAATTACCATATGATGACAAAGCTAAAGAAAGATTTCTTTTCTGAAAAACATTGGCTGAACAAGCAAACAGGAAAGCTGAGGTAATCAGGACTACTATCGCAGTAACTGCTATGGCGATTAAGTTCCTGTAAACCAAGACAAATAATTATGTTAGTTTTGAAACTTTACAATGCAAATCCAAATTTTATAAGGTTTGAAGGTAAGGTATAGAGAAATAGTTTCTAACCTACATGTTATGGCTAAAGTGGATCGCAAATAGTATAAATCAGTTTATTTTATATAAAATTTGTGGAAACAATTTCCATCCAGCTAAATCGTTCATATCGTGTAAATTTTAGTTAACTAATTCTTTCTTGCAGCAAATTGCAATAGTTTAGAAAATACTTAATCAAGATTTTCTTATTGTTCGAGTTTATAAATTGAACAGCTATTCTATATTGTTTTATTTTGTAGTTACACAAATGCCAAATTTTTAATAACTGTTGCTTGTATTTTTATACATCCCACATGAAACCACTAACAATATGTTATTTTTATTTTAAGGGTTTACTCTGTAATGCCAATAAAGTATCATTTACTATTAGATATGAACATAAATATTTTCACTTTAAGTACCTTGCTACAGACATACTTTTAAATTTTCATTATCTATTCTCAATTATACTATACCTTTACTTGGTAATAAAGAGTTAAAACTTTATTTATATTGTTTATTATACAATAACATTTATCGTCAAAACCTGACAACTCAAAGAAAAAATCACTTCACTATTATTTAACTACTTAAGGAGTATTTTTTAGAGTGAACTACTCATACAAATTTTCATAAAGTTTTGTATCTCTTGTAGGCTCAAGAAAAATTTCAAGCCCTAAAATGGGGAGTATTTAATTTGGATAATTTGTAAACACAAGAGCTTCTTACTTGGTGATATTGGTTGATGTTTTATTACGACTGCAAATATGTAAAGCAACTGTTCCTAACAGACCCCACGTTATAAATGCTTCTCTGGCGGCCAGCCACCATGCCTGAAAATATATAAAAACAATGCAATTAAACATCAATTCTGATGCAACAAACGTTTCTGAAATTAATAAAGGTACATTACATAAACTGACTTATCATATGATTAAATACTTGTAGTCGTATTTTTTTGCAATTAAATGCAAGGAATTAAAAGTAGCAAGTCATAATATACAAGTCAAGAGTACATACATTGTTGTCCAACAAATACATTAAGTGTTTCATAAAGCATCCCTTCTGAAAAATATCTAAGGAATTCTATAAAAATTTATACAGAATGTGGTCTAAAATTATGGCCCATAACTTCTATAGAAGTCTAGCAATCTCTAGAATGTGTAGAAAACTCATAGAATATCTGTAGAAGCTCAAAGAATCTATAGAATTATTTTTCTATAGAAACGAAATTTCATTTCTCTAGAAATCTATAGAATTCTAGAGTTCTATGGAACTATATAAAAAATATTCACAAGGGATCCTCCTCTATATCACACAAAATTATGATGGCAAAAACATTCATTTCTGTCCTCTACAAAAGAATCCATTTGTTGCTATTTAGAAAGTTTGCAGCTTTTTTTATTAATAAGTAATCAACAAGTGCATTCCATTTTCATTAAATTCATTTTCTTTAACAGAAATATATGTATAATCTGTTTACATACATCACCGCTATAACATGCATAACTCCACTAGTGATTACATGGATCAAAGGTTTTAGATCAATATTGGCAAATTCTACACAATTTGTGCTAAGCTCATACTATGCTCTACTCTAAAAATAAAGAGCACAGGCAGACTCAGCAGTGGCAATATAATCAAAATACAAATTGAATATACAAATTATCGGCAAATAATGAATGAAATACATTATGTTGATATACACTGAAAATAATCCTGAACTTAGAACTCAATTTATATTAATTTAATTTGATTGAGAATTAGTTAAGTTTAAATAAAATGAGGGCAGTTCATCAAAATATAGAAACTATTAAGTTAGGTTGGTTGATTTGGGTTTTATGGTACAAGGTCCAAAGTCAGACAAGCTGCGCCAAACACAAAATAGAATGTATGACCAAAACTAAAGATAAATCAAATACTTTAAGATTAATTGTCTAACAATAGAAGATTTAAAAAATACAACACTTGAAATACATTGAACATGAAAATTAAAAAAATTTAAACGCCACGATTTAACAGGAAAATGGTATTATCGTTGTTATCAATATAAAAATAGTGAGAGATAGCTTAAAGTTTTGATGAAGTTAAACATATATGAAAGATAAAATATTATTAGATAGAATTTAAAAATTTTATGGCTTGCAAAAATTTTAAGATTTGTGTGGAGATTACTATTGAATTAGAAAACAGGTTGCCAAAAATGACATATTCAAGTAATTTAAAAATTATTCTTTAACATCCAATTCTTGAAGATGATTGATTGTATTTTTAAGGCACAAGGGCCAGGTTAGCCAAGCTCTTGAAGTAAGCAAACTAGTACAACACATTTGTTAGAAGAAATTTTTAAGTGGCTCAGACATACAAGATGAAAGTTTTCTATACATATAAATTTCATATAAACTTACGTTAGAATCAAGTAAAACAGGTTTCCAAGGAGACAGAAAGATTTCTAGAATTCCATCGCTCCACTGTTGCCCCATTCGCATGGTAACCATCATTAACAGTGCAATGGGTAGCATGCCAAAAACATAAACAACCTATGCGAAATTGAGAAACACCAAAAAGTCTCATTTAATAACATGAAACAATAGCAAAAAGAAATGGCATTTATAAGATAAATATAAAATGTGCAATTAGAATCAAATAAACAGAGGTAAAAGGTTTGTAGCTTAAATGTATCAGAAAAATAAGGACTCGTGAAAAGTAAAGTGTTATAAAAAAGACATTGATATCAAAAATTGATTGATTGAAATCTTGAGTTGAGAATATCAAAAGTTGAGACATTGATTTCAAATAAAATATGAAAATTTGCTGTTATAATAGGAGCATCAATTTCAAAACTAGATTCAAATCTCTGAATACTAACAAATGAGGTAAGATGAATCCTTAAATCAAACCCTATTTTCTTTAAAAATTGAATGATTGAATTTCCGATTGTCTACTTCAGTTTCTAAAATAAACATCATTCTCTAAGAATTTTTCTGCAGAAATTTAATACATGCAAATTATGCCTCTACATAATGAAAAATTTCATAAATTTGTAACATGAATAGAAGGAAAAACATTCCTTACATGTGGAATGCTTTTGTTAAGCAATCTGGTCAATATTAATTTACAATTTGTATGTAATACAATGTTACATTATATACTTTATGGCACAAAGGCCATATTTGGCCCAGCTGTGGCAAACATCAAGTTAATAGACATGCACACAGGGAAAGCTTTACTGACACAGAAGAGAAATACACTGAGGGTGATTGGTTTGGGTTTTATGGCACAAGTACACCCGGGGAGGAATCAAACCTGCTACGCCTACAACTCTCACATTACCAGTGCAGTGGGCAAACTTACTGGGGCCACAATGACCCCCAAAATAACAACATGAGTAAACTAATTCAAGATAGAAAACATACTTCCCATTAAACAGGAGATGCAAGTAACTTAATAGCATTAAATAGGTCAAATAGAAAAAATTAAGTACTGGTAAGTAAAAAGTTAATACAAACCGGTACAACTTTCCAAAAAGTAACATGAATTAAAATTTAAAAAAAACATTCATTTATAAAAAAAACATAATACAGAAATTGAAAGGTAGCAAATTCAAAGCACTCACCTTCCCAAATGTCTTTGGTCCTCTGCTCAAGCAAATAAATACAATAATCCACACTAGGCACAAATTAAAAGCTACCTCAAACTTCAACTCTCCAATCTGATATTCTCCCGGCTTCCTCCCAAGAACTCTTCCACTAAAATACAATAAACATTTAAAGATTAATAAATCTTTCAATTTACCAAGTCAAACGACAATTTTCAACCTTTTTATCTCATAAATAAAACCATTGCTAAAATTTTGTGGCACACCAAAAACATTTATGCTGTCAGATTGGTAAAAAATATATCATCTTGATTGACTTACAAAATGTTGGTTGTTTTGTTATTTTATCTATACTAAAAGACTGAAACCCCATGGGCCAAGAAAAGATCGCAAGAGTACCTGTCTGAAGCCTGTTCACACCTAAAGGTAGGTAGATATTTAATTAACATCACACAGGAGCAACACAACGAGCTATTGACGACGGTCCTCGATCAACCCCGAAAGGAATGATCTGAGAAAAAGTAATTTTGAATCACGGTTAGATGATGAGGTTACACCTGAGCTGGCACCCCACTCCAAACTTCCACACCACGTCAACATAAGGACATTTGAGGCCCCAAGAGATTTAACATGTACCAGTCCCCTTTGCACGACGGTCTTGGGTTGGATCCGAACTCGCAACCTTCCGGTTGTAACACCTAAAAAGGAGATGTGTCCCTAAGGGCTGATTTGCAAAAGGAAAATAGTAATTACCTACTCTTTTTGCTCCATACCAGATTTTTGAAATAATATTTTGGAAACTACTTACGATACTTTGCAATATAAAAAATCATTCTCAGAATTATTTCCTGGGTATTATTTACTTGAAATTATCCACAAGTCTCGAAATGTTTAGACAGGAGTTGGGAGACAATTGAAACAAAATTCCCAGAAAAGACTGGATGTGTTTATATAGTTAGGTCCCAATTTGATGACCATATCCAGAGATAATTTCAGATCTATTTTTTTCTTGAACTTCTGTTGGTTGGGTTTTTATAGCACAAGGGCCAACATCACCAGGCACAAGGCATACAACATCCAGTAACGGACATACACACAAGGAAAGTTTTACTGGCACAGGGGAGAAATATACAGGGAGGAATCATACCTGAAAGGAATACAACCTGCGCTGTCTACAACTCGCAGGTTGCTATTACAATGGACATACCCACTGAGCCACACACACGACAACCCCTATACTTCTCAAAACAGCTTTCACTACTTGTGGTTAGCTTTTTAGAGAAAGCTAACCACATTGCTCTTGAGCAATTATCGTGTCTACACTTAAAATTAAAAAAAGCAGTGATATTATGACTCATGCAGCCCTCCAATCAATGGGAGGCCCAATTTTACGTGGTACACCAATACCAGGAGATGGTGCCACACCTGAGCTAGCAACAATGCATGCTCAGATGACTCAATCAAAATGAAGTCATGATACAATCAAGTGGAAAGGGTGCACAGCAGAGTATAAAGGATGTTTAGAGAAGTCTCATGGTGAAGAGATCTGGTGTTAACCATCTTTTTAACTAAAATTCAAAACATACTTTACACCTGGGGAGGTCTTGTAGAGACTTGGCATTGACTGTGAGTTTGAGGAGTTTGGAAGCCTTTTTGTGAGTAGGTTTCATCGATTTGGAATTTGATTCACGACCAACAGTGAATCCCACATAAATGCATTTTGTTCGATATTTTTCATTCCAACTATATTCATACTTAAAAGAAATGCCATCTTATCTATACATATAAAGCAGTTGGCATCTGTCTGTCCTCTATTCAAATCTACACCGTTTAACCAATCCACGCCAAATTTTAAACACTTATTCTTTAGAACCCTGGGGGTAACGTAAGCTACATATTAACCCTCATTTTATTTGTTTTGGGTGTGCAAAGGGGTGTAATGTCCCATCATCCTGGATAGAGCACTTGCTAGGTCTCAGTCTGGCTGTGCAGATGATGTCAGTTGACATCTGCAGGAATAGCCTTTCAAGATGACCTTGGAGGTTGTTTAGAATCTTAGAGTATGGTGTAATCATACAGTTTGTTCTGACAATCGCTCAGTATTATATCGTTTATGTATATATTATCGTTACCAATAAAACTGCAGTTTAAGAATTTGTAATGTAAATTTTTATGATAATATAAGATTACTTTCATAGAAAGTGGTCTTTTTATCGTCGATATGATACAGGGGCTAAAGACAATTCGAAATCCCCATAGGAATAACATTAGGTATTTATATGATCAATGTCAGACCAATTCACAGTAAATTTGTTACATTCATCCTGTAGAGTTCTGTGGGACACAGGCTATATACACTGCTGGCCACCATAAATGCAACACCCTGAAGGAAGCATGCAAATAATATGAAATTTACAACATGCATTAGCGGAGGTGAGATATGCAAATGATTAGAATTTCAGCGCAGACGCACATCATGCGCGCCTCTGGCGCCACTTCAAAGCGCTATTTAAGGCTTGGAGATTTCGACGATTTCAAGTACGGCAATTGTGTTTTTCTTGTGGTTTTTTCAAAAAAACGATCAATTATGCCTCGTAGAAAACAGCGATCATCTTTTGATAAAGTATCCGAGTTCGACAGAGGAAGGATAGTGGCCTACCGAGATTGTGGATTATCTTTCAGGGAAATCGGTAGTCGTGTTGGACGAAACCAAACAACTGTAATGCGGATATGTGATCGTTGGATGCAGGAGGGTACGACGGACCGACGTGTTCGATCGCATCCACCTCAGTGCACCACTTCACGTGATGACAGGCATATTGTGCGTATGGCAGTGACAGATCGCTCAGCCACATCACGAACCATAGCACAGCACATTCAGTCTGTACCGCATCATCCAGTGTCTGCGCGTACCATTCGACGCCGTTTACAGCAGAGTGGTCTGTCCGCAAGACGTCCATTGCTTCGTCTACCCTTGACGCAGAACCACAGACGTTTCCACCGCCAATGGTGCGATGAAAGAAGGATGTGGACGGCAGAATGGAATGAAATTGTCTTTACTGACGAGTCATGCTTCTGTCTGCAACACCACGATGGTCGGATTCGAGTCTGGAGACACCGTGGAGAGAGGATGCTGAACCGCTGCGTTATGTACCGCCACACTGGTCCTGCACCAGGTATTATGGTATGGGGCAGTATTGGATATCACTCTCGCACTCCTCTAGTACGCATTGCCGGTACTTTAAACAGCCAGCGCTACATCTCCGAGGTGTTGGAGCCATTGTCCTTCCTTACCTTCAGGGATTGCCCACAGCCATATTTCAACAGGATAATGCGCGACCACACATGGCACGCATTGTCCAAGGGTTCTTCGTCAATCGCCAGATTGAATTGCTTCCCTGGCCAGCTCGCTCTCCGGATCTTTCGCCGATAGAAAACATGTGGTCCATGGTTGCTCAACGATTGACCCAGAATACATCCCAAGCTGCCACACCAGATCAACTTTGGCAACGTGTGGAAGTTGCTTGGTCTGCTGTACCCCAATAACACATCCAAAGTCTCTTTGAATCAATGCCGAGGCGTGTGGCAGCGGTGATCTCCAACAATGGCGGCTACTCTGGCTACTGATTTTGGCAGGAACCACACTTCACAGAAGTCTATAAATTTAATCATTTGATACTTGGTCAACATGTTATCTACAAAATAAATTTTGTTGTGATATCTCTTGTCTTTCTTGGTGTTGCAATTTGGGTGGCCAGCAGTGTATATTAACCCCATTCGATTTGTCCTGGGTCTGCAGGGGGGCTAAAAACAATTCGAAATTTCCATAGGAATATTGAGTAATATTACGATAAATTATAAAGAATTCAACACGAGTAACGCCGAGTAATTCAGCAAGTATATAAAACATTTTTTCACAAAATGCTTTTAATGGTACTCAACAGAAGAGTCAATTTGATAGTTAAATAATGTCTCATAAGCATAACAATTGTCCACCACATGTATATAATACATGTATATTTTCTCCGAGTATTCAAAAAATTTCCTTTGTCATGTGAGCATAAAAATGTTAGTGTTCAACCAACTACTTGTGAAGAGTAATAAATAGGGTTACCATATTATTTTCCTCTCAAACCTAGGATACTTTTTGAAAAGCTTACCACATTTTTTGTTTAAACTGAGCTACTTTAAGTTTGAATAGTGATAAATGAGCTATTCCATTCAATATGGCGCAAGGGCCATATTTAGCCAAGCTGCACCAAACACAAGACAGATATCAAGTAATTGCGAAAAGAAAGGATGGAGAGGGAAAAGTAGAGAAAGATCGCTTAGGCATCCTAGGGTCATGACCCATGTATACCAGAGGCAGTAGACCCCATGGGAAAAGAATAAATCCTTGGGTACCTCGGTTTCATGAAGTCCATACACACCTAAAGATGTGCCTCTGAGAAGCATTTTAGGTTTGAATCTAGTGATCAAAGTTCTAAGTTTTTCCGTGTATTACTGTTTGAAGACCAAAATGCGTAGGCAATCACCACTTCAAACAATTTATTGCACATTATCATCAGCTTCAGTAATTTTTTTTGGAATATATTGGATATGCCAATATCAGAACAAGTAATACTGCTGTTCATTCAAATTATCATCAGTACATGACCCTGTTCTTAAGGTTTGGATAGATGGATAAAATTTCTGCGTGTGCAAATCTCACAGAATTTCCAAAGTGTCAGTGCTACAATCAAACTGCATTCTAAACAGGCACATTTTCTTGCATTATGGGAAACAGTGAGAAAGATGCATCTAACAGATCAATGCCTCAATTATGACTCAATGTTTTTTTAGTGATAAACGGACTAACTGGTCTGGACCATGGGATGTATGGTAACCCTAGCAATAAAACAAAAATAAACAGTAAATATTTTTTAATTTAATTTTCTAAGTAATGTGTCTTACTGAAAATAAGAAGGGACGGACCAGCCATAAAAATCAGCAGATGATGAATTAAGAGCACGAAGGCAACCTAAAAAATTGAATCAATAAAGTATGCATAAAAATATATGGTAAAGTGATAGTAAAATAGGAATTTGAGGTAACAAGCAAACAAATTTAATATAATGACTGCAGAAGAAATATTTTTTGTGATTTTCAAATAAAAACCAGTTTTTGAAGTACTGTAAGTTAGTTTATAAAATTTTCATAGTAACCTATGCATTCAGATTGCTAATAGCACTAGAAAGACTTCCAAGAGAAAAGGTTACATTAAGTAGACTAAAATCAATTTAAATACTTTCTTATAAAAACAAAATGAATCAGCAATTTATAATTTAATAATAAAATGATAATGATTTGACATAAGAGTGTATAAATCAGTAATTTGAATTAAAAATCTAAAAATGACAAGCGAGTTTTTGCATGCAACTACTCTTAATTATACATATCATATTTACATGAAATAAATTTCCATAATGTGCTTATTAATACAGATGTATGATCAAAACTAAAATTATTTTTACAAAGCAGCAAATTTCTAGTTACAGAAATTGAGGCAAATCATTGCAATTACAAGGCTACCAAAGTCACTACAAATATGCATTACTGCTTAAGAAAGAGTCCATAATCATGACATGGTAGAAATGATACTTGAATGAAAGTTTCATTTTTTTTAACTAAATTGAAACTTTTATTTTTCTTTAAAAAAGGATTAATTTAAAATTGCAGTTGAACCTTCTGAGCATGAACACTTAATATATTATCTCATTAAAACCAACTCATAAGACCTGGATTTCCAAAAGACAAAAATGCTAAATAAATATTTTGTTTTGTAGGGATAAAAGAAGCTTAATTTGCTTTGCACTTATCAATGTCTCATATTTTTTTGTATTATTATGTATACGTTGTGGTGACCAAGATCACATTTCAAATTCAAATATTCAAAGAAAATAAGAAAATATACCATTTCTGGCAAAGCTGTAATGGCATTTTCCCCACTTGTAAGAGTCCTTGAGAGTAATGAAGGAATCTTTGAAATATATAAATAACCAAGACAGAGGTATAGCATTGTAAACACCTAATAGTATGTAGAGGTACAACATGGCGAACCCCAAGCCTAAAAAAAATCAAAACAAGATGTTACAAAACAAGAATTATACTTGAAACATGAAATGATATTGAAATCATGTCAATTGCATTAATTATGTCAAACTAAAAACTATGAATAAAGTAATACCCCAAGTGTTCTAATATTCTACATTTCAACTAAATTAAGAAAATGATAATCACAAATTATCAAGAGACACATTTCTGCATTTATAAATATTCAAAAATTAAAACATGAAAACCTGACACCCACTTCAATGTTAAAAAAGTTCATAATAAAAAATTTAGTTTTGAAATTTTTACATTTGCACCAAATGTGTATGTTTTAAATAAATTCGCTGACAGCATCTGATAACACTTTTAAAAACTTTTCTCAAATACACTGCACAGCAAAATGAATGAGCACCAAATACTTGGAAATCAGAAAATGCTACAATTTCTAATCTCAAATAGTCTCATTCAAAAAAATTATATCTAGTAAAGACACTTAACTAAGATTTTATCTGGTATATAGTAGTTCTGACTAAAAGTACTTTCAGCTTCTTTAATCAGTTAGTTTAAGAATTACATTATGTATGACATTAGTTCTTTTCATGCATCTCAGGCATGTATTGAAGCAGATAATTTTGGATCACCATTCTTTTCTCATAGTATGTTTTACACTTGCATAATTAACATAATTACATTGCCAGAAAGGGCTGGAGTGTGTTGTGTCCTTTTTCTTATTGGTTTGAATTTGGAAGTGAAAGGTTCAAAAGATAGGACTACAATGGTAGCGAATGATCATATAGTGGAATTTTCTTAACATATGTGACCAAACTATCGCTAACCCTGCTCAGACTTACTGTGTGGACAGAGTACTTAAATATCTGAACATTAATTAAAATTTAACATGAGAGCAGGCCGTAAATTGACAAGCAAGATGAACCATTGTTAACAATAATTAACAATTTTATTTAACACAGAAGAAGTTAACATTTCACCACACATTACAAATTATCTAAATCTATATTTAAACACATTAAGCACACAATATATTATGGTATACATTCTGATTACTAATAATTAAAACAGTGACGCCTTACGAGATTTAAAAAAAAAGGGAACGAATGGGAAGTGACTCGGATTAAGTAAAAAGAACGGACATTAAAAGGTTAAAATTAAACGGTGTAGTATGGAATTAACCTAAGAACTACACACGTGTAATAGCTCAAGATAAGATTAAATAAAAGTTACTTAGCTTATTAGAGACATAACGTCTCTTGGGGATCCCCGCTCATCATCCAAAAAAATGGCTAAACGCTCAAACAGCGTTTGTCACCCACTACAGGGTCGAAACAAGGGAGAAGAGAGCGAGGGTTTCTTGTCCCCGCTTTTTTATCAGTTTTTTAGGGGGGTTGTCACTCAACGGGAATGACCCTGTCAATCAAAGAACTAGATTCCCTGATTCGTTGTTTTCAAACAAACTCACTTGTCATTAGTTAACAGAAACACATGACTTGGCGTGACGTTAACTTTTCTGGAAGATTCTTGGCATAGCTAATGAGCGTCACTAAAGCGAAAAAAAACGGAATTGGGGGAAAAGGGAAAAAAAAGAAATGGCATCACTGATCTCTTAGCTGTCACTTTGAATTCAATTAGATTAAAATAGAAGTTGCGTGTTCGTGAATCGACACACTTCGATTAGATTGAAGTGGTGTGTTAGTGAACCGACACACAGCATTGGTGTGTTCGTGAACCGACACACAGCATTGGTGTTTTTATAAAACAATGGCCATATTTGGCTAAGCTGAGCCAAACGTCAAATATATAGACATACACACAGAAAGGGGCTGGTTGGTTGGGTTTTAAGGTGCAAGGGCCACACTTAACCATGCTGCACAAACATAAAACAGACAACTTCATGAAATGGACATGTACACACAATTAGTTTTGCTAACACAGAAGAGAGAAATACATCCAGGAAGGAATCCAACCTGACAGGAATCACTTAACTTCACAGGTCACCAGCGCAGTGGGCAATTAGACACCTACTGAGCCAAGACAATCCCAGAATGGGGCTGGAATGGACAAGGTAGGTAGTTAATTAACACTGCACTGGAGTAATACAATGGGCTGTTGGCGACAGTACGAGATCAATCCCCAAGGGAAAGATTCAAGGGCAATGTCTCGTAATTTTGAATCAGTCAGATGACGAGAATATCTGAACTGGCATCCCATTCACCAACTCCACACAACACTAACATGAGGACATTTGAGGCCACGACAGATTTAGCAAGCACCAGTCCTCTTTGTACACGACGGTCTTGGGTTGGATTCGAACTCGCAACCTTCAGCAGAACCCACAATAATCCGTTACTCTTCCAACAGGGCTACCGGAATGGACAAGAGTTGAGCATGAGGCACTAATCCTAGTCTTGTTCTCTATCC
Organism: Meta bourneti; assembly: GCA_933210815.1. NCBI lineage: Eukaryota > Metazoa > Arthropoda > Arachnida > Araneae > Tetragnathidae > Meta > Meta bourneti. The sequence continues at coordinate 56,912,669 of OW119932.1, read as the reverse complement.
ATTCCCTCAGTGGGTTCAATTCCAGTCAAGTGCATTCCTCCCTGGGTGTATTTCTCTCTTCTGTGTCAGTAAAACTTTCAGAGTGTGTCTATTACTTGATGTTTGTCTTGTGTCTGGCACTGTATAGCTAAATATGGCCCTTTCGCCACAAAAACCTCACTCAACTATCCATTGCAATTCAAAGATAGTCACTCACTACATATGCGAGTTCTTCATATGATAGGGCAACCAATCGAGTTACTATAATGCTAAATAAGCCTTCTGCTTGCGTATGTCTACATTTCTTTACACATGTCTACATTTTTCCTACTTATATAGATTCAACTAAATTTCCAATTTACATAGATTAAATTCTCCAGAATTTAATTTTGTTAAATCAGAAACATTTCAGAGGTGCCCAAGTACCCCTAAATATGTTCTTGTTGCATATAATACTCTTATCTTGAGATTATTTATGTAGGATTTTATGTTGATAAGAAATGGCACTGATGTTATCTGGGCTAGTGTCTGTTTATGCAATGTTTTAGCTGAACAGCTTTCTTTGTCTTTCTGGTCTGGTTGGGGTTTTATATAGAGTTAAGTCCAATTGCAGACAAGCTGCGCCAAATGCAAGATTAAATATTTCATATCAACTGAATCAACAATAGAAAGAGTTTTAAAATATGCACATAAAACACAAATACTCTCATATAGAATATGAAAATAGGTACATATAATTCAAATCTGTCAACATGTAAGAATTTTATGAGTTTAGTGACTTAAGACAGCTGACCAACAACATTAAGTACTGTATTTAAAATAAGAGAATGATGTATATATAGAAAGATCATTATAAACTAGAATTAAAGCATGCATTATATATGCAATAAAAAACCAGTAATGTAAAAAGTCAATCATGATGAATGTGGACCAACAAATTAGATAAAACAGGTGATGTGTTAAAAAAAGTTGGTAAAACTGTTTAAGACCAGTACAAGAAGTTAAAATATGATTAATGGAAAGAGGTTGTTGACAATGCTGGCACAATGGTGCCTGTACTTTTGTGAATTCCTGTAATTTTAACATGGTTTTCTAAATAACCTTGCATTAATTTATGAGAAGCCTACATTTATTATATTTTCAAGATTACATGTTACTTATGTATTATCAGTTGATGCAATGGTAATATGACATTCGAGACATTAGCTATGGAAACATGCAATATACAAACCTTTAAAAGCAGGAGATATATACCACATGTCTAACATTCCAGCTCCTAAATACTGACCAAGGGACATTTGGAAGTAAAGAATAGGAATGCCAATTATAAATGATAGTAGAAGAAACTGGAAGATGAAACATCCTGTAAGAAAGAAACCTTGATTTATAAAATGTCCAACAAAAATTATAAGTTCAAAAATTTTAAATATAGTATATTTAATTTAGCTCGTATCCCATATTCTTTGCCCAGAGCAGTAGGGAGTCACTTCCGTTTTCCTTCCGGACACGACTACCTACAAAGCTGATCTTGCTATTCCAATACAATGTGTCTATCTACCACCTTTGTGAACTGGCTTGTCAATCAGAATTGCTCCAAACAGTCAGAGTAGTGCCAGTCACTATAGAAACAGGTCTCGTATTATTTTAGAGAGAATGAGTGATGAGGTTTGGCTAGGGGAGAATGGCGACATTTTGAATGTAACTCCTTACTAACTGTGTATCCTCTAACCTGGTTAGGTGGATTTTGTGGCACAATGGACATATTTGGTTAAATATACCTAGGGTGGAATGAAACCTGCTCCGCCTACAACTCACAGGCTACTAGCGCAGTGGGCGTACGCACTGAGCCTCGATGGCCCCGCCCCTCTCAAACACCTGGAAAGCCAATTGTCGCTAAGTTTGTCAATGTGGAAACTCAAATGCTTCGAGAATCCTATAAAATGAAATTCGGCAGTCATATGGGACTCTTGAAGCACTTGAGTTTCGCACATTCAAACGCAATTTTAGCGACAATTGGCTCTCCAGGAGTTTGAAATAGAGTATACACAATTGCAAGGAGTTATATTCGAAATGTCGCCAATCCCTATCGCCAAAACCTCATGATTCATTTCCCACTCAAAATGTACGAGACCTATTCCATAGTGACTGCCAGTACTTGGACTGTTTCTGGAGCAGTTCTAATGGACAAAAAGTCCAGTTCGCAAAGACAGATAGCTGATCTCGTTACTTCGATACGGTGTAAAATTGAGTCTTGTTTCTACTGCAAGACAAGCTAATCTTTCTATATGGAACAGTTCTTGTGATAAATAATCAGCAACTGCTTTCCGAGACAAACTTGGGTCATGGCACAATCATTCCTAAAATCCTCACTTTTAAAAATTGTTCAGTATATAGTCACGTGTCATTTTAACTACTTAGTGCTCTTTCATCAAGAAAAACAAAGCAGTATAAGTATAAGCATATAAGCAGTAAAAAATTTTATCTTTGATACCAACATCAAAATAATCTGGCAGTTACAAAGTTCACTCACCTTTAAAAATATATACAAGCAATGAGAACCTGCTCACATTACACACACCGATAACACAACTCAGACAAGCAAACACAGACGATGCTTTATGAGGCCACTTCTGAGGCCTCATCCTCTGCGAACTGCCATTGGCATTTCTAGTCCGTGACAGCGCATTTGTTCTACTACGCCTCCTATTGGCATCAACGGCACCACTCACAGAAGAGTTCCTGTGATGGTCTACAGCAGCAGTCCCGTGGGTTTGTTCGGGGAAAGCAGCTGGACCATCCGTGACACTCTCGTACGGAGGTGGGTCGACCCGCGGCACGAGTGCAGGAGCTTGGGCCTGAACCTCTTGGTTCAGTTGCTGGGAGGACGCTGCACCAGGCAGCGTGCTCGACTGAGCAGCCTCACGGGGGTTGCCCATGACTAGCTGCCAGGAATCAAGGGGACGAGATGCTTGAGTGACGACTACGCTCTCGAGTAATGGCCATACATATCCTACATCCCAGCCCAACATACAGGTGATGGATTAAGGTAGGCAGTCTGGAAGGAAAGAAATCTGTTACAGCATAAAAAAAAGCAGTGCATAGTGAAAATAGAGCTTATACTAGAATTTTAAACAAAATTGAGTTAATAATGGAAAGTATTCCATTGACTGCCAGTTGTAAACCTGTCCCCCTATCTATCTGGGATAGGTTGAATTTTTTACGGTGCAAGGTCCAGGTTTGGCCAAGCCTATCTGGGATTGGATGATCAGGTTTTGTGGCGCAAGGTCCTATCTATCTGAGGTATGATAGTTGAATTAACGTCACACTGGAGAAACACAATGGGCTATTAATTGGTTTGGGTTTTAAGGCTCAAGGTCCAATAGCAGACAAGCTGCGTCAAACACAAGATTAAGTATCTTACCCAATAAAATCAGCCAAAATAATAGTTCATGTGGTGATAAACTATGGCTAAAATTCATGATTATAAAATAGAGATAATACAATAAAAAGGGTGAAAACTGTAAATTAAAATAAATTAAATACTTTGAAAAAAGGAATCTTAAAATAGATGAAACGATGCAGTTTAAACAGTGATAGAACTCCATACAGAATTTACCTTAAAATCCACTCAAAGTTTTAAAAGAATTTGAGTGTTTAATAAAATACGGATAGGGTTTTCTCTATCCACAGGGAAAGCTAAAAAGGTAAGATTTGATACATATTTAAAGTGATAGTAATATACATATTAAAAATCTGGAATAGTACAAAAATGGAAAAGTGCAGAGTGGGTAGGATTACCCAGCAAGACAAATAAGCGAGGAAGTTTTGTATGGTATCAACTGGAGGAAAGGGAGACTAAGATTTCGAACTGAAGGGAAGTTTTTGGTGTGCAGTTGCCAGCCACTTGAGTTGACCACCGTAACCATCTGTATTCCTTCTTACAACACCCACAACCAAGGGACCCAAATCCCAAAAATCAAAATTTAAAATTTCAATGTAAATCGTGTAAAATTCCAAAAATTTGGTTAGACTCGATAATATGGGAATATGGTAATCAGTCGAAGGTTTATTATATATACCTCCACTTGCATGCAAGTGGAAGGCATTCAAACACCCTTTTTGCAAAGAAAATTTCAGTCACCAATTTGGTGAAGGGCCAGTATCATGTTCTAAGTTTTACCAAAAATTCTCTTAATTGCATTTTGGCTGTGTAGTTCTTTGCAAATCACTTGAAATATTACAGATTAGTCTACAGGTGGCAAAAGGGAAGTATTATGAAGACTTTTTTATGGAACTAAAGATTTGTCACAACACAGAAAACTAGATTTTTAATGTTTTTTCAGGGAAATATAATTTGGTTATCTGTGAAACTTTCTTTGATATAACCATGTCTAGTGATATCAGATGGCGCAGGAAATATGCATAAAAAAAATCTAATTTTGGAAGTAATAACTTTCGATTACAATTCCTTTTCAATATGTAGGTCTAAAAAATTGCATGCTGTTTTTTTAAGTTTTGGTCATGTAAGTGTAAGTTATCTATTGCTTGACAGAAATCTCTTCCATGTCAGGACAAGAGGGGTTAAGTCAAACTGACTACTTCTCAAAATCTTATGTTGAATATTTCTTTCTCATAAATATTCAGGAATAAAAAGAAGTATGCCATGATACAAAATAGTTTAAATTTAGATTCATAGATTCATTTAGTTGATTTTAAGCATATTATAATGTTTGAAATTATAACGATGCACATGACTCCTTTGAACCCATCAAAAGTCAGACTTAACCCCCTTGACCCTGACACTGAAGATCTAATGTCAAAGTTTGCTCGCTTTTAATTAGTTTAAATTTATCACAAAAGCTAAGTGAAAACCGAAAACTTAATTGAAGCAAAATTACTCAATATAAGAAACATTCGCACTTTAAAGAGATTTTAAAGATTATTTGATGAACGATTTATACAACCCCCCAAAAAGAATTTACATTTTCATTTCAAATAAAAATTAAGGGAGAACGTAAGTTCGCATCACCAAACAGAATAAAAATAGGTTCCATATTACTGAGAAAACATTGCAAAAGATATCTTTAACCAATGATATCTTTAACCATAAATTTTTCCCACTTGCAATCATCCCAGCTGCGTAAACATGGTTTGCGATCCTTTTTTATTGAAAATACTTGTTATAAAATGCCTTTTGTATGGTTAGTTAACTCTACCGTTCCTGTGTTGATAAATATTTTGAAACAAAAAGAGAATTTAAGAGCACAATTAACTATTTTGGAATTGAAAAAAGAAACCGATAATTTCATACGTTCTTCAATTTCACCGTCATAAAATTTGGATTTCATCCATTTTCCATTTCCAGTAGAAAAATTTCTCCAAGCACTTCACTTTTGATTTGCGAAGCTTTCAAAATAAAAACCTTCCTCTTCCACATATTTCCTTGTTTGTAAACAGTGTCAATTTTGGAAACGGGAATCTGTTGCCATACCTATCACAATAATGGTTTAATAAAAGCAATCTTCGTGTTACGGAAGTGACGTCACTTGTTTGTCAAATATCAAAAGTTAGAGAATGAATTCGGTGGGTAGTTGAATTAACGTCACACTGGAACATAACGGGCCATTAGCAAGAATGAATTCGGAATTGTTTGATAGTTGCTTGATCAACACGAATTTAATTTTACGTCAAATGTCGCCAAAATGGTGATAAACTACATTTTTAGGCGTGCATGAGTGTTTTGCACTGAAAATCCCATCTCATATACTGTGTGATCAAAAATAAAAATTTCTTTCTTAAAACTCTTGAGATAAATTGCGATACAAATGTTTTTTCACAAATGATAAACGCGAAACACATTCAAATAATTAAAACGTCTTGAAGCCATCATTTTGAGCTTTGTTATTAATTATTAAAAAATTATGTAGCATCATTAGTCGAAATTATTTAGTATCAAAATATTTGTTTTTAGATTTTGTTCTGTGTCTGGTCAACAAATAGAAATTGCGGGAATATTAGTTTGGAATTCCAATTTTAGAATTTTTGACGAGGTTTCTTAGGATTAAAAGAACACCGGAAAAGAAAATACTTCCTGTTTTGAACCAATTTGATGCATCGCAGTTTAGACGATGTTTAGCACTTATTTTTAATCCGTCTTGCCGAAATTGCATCGAATTAACATGCCAAGCTAAGTCATAAGGTTCGAAACAGGTTACCAAAATACTAGCGCCCTCAATACACAGCTTTACAGAAACTCTTTCACTCTAATGGCATAATTTACCATCAAATTATGTCATTAAAGTGTGAGTGAAGAGACAATTTTTTTACTTAATCTAGACACCATATTTCCTTGCGACAAAAACGAGACGGGATACAATATCTGTATTCATGAAAAGTAGACGATAGATTGTTTCAGATTGTCATTAAAACTAGTTCCATATATTTGACGTTGTAAGGAAATTTAAATATTTAAAACGATGGCATTGAATAAGAAGGCGCTACAGAACAAACGAAGATAAGCATATGCTGATGAAATAATACTGTAAATTAGGTGTAGGTGGGTATTTTAATTAACGTCGCACTGGAGAAACACAACGGGCTATTCATTAGAAGGTCGGAGACGATAACACGTTGGCCACGATTATAGGTTAAGAATATTTTGCAATTTACCAATTATAAAAAGTATTTATAGTTTTTGTTAAAAACCGGACATAATAGACAATTTCTATTAAAACAATGGGACGGCCAGGTAATATGAAAAATGGTACTGTGACGCTCAAAACCGTATGGTAGGTAAATAGTTGAATTAACGTCCCACTGGAGAAAAACAATTGGCGACGGGTCCGGAATCCATCCCGAAGGGAAAGATCGAGGACACCTCGTAATTTTGAACCACGATCAGATGACGCGGTCAAAATCTTAATTGGCACTCTTCAAACTTCCACACCACGCCAACGTGAGGACATTTGAGGCCAAGACAGATTTAACGTGTACCAGCACCCGCGTACACGACTATCTTTGGTCGGGTCGAGTATCGAATCTGATAGGGATTCAAAATTACGTGGTGTTTTCCTCGAGTCTTTCCCTTCGGGTTTGATCTCTGACCGTCGCCAATAGCCCGTTGTGTGGCTTTAAGTGCAACACTAATCAAAATACCTACTTACCTACCTATCGCTCAAATCATCGGCTTAGAGTAGAAACTCAAAAATTAACGACTTTTGTGCAGAACAACTGCTTGAAGACATTAATTTTTTTCGTAAAAAAATATTTTTCACTATAAAATACGAATATTTATACCTTTTAAAGAGAACATATTTCTCATCATGAAAATAAGCAACGGTCAGGTGTCGGTTTCATCGATTACCTGTGCACCGCAAACATGTTTAAAACCATAAGTTTTGGTTTTTGCATAAAACTTTTCGGGGAAACCCAAAAACGCGCATCTTTCTCAACGACATATTCATCTTATGAACTGAAAAAAAACGCGCAATTTCACGGACTTTTAAACATTTTAAAACAAGCACACTAACAACGAAAAAGTCCTTCGCTTATAAATAAAGCATCCACGAAAACAGTATCTCACAGCAGTTGAGATGCAAACGCAGGAAAACGGCAACGAGGCTGGGTAACAAGACAAACACGAGGCAAAATAAACAAGGCTGCATAGGAAAAAAAGTCACCACAACCGTGAATGAAAAGCGGTTTAGGTACCTCCACACAAAACCACTCCAATCTCCACATTCTTGGCAGTCTAAACCGTTTTTTTTCGCAGAGATCATTCACTTTCCAAGGTCGCCCATGCATTTTATTCTAGTTTCGTTTCTAACTTAGGTCTGACTTCCTTGTCAGAAAGACACAGCTGAAAGTCACTTAACTATCCGAGAAGTATAAGTGTCGCTTTTACTCCACAACACACTTAACACTCCTGATGGCTGCTTGGACGAGGTATCACATCGTTACCAAATCTTGGTTAACTGAATGGAGCCATATTTGGCCAAGCTGCGCCAAATACAAGATAGCGTTAAGTAACGGGGAAACGATGAATGTTTTACTGACACAGAAGAGAAATACATATAGGGAGGAATTGAACCTGCGCCGCCTACAACTCACAGGTTGCTAGTGCAGTGGACAAACCCACTGAGCCAAGGCGGCTCCGACCAGATCTTGACAGACGAGATGTCTTGTCATTTACAAATTTGTAAGATCTTGATGGAGATTTCTCGTCGAAAGCACTTGGAGGGTTAATGACTATGACCACCATCTTTATATAAAGGAATCCATGGATTCTTTCACCCTTCAGATAGATTCAGTTGGCAGTTGAGTTTGCATAGCACACCTCGTAATTTTGACTCAGTCAGATGACGAGGTCAACACCTGAGCTGGGCACCCCATTCCATACCACGCCAATATATGGAGACATTTGAGTCCATGACAGATGCACCACCCCCCATGTACACGACTGTCTTTGGTTGGATCGAGTTTTAAACTCGCAACTCTCCGGTTGCTAATCAGTTACTCTTCCAACCGGATTACTGCGGCCCTCAAATAAATGGACACACAAAGAAAGTTTTACGACATATAATATATCAGTTTACCTGACATATAATAGAAATATACCCACGAAGGAATCGAACCTGTGCCGCCTACAAATCGCAGGTTCGTTGGGTTTTTATGGTGCAAGAGCCAAATTTGACCATGCCGGGCCAGACATAAGGCGGACACTATCAATACACACACAAGGAATTTTACTGACAGAAGAAATACACCCAGGGAGGAATCGAACTTATAACCCGCAGGTTACTAGCAGTGAGCGAGAAAATCATGGGTTGCTAGGAGTGGGCAAACCCATTGAACCACGACGACCCCTCGCATTTTGTCTAGCTGTAAAGCTAGGTCTTAAGGAATAAGTATCTAAATTGAATTAAACTTATTTTATTTGTTTTAAAATCAAACCACAACTGCAGACAGCGAATGTGGTTACATCAAATGTTACGGTTCTCCAGAGAGCACGCGACTAAACATGTCCTCTAAGCAGAGAAATACATGTGAGAAGGTCCGTCATAAAGAAAAAGCGTGGTGAGCAAGCATGTGGCATACATAATACCAAAATTCATTGTAATTCAACCGCAAATTTCCCGTACCTGAAACCGGAAATAAAAAAGTACTTCAAGGCCGATTATAATCATTTGGTAGTCTGACGATGAGATCATTTGCTGGTGCAAGACCGGCGGACGAGATAGTTTTGCACAATTAAATTCCTAGACTCGTTTCGTAAGCCATTTGCGGGAACTAATAGATGCGGGTATTGTTCGATGATGGTGTGAGAAAAATACGTAAACAAAGTAGTTAAAATTCGGATGAGGATCTTTTTCGTGCTGTTCAATCGAAATAATTCAGTTGTCACAAGGTTCGTACATGAAGATTTTCTGTTCTTTGCGAAAGTATACAATTTCGTGTAGCAGACCAGGCGAAAGAGCATCCACGGAAGACCACACGAAAGTATGACTGTACCAGCTAAAGCACTTATGAAATAATCCATAAATTTCTAAAAATAAAACAGTCTAAAACTTATTTTAGCAACCAATTTTAGTTGCTCAGATACAAAATGAATCGGCTAAAGCACAAAATGTGCTAATTACATTTGTTCAGACGTTGATAATCTAGTCTAGAAATTTTAATTTTAAAATTAAAAAACTAAATTTCTTAAGGGTTTTATGAAAATTTAGGCAACCAGATTCCGATGTTTTTCTTTCATGGTTGCCAAGGCTTGGCACCATAACTTCGAAATTGGCGTCCCTTGGAAAATTTTCTCGTCCTTTGCAAGTTCAAAAAACAGACTAAATTTTCGTTGACTTTTGGTGAATTTCCAAAAGCAGTCGCCAAGATTTTGAAAATAAGTCTCGAGACCGATCGTTTGAAAAGATACCCCTATTCGCCAAGGTTGGAAAATTGCAACGAATAATCGCCAGTAACTATAAAATATAAAATTCAGTAAATTGCTATTCTGAGGATGGCAGAGATGATTGTCTTTCGGCCTATTAATAGCACATTTTCAATAATGCCAATTCTCTAGTCTGTCATTACTTCACAATACTCTTCCTTCAGACAAATCACATTAAAACCTACCTGTTCTAGTAACAAAGATGATCTTTTAAAGAGATCCTGAACTGTCATTAGAAAGTCATAAACCTCCGACACCGATCGTAGACAATAAGCAATGGGCATTGTGGTGAAACTGCATCATCAAAATTTGTACATGTTTTGTCCATTTAAAGTCTTCCTCTAAACAAAATTGCAAAAGGAACATCGCTGTGAATCAGTTTACACTCCATAAATGCACCAACAACCGTGGGTTTTATGACTCAGAACTTAAAAGCAGCCGCAGTTAACTGGTGATACCGGTATTTTCCCTGGGGAATTTGATGGGTTCATTTACTAATTAGTAGCAATAAAACGGTATGGGGTAACCTGAGTGAGTAGGATCCAAAGGTCAGTTACTTCACTCAGATCTACAGGATGTCCCGCAAATTTAGAATAAGAGTTCTGTATAGATATTACTTCTTTTGAGTGAGTTAAACTTGCCTTAACCCTCCTGGTGGTTGTCTCGACCAGGTATCTCGCCATATCTTGATGGACGAAATATCTCGTCATTAAAAAAACTGAAAATATCTTGATGGGCAAAATATTTCATCAACAGAAGAAAACTAACCATATTTTGATGGACAAGGAATCTCGTCATTAAAAAAACTTATCAGATCTTTATGGACGAGATATCTCATCGTTGGAAGAAAACTGGCCAGATCTTGGTTCGTCATCAAGACATTGGCGATTTTCCGATATCTCGTTATTAGTACAGTTGGTGATGGAGAGATATCTCGTCGAAACCACTTGGAAGGTTAAGAGCTATACAACAGGATCGTTCTTGAAGCATATCCTGCCCACGTGCAAACCTCAGCACACACAACCCCTTCTTCATAAAAACGTTTAATTTCCTAAAAGGCTCATCAAGCACGTATTCAAAAAATAATTCCCCCCGTTGACGCAGTCTTCTAATTCAAAAATAGTTTTTTCCTAAATAAATCCATTTACTTTTGACAAGAAAGCATAACAAAAAAAGCAGGTATGCAGTCCCCACTGTACTGTAAGGTTTGGTTCGTGAATACTTTTGGGAGGAATACCTGGTAAGTAGGTCGCTGGTGAAATGAAGACGGATGGTATTTGATATTTATTTAGACAGTTTTGGTGGATAGTGTGTGAGTGTGGTGGTAGAGTGGTGTTACGAGTGTGGGCAATGCTTAATATTCTATGGCGACCTTATGGATGATGGGTCTGTGATAGCTAGAGACAAACGGCATGGTGTCGATGCTGATGTTCCTGACGAAGGTAAGGTCGATGGTGGTGCTTCTAAGCGTGGTGGCAGCTCGTTAGATAGTCCAGCGACGTCGCCGCGTACGCGCGCCTGCTCCTTCTTGCGTCTTCGGTAAGCTCTAGATCTCTCCGCACTAGTCCCATAGGTTTAAACTTCTTGGTATCAGTTTGTTCCTCTTGAACTGCTCTTTCAACCTGTCTGTTTCATATGCCGCAATTGAAATTTAGTGCTATTTTGGTTTCAATCTTCGACAAATCATCACTTTCCACTGTGTACAATTTTCACAAATGGTTTAAACTGTCAACTAGTCAAAAGCAATAGTAGAACTCGTCGTTCTCTTCAATTTAAGCACGCACTCGCCACAACCCGTCGATTAGAACTGAAGTTACAGCTGTTAAAAAGGCCAGCGTATGTGTACGAAATGTGACTAATTTCCCTCACCACGCAGTACAAAGGTCAGAGGGGAGAGTTGATTAGTGGTCGGCCTAGTCGACGCAGCCTGCCTTCCTCTACACGCTGGTAGGTCATTTATCCCCATAGGCTGATTCCCCTGGAGTTATAGGGCTTTGAGGCATCAACACTTTTCGTGAAGCGCAAGTTGCCGATGACCTCCATACCGATTTTAAAGACGTATTCACGTCAAAATAAAATCGAATGAAAGAAAGGAAGCGGTAAGTATTTTAATTAACGTCGCACTGAAGCAACACAACGTGTTATTGGCGATGGTCCGCGATCAAATTCGAAGGGAAGATCCTAGGACAACACCACATCATTTCGAATCAGATGACGAGGTCGTACCTGAGCTTACACCCCACTCTCCAAACATCCACATCAAGCCAACGTGAGGAAATTTGAGGCCCCGACTGGTTTACCGTGCACCAGCCACCGTGTACACGACGGTCTTTGGTTGGACCTAGTTTCGAACTCGCAACCCTCCGATTGCTAATCCGTTACTCTTCCAACCTGGCGACCGAAATCGGTTTTTCGAAAAACGGGTCTAGGACCCTTAGTTCTTGAAAAATTCAATAAAAATGACGTTACATCGTGTTAAATACGATTCCTTCAGAGGAAAGGGACATATGGATCGCAAAAGGAAACAGGCTAGTTTATTGAAAACACAACACATATATATACAGATAGGATAGGATTGCAGCACAACCAATAAGATTCATTAAAATGGACGGACGTCCAAGAAAGCTGTAGAACATTCACACATGCTGCCTGTAAAGAGTGACTCAGCTCTAGCAGCACAAAGAAAGATACAAAGACTTCTATGGGCGATTACATTATACAACACATCGGATAAAGATGGTTGGTTGATTTGGGTTCAATGGCTTTTAGTCCAAAAACCAGTAAAAAGTTTGACGTTTTGTGGCGCAAAGCTGAGCTAAACACAAGACAGGCAGAACAACGAGGGAGGAAGAAAAACCGAAAAGCAATAGGGTAGGTGATGAAAAATGAAAGGGAGGAAAGATCACTCGCGGGGTTGTGTTGCAAGTACGGGCTGTGTACGGGCAACACACCTAAAGGTCGTGAAAGGGGGAAAAGAGGGGCAGAAAAGATCATTTGGGTATCCCAAGAGCCCGATCACCGTATTTACTAGAGACAGTAAGCTCCTGTGGCGAACTTGCTACCACTACATAAATTAACTTACGATACAATCGAATAAATCAGTGTAACTCAACTCCACCATGGAGTACTTTTTTGGTAGACAAAAGTTGCACTATTTCACACGTACTCACTAAACTACATGTGAAAAGAAAAGATCACCAGTACCACGGGTCCGTACACACCTAAAGGAGATGTGTCCATGAGGGATCGGGTAGAAAGGTAAGAGCAAACTGTTCTAATTCGTAATAAACGGGACCCTGTTCAAAGCAACAATGAAATGTCCTCTAAATTATCAAAACAAATGAAACAGAAAGAATTCGTTTCAAAAATGATCCCGTTGAACACATTTCTTGAAACTTTCTTTTCCTTCAAGGCTTCTTTTCCTCCAGCCGATCAAACGTAAACAATCCATCGAGGAATGTACTTTCGAGGCAATTAGATTAAAAAAACCCAGAAAAATCGATCCATTGTCGATTGATGTAACGGCAGATCGATTGGTATTAAAGATCGGTTCCGGTCAGTGAGCGAGTTTTCGTTTTCCTCAGATAATCCACATGACTGGTTTCACTGACACAAACACTAGTCAGATTAGGTAAAAATCTGGAAATAGATGAGGCCACTTGACTGAATCGGAAAACGTTTGGAATCGTATGTTAAAATGTATTCCAAGGATGGTTTTAGTTTCTCCGGTGACACGAGGGTTAATTAGACCTATACGGAGCTCTGGATGGGGGATAGGCGTACATTTGCAGGTGGTTATAAAAATAGGACCCATCGAAAGACAGAAGCAACATGCTTATAGTATCAGGGCGGCTGCCACAACACTTGTGAAATTGTCAAATTTTTAATAGTAGCAAAAATTCTCTTAAATCCTATTTTAGCAACAATTTTACATGATCCGATACAAAATGGTAGGCATTTTACGTAACGTCTGCAACACAACGGCACAACGAGCTATTAGTGATGACCGATACAAAATGAATCAGCTAAAGCAAATATGCTAGTTAAATATGAAACAGACGTTGAAGATATATAACCAAGAAAATAAAAAATAAAATATTTTCTTAATAAGGTTTTCATGACAATCTAGCAACCAGATTTCGATGTTTTTCTTCCACGGTTGCCCCGACTTGGACGAAATCGGCATGTCCACTCTTAGTTAAAATACAAGAGATTAAATTTTCGTTGATCTTTGGTGAATTTAAAAAAAAGTCGCCAAAATTTAGAAAATAGGAGCTTTTGAGACAATTCGCATAAGATACCCCTGGTCATCCGAAGATGAAAAATCGTAGCAAGACTTTTATTTAGTCGTCTGTGACAACCCTGTTATATAGGTAGTTGAATTAACGTCGCACTGGAGCAGCACGGTTCGGGATCAATCAAGGGAAGATCCGAGGAGACACCTCGCAATTTTGAACCACCGTCAGATGACGACAGTCTCCCTGAGCTGTGTGTGTGGCCACCCCCTCTTAAAACTTAACCCTCTCAAATATAAACAAATTGTTGCAATGAGGATCTATCTCTAAGCGTTTTAGTGTAGGATTTGAAACTCTAAATTGGTTGTATATTGTATTTAAAAGCTGTTAATTCAGTCAGAATGTGTTGAACAGCAAATGCCAATGGCAAGTTGAACACAATAGAGTTGGTTCCCGTTCATAAAGTGTGGCTTATGCGAAGTCTTGTCAATTGTACCTGATTTTTCAAATTTAAATTTCAAATTTAAATTATTGTGGAACCCTGCAATGACTGAAAACAGTGGAGCTTATTTCGTGCTTCTTTATTCCAAGAATCTTGCCATTTTGATTTTATTGCTATCTTTAATAATGGTTCAATGTTTCATTAGGGAATTGTGTTGTATATATACATTAGAGAAATCACGAAAATCGACCAAAATATCGATTTTGTTTATTGCTTCAAAATATTCTCCAACTCCTTAGCTTTTAAACGATACCAAGTTCTTGTAAATATTCGGAATATTTTTCTAGTTACAAAGGTTTTTTGTTAGGTACTGTCACCATGTACAAACGTGTTTCCAAAACTTTAAACTCTATTTATGAATTTTTAGTTGATTTTCAAAATGTTGAAATTTCTGAAAAATCTCGATTTTTTATTATTATCCTTCCCTGGTGAAAAAAAATTGTAAGAAAAATCTATTCCTTCCAGCAACTTGATTGATAATCAAACCATGAAGAATATTAGCAATAACTTCAAACATGAATTGTCTTCCTGGACAAATTAGATTTGAAGATGTCACTATTCAAAAACATACTAATTAGCTAATTATATCAAAATTAGAAATTAATTATTAGCTTAATCTGATTTTTTCACACTGAAATTATTTTTAGCATAAACCAATGACCCATTGTTAACTCGATTTTTAAAGTCAAATTTAAAAAAAATCTAGAGTATGAGTACAGCTTAGCCATGTTGCATTGTTGCGCTTCTGCTGAAAAGTCTGCCCTCTCGTTTCTGGGATTACCTACCTGACAACGCAGGAGAAAGCAGGAATAAAATGCTTTTAAATTTCTCAGATAATTATCTAGCCTTCACAATTCTCCAAACGCTTCCAGTCAGGAAAAAAAAATGCAAACAACCTTGTATAACAGCTCAGTTACAAGATCCAACTCATAACAAGCTTTGCGAGTGCAACTAAATAAAATGACGCGAGAATAAATTAATCTAGTTATTCTTGATTTGGATATAATCCTGCAACGGCAAACAAGGAAACTATCCGGAATTTATCGCTCACCTTCAGAAACGACGTTGCAAATCCTTTTACTACCACGCTGCTTCTTTCATGGACGATTTCGAATATTTTTAAGTTACGTTAAAACGAATAACAGCGAATGCTGTTGCCTGACTCAGTTGTAAAAATGGCTGATAAGAATTCATAATGCGGAATAATGGGAAGTGGAATATAATAAAAAACGAACACCGCTTCTGGAATTCTGAAACATGCCGGTCACGTAGGAATATAAAAATGCAACAAGGTTTGTGTTCTATTTATACGCTTAATATAAACAGTAGGACATGCGTTGAGATAAAAATAAAAAGGCGAAACAGGATAAGAATGATTTTCTTCGCGAATTCATTTTGCAGAAGGATGTAAAAGCTTTTAAGGAAAAACAAGACTCAGTACAAAAATTTATTGATACAGTAGAATCGATAATAGATTCTCGGTTATCCGAAAAGCAGCTTAACTGAATATCCATGAAAACATCGAAATATCGGGCATGCAAAAATTTATAAAACGGAAGTGACTAGCATATAAATAAGGTGTACAGCAAAAATAGAATAAATGTTAGGTTTTTTTTTTGGAGTGAATGATTTTAATAAAATATACGAGTATACACCAGATTGCTTACTTTAAACATTATATGAGCATAAGTATATCGACCTTTTAATGAAATTCTTTACGACTTTTAAATGAACTTCATTTTAATTTATGAATGAATTTCATTTAAAAGTCGATGTTTCGTTACATGATACGTCGTGATTTAAAAGAATAAAGTGGAAAATTCAACATGGTTTTGGAGAGAAAACAGCATGTAAACATTTATACAAGATAAACACAAAGTATCTAGAGTCTAATTTTGTTTCCTCAAGGTTGGTAGGTAGATATGTAGTTGAATTAATGTCGCACTGGCGCAACACAACGGGCTACTTTCGACAAGGATCAATCCCGAAGGGAGAGATCTGAGGACAGCATCTCCTAATTTTGAACCACGGTCAGATGACGAGGTCAACATATGAGCTGGAACCCCATTCTCCAAACTTCCACACCAATCAAGGTTGGTTGAGTTAGTTTCTACGGCGCAAGGGCCACATACAATTCAACGTCAAATGAATGGATATACCCATAAGTTTAGTTGGGGTTTTATAGCGCAAGGGCTATATTTGTCCAGGCTGTGCCAGACACAAGACATACAATATCAAGTAATGGACATACACACAAAGAAAGTTACTGACAGAAGAGAGAAAGGGAGGAATCGAATCTGCGCAGCTTACAATTCGAAGATTGCTAGTTCAGTGGGTTTGCCCACTGAACTACGACGGCCAAATTTTTTCGGACACAAGAAATACATCCAGACTAAGTTACAGGCAAAGCTGCGTCACCTACAGCTCGCTGGTTGCCAGGACAGGGAGCAAACACTGAGACACGGCGGCCCGTGTCTTCCGAGAGAAAAATTTATACATTTGTGCAAATTAAAAAAGCATTATTTCGGCAATGACCCGTTACATAGCTAGGCACTGGGGCCGAGTTCAGATGTAGGGGCAACCATCTGCATTCCTACTAAACCCCTTTAAACGTATTATGCCCGTAGCTGAAAACATTCCCACCAAATCTAGCATTTAAACGACGCAAGTAGTCAGGAGATATTTTCCAGCCGACCTTCAGGAAATTCCCAAGTGGATAATTTTAGCGAAACAATCCAACGCTGTTTACTTGTAATCGGATTATTCACTTACTGAACAGGGAATCTTTTTTCCCACAAATTAAAAGGTCGACAACAGAATGAAATTGGAAAAGGCAAATTGTTAACAAAATGGAAAAAGGCCAACAAGGAATGTTTCTTCTAGGAAAATGTCTTTAAAGGATAACAAGTGAGAAAACAGTCGAAGCTTGAGTCATAATATGGAATAGAAATATTTCAGTTTTAGAAATAGCTCAGGGAAGACATTGAATGCGGTTGGTTGGCTTGCGTTTTGTGATGCAAAGTTCATATTTGGCTAAGATGCGCCAAACAAGAGACATCAAGTGATGGACAGACACATAAGGTAATTTACTGACACTGAAGAGGTAGGTAATTAATATCGCATGGAGCAACACAACGGGCGACGGTCCGGGATCAGTCCCCGAGGGAAAGATCCAAGGAAAACGCCTTGTCATTTTGAACCACGGACGCCTGAGCTGACATCCCACTCTCCAAACTTCCACACCGCGCCAACGCGAGGACATCCGAGGCCACGACAGATTTCATGTGCACCAGTCCCTTGTACACGACGGTCTTTGGCTAAACCGAGTTTCGAACTCGCAACCCTCCGGTTGCTAATCCGTTGCTCTTCCAACTGGGTTACCGCGTCCCTAACACTGAAGGGGAAAATACACCCAGGTTAGGTGATGCAAGGCTACACAGGAATCGAATCTGCGCTGTCTCCAACTTGCAAACCCACAAAGCCTCCAATTTGTATACTTGGAATGTGTCAGAGCAAGCATTTATTGAAATAATTTACAATGATTGAATTTTTGTGGCGCAAGGGCCAGGTTTGGCCAAGTTGCGTCAAACTATTGATAATTAAATAAATTTTATCATGATTTTTAACTGAGATAATTTACATTGAGTCATTCATGTTGTGACAGGTAGCATTCTGCCGGCCAAGCCAGACCGTCAAGAACAAAGCGCAAACATTCGTGTTCGAAGCTTTATTTAAAGTGAAAAAAATTCGGTATCGAATTCGGCTCGGATGAGATTGACACTCTGTAATCATAGTTCTGCACTTTTCAACTTGTTCCTCGAATTTGTGGATTTTCTTATGAAACCAGTTTTTTATTAAGGAAATTGTCAAAATCTTGAGATGGAAAAACCGAAGGGCAATTCTCGAACGCGAAAAAATAAAATTGAACCGTGGAATTCAACAAATAACCCCATAATAGTCATTAACAAGTATAAACTCTCAGACAGGTGATGTCAGAAATTCAATAAAATTTCTCATCGCTTGTAGTATTTAAATGATGGCGGTACTCACCTTTGAAAGGTCAGCTTTTCTAGCCGACCTTCAGGAAATTCCCAAGTAGAGATAATTTTGGCGAAACAATACAACACTGCGTACTGGCAATGGGATTATTCACTGAATAGAGGAATCCTTTTTGTCGAAAACTTAAAGGTTGCTAAAAGGATGATATTGAAAAAGCCAAATTATTACGAAATTGGTTGGTTTTTGGGTTTTATGGAGCAAGAGTCATATTTGGCCATGTTGCGCCAGACAACACAATATCAAGTAATTGACACACAATGAAAGCTTTACTGACACAGAAGAGAGAAATACACCCAGGGAGGAATGCACCTGGTAGGAATCGAACCTACGCCGCCTACAACTCGAAGGTTGCTAGCGAAGTGGGCATACCCACTAGGCCACGACGGCTCCTTTTGGCTCATGAAATAATTATATTCGACCACTATATAAGGCTTATAAGGAAATCACCATTTCCATGTTATCTGTTATGCAAGTTGAGAAAATGCTATGGCAGGTACGGAAATAGCACGAGATTCAGCTGTGCAACTTGCGAAGCAGGTGAAACTGAAGTGGAGTCACGAAGGCTACTCCTTCAGCTGCTTCCATATAAAGTTGGGCAACTTTTATCCCCAGACTTGGGTATTTTCTGCGCATTTTCCGATTTCATGCAAATGAGCAGTCACGAGATCATCCCAACAATTTCTTCCGTCATATTTGAATTCGTATGTATTGATTGCAAACACGCACAATCGGAAAACTTCCTTCATTTATACATATAAAGCAGAGTTGGCATCTGTATGTTCTCTATACAAATCTACACCGTTTGACCAATCTACACCAAATTTGGTGCACTTATTCTTTGGAACCCTGCGGGTAACATAGGCTACATTTTAACCCCCGTTCTATTTGTTTTGGGTGTGCAGAGAAGTGTAATGTCCCGTCATCCTGGACAGAGCACTTGTTAGGGGCGCTCTCTCCCGATCTGGCTGTGCAGATGACGTCAGAGTTAACATCTACAGGAGTCGCCTCTCAAGGTGACCTTGGAGTTTTTTTAGGATCGCAGATGGATACGGTTGCGTTGAAAATCGCACATCGCTTATGTATTCCGTCTGTAAATTCTTAAACTGTAGCTTTATTATTGGAATGTAATTTTTTTATACTATTATTTTTATAGAAAGTGGTCTTTTTTATCGTCGATGTGGTACAGGGGCTAAAGATAATTGCAAATCCTCATAGGAATAACATTGCGTATTTATACGATCAATGTCAGACCAATTCACACTAAATTTGGTACATTCATCCTGTAGAATTCTGCGGGACACATAGGCTATATATTAAAACCCCGTTCGATTTGTCCTGGGTCGGCAGGGGGGACAAAAACAATTCGAAATCTCTATAGGAATAATATTGAGTAATACTACGATGAATTATAAAAAATTTAACCCGTGCAACGCCGGGTAATTCAGCTAGTTATTTATATCTATTGATTTCAGCATCGTTATTCACATTTCATCTTATTTCAATCCATTTATAATGAACATAGCATCCGTATTGACAAATATGGATTTTATATCGACAAATACGGATTTCATATCTTGTTCCATCTTGAAAAGGAAATCCCAAGGAGTGAAGGAAGCATTAGTTTTACCCTATACGATGGATAGGTTAGGTAGGTTGAATTTAAGTCGCACCGAAGCAACACACCGGGCTATTGGTGACGGTCTGGGATTAATCCCGAAGGGTAAGATCCTAGGATTACTCGTCATTTTGATTCACGATCAGATGAGACCAACACCTGAGCTGGCACCACTCTCCTAACTTCCACGCCAACGTGATTTACATTAGATTTTTACGACGAAAAGCAACGAATAGTGTCAGAAGAGAAAAATAGTTCTTAAAATAAATAATTGAAAGCTCTAAATTAGTGACAATTGCGCGAAATGGGGGTTCATGAAAGCAATTAAAAGCAGAAAAGTAACCATTGTTCTCTAATAATATTACTATATGCTTGGCAGCAGTTCGAACTAGCCGATTTAACGATATTTTAAACAAAATGGCCTGTTATACGTAAGAGTGAACAAATAAACGTTTTTCCTGGGAGCTTTAGAGGAATATTTGGATTTTTCGGAAAATTAGAAGTTTTTCACATTAATCTGAAAACCATCGATTTTTTCATGGTACAGCCTGGCGCCAAAACTTTAAAATTGGCGTCACATGAAAATTTTCTTCCTGCAAAAAGTGACATTTTTTTCGTCCGGAAAGTCCGGAAGCTGGTATATGTGCACAAGGGGTATTTAGTTATGCGAAGGTTGTACGTATTGGATAGCAGGAAGTAAAATCCTCGTCTTCCAGCTGTTTCATTACACTGAAAATCACTTTCATAGCAAAGCGGCTAGACTGCACTTACGCTATTGTTGTGAAGAGGTGTCTTCTTTCCCTAGATGACTAGTTAATTTGCATCCAGACAAGGGATGTATCAGATTTAAATTGCTAAACCTCGAAAACCCTGCACAAAATACGCCCAAACAAGTAGGCGTTAATGGCAATGCCTGGACTAAACCGTCTGATGATTCCACTTGTTTCACCCCAATAGGAAAAACTGAATCGCGTGGGCCTCCCTGCAGACGAATGCCCTTGATCCATCACAAACCGGAAAAGCTAAGACACAAAACTGATTCTATCTCAAAAAATCTTCCACCCAACAACACAAACCAGCTGCTTCTACTCTTGATCAAATGCAATGGAGGTTGAAACTAGGCAAAGCCCGCAGTGCGACCTTGATTTGGGATAAAACAAAGAAATCAACAAGAGTGCGGGTTCAGTAATTGAGTTCGGACATTAAGCACTGATGAACTGGGAACCGCTGAGTGTTTTTCATCACACGTGATGGAGGTTTGTCTGAACCTCCTGGAGCTATATTTACCTCCATTGTTCGCAATTTATGAAGCAGTTCGGATTCGTGGTGTAATCGTGCGAGATGGAAACGAGTTGTTTCCTGGAGGATAGTGTGATTGGCCCATATTTGAGGACGAGTGGTTTTGTTTTATCCGTAAAGCTATTGATATCTGCTTTTATTGGTGGTCCTTTCCAACCAGCTGGTCGGGTTTTATAGCGCAAGCCCCCCAAAAAGACCTGCTGAGAAAAACGCAAGATCAAATAAAAACAATAAAAGCAGAGTAGGAGTACAAATTATTGGTGGTGAGGTGTTTTTTTTTTTATGGCGCAAGGGCCATATTTGGCCATGTTGCGCCAGACACAAGACATAAAATATCAAGTAATAGACACACAATGAAAGTTTTACAGACAGAGAAAAGAGAAATACACCGAGTGAGGAATGCACCTGACAGGAATCGAACCTGCGCCGCCTACAACTCGAAGGTTGCTAGTGCAGTGGGAATACCCACTGAGCCACGACGACCCCGAAGTACAAATTAGTTTCCGACAAGATGTCGACTATAGGGAGTAGGGTAGTTGAATTTCCGTCGCACTGGAGATATTGGGGTATTGGCGACGGTTCGGGATCAATACGGAAGATCCGAGGACAACACCTCGTAGTTTTGAACCACGATGTCGGGCCACAGAAAATAATTGAGACTTCAAAAGTTGCTCAACAATTTGCGATCCTCGTATTTATTTTCGAATTCAGTTATCCTGAGCCTCACGAGATTTCCAAGTAGTATATGTACAGTGTAGCATTCCTTTCTCCCTATAACGCATATAAGGACTAAAAAATCACATCGATTGGTTAATATCCCAAGTTGGTTGATTGGGTTTAAAGATCCAAGATCCAAAATGGATAAGTTGCGCCAAACGCAAAACAAGATAAGTTTAAGATTGAGTGAAAATAAATTTAAAAATATATTAATCACCAGACCAACATTAATGGTTTGTTAAAATCCCAAGGACGATTCTACTGGTCAAAGTCAAAACTGATTAGAAGTCAAGCAGGGAGATTGCAAGTTTCAGAACAGATATATGTCGTGTTAACCCCTCAGAGTGAAAAAACTCGAACCATGGAAATTAAATTAGATAACGTACTACAGATTTTCAGTAGAGATATGAATGAAGGTTTTGTTTGTCGGTTTACGGTCATGTTTTGCAACGCGAGGTGTATTTAGACAGTATATGTATATTCTCTTTGACAATAAGAAACAGGAAAATGCGATAAAGTCAACATTTTTTATTTAAACATTAATATCCAAGTAAGAATCTTTTGTACCGACATATCAGTGGAACATCAAAAGATTAATTGTTTAAATCTATTTTTATTACCACAATATCAGACGAACATCAATAAAAGATAAATACGTAAATTTAATTCTTCAACTAAAGAAATCAAAACCACCAATACAAATCGGTTGATAAACAATTTCAAATTTGTACTTTTGATTGATTGTTGGGTTTTATGGAGCAAGGTCCAAAAAAGGACAAGCTGCGCCAAGCGCAAGATAAAATCATAAAATCATTGTATTATATATAAAAATATTAAAAAGTAGTGTTCAAGAGAAACGAGCGCAGGAAATTTGTCATAAAATAAAATATAAAATTCGTAATAAATAAAACAATATATTAAATAGCAGTTAAAAAACCAATTGTATTTAAAAAAGGGAAAAGATTCGGGTGTTGGTTTTCCCCTATCAAATCCTGCATAGTTAAAATAGAGTTATTAAAATATCTACGACGATGATGATTAAAATCAGGGCAAACTATTAAAATGTGATGAACGGTAAAAAGAGTAAAGCAAGTGTGGCACGAAGGAACATTTTCTCCAAGTAATAAATGGCGATGAGTAAATCTGGTATGTCCAATGCGGAGGCGAGTCAATTTGACATAAATCCTCCGCACTGGAACAACTAGCCATTGATTAATGAGGTTTAATGAGATGAAGTTTGTTGTCGACTTGCAGGTTCCAGGACTCCCTTGCCATAAACTATGAATAAAAATCTTCATGGACCTCTTGACGTCTGAAAAGGGTACAGCCAGGGACAATGGGGTAGAGGCGGTTTTTGCAGCATTGTCGGCTGCTTCATTGCCTCGATACCCACATGGCTGGGGACCCAACAAAAGATAATATCGAATCCCTTGCTTTTTAATGTTTGAAAGATGTTAAAAATGTCTGACACAAATGGATGACAATTATGATCATAATGCTCCATCTGTTGCAGTATGCTCCTGCTATCAGTGTATATACAGTAATTACGATGGGTGCTAAGGGATATTTGCTGAAGAGCGCGACAAATGGCTACTTCAGCAGTGTAAGCAGAGGAAGGATGTAGGCTGTAGCTGGATGTAGTGTTCAAAACTACACCACAGCCCACCTGACTTACTGTTTTCGACCCATCCGTAAAAAATTTGTACTTTTGAACGAAACGATTCTATTGGTCAAGAAGGTCAAGATTAATTCGAAGTTATGCAGGGTTCAAAACGGATTTTCGCGTGAGCCCCCCCCCCCTCTAAGGGTTACGATAACAAAGAAAAGCAATAGGCGAGTAAGTTGGCTTCTTTTTTAATGTGTTCGTCAATCAAACCGCACTAATCATTTGTCCGTTTTGGCATTCAAGGAAGGAAAATTAGCAACTAGAGAAAACAGCTGTATTTTGATTTAAGGACAGGGACTGTTGAATTCAACTTCAGTGAATCAAAAGTTGTTTAAAATGCTGCATATAAAAGTATGGGATACTACATAACGCTCGAAAACAGACGTTGTTCATCCCTATACTCTTATATAGCAAAAGCGTAACAATCGTCAACTAGGAAAGATCGAACTTGAAGGCACTGAATTCATGACTAGCACAAGGCGGTATCACTGACCCTGAGAAAGGAAATGTCGAAAAACCAACTTCTAAACGAGTGGGCAAGAACTAAAATTTGAAGAATCAGTCGAGATTTCCAAATGTCAACAATCATTGACAAACCGCGACAATTCCGGTGAAGGTACGAGGAAATTGGTGGCCATGTAATAGGAAAACGACATTATTACCGGTATTACGGCATTTCGTGTGGGTTGATTGGGAATTCATTAACCATTCTCTGGAAATGGTAATGTTCGTTATGCCTGCGAGTGAAATGGCTTCGAATCACCCCTCCAGCTATTATCTTGCGTGAATCGCAGGTGGTCACGAACATAACCGGAAAAATTTGCGTGCCGAATCCAAGCCTCTGCAGTTACGTTTACCCGCAGATGTAATTGAAGACCAACGGGTTTGGGAACACGCTCAGATAGAAATTACCATACCAATGGGATACCACTAAGGTGATTAGCTCAATGAAATACACATTACACGACATTGATAGAAAAATTATATTTTACTCAACCCCAACCTAATGTGAGATGTAAACATTCGCCTTGATAATAGCCATGTCGATATTATTGCGTTTCGAATGCTAATTCTGAGATCCGGAAGAGGAAAGAGACGAGAACGTGAAGAAAGATCGTTGAGCATCCTAGGGTAGAGATTCCCATGTTTACTAGAAGAAGTAAACCCCATGGGACAAGAATAACCTGCACCCACCGGTTGCTAATCCGCTGCTCTTCCAACCAGGCTACCTTTGCCCACCCCAATTTAGGGCAAATGTCGCTGATCTAGAGCTTTTTAATTTTAAGACATTTTTCTTTCGACGTTTTTTCTTGAGGGTTGGCATGCATAGATCAGTAATGGTTTTAGATTTTATCGGATTTTTTAAAAAACTAAAAATACTTTCGGACATCTGAAATCGATCAGAACACGAACGCGGCATTCTGGCGACTGGCCATGCGTACCTCTTCCTAACAACGTCACGCCTATTAAGGTTAGTCGTCGTTTTCTGTCGATTAAATCCGCTCGTACTTCAAAAAAAGTCGGAAAAGTTTATCTGAAACCGATCGGGGACACCTGTTCTGCTCCAGCGTGAACCGTGAAAAAGGCAGTGGCGTTCTCTTCCTTCTCAGGCAGTCAAGCGCTGTGGGACTTTTGCATCACTTCTGATCTTGCGCCACGTGTCCTGTGGAAAATGCGACGGACGCAGGATTGTCGTTTTGGGGACAAGCTCAGAGCTGCCACAATCAAAGCACTTGTGAAATAGTGGAATCAATTCTTAAAAATAATGGGCCGCGACAGCCCGGTTGGAAGAGTAACGGTAGGTAGGTATTTAATTAACGTCGCATTGGAGCAACACAATGGCCTATTGGCGACGCGATTCGGGATCAAACCCAACCGAGGACAACACGTAATTTTGAATCACGGTTAGCAGACGAGGTCACACCTGAGCATGCACCCCAAGCTTCCACACCGCGCCAACGTGAGGACATTTGAGGGCACGAGAGATTTAACATGCACCATTCCCCGTGTGTACACGACGGTCTTTGGTTGGATTTGAACTCGCAACCCTCCGGTTGCTAATCCGTTACTCTCCCAACAGGGCTACCGCGGCGCTGGAAGATTAACGGATTAGAAATCGAAGGGTTAGGAGTTCGAAACTCAATCCAACCAAAGACCGTCGTGTACATGGGGGCTGGTGCAGGTTGAGTATGTCGTGGCCTCAAATGCCCTCACGTTGGCGTGGGGTGCCAGCTCAGGTGTTGACCTCGTCATCTGACCGTGGTTCAAACTTACGCAGTGTCTTCGGAACTTTCCATTGGAGATTGACCCTGGACCGTCG
Source organism: Meta bourneti (assembly GCA_933210815.1). NCBI lineage: Eukaryota > Metazoa > Arthropoda > Arachnida > Araneae > Tetragnathidae > Meta > Meta bourneti. Next base: position 56,886,337 of record OW119932.1, on the reverse strand, counting down.
CCAATAGCCTGTTCTGTTGGTCCAGTGCGACGTTAATTAATTACCATCTTAAAAATAGTAGCAGTTCTCTTCAAGCCTATTTATTGACAATCTTGGCTGCTCAGATATAAAATGAATCTGTTAAAACACAAAAGTGTAGATTACATATGAAACACAGAAGTTGAAGATCTCGCTAAGATATTTAAATTTGAAAATTAAAAAATAATATTTTAACAATTTTTTTCATGACAATTTAGCAACCCGATTCGGATGTTTTTCTGCTTCCGTCCTACTGCTCTATTTCCCAATCCTTTTTTCTCCTTTTCACATTTTTTACTTGACCTTGTCTTGTGCTTGGCGAAGTTTGGCCAAATATGTCTCTTGAGCCACAAAAACTCCAAAACAAACCTATGGTTTTCTTACATAGTTGCCACGGCTGGACACCAAAACTTCGATATTGACGCCATTTGGAAAATTTTCTCTGAAGGTTGGTTGGTTTGGGGGGTGTTATGGCGTAAAGGCCATTATTGGCTATGCTGCACCAGACATACAATATCGAGTAATAGAACCAGTTTTGTTGACACAGAAGATGGAAATAAATACACCCAAGGAGGAATGCACCTTATTTAAAAAATTCGAAAATATTTCTGTCCGCTATTTGTTAAAGGGGACTAAATTTTCGTTGATGTTTGGAGAATTTTCATAGAGTCGCCGAATTTTCGAAATTAGGCGACTTTGAGGATTTCGCTTAAAAGATGCCCCAAATCGCCAAGGTTGGGAAATAGCAAAATCTTGGCTTTTTAGTTGCCTGTGGTTACCCTGCAAGCTCTGCCTGTCGCACTTTTCCTATTCAATACATCTTTACGACAAATCTGGAGGTATAATAGAACCTTGATTATCCGAGCTCCGATTAACCGAATGTTATCACAGCCGAATTTAATACTGCCATTTTTTTTTAAAACTTCGAGTACGAGTGCACTTTGTTCTTGGTTGGTTTGGGTTTTATGGCGCAAGGGAAATATTTTGCGAATCTGCGTCAAAAACAAGAAAGATAACTTAAGTATAAGCATACACATAATCTCTGGTGGTATCTACGATGGATTGGGATGTACAGTATTTTTATTTTCCGAACTCCGATAATCCGAGTGCCCTTGATCGACCCGAATACTACCCTTTCCCCGAAAAAGTGTAAAATTATTCAGAACGGAACTCAAAAAGTATTTTTCCCCAAGCACTCCGATAAAAACAGTTTGGGTAAAAATATAAAAGAAAATTCACACGCAAAATTCACTTTTCAGAATCGATATGTCATTGAATTATTCATAAAACGTGCAATACAAAATCATGACACCCCATGCATTTTCCCGTGCCAAATGCTAAACTAACAGTAAAATCGATTATTCTATGCACGAATAAATGGTGGAAGCAAACATTTTGGGTATGACGAACTAGGATCCTCTGAATTTTGTTCTTTCGCGCAGGTCAATGGCTTTCCAATTTCAATAGAGGGTTGTGTAGGAAGTTTACATTTGCATTGTCGATGCTGGTTATAATCAGCAGGTCAAAGACTTTGGCCAACAATAAAAGATGTGTACACACGATAAAAAAAACCGGAAGCCCGATAAAAATTTAAAACTCCAATGCATCGATGGTTGGGAATTTTAGAACGAACGCTAGCACTCCCGTGCCTAGAATTTTAGAATTAATACCAGAACACTCCCGTGCCTAGAATTTTAGAATTAATACCAGAAATTCCCGGTGCCTAGAATTTTAGAATTAATACCAGAACACTCCCATGCCTAGAATTTTAGAATTAATACCAGAACACTCCCATGCCTAGAATTTCAGAATTAATACCAGAACACTCCCATGCCTAGAATTTCAGAATTAATACCAGAACACTCCCGTGCCCAAGAGAATTTCAGAATTAATACCAGAACACTCCCATGCCTAGAATTTTAGAATTAATACCAGAACACTCTGGTGCCTAATATTTTAGAATTAATACCAGAACACTCCCGTGCCTAGAATTTTAGAATTAATACCAGAACACTCCCGTGCCTAATATTTTAGAATTAATACCAGAACACTCCCATGCCTAGAATTTTAGAATACCACACTCCCGTGCCTAATATTTTAGAATTAATACGAGAACACTCCCGTGCCTAGAATTTTAGAATTAATACCAGAACACTCCCGTGCCTAGAATTTTAGAATTAATACCAGAACACTCAAATGCCTAGAATTTTAGAATTAATACCAGAACACTCAAATGCCTAGAATTTTAGAATTAATACCAGAACACTCAAATGCCTAGAATTTTAGAATTAATACCAGAACACTCCCGTGCCTAGAATTTCAGAATTAATACCAGAACACTCCCGTGCCCAGAAGAATTTCAGAATTAATACCAGAACACTCCCGTGCCCAGAAGAATTTCAGAACACCAGTACACACTCACGGCCTATGGGAATTTTAGAACACCAGCACATTCCCGAGCCTATGGAAATTTCACAGAACGCCAGCACATTCCCGAGTCTACAATTTCAGAACGCCGGCACACTCCCGAGCCTAGAATTTTAGAATAGAAAATTCCCGCGCCTAGAATTTATAGATGTCATTTAACTTGGTAACAATTAAAATCAATCCCTGCTTTCGTGTGTCGTGAAGTTGGCGACTTAACAGCAATGCTAGTGATGTTCCCACGAAAAAGCAGTCGACCTTGGGTCAGTCGATTTTTAAAAAAAGGCGGGAAAGTTTGTTTTAAGTCTTTGCTATTAATGCTTTTGGAAGGCATACCCAACAGCATGAATGGCAACCCAGTGGATGGTTTTCTCCCAGCCAACTAGTCACCACTGTCGCTTTCGGCACCGAACTATAAACCTAGAACAATCAAGTCCTTGCAAAATCTAAACAAGGTTACGATAAGCTGTGTTCAGTCCAGTTCCAAGCTTCACAGGTTGGTTGAGCTTTGGGATTTTATGGCGCAAGGGCCATATTCGGCCATGCTGCGCCAGATACAAGATATACAATATCAAGTAATAGACATACGCACACAATGAAAGTTTTTACTGACACAGAAGATAAAAATACACCCAGGGAGGAATGCACCTGACGGGAATCGAACCTGCTCCGTCAACTCGAAGATTGCTAGATCAGTGGACCTACACACTGAGCCACGACAGCCCCAAGCAAGCTTCACAGGAGATGGAGGGAGGTTATCCCCACCACTCCAGTACCCTAGAAGAATCCGAATTTGTGGAAGTGCTTTGTTTACGTTTCAACCTATCACCCGATTTGAAGAATACTTTCCAATACGCGGTCGCCGGACAAAAACAATGACCATTTGGCATGGCTTGGCGACAAATAATTGAAATCACGCCAAGGTCGCATCGCTCTAACCAGGTTTTACCCGTTTCGAAAAAAAATTACTCCCTGTGGGTTGCAGAACAAAACACAAGAATAAAAGGCTGTCAATTTTCTTTTGAAGTAACCAGATTTAAACGAGGGCGAGTCGACAAGGTAAAAAACTTGTGAAGAAAACCAGGCAGTGGAAAGATCAACAAACCTAATGACGGAACATTAAAGAAAAGGTAGTCTGGTTTTCCTGATTCAGTTCGATTGAATGTTTGTCAAGAGAGAACAAAGGCGATAAGGTCAGGGATACGCCATAAAATTAAAATCAACACATTGGTTGTTTGGGTTTTTATGGCGCAAAGGCCACAGTTGGCCATGCTGTGCCAGACACAAAGCATGCAATGTCAAGTTTTGGACATACAAAGAACTTTTTACTGAGAAAGAGAAATACCCATGGACGAATCGAACTTGCGCCGCCTACAACTCGCAGGTTGCTAGAACTTAAATCGGATAGTAAACTGTTGCGATCGACTTAAAATATAACGCGGATTTTGACGTAATACATAACTTCACTGTATCGCGCATGTGAGAAGATTTTTCCAGTGTAATCATAAACTACCAAAGAAAATATACTTCCCCTTAACTAATTTGATTTATCGCCGTTTTGGCGATGCTTGGCATTAATTCTTAATATAAGCGACAAGCTTAAATTGCCCATTTAAATATCACGCTACACGAAGGCTAATTGGACCAAAACTTATGAAGACAGACTGCATATAAAAGCAATCAAGGAAAATTACTTTCTTCTGATATCCGCTAAATTACACCACAAATTACGAGGTTATTTAAACACTAGTTATTTAGCTTTACAGGAAATAACTAGTGTTTACAGAAAAACGTTGATTGCGATAACAGATTTCCAAAGTGAGCGCTACCGCCCCCTTGTGGACACTGAATGAACGTTTTTTTATACAGAAAACGATTCAAGCAATACGACATTCGGATTGAATTGATGATTTCTCTGAAAAATCCGGAATTTTAAATTCCCGTCGGAATCTGGGCAACGCCAGCAAATTAGACTAGTCCGGATATCTGGTAATCCAACCCACTCTGGGATTCGAACCTAGAAACTATTGCAAAAAAACAACGTTAATAACCCATCTGCAACGGTTCTATTTGAGATGTATGCGAAACTGCATATTCTTCACGTCTGTTTTAACAAAATATTTTTGTAAAAGCACTTATCTCACTTCATATAGGGCCGCGGTAGCCCGGTTGGAAGAGTAACGGACTTGCAACCGGAGATTTGCAAGTTCGAATCCAACCAAACACTGTCGAGTACAAAGGGGGCTGGTGCACGTTAAATCTGTCGTGGCCTCAAATGTCCTCACGTTTACGTGGTGTGTAAGTTTGGAGTGGGGTGCCAGCTTAGATGTGATCCCGTCATCTGACAGTGGTTCAAAATTACGTGGTGTTGTCCTCGGATCTTTGCCTTCAGGGTTGATCATGCATCGTCGCTAATAGCCCATTGTGTTGCTCCAGTTGCGACGTTAATTAAAATACCTTACTTAATATAATAAAGAAATTTATTATTTTTTAAAATTGACCGCTAGTTTGGTTTGTTCTAGGTATTTTTGCTATACGAAAGCTAATTGGACCGAAACTTACTAAAGACAGACCGCATATAAAAACAATCAAATTAGAGAAAAAAGTGTACCTTTTTCTTCTGGTTAAGGTCACCACATTTTTCTAGTCAGGGTTTATAAACATTTCATTTTCTATCTGTTGCATCACCCAATGCATTAAGTACTCAAAATATTGAATGTTTTAATAAACAGACCGCGACATGGAACACCATTCAAATGTAATCCTATTTCTAGTTTGATTCAACCCACTTTTTATAGCATGTTTATAAAAATTCTATTTATAAACTACTCTCTCTTCATACAATAAAATCTTCCACGTGCTCTCTTAAACAGATTGCGAACATACAAAACATTCGACTCGGCAAGTATTTAGTTCAACAATTTTTTTTAATCATTTGTAAAATACTTAATTTCGAATTATTCTACCAGCTGAAACAGCAAACAATTTAAGTAGTTTATCAAACAGACCTGCGAATATAAAATAAAACATACAAGTTAGAAACGAGTATTTAGTTTTAGGTCAAGATGCGATTGTTTTTCTCATCTCATTTAAAATTTTTATTTCGAACTTTTCTCCCAGCTCAGGCAACAAATTTAAGTGTTTTGTAGAAACACTTAAATTGTGATCGCGATTACAAAGAAAACGTTTCAGTTAGGTAGGTCGGAATTTAAAGTGGCGCAAGAGCCAACATTGCTAAACTGCGTCAAAGCAAGACTTAAAAATTACATAATGAAAGCAGGTAAAAAATGTTTCAAAGCAAAATCCGAGTAAATAAAATAAAAAAGCGAGCAATGTCAAGAGTAAAAGTTCATATTAAGATTAAAAGCATCGATTTCTTAAGTTTAAAAAGTTGAGATCATAAATTTTTCCTATGACGTCAGATAAGTTTAAGAATTAAATTTTAATAACTTATTTTGTTCCGACTTATCATTTTCTTGTTTATAAAAATCTAAACATACGAACTATTCTATAACTTGAGGCAACAAAGTATCTAAGTAATGTTCTTACATATCGCGAATATGAAACTATTCGAGTAAGAAAAAGAATTTCGTAACTGAAGATGAAACTGCATTTTATCACATGCTTTGTATATAGTTGGGTGATTGGGTTTTAAGGGGAGCATATACAATATTTAGCCAAGCTGCACCAAACAATGTCAAGTAAAATAAACACAAGTACGTTTATAAAAAATTCTAATTTCGAAAAATTGGATCAACTCAAGTCAGCAAATTAAAGTCCTTTATTATATAACGACTAACATAAACATTCTTAGTCGCTCATTAAACAACTAATAATATGAAACATTCTTAATCGTTTAAAACGATTAATATAAACAGTCGCTTATTAGACTTAAAAACATTCTTAGTCGTTTATTAAAACTAAATAAAACATTCTTAGTCGTTTATACAAAACTAAACAAACATTCTTAGTCCTTCATAAAAACTAAACAAAACATTCTTAGTCCTTTATAAAAAATAAACAAAGCATTCTTAGTCCTTTATAAAAAATAAACAAAACATTCTTAGTCCTTTATAAAAAATAAACAAAACATTCTTAGTCCTTAAACAAAACTAAACATTCTTAGTCGTTTATAAAAACGACGAATAAAACATTCTTAGTCTTAGAATCGCATAAAAGTATTTTGTTCTGACGCTACGGTATACGTTTCTGGTTGGTTTATCTTTTTGCAAAACTATTATAACACACAAAGCAACAAAATATCACGATATACTCAAACACTTACCATTTGGAAAAAAAGGTGTCAACTTAAGAAATCCGTTTAATTCCAAACGCACGTCACACATAAAACACTAGCAATAAAAACCTCGATAGAAAAACACCAAGTGAACGGCTGTATCCACGAGAGAACCAAACTGTTTACATGCCAATTACGGAATGAACGGATCGAGTCGAACGCAAATTGTCTTTCTTTTCCCCCTTTCGCAGCCGGCTGGCAACTGCCAATCAGAGGATTGCACTTTCCTGTCCCCAGTAGCACATAAAAACAGGATTCTAATGTATGATGGAGTTGGAAACTACTGGCCTCGAGTCGCATGCAAAATAAAACACGTGCGTTCGTCCGAGAACTTGCAAAAGGTGGAATAAAAATTAAAAAGATAAATGAATATGGTTCGCCCGGATGACACACTTCCGTTTTGAATAAAAAGTTTAATGGAGCGCATTTGGACTGTCACCTGCGGTATTGTTTTCCGCGAATGAGAAGGATTTGTATCAACTGGTTTGATAAAATGTATGCAAAGGAAGAATTTTTTTGTCGGTCGCTGTTTTTTCGACGCTGCATTTTACAGTGAGCGGCTTTTGTTGTCAAGCAAGATGAACATGGTAGAATGTGTTTCCTGTAATTACGCTGGACGTGACGTCACTTGGATTGTTTTCCGAAAACGATTTCAGCATGTCGCCAACAGAAATTCCAAAGAATCAATTCCGCAATGATATAATAGTTGACTGGTAAATGCCAATTGGACTGAAAGCCGAACGTCGACAAAAAGGCGTTACGCTGCATTTTAAAGAAACCCCGACATGCGTCATATGAGAGCATTTGGGTTGCGGGAATAAAATCTTCCCCTTGTCCACTTTGAAAATCACTCTTTAAAAACATTTTTATCAACTGGATCTTCAGAATTGAACATCGGAGGGTTGCGAGTTCGAAACTCGATTCAGCCAAATACCGTCATATACGTGGCGGCTGGTGCACGTTAAACCAGACGTGGCCTCAAATGTCCTCACGTTGGCGAGATGTGGAAGTTTGGAGAGTGGGGTGCCAGTTCAGGTGTTATTCTCGTCATCTGACCGTGGTTCAAAATAACGAGGCGTTTTCCTCGGATCTTTCCCTTCGCGATGGATCCCAGACCGTTATCAATAGCTCGTTGTGTTGCTCCAATGTGACGTATATTAAATACCTACCAACCCAACTATAAAAATTTATTTCTGAATTTTGGGGTTTTTCAGATTTAACGTGCACCAGCCCCCCTTATACCCGACGGTTGGATTCGAACTCGTAACCCTCCGGTTGCTAATCCGTTACTCTTCCAACCGGGTTACAGCGGCCCTCTGCAGGTAGGTAGTTAACTAACGTCACACTGGAGCAACACATCGGGCTATTTCTGAATCTTCAGAATTGAGCATTCAAGACTGTTCTGAACGTTTGTCTTGCAATCAATTGTCTTGTCGTCATCTGACCGTGGTTCAAAATTACGTGGTGTTGTCCTCGGATCTTTCCCTTTGGGATTGATCCCGGACCGTCACCAATAGCCCATTGTGTTGCTCCAGTGTGACGTTAATTGAAATAATAAAATAAAATAATAAAACAATTGTCTTGCCGGGCGTTTACATTTCAGGATCTTCAACAGCGCCAGATTACAATTGATTCATAGAGATCAATAATTCCTAAATTACTGTGTCTGATACGGCAACAGTGCGGACCTTTGCCCTCATCTAAGGGGTTAAAGATCGAAATATTTTTGAACGATCCAATGTGATTGAAAGCCGTTCTCACTCTAAGGATCAGACAACTTACGACCCCACCAAGAAAGTAACAAGAGTTATTTTCAGGCAAATCTTCCAGGCAATTCTATATTCAGGCAAATCTTTGGACGGTCTAATGTGTTTGAAAGCAGTTGTCAGGGTAAGAATCAAACTTTTGCCCTATCGAAAAAGTAACAAGATTGCATTCATCATAATCTTTGGACGGTCCAACGAAAGCCGTTCTCACTCTAAGGATCAGAAAACTTATGACCCCACCAAGAAACTAACAAGATTAGCATTCAGCGAAATCTTGCATTCCCCAGACTTTTAAAACGCACTCAGTTTCAAGAGCATTGCCCTCAAGCCATCTCACCCCCAATCCCAAGGTGGTCCTCTCTCTCACCACTTCACTTCCTCTCCAACCCATCAAAAACCTCACATGCAACAAGACACAATACCCAAACCACCAATCCCCAATCGCTGGGCAATTCAACGCCAACGGGAACGTGTTGCAGCAACAAAAGGATGGATCATCTAAATCTTCCCCATTCGGAACAGATCAGAAGGCGATTTCTGAGAGGCGGGGGGATGATTTAAGGAGGATCACTTCCTCTTCCTAGCGACGGCTCACAATGGGGGGAAGCGTTTATGTCCCAGGCAACAAAAGGATCATCGGGCTTTTGTTGCGCAAGGCGATAAATCCCGGGGTTTTCTCAAAAGCGATGCCGATTTGTTCCTCCTCTCACGTAAATCTCGGGTTTGATGTTGCTTTTGATCTCTGGATTGGCAAGTTGGAATGGTTTTTCTTGAGAGAAAATGGTCGGGAGTGTGTTTGCTTTTTCGGGTATGGTTGGTATTGGGGGTTTTTATGGCACAAGGATCATATTTGGCCATGCTACGCCAGGCACGACATACAATATCAAGTAATAGACACACATACAATGATAGTTTTACTGACACAGAAGAAATACACCTAGGGAGGAAAGCACCCTTTTTTTGGGTATGAGGACCTGTTGGGTAATGTTGAGCTTGGGTATCAGTTTTAGTGAAAGGTGGTTGAAATTTCTGGAACAGTGGTGTCCGTGACAAGGTTTCGGGCGGTCCGCGGTAGGTAGGCATTTTAATTAACGTCACACTGGAGCAACATGGGCTATTGGTACCAAAGGGAAAGATCCGAGGACAGTACCACGTAATTTCGAACCACGGTCAGATGACGAGGAATCACCTGAGCTGGCAACCCACTCTCCAAACTTCGGGCGGGCCTTGGAAAACATGCAATATTTCACTAGGGAAAGATAACATCCAAAGAAAAATAAAATATTCAATTTTCTCCGATATTTTTATCGCCGTCTGACCATGGTTCAAAATTACGTGGTGTTGTCCTTGGATCTTTCCTTTCGGGATAATCCCGGACCGTCGCCAATAGCCCGTTGTGTTGCTCCAGTGCGACGTTAATTAAATACCTACCTCTATTCCCTATCCCTCCTTTTTCCTTTAGGGGCCGCGGTGGCCCGGTTGGAAGAGTAACGAACTAGCAACCGAAGGGTTGCGAGTTCGAATCCAGCCAAATACCGTCGTGTACAAAGGGGGCTGGTGCACGTTAAATCTGTCGTGGCCTCGAATGTCCTCACGTTGGCGTGGTGTGGAAGTTTGGAGAGTGGGGTGCCAGCTCAGGTGTTGCCTCGTCATCTGACCGTGGTTCAAAATTACGTGGTGTTGTCCTCGGATCTTTCCCTTTGGGATTGATCCCGGACCGTCACCAATAGCCCATTGTGTTGCTCCAGTGTGACGTTAATTGAAATACCCTCCCCCCCCCCCTTTTTTCCTTTTACGACTTTCTTACTTGACGTTGTCTTGTGTTTGGCGCAGCTCGGCCAAATATGCGGCATTAAAACGCCAAAACAACCAATCAATTAATTTCTGAATCCAAAACAATTAGCGTGAAATTCCAGTGTTGATTGATTTGAAATAGACTTGAATTTTGAGATTTGACAACACTGAAAAATCGGCGTCCATTCGAAAATTTTCTCCCTCAAGAAAAACCCGAAAAATGTATTTTTCGTCCTCTGATAGTAAAAGAAAGGTACTAAATTTTCATTGACATTTTGTGAATTGTCAAAAAGATCGCCAAATTTTTTTTGGTATTGGTATTTTCAATTAACGTCACACTGGAGCAACACAATGGGCTATTGGTGACGGTCCGGGATGAATCCCACAGGGAAAGATCCGAGGACAACACCACGTAATTTTGAACCACGGTCAGATGACGAGGCAACACCTGAGCTGGCACCCCACTCTCCAAACTTCCACACCACGCCAACGTGAGGACATTTGAGGCCACGACAGATTTAACGTGCACCAGCCCCCTTTGTACACGACGGTGTTTGGCTGGATTCGAACTCGCAACCCTTCGGTTGCGAGTCCGTTACTCTTCCAACCGGGCCACCGCGGCCCCCCAAATTTTTTTTTTTTTTTTTTTTTAAATAGGCGTTTTTGAGACGATTTTGCTAAAAAAACATATTTCTAGTCTCAAAGGTTGAAAAATAGTAGCAAGTCACTTACAAAAAACGGATTAAATTTTCACTAACACTTGGTCAATATTCAAAACAAGTCGCCAAAATTTTTCAAAATTCGCCTAATTTTTTAAAATAGGAGCTTTTGAGACGATTTTGCTAAAAAACATACTTCTAGTCTCCAAGGTTGAAAAATAGTAGCAAGTCACTTACAAAAAAACGGATTAAATTTTCACTAACACTTCGTCAATATTCAAAACAAGTCGCCAAAATTTTTCAAAATTCGACTAATTTTTTAAAATAGGAGCTTTTGAGACGATTTTACTTAAAAACATACCCCTAGGTAGGTAGGTATTTCAATAATCGTCGCACTGGAATAACGCAACGGGCTATTGGCGACGGTCCGAAATCTATCCACGTAAAACCACGTAATTTTGAACCACGGTCAGATGACGAGGCAACACCTGAGCTGGCACCCCACTCTCCAAACTTGCACACCACGCCAACGTGAGGACATTTGAGGCCACGACAGATTTAAAGTGCACCAGTCAAAACATACCCTTAATAGACAAGGTTGAAAAATAGTAGCAAAAGTCGCCTTTTACTGACCTAAGTGTCTAGTCTATGGCAGCCCTGCTACTTGCAATGGAAATTCATGGCGCATAAGAGAATTACATGTCAATTCCTCCTTATAAGAGATTTTGTGAATCCAGCTTATAATGCACCATAAATACTATTTTATTGTTCCAACCATGATTTCTATGCCAGACTGTCACAATATTACAATGCTAGAGTAGACGGTTATAAATAAGACAGTAAAACTTTTCCATTTTATGGTCTCAGTTTTAACAGCTTCAAATCACTTACATTCTACCTACGATGCTTATAAACGTTAACCATATTGCTGAAAGAAGCCAAAATTTAATGGCTTTGTAAAATCTTCAGGGCTTTCAGCCAAGGAATTTGTAAAATAGCATTAGCAGCATAACTTTTTAAAAATAGTCTTCTCTTAAACCCTAGTTTAGTAACGGGGCCGCGGTGGCCCGGTTGGAAGAGTAACGAACTTGCAACCGAAGGGTTGCGAGTTCGAATCCAGCCAAACACCGTCGTGTACAAAGGGGGCTGGTGCACGTTAAATCTGTCGTGGCCTCAAATGTCCTCACGTTGGCGTGGTGTGGAAGTTTGGAGAGTGGGGTGCCAGCTCAGGTGTTGCCTCGTCATCTGATCATGGTTCAAAATTACGTGGTGTTGTCCTCGGATCTTTCCCTTTGGGATTGATCCCGGACCGTCACCAATAGCCCATTGTGTTGCTCCAGTGTGACGTTAATTGAAACCCCCCCCCTAGTTTAGTAACGGACCGCTGCAACCAGGTTGGTATGGTAGGTATTTTTAATTAGCGTCGAACTGGAGCAACTCAAGTGACTATTGGCGACGGTTTCACTCTTAATTAGCACATTTTGGGCTTTATCCGATTCATTTGATCCGAGCAAATAAAATTGCTACTAAACTAGGGTTTGAGATAGGTATTTTAATTAACGTCAGTAGTATACCGGCCCGTATATGCGGCGGAAGTGACGTCATACCACGTGACCAGAAGTGGGCGGGGCCATGTGACGTCACAGCGTGACGTCATCCAAAAGCGGAAGTGACGTATTGTTTATTTACATTTGGAATTTTTTTGTCATCGTGCAGGCGTTGAGTTGTTTCAAGATGGCGTCGTTTCGTTGCCATGGTGATGAATCACTCGCAGTGCCATCTGGTGGAGAAATTCGAAACCCTATTATTTTGAATTAAAAAGCAATTTCGTGGATTCGAACCGAGGACCATAGGATCCGAAGTCAAGCGCGCTATCCGTTAGGCTGTAAGAGAGTTAACTTAAGATGGTGAATTAATGTAGTGTTGGATTTTTCTCTCTTTTGGACTTGTATTTTTTCTTAGTATTAGGAATGCGTTATTTTTAGAAAATGGTTTGAATAATTGCATAGGGGTTTTAATAAATGCTTTTACAAAAAGGACTTATGGCGCCATCTGGTGATTTTAAAAGTAATTAATCTAAGGAACGAATTGATTTCTTAATGTTTTTACTTTATTCATGACCGGTGACGTCAGTGTGTTTACGTTTGGGACTTGAATTTTTTTTTCGTTATTCGTACCGCCATCTAGTGTCATTTACTGGAGTGAATGGAATAAAATCCTAAGAAAATAAAAAATATTTGATATTTTTACAAAAGTACTCATGGTCGAGGGTTAGTTGAATGACTATAACCGTTCGGCCACGAATACCTATTCTCCAGAGATTTAAATGCTTAGAGACCTTTTTTTTTTAAATTGGCGCACGCGTGACGTCCGTGTGTTTACGTTTGGGGCTTCGATTTTTTTTTCCTTCTGAGATTTCGATGGTGACGTCACAAGTCCATCAAGTCTGAACTTGAAAAAGCCAAGTCTGAACTTGAAAAACCTACTCACAGTACATTTCCTACGCAGGTTACGCGGAGGAATACATGAAATGGACCAATAGGAGGACAGGAATGTGACGTCATTACCGTTTCGTCGAATCGGAGTAGCGGATAGCTTTTAGTGAATCACAACACCGTATGATTACAACATGAATTAGAATTAGTTACTGTGCTATACCAGTCAATCTATACAGTTCTGTCGTCGAGCCCGAGTGCACACACACACACACATCGTGTCCATTTTAATTGTGATATTTGCTGTTTGCTTCCTTGACTTTTCGTAAAATGACCACAACTAGCCATAATAAGAAACGAAATCTTACAGAAAATATGCCGACTGAAGAAAGCCACAAGAGAATTAAGAATGCACATAAAGTAAGTAATAGTCTTGATTTGTTATGATTTTTAAAATTTAATCTTTATGAATTTTTACTTGTTTTACATGTAATTGATATCTTATTATTTTAATCTTATTTTGCAGGGTGGAATCTTTACAGAAGATGGAATTCCAGAAGAGATGTTTCATATCGGAGATTCCATATTCGTTTATCCAAATACTTTTCGAGGAAACGTATTGGTGCACATCAGACGGTTTACAAAGTATGGATCAACTTTTTATCCTACGAAAGAAGGTGTGACACTCTACCCTGGATGGATTGAATTCATCATGAAACCTGGTGCTTTACCACAAGAACCCCGTGATCTGAGAGGAAGTTTTTTCTTACCCGAAGATGAATTCAAAGTTGATAGTGTGGACTTCGAGAACTTTACATTCACTCGATTCCAAACTACACAATGTGGTGATACCTTCAAAAAAAGCATAACTATCTCTTCTTCTCAGTGGACTGAAATGAAACAGCAGTATAATTTTATTGCTGCGAGTGTCTTGGATCATGTTTATGGCGCTATGGACCTTTTGAGTGCCTACAAGACTTTCGAACAACGTGTGAACATCGACGAAAGTTTGCCGGACTCTTTAGATGTTAGTCTTGGGACTCAATGCCTGATAGAACTGCTGAAAGATTCATTGAGCCATTGCCTAAAAGAAAGGGGTTTGAAAGAACCCGAATTATTATCTGAGGAACTATGGGCCAATAGGGTTGAGAGTTTTAATTCTGCAGCATTTTCTTTGGAAGTTACTGAAATCGTCGATTCTTTTTACCACAGATTGTGGGAACATAAAGACTTTTTGTGCTTGTCAAAACCTGCAATGTATGTTACATCACAATTTTTAAAGGACATTCGATTAAAAGATGTTCTGAGAGAGGTAAGAAATGTGCTATGTCCTCCATATACGTTTGAATATTTTGACGATTGTAACTGATTCATTGTATTTTTTTCTGTGCACAATTTGTTTAAATAAATAATTGTACTAGCATTTCTCTTTGGTGTTTTATTTTCTCATAACTGATTGTCTTAATATTTGTGTACTTGATTATTCAGTTTTAATATCTTAAAAGGAAAAAAACTTTATTTCCTTTTGTACTTAGTAGTGGAGATTGTCATGAGGAGTATATAAATACTGTATTTCTTAAAATTTTAACAGTCATTATGAATATCAGCTTTAGGTTAGACCACAACCGCTGCTGCAATGGAAGAAATTCTGAATCAGACATATCGGAATCCCAAACTTCCCGGCAGCTTTGGTGGTATCAATGCTTTACAGCGTGCTTTAAAAGGTCGCGTGAAAAGAAAACAGATAAAGAATTGGCTACAAACGAAAGATTCGTATACTTTACACAAGCCTTTACGGCACAAATTCCAGAGAAATCGTGTAATAGTAGGAGGATTAAACGATCAGTTTCAATCTGATTTAGTGGACATGCAATCTCTCGCCCCTCATAACGATGGGTATAAGTATTTACTTACTTGTATTGATATTTTGTCTAAATATGCATGGGCCATTCCTCTGTTAGATAAAAAATCTGCAACTATATTGAGCGCTTTTGAAAAAATATTTTCCGAACGTACTCCTCAATCCTTACAGACAGATGCTGGGAAAGAGTTTACCAATAAACTAGTGCAAAATTTCTTAAAAAAGAAGAAAGTTCATTTCTTTACCACACATAATTCAACAAAAGCTTCAATCGTTGAACGCTTTAATCGTACCCTTAAAACTAAAATGTGGAAATACTTTACTGAAATAAATACGAAAAGATATATTGACGTCATAGACCAATTGATGCATAGTTATAACCATACTTGGCATCGTAGTATTAAAACAGAGCCTTCATTAGTCACATTACAAAATGAAGGAAAAGTATGGGATACATTATACGGTCAGCAAACTGTTGCAAAACAGAGCAGTTCAGAGTTAAAGGTTGACGATACTGTTCGTATTAGTCGGGAGAAAATGCACTTTGAAAAAGGATACGAACAAAACTGGACAAAAGAAATTTTTACTATCGATAAAATAATACATCGGATACCTGTTGTGTATAAACTGAAAGATTTAGCAGGGGAAGTGATACAAGGAAGTTTTTACAAAGAGGAATTGCAAAAGATCTCGGATTCCGGATTTTATCCAGTAGAAAAAGTTTTAAAGAAAAGAAAGCGTCAGGGGAAAACGGAATACTTTGTGAAATTTCAGGGTTATCCTGAAAAATTTAATGCTTGGGTTGAGAATGTCAAAATGATATAAATAGAGCTGTCACCGTACTTACCTTTTCATTTTCACTGTACGATGTCGTTCTACATTACACTTCCCAGCGATAGCTCTATCGAGTTTTATCCTGGCAACACAATGTCTCACTTCTACACGAAACTCCCTAAACGTCTGGAACTCTCAGGTGAATGGGAAGTAGGATTAGTTGAAATGATTTATCCCAGAATGTGGAATAACATCATTGATGGTGAAAATTCTTTCGAATATGATTTAGGAAACGGAATAAAAATTGATGGAAAAATAGCGTGCGGATTTTACGATTCTCCGGTTGACATTTTAAATGCATTTCCAAAGCACATAAAAATTCAAATGAAATATAACAAACACACTAAAAGGGTGATGGTGCAGCTCACTAACGGTGCAACGGTGAAATTATCCAAGGGATTAGCTGAAAACTTAGGTTTTGAACCTAATAAAGTGATTGGAGAAAATTTTATTCCAGGAAATGGAGGCCCAGATACAGTAATCACTGAGAGTCCTTTTGTTGCGGATCCTAATGTTGATTTACATTTGTTGTACGTTTACACAGACATCATTCAGCCTGAATTTGTTGGTGGGATCTTAGCTCCTCTTTTACGAACTCTGACAGTGAAGGGAAGAGATGGTGATATGATTCAGGAACAATTTGAGAGACCTCATTATTTACCAGTTTCCAGAAAAAATTTTGACTCGATTGAAATCATTATAAGGACGCACACTGGTCGTTACGTCTCATTTGAACGCGGAAAGTTGATAGTGAAATTACATTTTCGCTTGAAACAAATCATATAAAAGAGTGTTCCTTTCTGAATTGATTCATTTTTTATTTTCGCATTCAAGAAAGAAGTAACAAAATGTTGGTTCCTTACACGTGTTGTAGTAAAAAGTTTGAAGATTATTATTCAGAGCAAATTGGAAATGGCTTGCCCTACTATAA
Organism: Meta bourneti; assembly: GCA_933210815.1. NCBI lineage: Eukaryota > Metazoa > Arthropoda > Arachnida > Araneae > Tetragnathidae > Meta > Meta bourneti. Next base: position 56,869,318 of record OW119932.1, on the reverse strand, counting down.
AGGAGTTGTTTTTCAGAAAGGGCACGGAATAGGAGGATTTTTTGCAAAACTATTTCGCAGAGCATTACCTTTTTTGATTAGTGGTGCAAAAACGATTGGAAAAGAAGCTTTACGGACAGGAACAATGGTTGCTAATGACGTGTTATCAGGCGAAAATTTCAAAACATCAGTTAAAACGCGTGCAAAAGAAACTGGGAAAAAATTAGCAAGAAAGGCGGTTAAGAAAGCAGATGAGATGATTGGTCATGGAAAGCTTAAAAGGAAGCGCAAACCCTCGAAACGTGTCATTTCATCTAAAGTCAGGAAGCTACAAGGACGTGATATTTTCGACTCGTAACACCATGGCTTTTCTACTAAAAGATTCTCCAGAATGTGTGAAATCAGAACTAGAATTATTCTCTTTACCTCCAACACAAACTGTCATCGAGAGAGGTCAGTGGGTTGAATTTCACCCCCTAGCCAATGTTTCTGGTGGAAGCCCTATCGAATTCAATGTCTCTGGAAGCGGAGACGAATACCTCGATTTGTCACAGACCCAATTATATGTTAAAGTTAAAATTTTAAAAAGTGACGGCAAACCAATCACAACTGAAAGTAAAGTAGGCCCTGTAAATCTCTTTCTGCATTCCATGTTTTCTCAGGTGGATATCAGTCTAAACGAAAGACTCGTTTCCTCCAGTAATAACACTTATCCATACCGAGCCATGATAGAAAAATTACTGAATCATGGTTATGATACTAAAACTTCTCAATTGTCTTCAGAACTGTTTTTTAAAGATACCGCAGGTCGTATGAATGTTTTTGATACAGCAGATGCTCAACCTAACGATGGATTCAATAAACGGGCTGAAATGTTTAAGCTAGGTGCATCGGTGGATATGATTGGCCGTTTGCACTTGGATATGTTTCATCAAGAGAGACTCCTTTTAAATATGGTGGATGTGAAAATTAAGCTTATACGCAGTAAACCGGAATTTTGTTTGTTGGGAGACGGGGAATTTAAAGTTTTGTTGGAATATGCTTCCTTGTTTGTTCGTAAAGTCAGAGTGAGCCCCGGTGTTGTTATAGGACATGCAAAAGGTTTGGAAAAAACAGCAGCTAAATACCCCATTAACAGAGTACTGTGTAAAGCTTATTCCATTCCGGCTGGTAATATGAGTTTTGTTCAAGATAACATTTTTACGGGACAGATGCCTAACCGTATTGTGATTGCCTGTGTCGATAACGACGCGTTCAACGGACACTATAAGAAGTCTCCCTTTGAGTTCAAACATTACAATATTAATTTTATAGGAGTCTATGTGGATGGTCAGCCCGTGCCTCATAACCCACTCCAACCAAATTTTGAAAAAGATCAATTTGTAAGAGCATATCAGAACTTATTTACGAATGCTGAAAATAGAGGCCTGTACCTCTCAAGGTCAGAATTTTCGAAAGGTTATTCTTTATTTTGCTTTGATTTATCCCCAGATTTGTGCGATGGTTCACATTTAAATCTTGTTCGACACAGTAACTTAAGAATAGAAATAAAATTTGGAACTACGTTACAGCAAACAATTTCATTGTTGGTGTATGCTGAGTTTGAAAATCTAATCGAAATCAACAAAGCTCGTAATATACTTTATGATTTTGGGAACTAATGAATTCATCACAGATTCATAGAATCTTATCTCGTGATTCTATTTCGGCGAGATATTATGGTGGTGTTTATCCCTCAGATAAGACACCAACTATTGAAAAGTTTCCCTCTGCTATAGTGCTCAATACTGATAAGCATGATGAGACGGGTTCTCATTGGCTTGCTGTGTACGTTCAAGATAACAAGACTATTGAATTTTTTGATTCCTATGGATTGCCTCCCGACGCATTTGGAAAAGACATCGCAAAATTTGTCAAGAAATTTCAATACGTTCAATGGAACAAGGTTCCACTTCAAAGCTTAACGTCTAATGTATGTGGACACTATTGCATTTATTTTATTGTTAAACGATGTCAAGGATTTTGTATGAAATTTATTATCAATCAGTTAGCAGGAAAGAAGAATGATTTTAGAATATTTCAATTTGTCAAAAAAAGATACGGTGTAACCATGATTTTTAAAAAATAGTAATAAAATTGTTTTATTGCCAGATATTGACTCATTTTTATTTACTTTTTCGATACTGTTTAGATGTGTTTTATTTTTTCTGACAAATGGTTTTTTTGGGGGTAAAATCCAAGAGTTTAAAAGGATTGACGTAGGAAAAAGAAAACACTTTGTTAAAAATATTCACCAGAGTAAGTCGTACAAAAATGGAAAGCACAAAAAGTCAAATGATATTAGTTACATTACTTATTTTTTCCTACGTTGTTTTTTCCTGCTTTTATTACTTGGACTTGTCTCAATTGGCCCAAACATGAATCATGCAGTTTAGAACAAAATAAAACGACGCTTGAAATCTATAAAATATATCAAAGCATTGATTCAGTTGGATACATCAAATGCAATGAATTTTCCAACCTTTATTTCAACAACTCCGATTGTGGGAAAGAAATATGTGATTGCGTTAAAAATTCTTTAAATGTCTTTGAAAACCACTGTTTAGAATTTACTCAAAACATTGTTGATTCGTTCAGCGAGTGTCGTCTCGTAGCAAACACAATTAAAGGGTGCACAGACATGTTCTGCAAAACTATAAAAGTGGAAACCTCAGCAATAAATTTATTATTATAGAATATGGAACTCCCTAGACTAGTTCATCCTTCGACATGCCTCCTCAGTGGGCCTACAGGATCAGGAAAAACTGTTTTCGTAAAGAAACTGATAGATCACAAAATGTTCCATCCAATGCCTACACATATTGTCTACTGCTACGGAAATTACCAATCTATTTTTAATTCTATGAAAAATGTTAATTTTGAAGAAGGTTTGCCCTCCAACCTCAGCTCCATTCGAGATGCTTTAATTATCATAGATGATTTGATGGTAGAGTTATCAAGTGATACTCGCTTAAGCAATCTTTTTACAAAAGGTAGTCATCACCGAAATCTTTCAATCATTTTTATTACGCAAAACTTTTTTCATCAAGGCAAAGAAATGAGAAATGTTCATTTGAATTCGCATTATGTAGTTCTATACAAAAATCCTAGAGATAAAAGTCAAATAACGCATCTAGCTAAACAAATGTTCCCCAGAAAAATCAAGGCTTTTCAAGAAATATTTGACGATGCTACCTCAACGCCCTTTAGTTATTTGCTCATTGACTTAAGACCGGAGACGACTGAACGGTTACGGTTACGTACAGGGATATTTCCTGGTGATAAGCATTTCGTGTATGAACCTCGATAGGGTCATTAAAACGGGTACCTTCGAAACCTATATAAAACAAAGTGAAAAAGCAGAAAAAAATCATTTCTATTTTAGAATGCCTTCTCAGAAGGATGTGATATGTCTGAAACTCTTACAGAAAAGCAGGAGAAAAACAACTGTATTGAAAAATTGTCCAAACAGTCTCATTAAATCAGTTTGTGAATGTGTACTGAATTTATTAAAGGGGAATCTTCCTATCAGTAAGCGTGCTAAAAATCAACTCATTCCTTTCAAAAAAACTTTGAGAATACTGGCTGCGAAAAGAGTACCTCTCTATAGAAAAAGACGACTTTTAGTACAAAAAGGTGAAGGATTTTTATCCTTTCTTATTCCAGCTGCAATAACCGTCTTATCATCTCTTATACATGGAACACAGTAAAAAGTTTGCACTGGTACCGTTAGACCGTATGCAAGAATTGGAACAGGATCATCTGAGTGAAATAGATGCACAGATTCAATACATCTTGAAAAAGAAATTAAGTGACGATGAAAAAGTGAAGTTGTACAATCAAGTTTTACAAAAATATGTCACGTTCCCAAACGTTAATAGAACTAAACCACTCGACGAGATGCCTCCCGATAAAGACCCTGAAAACAATTTTGATATAGAAAATGAAGTTCTTGGATCCGTTCCTGTGAAACATAAAGAAACTGCAGTGAAAATTATGGAGTTCTTAAAACACCATAAAATTTCCTGGAGTCAGAACAAAGAAGTCAAAGTGAACGATGAGATTATTCCAGGCTCAAATGTTATTCAATTCATCAATTTTCTTTTGAGAAACAGAATTCGAAGACCACCGGCCTTTGAAAAATTTAAGGAAATATTAACATTCAACAATTTTCCTCGAGAATTTGTGAAAAATACTTATTTAACTGATGTGAAAACTATGTATGCCAAACCTAAAAAATCCATAAAGAGACCGTCTTCAAGCAAATGGCTGCAGTTATGAAAAAGCAACTTTGTAATTTTTTCTTGAAAGTTATGAATAAAATACTTTTTTCCATTACTTACTTGTGAATTTTATTTTAAATTTAAATATTCATAAAATTTAATAGTTAGGTCAGTTTATTTTTTACACAATAAATTAACTTTTTTACTTTAACATTTTAACAAAAGAAAAAAAAATCTTAGAAAAGGTCATATAAAAGATACTCGTTTTTGAAAAGTGAAAACAACAACATTTATTTGACACGATATATAACATTTTTTTACACCATTTTACAAATAATTGCAACACGTATTTACATTAATATCCGTATGGAAGTGTGGAAAAATTGTCTTGCCTTACTCTTTTTTTGTATATAGTTTTGTATGTTTTATTTTTCTTCCTTATTGATAACTTTTCGTCGTAATTTTTCTTGCTCCACCGCCGCCTATTTCTCTCCTGACAGTCATGACATCAATATTGAAACCTGAATCTAGGGCAATTTCCTCCTTGGACTGCAGGACTTTCATGACTGAAGTCATTACTTTCTCCACTGTTAAATCGGAAACAGGCATCAAATGCGTGGAGATGGGTTTGTCAAGACCCTCAGCTTGGATGCAAAAGCGTACCAGGTCCGAGGAAGCTAACCCCTCGGTAGTCCGACGAATTAACGTAGCAAAAAGCTCGCGAACAGCATCCACGATCGCCGCCAAGGGTACGCCTCGCACACCTTCTGAAAGCCTTTCTGTATCCACACGGGCACTGTACGTGATTTCTTCTGCCTGGTACTTCTTATTTCTCCGCCGCGATCGCTCGACGAGTATCACAGCACTTTCCATCTGTAAAAAAACGAGGTAAATAAAACAGAATAACTAAATAACAACATAAAGGATAACATAAATTAGTATTTAAAAATATGGACAAAATGTGTAATTACACTAGAAACCTGGTCATCAGCAATATTCCTGGGTCCCATTTCAGATGATCCGCTGCGGCCAGTCTATAAAAGAAAACAATTAATAAAAGTACATTTTTCCATAGGATCAGGAGTTCAAACAAAAAAAAAAATGTAAATTACCTCAAATCCTGAACCCACTTGGTAATACAAGGGAATAGGCATTGGGTTTTCCAGAAAAATCTGAGACGTTTCATCTAATAACTAAAAAAGGACATTAGAAATAGGCCAAATAATCAATAACAGAAAAATATATTACAGGAAAAGCAACTTACATCATCATCTGAATCCCTCATGGGAAAATCAGGGTCTTCAAATAAAATCTACAATAAGGGCAAAAAAAAAATGGAACATTTAGTAGGCATACTAGCATGGCATCATTAAAACATTCACATACCTGTACTTTCAGTGTTAAAAAATGAGGTATAAAAATAAGAGAGTTTAAAGAAAATACCTAGGAAATTCCTTTTTAAAATATATTTTTAAATGTTTCTAATTAATCTAAACAAAGTTATTCAAAATAAAAAATTGAAAAGTACTGGGGACTTACCATATTGGTGTCATCCATAGATCGCTTCATTTCTTCAAAGTACAATCCCCGTTGTATAAACACGCGAAAAACTAGCAACGAGTTGCAACGTAGTTCAAAGCGTTGTGATTCACTGAAATCGTGATACTAAGAAAATCCCTCCTATCTAGTCTTCAACATAGCAACATTCCTACCCCATAACCAGTATGATTGCATCAGTTTTCCACTCGCATTCATGTTCTAACGTGTAATCTAACGTCATTCACAAAGTCGTACCCCCGGCTTGTAATCCTCCGCGCTTACTTGCGATGAAAATCGCTGTGATTGGACATTTTCGTGTTCTAACATGTAATCTGACGTCACATCGAAATTTCAGAAGAAAAAAATTCAAGTCCCAAACGTAAACACACTGACGTCACCGGTCATGAATAAAGTAAAAACATTAAGAAATCAATTCGTTCCTTAGATTAATTACTTTTAAAATCACCAGATGGCGCCATAAGTCCTTTTTGTAAAAGCATTTATTAAAACCCCTATGCAATTATTCAAACCATTTTCTAAAAATAACGCATTCCTAATACTAAGAAAAAATACAAGTCCAAAAGAGAGAAAAATCCAACACTACATTAATTCACCATCTTAAGTTAACTCTCTTACAGCCTAACGGATAGCGCGCTTGACTTCGGATCCTATGGTCCTCGGTTCGAATCCACGAAATTGCTTTTTAATTCAAAATAATAGGGTTTCGAATTTCTCCACCAGATGGCACTGCGAGTGATTCATCACCATGGCAACGAAACGACGCCATCTTGAAACAACTCAACGCCTGCACGATGACAAAAAAATTCCAAATGTAAATAAACAATACGTCACTTCCGCTTTTGGATGACGTCACGCTGTGACGTCACATGGCCCCGCCCACTTCTGGTCACGTGGTATGACGTCACTTCCGCCGCATATACGGGCCGGTATACTACTAACGTCGCCTGGTGCAACGCAACGGGCTATTAGCGACGATCCGGGATCAAACCGGTAGGGAAAGATGCGAGAATAACACCACGCAATTGTGAATCACGGTCAGATGACGAGGTCACACTGGCACCCCACTCTCCAAACTTCCACACAACGTCAGCCCGGTTGGAAGAGTAACGCATTAGGAACCGGTGGGTTCGAGTTCGAATCTAACCAAAGACCGTAGCGTACTCGGGGGCTGGTGCACGTTAAATCTGCCGTGGCCTCAAATGTCCTCACGTTGGCGTGGTGTGGAAATTTGGAGAGAGGGGTGCTAGCTTAGGTGTGACCTCATCATCTGACCGTGGTTCAAAATTACGTGGTGTTGTCCTCGGATTTGATCCTGGACCGTCGCTAATAGCCCGTTGAGTTGCACAAGTGCGACGTTAATTAAAATACCTATCTCAAACCCGAGTTTAGTAGCAATTTTATTTTCTCGGATCAAATGAATCGGATAAAGCCCAATATGTGCTAATTAAGAATGAAACAGACGTTGAAATTTAAATCTTAAAATTAAAAACTTCATATTTTCTTAATAAGATTTTCTTCGGCTTGATCCCAAACCGTCGCCAATAGCCCGTTGAGTTGCTCCAGTGCGACGTTAATTAAATACCTACCTTTCTTAATAAGGTTTTCATAACAATCTAGTAACTACAGATTCCAGATTTTTCTTTCTTGGTTACCACGGCTTGGAGCAAAAACTTCGAAATTGGTGTCCCTTGGAAAATTTTCTCCCGAATTTTTTCCACTATTAGTTTAAAAGGGATTAAATTTTCGTTATGTTTGATTAATTTTCAAAAAAGTTGAAATATCTACCGAATTGATGTATTATAAGTAATTGGTCAAAGTTTTATTACATTAAGAGCCAATCGGTCAAGAAATCTGTTATATACATTTAACCTAGGCGAGTGCATTTGGGTAACAGGAAGTAAAATCTGTTTTCCGTCTGGTCTGTTTGTTTACACTTAAAATCCCTCTCAAAACACCAGACAGAAAATCAGTTCAAAGGTTCAAATAAAAAACTTCCCATCCTTTCATTTGTGCCCTGATGACTTATTTTATTAATTCCATTCAATACCTTTTTATGGGTTTGAACTCCGATTTGTAAGCTCACGGATCCTCTTATATTCAAAAGGAATTATAAGCCCCACCCAAACTAACCTACTGGTATTATTAGGGACGAAATTAAAAGATCCACTCACATATATGCAAAGAATTAATATTCAAAGGTCGATTCCTGTATTCTCTAATTCGCTAAGTAACAAAAGGTCAACCCAGTTCTTTATGAAAGCGCCGATTAGAATATTTGAAAAGAGGTACACTCCAGTTTTTTTGATAGCTGAGGATAGATACGGACTATTGACATCACCATGGCAACTGCGTTTTTGTGCGCGTTAATTAGTGTCAGATGAGTGGCAGCGGTGATGAAAGCGACCGGTAATTTGGAAGCCGATTCGAGTAATGAAAGGTTTTGGAGTAATGAACGCTATGGAGGCGGTTTTTAGAGGTGGAAGAGCTTTATGGTAGAGTGGTGATTTTGAAAAGCAAAATCGAGTTATGAAATTTGTTGAATTGTCTGTAATGAGAGGTATTTTCTGTCAAGCTGTAGTTTGGGTTTCCAGTAGTTGGCGGCAACTGATTCCATTTTATAACACCCAATCCGCCAACGCCATTGGCCGAGCCGCTATAGGCGTCGCACTTAACCCTCCAAGTGGCTTTGACGAGATTTTTCGTTCATCAAGATCTAAACAATTTTGTTAATGACGAGATATCTCGACATCAAGCTATTGACGATCTTTTTATGATGCTGAGATCAAGATCTGGTCAGTTTTTTCTAAATACGAGATATCGTCCATCAAAATCTAGTTAGTTTTCTTCTAATGACCAAATATCTCGTCCATCAAGATGTGGTCAGTTTTCTTCTAATGACGAGATGCTTAGTCGAGAGAACCACCAAAAGAAAGAAGAAACTGGTAGATTCAAGCGCTTGTATACGAGTTCGAATCTCGTATATGCCAAAGTAGAGTTGGTTTCTCGAAATTTCCTAGTTTCTTCAAGACGATACATGAATGCGGCTCAGCTTTCAGAAAATCTTCCAGGAAGGTCTACACGTAATTCACGGTGGGTGTGATGTGGCAACACCTCCCATGGTGCCCCTGGTCAACACCGAGGCTGCCACATTCTCGCCAACGGGGTGCTTCAAGATATGTAAGCAGATGAATTAACGTGGCACTGCAGCAAGACATCGAGCTTTGGCGAAGGTCCGGGATCAATCCCCAAAGGAAAACATCCGAGGACAAAACCTCGTCATTTTGAAGCACGGTCAGATGAAGTCAACACCTGACTGGCACCCCACTCTCCAAACTTCCATATCACGCCAACGTGAGGATATTTGAGGCCACGAGATTTAAAATGTACAAGCCCCTACGAACACGACAGTCTTTGGTTGGATTAGAACTCGCAACCCTCCGGTTGCTAATTCCGTTACTCTTCCAACCGGGCTACCACGGCCTAATTCTAGGATTGTACGTCCATAAGAAGTCATTGGACAGAAAAAATATCCAATCCCTTATGGATAGTTACGAAGTGGCTCAAAATGCCGAATTCGGCGTCATTTGAAATACTAATATACCAATACTAGGATTGTACGTCCATAAGAAGTCATTGGAGAGAAAAAATATCCAATCCCTTATGGATAGTTACGAAGTGGCTCAAAATGCCGAATTCGGCGTCATTTGAAATACTAATATACCAATACTAGGATTGTACGTCCATAAGAAGTCATTGGAGAGAAAAAATATCCAATACCTTATGGATAGTTACGAAGTGGCTCAAAATGCCGAATTCGGCGTCATTTGAAATACTAATATACCAATACTAGGATTGTACGTCCATAAGAAGTCATTGGAGAGAAAAAATATCCAATCCCTTATGGATAGTTACGAAGTGGCTCAAAATGCCGAATTCGGCGTCATTTGAAATACTAATATACCAATACTAGGATTGTACGTCCATAAGAAGTCATTGGAGAGAAAAAATATCCAATACCTTATGGATAGTTACGAAGTGGCTCAAAATGCCGAATTCGGCGTCATTTGAAATACTAATATACCAATACTAGGATTGTACGTCCATAAGAAGTCATTGGAGAGAAAAAATATCCAATCCCTTATGGATAGTTACGAAGTGGCTCAAAATGCCGAATTCGGCGTCATTTGAAATACTAATATACCAATACTAGGATTGTACGTCCATAAGAAGGCATTGGAGAGAAAAAATATCCAATCCCTTATGGATAGTTACGAAGTGGCTCAAAATGCCGAATTCGGCGTCATTTGAAATACTAATATACCAATACTAGGATTGTACGTCCATAAGAAGTCATTGGAGAGAAAAAATATCCAATCCCTTATGGATAGTTACGAAGTGGCTCAAAATGCCGAATTCGGCGTCATTTGAAATACTAATATACCAATACTAGGATTGTACGTCCATAAGAAGTCATTGGAGAGAAAAAATATCCAATCCCTTATGGATAGTTACGAAGTGGCTCAAAATGCCGAATTCGGCGTCATTTGAAATACTAATATACCAATACTAGGATTGTACGTCCATAAGAAGTCATTGGAGAGAAAAAATATCCAATACCTTATGGATAGTTACGAAGTGGCTCAAAATGCCGAATTCGGCATCATTTGATAATTTCCCACCACAGAAAAGAAAAATCCGGAATACATTTTTTCCGTCCGGAAGACCGAGAAAAAAGTGGTTTTCCGGGCGAGTTCCGGAAAATCCGGAAGAGTAGGCAGCAGGTATACACGCCATTCAGCGAATGTCCTTGTTGCGATAGACACGGAAAAGTATCGATCTCAGTTGAGATTGAAAACAAATAACCTACTTTTTTACTTATGTAAGTCGTTAGTACAGAATACGATCGGCATACACAACGAGCTGTTGAGCGACAAGGTTAATTCATCACAATTAATTGAATAAAAAGATGAAAAATGAAAGTAAGGCATTGTGTTGGTGAAACAATGCCATGCTAAAACGCAAAATAAATATCCGAAATCCAGGGACGTCGTGTTCAGGAGTTGAAGGGGCCGCGTTTCCCCAGAACTGTTCCTAATGCTACAAAAATAAATGGAGGAAAAGTTGATTTTTAAACGTATTCTACAGATGGAATGCATGAAGGTAGGTAGGTAAGTATAGGTAGGTAGTCTAATTAACGTCACACTGGAGTAACACATGGATATTGGTGACGGTCCGAGATCAATCCCAAAGGGAAAGATCGAGGAATGCATGAAGGAATTCACTTTACAAGCGTAGCACAGGAAATTACTGTGGCAAGGACAAATTGTACAAAGATGTACGTATACACTAGAAGCTTTTTTTAATTTTGACTTTAAAAATCCAATATTTTTACAAATAGGTCATTGGTTTGTACTTAAACTCATTTCAGTGAGAAAAATTCAGATTAAGCTAACTATTAAACATCTAATGTAGATTTAATTAGCTAATTAGCATGATTTTTGAACAGTGATATCTCAAATTCTAATTGTTCATAAAGACAATTCCTATTGGAAATTATTCCTAAAATTATTCTTCATGTTTTGACTCTCCATCAAGTTGCTAGGGAGAATACGTTTTAATATACAATTTTTTTTCATCAAGGAAGTCTAAAAAAATCAAGATTTTTTCGGGAATTTCGACATTTAAAAATCAACTAAAAATTCATTTCTTAACCACTACCTTTGAATGAGGGTCAAAACATCTACAGTATTAGGGTAAACTAGACAGTTATTGAACCTCGGACAGTTATTGACACCCTAATCCTTAATTTAAAAAAATAAGCTTACATGTCAATGTTTAGTTTCAGGCTTTGCATAAGTCCATTTATACTGCACAAATAAACTAAATAAGAATGAAGGGGTGTCAATAACTGATTTTAGTCTATTCTCAATGTATGGCAAAATACCTTCCAAGGATAATTTTTTGCATGAAACCCTTTATTCAGCTGAAATAGAGTAATTCAGGAAAAGTTACAACGAATTTCAACTTGATTGAACTATTTTTACTATTGTTCCCATAAATTTATAGTATAAATATTGCCTTAAAGGTGTCAATAACTGTCTTGTTTACCCTATATAGATTGGAATGATACAAAAATAATTATAATAAATCAATTCATTGTTGAGTTATCACGGTTTGAACAAAGCATTATATTGCAGAAACAAAATTCTTCAGAAATCAAGTTTTAAAGGTTTGGAAACATGTTTGTATTGTATATGGTGATAGCCACCTAACGAAAACCATTATAACTAGAAAACTATTTGGAATGTTTACAAGAACTTGGGGTATCGTTTAAAAGCTAAGAAGAGAAAGCAAGCCTCCTCTTAAACCCTACTTTAGTAGCCAATTTTAGATGCTCCGATACAAAATGAATCGGCTGAAGCATAAAATGTGCAAATTACGTATGGAAGAGGTGTTGAATATCTGCCAAGAAATTTAAATATCAAAATTAAAAAACGAAATATTTTTCATGATAATCTAGCAACCATGCATTCCAATGTTTTTCTTTCATGATTCACCACTCGGCGCAAACTTTCGAAATTGGCGACTCTCGGAAAATTTTCCCCCAAAGAAAAATCGGGCCGCGAGTTGTGAGAGTAAAGGATTAGCAACCGGAGGGTTGCGAGTTCGAATCCAACCAAAGACCGTCGTGTACAAAGGGGGCTGGTGCACGTTAAATCTATAATGGCCTCACGTTGGCGTGGTGTGTAAGTTTGGAAAGTGGGGTGTCAACTCAGGTGTGATCTCGTCGTCTGTCCGTTGTTCAAAATTACATGGTATTGTCCTAGGATTTTTCCCTTCGGGTTTGATCCCGGACCGTCGTTAATAGCCCGTTGTGTTGCTCCAGTGCGACGTTAATTAAAATATCTACCATACCTACCCCAAAAAAATCCGATGAATAATTTTAACTTCCGCTATTAGTTAACAAAGGGACTAAATTTTGGTAGACATTCGGTGAATTTTCAAAAGGAAGTGGCCAAATTTTTTAAAACAGGAGCATTTGAGACGATTTTGCTTAAAAGGTTACCCCTAAAGGTCGCCAAGGTTCAAAAGTAATTGCAAATAGTCGCTTTTTATTCGCCTGCGGCAGCCCTGGGACTGTATTTGACATTGATTCTAAATTACTATACAATACAAGTACACAGAGGGGTTCCTGAGATCAGACACTGAGAAGTTGGCAGTTTTTGGTGCTTGGCAAGCACATTAAGAGTCAATCCAATTAGAATAGCGCCCAACACCTGTCACGAAGATGCACACTGAGCGAACACGTACTGTGAGAAGACTGGGCCATCCCCGAAATTACTTTCTGAATACGAGCCCAGCTTGAAGTTCCAACACGAGTGGACTGCCAGAAACCACACGAACCATTCCATCTAAAAACTGCTGCGATTTGATACACATTGTTTCCAAAGTGAAATTCAACCCAAACCATGCGAAAATCAAAGTACATTCCAGTTTTTCCAGCTCCCACCGTTGTTTCACCGGCCGGCAATCCTCAGCAAATAATACCACAATCCATCCCATTCATCGACGGTCCTTGGATGAAAAGACAATCCCGCCCTCCTAATGGCAGCGAGCGATCACTTCCACCGAACTCTGCACGGCCCGCAGCAGCAGGAAGTGTGCATGTGCGGCTTTTGTTTGTGTGCTTATTCAAATTCGGCCGACCTGACCGTGGCTGGTGGAATGGCTTGACCGTAAACAAAGCCGACCTCGGCGGCCGAACCGGTTGCATTTCTCCGGAAAAGGAACCTTGGAGGAAGCGTGCCTAGCCCTCTTCCTTTATTGACACATTGGCCTTGTGAGACTTCTTTGTTTGGCGGGGCGGCTGCTTTTTCGTTCATGACTCAGTCATCTCGTTTAGGGTAAAAATTATCGGCAGAGCTGTTTTCGAAAGATTTCTTTTGTCCCACCCATCTCCCAGCACCCGGTTGGATGAGAAGGACCTCATGAGACACGAATGTGTATGTCGATCAGATTTCTATGTGAAGGACTCTGATTAACTTCCACAAATATGCATTTTTTCACTTTTCCACTGCACACTTGCGAAAAGTCGTATTTTATTTCAAATACACTGCAATCAAATACAATACGTAATTGGGACTGTTACCCTGACAGTTGTGACAGAAAGGATAAATTATTTTCCTGCCTCATATAACATTGTTTTGGTGTGTGACCAGTTCTAAATCTTGAAAACGACGTCCATTCCTCTATACATAATTAGAAGTTGGCTACTTCTCCAGGTCTTTGTCCTCTTTCCCAATAGGTCTGGAGCCCTATCCCAGACTTTTTTCCACAAGAAATTTATTTCTACAAAGCTAAGTGAGTTTGCCTCGGGCAAATTTAAGTTACAGCCGGCCTCAGCAAGTTATTACGCCATTTGGTTACCCGGTATCCAACGTGAAAAGGATTCCACATCAGATTTACCGGCAAATGTCTTGAAAGCCTCGAGAAATCTATTATTGCAATGGAAAGATGATCCCTTTATTGTATGCTATTTTCCAAGTACTTTAATGCCACTGAGGCTATCTATCAATAACCCTCCAAATGTTTGGACGAGATATCTCGTCCACTTAGATCTGGACAGTTTTGCTAAAGACGAGATGCCTCGTCGAGATAAAACTGCCCTATTACTCCAAGGGGAATGAACATCCAAGTAGAAAAACAAATTGTCCCGTTCCCAGGATTGGTGACAGTTTGGAACAAGTTTTTGAACCAGAGGCTGGCCACTACAGGGCAGATTTTGACGCGAAAATAAACCACCAGGAGAGTTAATCTTCCTTTTCAGAGCTACAAATAGATTTAAGTTAAATCAAGATTGCTTCTAGTTCAGCTCTGTGGTTGGAACTATTATTGAGATTGCTTTTGCTAATTTTAACAGAAGCCTTATTCGGATGGAATACGAATCCACATCCATAGATGTCATTTTTTTAATTTCAGGGTTACTACAACCAAAGCACTTGTGAAATAGCATAAAATTTTAAAAATAGTAGCAAAAAAGACTCCTCTTAAACCGTATTTTAGAAGCAATTTTAGTTGCTCAGGTACAAAATCCATCGGCTAAAACACGAAATGTGCATATCAAGTATGAAAAAGACGTTGAAAATCTCGCCAAGAAATTTAAATTTTAGAATTTAAAAAAATCAAATACATTTGAATAAGGTCTGGATGACAATCTAGCAACCAGATTCCGTTGTTTTTCTTTCGTGGTTGCCACGGCTTGGCGCAAAAATTTCTTAATCGGCGTCCCTCGGAAAATTTTCTCCCGAAAAATATTTTTCCATCCACTATTCTTGGGAATGATCCCGGACCGTCACCAATTGCTCCAGTGTGACGTTAATTAAAATACCTACCTACCATTCACTATTAGTTAAAGAAAAGGGACTAAATTTCCGTTGACCATTGGTGAACTTTAAAAAAAAACTCGCCATAATTTTAAAATGAGAAGCTTTTGAAATGATTTTGTTTAACCCTCCAAGTGGTTTCAACGAGATATCTCGTCCATCAAGATTTGGAAAATTTTGCAAAGTATAATATATCTCATCATCAAGATATGGCCGATTTTTTTATGATGATGAGATCAAGAGCTGGTCAATTTTCTTCCAAAGACGAGATATATCGTCCGGCAAGATCTGGTCAGTTTTGCTAATGACGAGATACTTCGTCAAGACAACCACCAGAAAGTTTAAAAAGATACCCCTAGTCGCCAAGGTTGAAAAATAGTAGCAAAAAGTCGCCTGTGGCAGCCCTGTACACCACTCTCGGCATTGGATCATCCATTATAAAGAGCTTCACACGAAATTCTTTACAACTGAGCCATTCTTGAGCACTTTTTCAGCTAAACACAGAAAAAGTGCTCGGTCAATCCATTCAGCACGCACTGTTCCCATCCGACACATCACATTGCTCCTGCGTCAGACGTGACCAAGTGAACGCCCAGGTATTGTTTCCACACACACACACTTTTCCAACAATGAGAGGTAGGAAGTTCGTTCAATGACCGCGCGGGGAATACTCGCTGGAACGAATTCGATCAAGATAAAAGCCATTAATTTATAAATGCGGCCCCAGTTTATAACAGAACTACAAGGAATCTGATAGCATCAATGGAGGATTGCATACGGGAGAGAAGATCCCATCCAATTATCGAAAGATGGTTGACGTAGACTACGTGCAGATTGGTAATATAAGTTTGGAGTGGTGGTCGAAACCACGAATTCTTATACGATCATTGTATTGTTACGGACTGTTTCTGAGATATTTGCCAGCCTTGTACAAACAACTAGATTTTCGTTTCCCTCGGAAAAACCTGATATACCAAATTACTTTTGACAAGCGCTTTTTGATGATTGTGAACAAGTTACAAAAGAACCAAAATTCTGACACTATTCGTACAAATATACGATCAATGGGATAAACTCAATAACAGGGTACCATCGCCAATTAGCGATAAGTTTAAAATATGGTAACCCGTTCGCTACACGCACTTTCACGTGCGCGCGAGTGGAAGTGCCAAATTAAATAAACAACTGGTAATTCCAAAATAAATCGACAACCTGGTAATTCAAATGAAACTTAAGAAAAGTGTGAATATTAGTGTGAGACATGAACCATAGATTACTAAACAATTTTCAATGCAATACCAACCAACTACAGCTTTCGTACATTTTACGAATGGTTAGTATCCTATGGTTAAATTAGTCATAATCTAGGTGCGCCAACCGTGACAATGGCTTACTCGGGATGAGACGGATTGCATTGACGAAACATAGTCATAATTCCTGGTACAAGCGTATATGTGCGACTGTAGTGGTGACCATTGGGTCTATGAGTGTGACACGTTAAATTAGTCACTTAATTCAGGCGTACCAACTGTGACAATGGTCTACAATTAGGATGAGATAGAATGCATAGACGAAACATCTGATTCCTGGTACAAGTGCATAAGTACGAGAGTTGTGATGAACATTGAATCTGAGTGTGACACATTTAGTCATTTAATTCATGTGTACCAACCGTGACAATGCTCTTTTATTAGGATAGGACGGAATGCATAGACGAAACAGTCATCAGGTTCCTGGTACAGGTGTGAGTGTTGAGTCTATGAATGTGGCAGGCGTTTTATCTAGGTGTACCAGCCATGACAATGGTGTACTCTTAGAATGAGACGGAATACATAGACAAAACGGAGTCATCTGATTCCTGGTACAAGTGCGCATGTACAAATATTTGAGTGTCACACGGATTTGACCACAATGAGTGTGACACGTTAAATTAGTCATCAAATCCCAAATCGATATACAAACAAAATCGCATACAAAGGATTTCTTCACCCAAGGCCAGGTTTTTTAAAGCTTTAACAGGGAACCAAGCTCTGTCACACGAAATAACGAAGGACATGTGCCATCGAGTTCCTAGTACGTGAGCGTGCGTATGTTGTGGTATCACGCATCAAGCAAACTCCGACCCGGAGCGAAACCAGCTGTCACTAGTGAAGAGGAGACAGATTTCTCCTAGATTGCAGCTGAGCAATCACAAAAAAGTGGGATTAGATATCGGACTCTATGGTTTCACAGATGAGATGGTGTTTGCCTTCCGTTTTATGGTTTTTCAGATATAAGTTATTGCGTGCAATTCGGAGGACTTTTTTCGTTTCGTTTTTCCTGCGATGTTTTATGAGAAAAGAGATTTCGGGTTTTGAAACATGGAGGTGAAATGTTAGGTAGGTAGTTAATTAACGCCGCACTGGTTCAAAAATAACGGGCTATTCCTCGTAATTTTGAGCCGCGGTCAGATGACGAGACACAATACCTGAGCTGGCACCCCACTCTCCAAATTTACAAGCCACGCCATCGTGAGGACATCTGAGACCACGCCAGATTTAACATGCACCAGCCTCCGTGTACACGACAGTCTTTGGCTGGACCTAGTTTCGAACTCGCAACCTTCCGGTTGCTAATCCGCTGCTCTTCCAACAGGGCTGCTGCGGCCCGGTTGGTTCGGAACGAACTTTTTATGTGATCGAACAGTGAACCTCCGTTTCTTAATTAACCCTGCAAGTATTTTGGCGAGATAACTCGTCCAAAATCTGGCCAATTTTATCAAGGACGAGATATCTCATCAGGAGAAAACTGCCCTATTACTCCAATGGGGATGAAGATACACAGTAAAAAACACAAATTGTCGCTTGCTTAGAACTGGTGTGTTCGGAACAGGTTTTTGCACCAGAAGCTACAAGGCAGTTTTCGACTCGAAGATAAACCACCAAGAGGGTTAACAGTGGTTAATTGGTTGTTTGGGATGGATTTTATGGATCAAGGGCCAAATTGCCCCAAACACAAGACAGACAACGTCATGTACAGTGGACTCCCTCTTAACCGGCCACTTCGGTACCGGACCCAGACAGGATAACGATTTGGCCGGTTAAACCGTCGTTCACTTAATAACATTAAAATGCACTCCCGAAATCGTTTTCATTAGAATAAAACTAAGTATATAGCCTACTTTATTGTAATATGTGTAATTAAGAAAACTTAACCTGGAAGAACTTCCTTTGTTGGAAAAAACTAAACACATGTTACTGTAGGCTACTGTATTTACAGTACATAATTGGTCAATGGCGGCCGGTTAAAGCGGAGACCGGTTAAATGGTGGCCGGTTAAGAGGAAGTCCACTGGGCAATTGACATACAGTAATTTTTTCTTTGCTTCTCTTTTCGCTCCCGGACATTTATTATTAAATCCATACAATTAATTAAACTGCAATTTGTGATGTATTTCATTTAATTTGAATGCAATTTTATGCAAAGGAGACGCTGTGAAAACGATTGGGCAAAGGGTTGGTTGGGTTTTATGGCGCAAGCGTCATATTTGGACAAGCAGTGTCTAACACAAGACAAATAACTAGTGATTCTGTCTGTCCACCCCGAAAACTGCAAGAGAAAGAAACTCTACAGCTGCTGTTGCCGTAGACTCTTCCCATTTTTTATAGGGGATTCTTGAAGCTGAACTTGAGTTAGTGACAAATGGCATGCTTGACGACAATTGGCTGTCCAGGAGTTTGTGCAATAAAAGAATACACGATTACAACGGCTACAATACACGATTCATAACGTCGCCAAACCACCCATCGCCAAAGTCGCCAAAACCTTCTCCGACTCATCCCGTACGTATATACGAGACCCGTTCCTACACCAGAACCTGGATTGTCTGGAGAAGTTCTCCTTTGAGACAGACAAATACACACCATACAAGAAATATAAAAGTAGAGTCAGCAGTGGTAACCATTTTATTTGCCCAGGATCATGTAATCAAAACTAGTAGTAAAGTGACCCTTAGACATTTCGTCTGTCGGGAGGAAACGAAGATTCATCATCAGGCAAAGTCCACGGGAGAGATTAAGACGCCCATAAATGGACTCATCATCTGATTGGTCCGCGCGATACAATAATAAAAGGCGATTTCGTCATTTTTGACGCAAGTCAAAAATGGCGTTGTCTATAGAAATGGATATTCACACATCTACCCTGCCAAAAGGTGTTACCTAACATAATTTAATTTTTATAAATGTCATTATATATTGGCAATCTTCACTTTTAAAGCCCACTATTTTTTACTCACTACATGCCTCCCCAGCAATTTGAATCGGATCCCATGGCAAAATGCCAGCCTCAAACACCATTAATACTGACACACCAACAGTAGAGAAAGGAAAACAAATCACACAGCACATGAATAAATGGCAGGTGAGATACAAAATAGCTGCATGAGACGGATGGCAACTGGCATTGAAACCTACCAGACCCCAAGCGCCAAATGCATATTTTTCGAGCATCGATCAACGTCAGAGTCGTTACTAGAAGACATTGATTTACAATAAGTTTTTTGTAAACATAAAATCTATGAAACCCTTGCCACGTGTAATTTCATGAGATCTATCTGAAACAGATGCGCTCCTTACTGAACATAATGGTAGTTAAAGAAATGTTTTTTTAAACGTAGCCTATCATTGGAGTCAACTTGGTGACATTTTGGGGGACCCAAAGTAAACCAATTTGCTCCATATATTGGTCATGCATAAAAGCTTTGCCTTTTCATTCAGCCTTAAATGATTTGTACGGATATTCTGATCTTTTTATCCCACGACACACATAAACTAAAGACTAAAATTCTATATCACACCAAAAATCTAATATATTATATTTTCTTATACTTATACTTCTTACTTTTCTTATACTTCTTACACTAAATTTACATTTCACCATTCTCAAAAGTATAAGGTTAATGCAAAAGTTCGTCCCGTTTTTTGACAAAAATTGAAGAAAAATTTTATTTCCTAAAAATTACATTTAATCAATGTAGTATGTGCTATTCTATTCGAAGACCTTTCTAAATCTCTGGTAGCTGTATAATCAAGCACTCATAGAAGTTCTGAGGTTTCTGGATAAAGAACCGATCCAGGTGACGAAACTTTCTGAACCACTTACGGCACGTGGAATCGTCAACAGCACCCTCACCAAACACAACACGTATCTTATTTTGCGTCAGCGAAGCATCATTTTTGCCTTTTCGGAAATAAAAAGGCATAATACGTCGAAAATGCTCCTTATTTCCTGCCATTCTTAATGCTTAACAAAATTTAAAAAACACAACCAAATAACACTATTTTCTCTTCCCATGCACTCGCTGAAATTCCTTCTTTCAAACGTCAAAACTTGACACGTGTGAAGTAAATAACACTTCAGTATTGCGATGCAATGCCATCTAGCGGCAAAAACGGAACGAGCTTTTGCATCAACCCAATATACATATATACTTTTTGAGAATGGTGAAATGTAAATTTAGTGTAAGATTTAAGGCAAATATTTATTCGTGTTGAACTTTTGTTACTAGTACGTTCATTATAATTTCAAGTAACACCCGTATAAATAATTTGAGTATTATGGCTTTATTACAAAGTATAAATAATGGCTTCGAAAAATTTTATAAAGCCACTAAAAGGGTAGATATTTACAAAAAA
Organism: Meta bourneti; assembly: GCA_933210815.1. Classification (NCBI taxonomy): domain Eukaryota; kingdom Metazoa; phylum Arthropoda; class Arachnida; order Araneae; family Tetragnathidae; genus Meta; species Meta bourneti. Next base: position 56,848,460 of record OW119932.1, on the reverse strand, counting down.
TATTTTTGTAAGTTAAAATTTAAACCTTCTTTTTGTCAGATCGGCAGCCTAACGTTTTTTGGGGGGGCGTAGAATTTTCATTATTTTTGTGTGCTTGGAGATGAAAATGATTGAAAATCGCTGCATTAGACTAAGTATTAATTTTCTGTTCCACTTGAAGGCAAGACTGACCATGTTTGAATTAAGAGGTCAAAAAGTTGACAGAAGTCAAGAAAAAATGTCTGTCAAAAAACATGGTAGTGACGTGAGAAATTCCCACCATATTGATAAGTAATGGAGATGTGATGCACCTTCAATGCAAAAGGATAATGATAGAAATAATTACAATTCCATTGATAACCTAGTCTTAAAATCTAATTTGGATCAATTTCGTAATGTCTTTTGCTAATATTAAACCAATAGATTTGACTAAAACAAAGCTTTTCTCACAAGATAATAATTATAATTACTTCCTTAATAACTAACGTCTACGCCTGTCTCGGCGATACTAGCTGACATCACGGTCACCAAGGCGAATAGCCCTTCCTCTCTTCAAATCTATTTTTAACCTCTTAGGCATGGAATTGCTCCGTCAACTACCCCCATTAACTTTCCACCCTTTTTCAACCACTTGTTCTTCGGCTCTTAGCGTCGTTGGACGCTTATGTCTGTTGTTATGATCTTGTGTAATAAATCTATTTAAGTTTTTTAAAAACTACTTGTCTTGTCTGATTCTACAGGACCTCAGTCGGTCCATAATATGTAAATAACGTTAAGAAAAACATGCCTCCCAAGTCACCTCCTGGCCTGCATTGGTCTGGCAAGACAGGATCTCTATGTTAAGTCCTGATCTGGTGTCGGACTTTTTGAATGCGTTCGTATTCATGAACCTGGTTTGACTGTTTAGCTAAGCCTTAACGGATAAGTAACGAAAACAAAAATCAAATGTTCTGAATTGTTTACTATTGGGTTCATTTCATGGCTGAAGAGATATCGAATAAAAGTACATGGAAAAACATGTAACAATTTAGTTTATAGTACGGACTTATTCCACTCAAATTCACTTTCAAAACTACTTAGCAACGAAACAATGTATATCTTATTTTTTCTTGTATTCTAAATCCTTTTTTTATTCTTCTCTGCACTACGTATAAATAAGCATTGTATACAAATTGAGCAAAACTTGGCTGAGCCAGCCTACCGTCAATCGCCACAAAAGAAGATAGAAAAAACATCCATTCCTCACTTTCGCTCGGAAGCCGTGCTTGTTGATCATCTCAGCTGGTCTGTCAGATTTGGCGCAATTGCGCCTTTTGGGCTACTTTTTGTAGCTTGTTGGCCAACGAAATTTTGTGTTGGGTGCATTTTGAGATAAAAAATATACATGCCCTGCGTTATTATTCAATTGTTTCAGAATAATGAACTTTTCTCAAATGTAAACTGCCATAAATATATATGATTTATAATTCCCATATTGGAAGGGGCCGCGGTAGCCCGGTTGGAAGAGTAACGGATTAGCAACCGGAGGGTTGCGAATTCGGATCCAACCAAAGACCGTCGTGAACAAGGGGGCTGATGTACGTTAAATCTGTCGTGGCCTTAAATGTCTTCACGTTAGCGTGGTGTGGAAGTTTGGAGAGTGGGGTGCCAGCTCAGGTGTTGCCTCGTCATCTGACCGTGATTCAAAATTATGTGGTGTTGTCCTCGGTTGGTTTTGGGTTTTTATGGCGCAATGGCCATATTTGGCCATGCTGGGCCAAACACAATATAATATCAAGTAATTGACACATACAGTGAAAGCTTTTTTACTGACACAGAAAGAAATACACTCAGGGAGGAATGTACCTGGCAGGAATCGAACCTGCGCCGCCTACAACTCAAAGGTTGCTAGCGCAGTGGGCATACCCACTGAGCCCCGACGGCCCCGGGGTTGTCCTCGGATCTTTCCCTTTGGGATCAATCCCGGATCGTCACCAACAGCCCGATGTGTTGCTCCAGTGCGACGTTAATTAAAATACCTACCATACCTACCTACAAAATTGTACACAATAAGAAGGAAAAAAACGAGAAAAGAATCATGTTCTAAGTAATATTAATTGTAATCCTGAGATATATATTGAAAGTAGAATATTGTCTGAAAGTGTAATAATAAACCATGTTAGAAAAACAAACCTTTTAATTAAAGATTAAACCTTTTTTCCATCTCTATTATAAATGACTATTTCGGAACAAAATCCAAATGTTAACCATCCAAGTTGTTTCGATGATATCACGTCCAGTAAGATCGGAGCGATTTTGCTAATTGACGAGATATCTCGTTCATTGTATCTGGTCAGTTTTGCTATTGACCAAATTCCTCGTCGAGAAGGTTAAATTTTTGAAAGTTAATTTTCGTGCTACGCACAAAGTGTAGATTGGGCGTTTTTAAAACAGCTAAATTCAGGGGCTCCCTCCTCTGGCAACCCTGCAAGTCATGAGAAGCCGCCGAAGTGTTGCCAGCATTTTAAAACCAAATAACGCTGACTAAACAATCTGAATCAGACGATTACTCATTCTGGCCATTACAATAGCCTTGAAATCTGGGCTATACGCATCAGATGCTGCATAGCAAATATCAAAAGGCATGTGGCGGAAGCTGCAAATATGTTAAATAAACCATAAAACCGTTTTTAAATTTAACTGTCGAGGAAACAGTAAAATTTATCGTGATTATGGATGTTGCTCCTCGATGTGGTCTCTGGTGATAAGATCCTCACTCTTGTGTCATACCCGAAGGGAAATACGATAGTCATATTCAAAATTGTTCTTTTGTTGCTTTGGCGAATGTGGTTTACAGCTGGTATTAATCGTTTGATTGGTCGTTTAATACTACACGAGCACAAATAAGATTAGGACCTATGGCTTTTAGTGGTGGCTTTATGATTGCATCAAATGTAACGCGTTATAACCGATTGAAACTTATGACGTGAATTAGTCTTTAAAATCGGCATAGCACTAGTGAAACGCCAGGGCATTAAAATTAATCCCAGTTTCACTTTTCAGGTTGTTTTATAATATCTACCCGATATCAGCCTTTTATGGTGAGATCTCTACCTCCAATTCACAGCAAAACAATTTCATTTTCCACAGTTATTTTATTAAATACAGCACATACATAGCAAGACAAACAGAAAGAACAAACAACGAAGAAAGTGACAAACGCACTTCACGAAAGTGCGAACTGAAACCATCAGGGGGGGCGGAGCCAAGAAGTGAGAACTGAAACTGCGTAGTTCGCTTCACTTCATTTGAAAGGCTTGTTCAACAACTAGGGTCGTATGCATGAAAAGTCGAACGTTACCAAAAGCGTTACAACTGTATGTCATGCTTTCAGAACAAGAAAAAACATTCAGAAGATAAATATAGCGTTGTGTAGACAAAGGATGTCCGTACCTGACATGACCGAGTGCGCATGCGCACTTAGCGGGGGTGCGCATTACGGTGCTGGGCGAGTTTTGGGCCATGAAGCCAGAGCTAAACGTTCGAGTTTCAAATAAAAAAATTTCTGCTTTATGATTTTTCAATGGCATTCAAAAGATACCATATCTCAGAACTGCTACAGCCAAACCACTTGTGAGATAGTAGCATACATTTTAAAAAATAATAGCAAAAGTCTCCTCTTAGACCCCATTTTAGAAGCAATTTTAGTTGTTCAACAAAACGAATCGGCTAAAACACAAAATGTGCTGATTAAGTATGAAACAGGCGATCGAGATCTCGCAAGATTTGAAATTAAAAAATTAATATTTTCTTAACAATGATTTCATGACAATCACAATACCACAAACCACAAATACCAATGTCTTTCTTTCATGGTTGCGATGGTTTGGCGACAAAACTTCGAAATTGGCGTCCCTTGGAAAATTTTCTCCTTAAAGAAAGGGGCCGCGGAAGTTCAGTTGGAAGAGCAACGGATTAGTAACCGGAGGGTTGCGAGTTCGAATCCAACCAAAGACCATCGTGTACAAAGGGGGCTGGTGCACGTTAAATCATCGTGGCCTCAAATGTCCTCACGTTGGCGTGGTGTGGAAGTTTGGAGAGTGGGGTACTAGCTAAGGTGTTCTCGTCATCTGCTCAAGGTTCAAAATTACGGGGCGTTGTCCTTGAATCTTTCCCTTCGGATTTGATCCCGTCAGTCGTCAATAGCCCGTTGTGTTGCTCCAAGGCGATGTTAATTCAAAAGTACCAGAAAGAAAAATTCAAAAAATATTTTTGTCTGCTATATAAGTTTTGAATAAAAACGACTAAATTTTTCGTTGACCTTTTGTTAATTTTCAAAAAAACAGTCAACAAAATTTTCGAAAAGTCTCCAAAATTTTGAAAATAGCTTTTAAGCCCATCTTGCTTAAAAAGATACCACTAGTCGCGAAGGTTGAAAAATAGTTGCAATTCGCCGTGTCAGCCCTGAAACCTTCGCTTCTTTATACATATTGAAACATAAAAATTTTCAAACTAGTATCTTCAGTATACTCCGAGAAAAAGTGCGTAGAAATGAGTTCATTAACATTGTCGGTATTGAACCGTCCAACTGTTCTATAGAATAAAGACAACTGAAAACATAAAGACAGGCAAAATGATTGGCAGTGACATGGAACTGTCAATATCAATCACAACAGGAAAGAGCAAACATCGCACATCGCAAAAACAACTTGTTGCAAACACCTGACCGCGCTCGTCTGTATGACGTCAAAAAATAAGCCATGACGTATATGAAAAGGTTTCCCAACAGATCACACCAATTATTCAGAAAAGACGTCGTATTATTTCCATTTCAAAGAACGTTGACCAATGCATACTATTAGCCCCAGTCAGGGCTGTTCCTGTGTAGTGTGCTGGGTATGCCACTGCACGTAGTCAGAAAATATAAGGGAGGCGAAAGACAAGAGCAGTATGCCTTCTTCTTTAAATAAGCATTCCAGTAATACGTTTTCCGATTTTAGACGTGAAAATGTCTTTAAAATCCATGCAAAATCCATCCTCTTTAAAATCCTTTGAATTCAGCTTAACTCAACACAACAAGTGTCACATGTTCGTTGACTTTTGGGAATTTCTCAAAAGGAAGTCGCCAAATTTTTCGAAAATGTTGGAATCAGTCCTCGACCTCTGCAGGACTTGATTTTAAAGTGCCTATGGTGGATATGAAACTTTAAAATTATCTTGTAAATATTATGTTAATCTTGTGTGTATATAAACGATTGTAGGAGAAGAAACGAGGATAGACGAGACGTCTTTCAATGCTTGTATTTGTAAATAACAGTTATCAATAAAACTAATTTTTATAATGTATCGAAAACTTTAATGTCCTTTGGCCCCATCACGTTGGCGTGGTGTGGAAGTTTGAAGAGTGGGGTGCCAGCTCAGGTCGCCTCGTCGTCTGACCGTGGTTCAAAATTACGTGGTGTTGTCCACAATCTTTTCCTTCGGGATTGGTCCCGGACGGTCACCAATAGCCCGTTGTGTTGCTCCAGTGTGACGTTAATTAAAATACCTTTAGCCCCAATCGCTCAAAGCGAACAGAAAAGTCGACAAAATTTTGAAAATAGTAGTTTTTGAGACTATTTTGCGGGAAAAGATACCCCTAGTCGCCAAAGTTGAGAAATGGTAGCAGTGAATGGATGAGTGAAGATGCTCAAACCATGTTCCATCAACTTATTAAAATTGTGGCAACTTGTATCTATACATATAAAGCAGAGTTGGCAACTGCCTGTCTGTCTGTTTTCTATACAAATCTACACAGTTTGACCAATCTTGGACCAAGAATAAGTGCACCAAATTTGGTACACTTATTCTTTGGAACCTTGCGGGTAACGTAGGCTACATATTAACCCCGTTCTATTTCTATTGGGTGTCTCCGTCTGGCTGTGCAGATGACGTCAGAGTTAACATCTACAGGAGTCACCTCTCGAGATGACTTTGGAGTTTTTTTAGAATCGCAGATTGCTCAGTATCATATCGTTTATGTATCCCGCTTGTAAATTCTTAAATTGTAGCTGTATTATTGGAATGTAAATTTTTATAATATAAGATTATTTTCATAGAAAGTGGTCTTTTTTTATATTCGAAATGGTACAGGGGACTAAAGACAATTCGAAATCCCCATAAGAATTACATTGCGTATTTATACGATCAATGTCAGACCAATTCACTCTAAATTTGGTACATTCATTCTTTAGAATCCTGCGGGAAACATAATCTAGATATTAACCCCCGTTCTATTTTTCCTGGTTCTGTAGAGGAGGCTAAAACCAATTTGAAATCCCCATAGGAATAACAGAGTAAAAAACGATGAATTACAAACAATTCAACCCGAGCAAAACCGGGTAATTCAGCTAGTTATCTATAAATTCCGATCTGGAACTTTTATTGGCGAAGTGCTGAAATCGAATTCGGAAAACAAGCCAAGTAATGTGACGTTCGGAGTACGAGCAGGAAACACGTTCCGCTGCAAAACACTACTGCCACCTATATTGAGCCGGACAGAAAACATTCCTTTCATAAAACAAGCCGGCTGTTCAATGTCTCACAATCCTTTCGCTTTACCCAAACAGTTTAGACTAAGAATAACCACCGATTTTACACAAGCACGGTAACTACATTTCACAGAAATGAAACAAGTAATCGAAAATATCTGAAAGACAGAAAAACAACACGTGTTTCTACGTGTGTTCCCGAACGAAATTATTTCTCGGGTGCGCTTGAAACCCAGAAAGCGAGAAAAATTGACGCAGACTTTGCATTCCTTCACCCAAGTTGACAGCTATTCTTTGATTGCATACACATACAAGGACGTTCTGTATGCGCATATCAGAAAATGCGCGCTTGAAATATACGTCTGCTTCTGCAAACATATGTTCGTATTTTTAAACAATGAAGAATAGTTTCAGTTTGGTAGATGTTCTTTAGCCATTCTCTTAAAACAGCAATGTAACGAGTTTTAATATTTTATTATCTATGTATTGCCGATGCATTTTAAACAATGCTTCAAGGACGGTTGCTATGGTCGTTTAAATGCGTAACTGATTGATAGGGGTGACAACATATATAATTTCTTCGATTTCACTACCAATACATGCAGGTTTGTTCAAATAGCATATGGGAGTGTTAAAGTACGCAAGATAAAATTACAATGTATTTATTAGATTAATTTATTTTATTTTGAGGATAATTTGTATTGTTAAATAAACTATTCTCGAACTCTTATAATTATCTATATTTTTCCTATTATAGCCCAATATATACAACAATTTGATGTCAGATTTAAATATTTTCAAAAATTTAACTCTAATAATTGCTCAATCATAGTTTTTGGTCATTTTATAGGTAGATAACAGGTCCTAGTAAAAATATGAACGTTTCATTTTTGTGAAGTAATTAATTTTTTAGGTATCATGCGGACCGTAAAACTATAGCATTTAGATCAAATGTGTTCTTATAATTTTGCTCAAAAACTTGTAAATTTAAATGATAGAAAGGTTAAAAAGAAGTTTTAATTTCAAAAATAACACCCGTACTACATTCTATACTATTTTAAAATTTTATATTCATTAGGTTTTTCGAAAACCACTAAACACTTGATTGAATTTTATTTAGATCAACGAGACAACAAATTTAATTAGCAATAAGAGAAACAAAATACAATTTATTTGGCTGATATCTACAGTATATTTAATTAGCAAATACCCAACTAACAAATCATGTGTACTGTTGCTACAAATATTTTACAAAGAAATGAGGAATTCTGAAAATTTAAAAATGAGTTTTAATAAACAAGATATATTCATTCTTTCCTACAGATTTACTTTTTTGAGTTGAGTCATTTAATGTGTAATGTAACAAAAGAAAAAAAAATCTTCCAATGTTGTTGCCACAAGCAGGATTATTTTACTGCTGCTGGCATACGAAAACATCGTTTAAAAACTTGAGATGTTTCCGATGATATTTAAATTGTGGTTGAATCATTTGCGATATTCTGGATAACGCAACGATAATAAAAAGCAAACGATCGCAATAATAGGCTCTAAAATATGAAATGAATGATTAATTTCCATTTAATTAAATTCCGTCAAAAGATAACACACAAGGATAAAGAATTTGCTCTCAAAGAATATCGTTTTCCGCTAGAGCAATTTAACTGACTTCACTTAGAAGGGCATCAAACTAATTTTGATATCAGTTGCCACATTCGAAAAACAATTTTGATAGCGAAATTAAATGGAAAGGCGGAAAGCAACCAGAAAAACACGTCCATTGAAGACGTTTCGGGTTCAAGGTCAACACCACATTCGCTTCCTGGTCTGGAGCTGTAGCCTTATTTTAACGATTTCCAACCAAGACAACATTTCACCTGCCCTAAGGGGGGGGGGGGGGGTGCCACACTGACACCGATAAAAACAAGTTTTTGCGTTATGATTTAGTTCTTGGCCTTGGCCCTCAAAAACACTGACCAAAATATCAGATCCGTGATGAAACTCCTTTTTTTTCTAATCGAGCTTTCGATTTCATAAACAATAAGAACAATCGGAACGTGGATGGAATTAATTAGCTAAACGGTAAAGAGGTGTTTGTTATTGTGATAATAATTGCGGTAATTTGTCGAAGTAATTGAGCCATTTTATTAAGGAATTTATGCTGATATAACAGTTCAGTAATGACCTTGAAATAGTTGTTTTTGAATGATATTATTCTATTCGTATTGTTACTCAATGAATTTCAACTGGCATTTTATTCCACTTGCCGTAAACAGTTATTATATTCCAATCCAGAAATAAAATCCATCAAACCTCCAAGTGGTTTCGACGAGATACCTCGGCCAACAAGATCTGATCAATTTTGCTAATGACGAGATATCTCGTCATCAAGATAGTGGCGATTTTTTACGACAAGATCTGGTCAGTTTTCTTCTAATGATCGTGATCGTGTTTTCTAATGACGAGATATCTCGTCTAACAAGATCTTGTCAGTTTTGCAAATGTCGAAATACCTCGTCGAGACAACCACCAGGAGGGTTAAATATTCCAAAAAAATTTCATTCAAAGAAAGAATTTTTCCTTCGAAAATAGATACAAATATTTGAAGACAAGAAGTTCCAAAATCGAAAGAATAAGAAAGGACAAATAACTCATCGAAAAAAAATTCAAATGGAATTTCAAGGATCATCATTTTGTCAAAAAATAGAATTAATTAAATACAAATATAACAGGACACTATGTTAAAAAATCGAAAGAATAAGAAATAAAACCCATCCAAACAATTAAGATAAAATTTCAGCAATGAACATTGTCGGGATAGGTAGTGTGGAGACCCGAGCTTAGTCGTCTGAACCTACACCTCGGACCGATCGCCCAACGGAATTGCCATATATTTCCGTTTCCACGGAAATATTTAAAAATATTTATCCATTATGTTGAACCCAGAGTGGAGAAAGAAAATCAACTGCCAATTTTAAGACATCCACATTTATTTTAACATTACTATATATATGTGTGTATTTACAAGGGATAGGAGACAAAAATTAGCAGTCTAGCTCATCGCATCACACATTGCGATCTCCCCGTTCAAGCGAGTTTTCCCTTCCCTCTCTCCCCAAAAAGAAAACAAAAAATCGCTTGCGAGCAGTCGTGATGTCTCTCCCCCGTGCATTTGTCAACAAAATCCTTTTCGACGGGGGAAGATGGCACCTCCCCTTTCCGGTCATGAATTCTTCAACCAGGCTCTTGGCCTCCATTGGGGCGATACCGTTTGCACATCCTCACAAACATTTTGTGGAAAAAAACAGAATTCATTAAACACAAATTTTACTCAAAAGATATTCAAAAAAATCAGATGAAATTTCAGCAATATAGAGTATTTATACAAATTCTTCATAATTCAGAAAAAGAACTTTACCAAACGATCGTTAGGTACTCAAAATAAAAACATTCTTTATGTTATTCAAAATATTTTAGATGGTATGTTACACAATGTTTTACCATTGAAATTAGAGAAAAAAATCAGGCTTCAGATTTAATTATTTGTATACATTTGTGAGAAAAAAAAATTCTAAATGTTCTGACATTCCTTTACTTAAAATTTTTTGTTCAATAACTCAGATTATTTTAAGAAACTGGATTATATTTCCCGAATTCGGATTTAAAAATACATATTTTATCTTTTTACGTGGTTTCTATAAGATAATAGGAAGAAGCTGAAATGTAAACTCTAGGAAACGACAAAAAGGCAGAAAGTCAAGGCTTTTTAGTGATTTTTTCTGACAGTTGGAAATTCGCGAATGCGCAGTTTTTGTTTGGATGGCTTGTTGGCTTTTATCCCAGTAAAACAGCAACACAAGAGTTTCTATCAGTGACAACTAGCTGTATCTCTATTCGAAGATAGAACTAAAAATGCTTTAAAAGATCAGTTTTGATGCTTTTTTTGTCGCAAGAATCATCGAATTTTTTTGCATATACCTATATTTATCTATAACTTAAAAAAAATTTTTAGTAATAATTATTTTTTATAAGTTTAAAAATAAAAATGTTATTCTTTTAAATATTTATCCAAAAAGAACTTTCAAAAATATCATTAAGTGTTTGTGTGCCGCAACGTTGCTATCGACTTGTAAAGGAAATAGTTTTTAAAGTATGATTGGTTGGTTGTTTGGGGGTTTATGACGCAAGGGTCATATTTGGCCAAGCTGCGCCAAACACAAGACAACGTCGTGTAAAAAATGTGAAAAGAAAAAAAAGAGGCATTTTGGAAAACAATTACTTTCGAAAATAATCGTAAATTACTCAAAAAAGCAACATGATAATTATTTTTCTTAAGAATTTTAAAAATGGGGATTTTCTTTTCGTTCTTTTATGTCTGAAATTTAATTATAATATCGCTCTTTCATAAAAATTGAAATTTTAAATTGCAATCTTATTTTCCGAATTACCAGAACAATCTAGTATTGCGGTTCGAAAAAAGATATTTTCTAGAAATTCCATACTAAAGCTATTTCCAACTACATCAACGTTCGTTAGCCTGTGGAATTTATTTAGATCAGTAAACCCGAAGATATAAAGATTTCCTTCACACAATTAAATTAAATCTCCATGAGAAACAATCTAAATGCTTATTGGTCGGATTTACCTACCAAAAGAATTCTTAATACAATTACAATAATTATTCACAAAACATTTCCTTTATTTTCCTAAACGGAAATAACACTTCCGTTAGTTTCCCGGTAGAAGATTGAGGGATATTGTCTTCCGTTTACAAATTTGTTCGAATTAATGTGATAACGAAATCATGTTTATGTTAATTTTTCTAGTTCGAATTAATGTTATTGGATCGTGTGAAACAACTAAACACAATTTAAAAAGTACAATTTCTCACCTTTGCTCATTAAAATTGCTGTCTGAATATTAAATAATTACACAAGATTATCATAAAAAATTAATTTCATGGAAATCTTTAGAAAAATTAGTCGAGTTTATCGATTTTTTTCCTATAATTTTCCAGTGGGCTAGAGGCAATCTGGTCGTCTATTTTAACTAAAATTTTGATTAAACAATAAACAAAACTGTGTTCGTCGAAAATTGAAATTTTCTCAAGAACACTTTTTGAATTCAACAGAAGAAAAGTTTTAAATAAATTTTTACAAAAAACAATATTTGTTAATCAAGAATAAAATGAAATTGAATTTTTAAGTAGTGTTAATAGATTAAGTACTAGTTGTAGGAACGTACATATTATGTTCCAAGCTTAATTGTGTATTTCGAATAACCTCGTAGATATCGCCGCAACCATGTTAAACTAACAAATGTGAAAAAGTGCTTTTAACAAATTAGCCATACTTACTGTTTCATTGGACAAGATACAACCGATGGAAAGTCGTCCAACTTGCAGCCGGAAATGACTATGTTCAAAATTTCGAATATGCATATGCTAAATAAATTACGAATATTCGAATATGAAATTCGAATTTCGAATATTCGAATTTCAATTCCTAATTAAAACGGACTTTTTTGCTCTTGAAAAGTTGATATTTTCACATTCGATAGTTTAACACGACATGCACCATATTTCTGTCCTATTATGATGGTATTTAAAAAAGTTTCTCAGTTTTCTTAAAATCCCGGTTACTTTTCCGATTTAAATATTTCCCTGCATGAAACACCCAAACTGTATACGTTACCCAACCAGTGTTTAGAACATACACACACACAAACACTTATAGACAAATAAATTAGACTTCAACGTTTAATTGGCAATAATGAGTACCTTTTATACATTAAAATGCTTCCATTGAAATTTATTTGGGAAAATAACTAAAACCACAACACTTCACGATGAGTGATTTGGTAACCCCTTTGTAGTTGTAAAAATCAAATAAAACGTTCGATTGAAATAATGAACATTTTTCCTGCATGTACAAGAAACCTTAAAACAGCAAACAATAAAGCAAACTTTTGGAAACAATAAAACTCCACCGGGCAGTTTCCCTATAAACACATACAAATCCATCGCGCAACGATTCGAACAGGTGCAATTTGAAAGAAAACAGAACCCTTACCTGAACAGAAAATCCCGGTAACAACAAAACGTTCCACGCTGCGAGATATCCGCACTTAAGTTCCTTGTACCATCAATACAACACCGAGATGTTCCCGTTACGATGCTCAGCTTGTTCTGATATTCGAAAAACGACCACCCCGCATCGACCGGAGCAGGCGGGTCACGTGACGCAGCAAAATAAACAATTTGTTCTATCATGTGACTCTCGAACCGGAGATTCGTAGGAAGAGAAGTTCTCCGGAAACATCGTCTGTTGTTCTTGCTCGGTTCTATTCTACTCTATTCTATTCTTTGAGGTTTCGATTTATCTGAGCGCATCATACAAGGTCAACGTCCCCGGGAAAAAATGAAAACGATCGCGAAATTTGTTTTCCCGCGCGAAAACGCAGTTACCCGCAACCGTGACCGCTGTCTTCTAAGTACGATTAATTTATTGTAACGGTTTTTTGGAATAGAATAAAGCCTGAAGAGAAACCGAAAAAATTCTTATACCGTAATTGTGTTTGAACTTTTGCTTAAGTTTTCTTATTTTTATTTTCTTTTTTCTTTAACTTTTTATTCGTTGATCGCAGAAGTAAATTTGACAAAGAAACAACGGTTTTTACCATCGCAAACGATTTGGAATTTTTCTTTAAAAATATCAATGCAATCTCGATTTTCCTGGGTTTTATTTTGAGTACATATACACAATTAAATAAAAATTAACTGAAATTCCACTTCAAAATTTGTCAAATGTAAAAAAATTATTGGTATTTTTCTTTAAAAATCTCAATGCAATCTTTATTTTCCTGTGTTTTAGCAAAGGAATTACAACACACATACATTTAAAATAAAAATTAACCGAAATTCCATTTCAAAATTTAAATGTCAAAAATTGTACAATCACAACATATTAAAATGGCGCAGAAAGTCTCGTCACAATTTTTCACAGAAGTCATTTACTGACAAAAAGTAGCCGGATAAAAGTAAAAAAAATATTAACTTGCGTTTGTAATATTTACGTAGGGTTTTAAATCAATGGCGAAAATATTTGTCATTTACTGAAAAAAAAGAAAGAAAAAAAAATTTCGGTTGCATTTGCGATATTTGTACTGAGAATGTTTAATTAATACGTGAAAATTCGTTACAACTTTTCCCAGATCATTTATGACAAACATTAAGCAAATCTTCCCCTTTTTGAAACATTTACATAAAGGCTTTGAAAGTAACGTAAAAATGTGCAACAACTTTTCACAAAAGGCATTTCGATAAGGATAGAAAATATGTGCTTGCTTTTGTAAAAAACTGTTGTACACAATCTCTTATAATGTATAAAATTTGTCTTTAACAACCTTATTTTTTGGTTTTACAATTTTTTCAGATGTAAAATTCATTTTCAAAAAACGAACTGTCCATATTTTTAATTTTCTTTTTGCAGTTTATTATTGAACAAAAGTGTTTACTTATGATATGAGACAAGTCCAAACGAAATATGAGAGATGGACTGTTCCTCCGATAGCAGTTTAAATAACACTGTTGTTTCAAAATGAGAGATGGCAACTGTTATTACATACATTAACAGACAGTGATAAATGCTGTAGGGATAGTAGTGAAGCAATTTCACTCGAATTAAATCTTTTTTTTTAAATTGAAATTAATAAGAATATTTGGTAGAAATAAAAATTTGAATTTACTAAACATTTTCATACAATTTAAAGGCTAATTAAAGCCGTTAATGTCAATTTCTGGAACGAATAAAAAAACTGTTAATATTGATAGTTAATAACGGAAATCAACAATAAAAGTTGCTATTATTATCGAGAAACAACAGTTTTGCCCAACTGTAAATAGAATCATTGCTATAGCTACTCGAAATCCTCCTTTGTTTTTAAATCATGATATATCCTGGACACAAGTCATGTTTTGAAAGCAATCGAGGTAAAATATGTCACAGTCCAACTACGTCAAGGAGACTGTAGTAGTAATATATTTTCCTATCTAGTTTGTTCAATGGTATTGCCAAATAATAATGAAAAAAAATACGTGAAAGTCATGAATCTAGCTTTCCAACAAATATATTCGCTCACAAGGCTAAATATCAGTGTTTTTGTTTTGTTAATTAAAAAACTTTTCATTTAAATAACTATGAATCTTGTATTTGTGAATGATGAGTATACAAAACATTGAAAAGTGGACCTTATCGCATTGTAGCTTTATATTACGATGCACTAGAAATCGGCGAATCATTTCAAACGATAGAGTATAATAAAATGAGTTCCATGTCCAAAAACACCAATAATGAACTTTCTGTTACAGAGGTAGGTAGTTAATTAGGGTCGCACTGGAGCAACACAACGGGCTATTTCCGTTAAAGAGGATATTTTTCAGCTAAAATGTTTCGATTAAATTTAAAATTTATGGAAATGGTAACAGATTTTAGAATTCTCTTACGATGTGCATTTCATGGAATGTTTTTAATTAATCAAAATATTCATAGAATATACTTATTTGTCCCCCCCCCCCGCTGTTGTTTATATTCCGAAAACAAACTTTAAATTTATGAGTGGGAGTTTCAGTGTAAAAAAAAACGAACCAGACCAGGATTTACTTACGCTATCTAAATATTATTGTAAGATACATATCGGGGTTACCTTAAAATGTAGTTTATCGTCGTTTTGGCGACTTTTGGAGTTTAATCTAATTGGATCTGACCAATCAACTAACAGATTTGAATTCGGAATTCATTCTTTGGAATTTGTATTGACGAAGTGTTGAAATTGTATTCAAAAAACAAATCAAGTGACGTCACGTTTTGAATACGCAAAGGAAACACGTTCCACCACAGAAACACTGTAGCCACCTGCATTTTTAAACTTGACAGAAAATGCCTTTCGTAGTCTATTTTGGTTTCTCATTTTTATGTTTGGTTGTATGTAATAAACACCAAAAATTATTGATTTCCAAATTGACTCGACCAAAAGGATCAATCAATCTTTGTACCTACTCTGTACTGACAATCCACAATTGATCTGCTTACCAACTCCATTTTATCTCTGGAGCCTCGGTAGAACTGTCGGAAGAGTAACGGACTAGCAACCGGAGGGTTGCGAGTTCGAATCCAACCAAAGACCGTCGTGTATAAAGGGGAATGGTGCACGTTAAAAATGTCGTGGCCTCAAATGTCCTCACGTTGGCGTGATGTCGAAGTTTGGAGAGTGGGGTGCCAGTTCAGGTGTGACCTCGTCATCGTGGTTCAAAATTACGTGGTGTTGTCCTCGATTCTTTTCCTTCGGTTTTGAGCCCGGACCATCGCCAATAGCCCGTTGTGTTGCTCCAGTGCGACGTTAATTAAATGCCTATCTACCATTTTATCTTTTTCTTAGTCTGTCCTTGCAGCCTACCTGGTACAGTGATCATTGCGCTTGTCGGCTACCCAGTGTATTTGGAGTTCGAGTCCCGGTTTGTAAGCGCATGTATCGCCGTTTGGTAGGTAGGTAGTTGAACTACCACAATCTAACTGTGTTAACATGACTGAGGTGCGCTTTTTGCCATGCATTTTGTTAGAAATAAGAATTGACACTAGAAGTTCATCATAGGTGGTTGAATCACAGTAGCAATGGAGCAACACTAAAGGCTATTGGCGACGGCCCGGGGTCAGTCCCGAAGGGAAAGATCTGAGGACAACGCCTCGTCATTTTGAACAATGGTCAGATAACGAGGTCAACACCTGAGATGACACCCCACTCTCCGAGTTTCCACACCAGGCCAACGTGAAAACGTTCGAGGCACGATAGATTTAAAGTGCACCCGTACAAGACAATCTTTGGTTGGATCGAGTTTCGAACTCTCAACCCTCCGATATCTAACCCGCTACTGTTCCGACCACACTACCGGATAAATTTATATATCGCCTCTTGGTATTCAATTCATTTCAAAATTGACTCAGAAAAATTAAACTGTTTAAAAACCTAAAACGGGTTTTGATAGGTATTCTGTTAAGCTAAATGTAGGTATCTGTAGTGTTTCTGTGGCGGAACGTATTTCCTGCACGTATTCCGAATGTGACGTCACTTGGCTTGTTTTCGGAACACGATTTTAGTTCCTCGTTTTAAAAATTTTTTATAGGTTGCAAAGAGCATCTGTTTTTCTTGATTTCGAAATCGAGTCGGTCAGAAGCCGAAACGTGATCTTTTTACCCATTCCGTTATCTTTCTGCTTTTTAACAGACACGGCGAAGTAGATCACGGTTATCTCACTAAACGGGTGAAACGATGGATAACGGAAGGAACTTTCGACAGGAGACAATAGAATATTGGGGCAACGATAAAAAGTGGCTTAGTTTTTGACGAAAAGGGGGTAATAATCTAAATTTTCCGCGAAAAATAAGTATTGCGCTCAATAATACAGGGCTGCTACAGCCAAAGCATTTGTGGAATAGTGGCATTAGTAACGTCAATTCTTAATAATAGCAGCCAAAAAGTCTCTTAAACGTTATTTTAGTAGCAATTTTTGTTGCTCAGATATAAAATGAAGTATTTTTTAGGTAGGTATTTAATAAAAGTCGCACTGGAGCAACTCAACGGGCTATTGGCGAAGGTACGGGATCAAACACGAAGAGAGATAACACCACGTAATTTTGAATCACGGTCAGACGACGAGGTCATACTGAACTGGCACCCCACCCCAAATTTCCACACCACACCAACGTGACAATATTTGAGGCCACGACAGATTTAATGTGCACCAGCCCCTTTGTACACGACGGTCTTTAGTTGGATTTGAACTCAAAACCCTCCGATTGGTATTCCGCTACTCTTCCAACCAGGATGGCCCCAGATATAAAATGAATTGTCTTAAATACATGCGTTAATTAAGTATGGAACAGAAGTTGAAGATCTATCTATCCTAGAAATTTAAAATTAAAAAACTAAATATTGTCTAAAAAGGCTTTCATGACAAACTAGCAACCACAGATTCCGATGAGTTTTTTCATAGTTGTCACGACTCGCAACTAAAACATTGAAATTGGGGTACCTTGGAAAACTTTCTCCCAAAGAAAAATCCGAAAAATATTTTTTCCGTCCCTTTAAAAAAGTGGACTAGATTTTCTTCGACCTAAAGTGAATTTTAAAAAGTTGCCAAAATTTTGAAAATAGGAGCTTCTGAGACGATTTTGCTTAAATAGATATCTCTTGTCGCCAAGGTTGAAAAAATAACAAAAAGTCGCAAATAGCAGCAAGAGTTTTCTACTCTCTCCTTTCCCTTCCTTTTCCTTCCTTTTCACGGGGCCGCGGTGGCCCGGTTGGAAGAGTAACGGACTAGCAACCGGATGGTTGCGAGTTCGAATCCTAAAAAAGACCGCTGTGCACAAAGGGTCCTGGTGCACGTTAAATCTGCCATGACCTCAAGTCCTCACGTTGGCGTGGTGTAGAATTTTTAGAGTGGGGTGCCAGCTAAGGTGTCAACCTCGTCATCTGACCGTGGTTCGACATTACGTGGTGTTGTCCTCGATCTTTCCTTTCGAAGGATGATCCCGGACAGTCGCCCTGTGTTGTTAATTCAATTACGTACCTACCTACCTAATATCCTATTGTCCGTTGTTGTTTCTCTATATCCCTCCCCCTATTTCTCTTTGGTCCAGCATTACCCTCTAAGACTCCAGCCCCCCACAGGGGTGAGGTAGCGCCCACCTTGGGAAACTGTGCCTTAGAGGAAAACATTCGACTCTGTTTCGCCTGTCCTGTTGGCTCAGGATAGAAATAACCTCGTTTCTGTAATTATAATTTCAGAAAGAAACATCACTAACCATTGCGTGTGAATGGATACACGAAAGGACATCCCAAGCGTTTATTCTTAGATGCGGCCAAAACTTCTGACTGCAGTTGCCCCACTGAACTGTCTAGCTGTCCCGTGCGACTTAGTTTTTCGGCCCCGTTTCGTAAACATTAATTCAAAATTAGACACTAAACTTCGTTTACGAGTTAAAATTAACGTTTTTATCTTGCCAACACACATTCCGTGATGATGGTGCCACAGTGGATGGGTTTGACCCCCTGCGCCAGCGACCTGTGAGTTGCAGGCGAAGCAGGATCGATTCCTGACAGGATCGATCCTCTCTGGGTGTATTTCTTCTGGTGGAAGAGTAACGGATTAACGAGTTCGAAGCTAGATCCAGCCAAAGATCGTCGTGTACGCAGGGGGATGGTCGCGTTAAATCTGCTGTGGCCTGAAATGGTGGCGTGGTGGAAAAGTTTCGAGGTGTTGTCCTTGGGGGTAGTTGAATTGACGTCGCACTGGAGCAACACAACGGTCCGTGATCAATCCCGATGGGAAAGAATCAAGGACAACGCCGCTCAATTTTGAACCACGGTCAAATGATCAGAACAACACCTGAGCTGGCACCCCACTCTCCAAACTTCCACATCACGCCAACGTGAGGACATTTGAGGCCACGACGTGTACCAGCCTCCGCGTACACGTCGGACCGCGTTTCGAACTCTCAACCCTCCGGTTGCTAATCCGTTACTCTTCCAACCGAGCTACAGCGGCTCCTATATATCATGGATGGTTGAGTTGGTTTTTAATAGCGCAAGGGTCATATTTGGCCAAGCTCAAGACAACGTCAAGTAATTGTGGAAAGGAAGGAAAAGGGGGTGGAGGGGAGAAAGATCGTTTGGGCATCTTGGGGCTGTGACCCCCAGAGGCAGTAAGCCCCATGGGAAAAGACTAGATCACAAGGGTACTTTGGGTTCGTCAACCCAAGTCACCCTTTGTCTATATTGGTTGGTCCGTACACACCTCAAGATGTGCCTCTGATGGGAATTATAACTTGGATCTAAAGCAGGATGCTTTAGATCCAAGACCAAGGGCCACATAGAATCACAGTGGTTTATGGGAGGGCCACCAAAAAAACATGAAGTTATTTATTATATATTATTATATTTATTGATATTTATTATTTATATTTTATATTATTCCAAAAAACAGAAATAATGAAAAATAAACAAAGAATTTAATTTCATTCGTGACATTGCATTGATTTAACCATTGCTTTAATATTTGGTTGGATTTTTGTGGTAGCCAAGCCGTATAATTGATTCTAAATTTTCATTAGTCAAGCGGTTCCTGTTTTTTACTTCGTTAATATTCATGACTGAAAAATATTGTTCTATAGCTATACATATATAGGTTGACCCAAAGAAGCTTGCGCATTGTTTTAATGCCATTACCTAGCGACGAAGTTTTAATCTTAATTGCCTATCGTGTGACTTGCTAAAGTTAAAATAACACATGGTGAGGCCGCCAGCAAATAAACGGAGGTCCGCATGAGGCCCGCGGTCAGAGCATCCCTGATCATGTTTCAATTGTGCATGTTTACAACAAGAATTCTAAGAACGCCGCTTTTGTATATTTCATTAGAATAAACATTCATTTTTTTTCTTCCTCCTTTATTTAATATTTATTCTAAAGAAAGAAAAATGTGGTAAGTGCGAGGTGATGAAACATATGGATGACATTCCCTAAGTTAAAAAAAAATTCCTTTCCTGAATTCTTTTTTTACAATGAACGATTATGTCAAATTCCAGGAACGCCGTTCTTGTGTATATCATTAGAATATAAGTATTAGTTTTTCTTTCTCCTTCATTTACTATTTATTCTAAAGAACGATAAATGTGGTAAGTGCGGATGACGAAACACAAATAGAAAGAGATAATAAAAAATAAAAGAATAATTCAATTTGATGATTGGCATTCCATTGATTTAATACAGTGCAACTTGGATAAAAACGAACGTCTCTAATTCGAAATCGTCGTTAATTCGAAGATTTCTCTTAGTCCCTTGAACTTCTCATTAAATCAATGTCAAAAAATCGTGGATAATTCGAAGTTCAACTTCCTTAATTCGAAGTTTTTTATAAAAACTTTCGAACCATAACGACTTTTCGGCCTTTCATCGTTAAGAAATCATCACCGGAATACCCCCACCTGTTTGACACGTGAAATAAGCTACAGTACATGTAATATGTACTGTAGCTTACGTAATGTAAATCTTATTTTGTTTACATACATATAATGTTTAAGTATTTCATACCATGATCTTTCTGAATAAATATTTACTTATTGACAGAATAATTTTTTTCAAGCATTCAGTGGACCTGAAATTAAAGTTAAAAGATGTAGCTTTTTTAATTCGAAGTTTTGGATAGTTCGAATTTTTTTTAGTGGTCCCTTCAGCTTCGAATTATCCAAGTTGCACTGTAATTGTTTTAATATTTGGTTCTATTTTTGTAGTAGCCAAGCGCAAAATTGATTCTAAATTGACATTAGTCAAGCGGTTCCTATTTTTCGATTTGTTAATATTCATGACGAAACAAATTTGTTCACACACATGTTGATCCACAGATTTACGCATTTAATGCAAAAGCTCGCAACAAAGTTTCGCGTGATTTGTTAAAGTTAAAATGGGGATGCGGGCCGCCTGCAAATCAACGGAGGGCCGCACGGAGTCCGCAGGCCGCCGTCTGTGCATCCCTGATCTAAAGTATCCCCATTTCATCCACTCTTTTTGGTTTAAGGCTCTCTTTACATCCATTGATACCGCCGCCAAAAATAATCGTATTTGGGGCTTCTGATGCATTACACAGACAACACAGCGCCACCCCCCGAAACCAGTGTTCGACTGCAACGAAAATCAGCACACGTGATGTATGTGAAGAGAAAAAAAGAAGGCACGCAAAAATATATCAAATCTAAACAGCCCAGGCAACCAACTTACTAATGTATGACCTTTCTGATGTCATTCTATGATTTTAAAGAGTCCTCTATGTATTTGATATTGTGGTCAATTCCTTGTTTCGTCATATACATCACACGATTCGATTTTCTTGGTACAGAGTGTACACAATGTCTAACACGAAAAATGCTCCAAATACCGTCACACCTCTGTTTTGACAAAAAGGACGTTACCCAATTCCATAGAGGATGAAGAAATGTTTTTGAGTTTGTCGGCATTGATCCACCTTATGACGAATTCGAAAAGATAAATTAGAAACTTTGGACGTATTGGAAAGATTATTAAGAGAGGTTTTGACCCGTCACCAAGAACCATTTATAACTACCTCTTTCCCCACCACCAGTATTCGCAAAAAAAAATACGCCATCTCCGAGAATCACCCCTACACAAAATGAACGAGCCCTGTTTCTATAGCGACCACTACCGCACAGCTTGGTGTCTAGACTAGTTCTCGTAGTAAACAGACAGTAACTTGAAATATTTCTTTCATTGAATGTTTTACAGCAGAGCTCCCAAATCACTTGTGAAACAGTAGCATAAAAATTCTCTAAAAAAGTAGAAAAAGTCTTCTTAAATCCTATTTAAGAAGCAATTTTAGTTGTTCAGATAAAAAATAAATCGGATCAAACACAAAATTTGCTAATTAAAGTAGGAAATGGACGTTGAAGATCTCACCAAGAAATTTTAATTTTAAAATAATTAAAAATCTAAAATTTTCTAAACGTTTTCAGGACAATCCAGCAACCAGATTTCGGTGTTTTTCTTTCATGGTTGTCACTGCTTAGCGCTAAGACTTCGAAATCGGACGTCCCTTGTTATAAATTTTCTTCCGAAAGAAAAATCTTTTTTCCATCCGATATTCCGTTAAGAAGGTTCTAAATTTTCGTTGATCATTAAAAGAATTTTAAATAAATCGCCAACATTTTCGAGAAGTCGACACAATTGAAATTATTTTGCTTAAAACGATACCTCTAGTCGCCAAGGTTAAAAATAGCAATAAAAAATCACGCTCAATCAGGGCCTCTAAGGAAAGTGGAACTAAAAATCTGCATCCGGTAGGTAGGTATTTAATTAGCGTCCCACTGGAACAACACGAGCTATTGGCGACTGTCCGGGATCAAACCCGAAAAAAATCTGTATCCGGAAATTTCTCAGTCTTGATGTAAAAAGGTATATAGGATTTACGTCTGTAATATATCAATAGTGAGAACGTAGGTAGCTTTCAAACACAAAACAACAAACTCCCATGATTTAAAAAGATTGAGGGCCGCGGTGGCCCGGTTGGAAGAGTAACGGACTAGCAACCGAAGGGTTGCGAGTTCGAATCCAGCCAAACACCGTCGTGTACAAAGGGGGCTGGTGCACGTTAAATCTGTCGTGGCCCCAAACGTCCTCACGTTGGCGTGGTGTGGAAGTTTGGAGAGTGGGGTGCCAGCTCAGGTGTTGCCTCGTCATCTGACCGTGGTTCAAAATTACGTGGTGTTGTCCTCGGATCTTTCCCTCTGGGATTGATCCCGGACCGTCACCAATAGCCCGTTGTGTTGCTCCAGTGTGACGTTAATTAAAAAAAAAAAAAAAAAAAAAAGATTGAATAGCCCGTTGTGTTTCTCCAGTGCGACGTTAATTAAAATACCTACCATACCTTAAAAAGATTGATCTAACCTCGGCGGGATTCGAACCCGCAACAACCAAACCAGTATTTTCGCATAGCCCTGTGTTGCTCCGGTGGAACAGAACTTCAACTACCCGCCCCTCTCCTGCAACCCCTAGGAAGTTCCTGGAAGATACTGACCCCTAGGAAGATACTGATTTCCGTCTGTAGCTCTCGTGGCCCAACGGATAAGGCATCGGTCTCCTAAACCGGGGATTGCGGGTTCGAATCCCGCCGAGGGTAGGTTGCTCTTTTTAAGATCCGTGAGCGATTGAAAGTTACTGACGTTCTAATGTTGGTATATTAGCCAACGGAAATACAAAATACTGTTCTTGTATCAAAATTGAGAATTTTCCGATGGTCGGAATTTATGGATACGGATTTTTAATTCCACTTTCTTTTTATTAGTACTGATTGAGCGTGATTCTGTACTTAAAATCGGATACTTGTTAACAAAAGGCGAATTTTTGCTACTATTTTTGGATCACCTTTAACATAAAGCCTTTGTTATGACAACTGTCTTGGCGAGCTTTTTATGTCGCCTAGGAAGAATTTAGAAAAAACAGTTTTAAGCTTTGTGGGAAATGATTGAAAAAGTAGCGAAAAAAAATTTTGAAAACCGAAAAAAAATCCATACAACTAATTATTCTTACTACTAGGTAAGCATTTACTTTAATGAAAAAATCTTTACTTTTTGTGAAATATTGTTATAGAAGTTTGTCCAAATTAAATAATTTATTAGTTTAAAATCTAATGGAACAAGGATAATAAGAGCTATTTAGGTATGGTACGATAAAATAAAGATAAGGATTTTTAAAAATTAATAAAAGATATTCAAATAATCGCGATGTTGCCTCAATCCTAATAAAGCGGAGTTGCATTTACCTGCCACAACTCTCTACAAAATAGCGCCAAAAGCGTTGCCACAAAAAGTTTTTTTTCAAAGCTATATCCTATTTTTCAACTTTCGCGAACTAGAGGTATCTTTTTAATTAAAATCGTCTGAAAGGCGTCTAATTTCAAAAAATTTGGCGACTTTTATGAAAATTCAACAAGGTCAACAAAAATTAAGTCCCTTTTTTTAACTGATAGCGAACGGGAAAAATATCACCAGCAAGTGTCAACAATTTTTTTCCAAAGCGTTGCGAGGTTATTGCAGAAGAGCGTGGTAGGTACTTAGTTGAATTTACGTCGCACTGGCGGCAACTCAACGGGCTATTTGCGACGATACGGAATCAAGAGTATTATTTTCGATAGAACTTTCCCACTGACCAACTTTTTAGGTCAACCGCTCCCTCTACCTGTATGTGAATCAGCGACTCCTTTGCATAAAAATATTTGAATTCTGTAAGATAAAAATGTTAGCTACATTTGAATTTTCTGTTTCTTTAAGATGTATGTATATGTTACAGTTAAAGCTCGAAAGCCGTTAATGTGCACATTACCTAGATAATTTGCAGATTAGCTGATTTGTTCCGTTTAAGTGCGGAATCATCTACAAAATAAGAGTTTTCCGCACTTTGCCTAGGTAATGTTCACATTAACGGCTTTCGAATCGTTCAAGTGCAAAAGTTTGTTTCTCTAATTTCCTTTCCCTCCTCCTTCCCTTTCTCCTTACGCTTCAACTATTCTGTTGATTGATTGATTGATTCTATCAACTTGATTCTTTAGATATCGAAAAATAAATAAATAACATTATGTTTCAAGAATTGTCAGTATATTTTATTTACATCTACTGATTATTATATGAAATTCATGGGGATAAAAGTATAGCGTGTTTTTCAATTAGTAGTACCTAGTATTACTGAGTTGTTTGTCTGAGTATTAATTTAAGCATACAAAAACGTTGCTGTTTGAGCAAAGATCTTATTTTCACTTTAACGAGTGCTTAGTAGGTACTGTGTAGATTATCTAGGTGATCTGCAGATTACTCTAGGTAATTTGAGAAATGAAACAATTTTCCGCACTTTAACGAATCGGTGTAGTTAATCTGCACATTAGCTAGGTAATCTGTAGATTACCTGATTTCCGTATTTTAGCGGTAACATATAGGTACTCTAGAAATCACGAATATCGATATTTTTTTATTAGTTCAAAATATTATCTAACACCTTAGATTTCAAACGATACCAAGATCTTGTAAATATTCGAAATAGTTTTCTAGTTACAAGGGTTTTCGTTAAGTACTGTCGCCATAGACAAACAAGTTTCCAAAATTTTAAAACTCAATTTCTGTGGAACTTTGTTTTGCAATACGATGCTTTGTTCAAACAGTGATAAATCAACAATGAAATTATCTATTATAATTATTTTTGTGTCATTATAATCTATATAATGACACAAAAATAATCTATATAATGACTAAACACAGTGAATGTTTTGACCCTCAGTCAAAGTTATTAGTAAAGAAATGAATTTTTAGTTGATTTTAAAATGTTGAAATTCCAGAAAAAAATCTTGAATTTTTTAGATTTCCTTGGTGAAAGAAATTGTCAAAAACCTATTCTCTCTAGCAACTTGATGGAGAGTCGAAACATAAAGAATATTTTAGAAATAATTCCCAACAGGAATTGTCTTTCTGAACATATTAGAATTTGCGATATCACTGTTAAAAAACATGCTAATTATATCTAAATTAGATAATTAATGATTAGCTTAATCTCATTTTTTCACACTGAAATGATATTAAGTACAAACAGATGACCTTTTGTAAAAAAATTGGATTTTTAAAGTCAAAATTTAAAAAAACTTCTAATGTATACGTACATATTAATGGAGCTTATTTTGTTAACAAAATAAAGACACTTTTTGACTGAAAAACTAACAAAATAATTTGTATTTTTAAGAGTATGTTTTCACGTATAGGGATGTTTGGACACTTTTTGTTGCTGCTTTATGCTCCTCTTTTCACAACCATTTTTGCAAAAAAATATTAATAATAATTTGCTTGGAAATTTTTAGTACATTATTTTGCAGTTTTCTGAGTGAAAAATGCATTTTATTGGGTATATTCTGGGAAATTTTAGGTCATCAAAATCCTATATCAGAACATTTTCCTATTTCACGAAAAAATCTTCAAAAGCAAACAATATCACAATTTTATTGAGCACGACCGAACGTAGTAATCGAGCATGGGGCCTTGACCAAGAAAAGAATTTCACATCCACCTGTTACACCCACCACAATCGAAAACATAACCCCCCCCCCCCCCCCCCCGTACTTCCGAAACCAGATCATATTCTGACCTTGGACTCAATACCACTTGCCATCTCGACTTTTCCATCCTGAAAATCTCAAAACACCCCATCAAAATCCCCTACCGTTGCCACAGCCAGCCGAAACACCTAACCGGAACTATCGTTTTCTTCCAACTCTCTTGTTTATTGGGTCATGTCAATAGAACTCTGACCCGAGAACATAAAGACGCGGTAGGTATCGAGTGGTGAGATCCGAAGCATCCTGTTGGAAGGGGTGACGCGACAGGTGGTTGAGGATTATTAGAAAGACATTCGTCATGTTTTGTAATTGCGATAAAAGATATGGGATGGAAAATGGGACGAAAAATCGGCTGACATGACATGAACAAGAAATTCTTGATGGACGTTTCCAATACAAGCAAGGTGGTTGTTTGGTTTGTTTAAGTGGAAAACGATGCCATTGGTCAGTTTTTCGAAGAAATGTGTGCTGTTTCTACTCAGATGCTCGTTAAAGCGAAACAAACCTCGTTAAAGCTAAACTACGTTTGTTTTGAAGTACGTTGTTGTGGATTTGTGTCGCACTTAAGAAACACGACGGGCTATTGGCGACAGTCCGGGATCAATCCCGAAGGTTGATTTTGGTAGGTAGGTATTTTAATTAACTTCGCACTGGAGCAACACAAAGGGCGATTGGCGACGGTCCGGGATCAATCCCAAAGAGAAAGATCAGAAGGGAACACCACGTAATTTTGAACCGCTGTCAGATGACGAGGTCACACCTGAGCTGGAATCCCAGTCTCCAAACTTCCACACCACGCCAACGTGAAGATATTTAGGGCCACGACAGATTTAGCGTGCACCAGCCCCTTTGTACACAACGGTCTTTAGTTGGATTCGTTACTCTTCCAACCGGGCTACCGCGGCTCAGGTTCATTTTGGAAACGGGGTTCTATTAATTGTAAAGACTTCGACTAAGAACTCAGGTTAAAAATAGAACCTTTTATTTTTCTGGAATAGTTTAATACTGAGAGAGCATCTCACACGATAGGGTACAGCTGCAGTCTCTGCCGCGCGGGGTGGCAACGCGTTTTGGCGTAGTTATAAGCGACTCCTGCCGGCTGATGGTAACCCATTTTTTTCTCGAATTTTCTCCTGGTTAGGGTTAACCTGTTTTTATGGCAACCTTGCCGGCGTCCAGTTCTGTCCAGCATTGGTTGTTCCTTTTAGTTTGGACACGGTGGAGAGCGGGTATTTTTTTTTTCAGGGTATTGCATCAGGTTGTATTTTTTCCAAGAACAAATGGGTTACCCTCACCGGCATGAGTCGCTTATAACTACGCCAAAATTCCATACATTTAATCCATATTTGCAGTGTTTTTCTAGTCAAAATGTTGTTTCATTCAGATTTACATATTTCATCCATACGTATGCAATATATATTCAATGTTGGAAGATTTCCGTGGCGACATAAAAAGTGCGCCAAAAACGGCGCCAAAAAAAAAAACGCGTTGCCACCCCGCGCGGCAGAGACTGCAGCTGTACCCACGATAGTATAGGTAGCGGTGACCCAAGCAATGGGAAAGTTCTAGGCTACGGGCCTTTCACAAGGATCTCGGATGAGACCAGATCTGGCGGGGTGCCAACACAAGTCCGCCCAAGCTGGACGTCTGGCCGGGTGGCCTTTCGGGCGCTCTGCCCTGTAGAAATCAGAAGTCCGGCTATCTGCCACGGGTGCTGGGACGTCTGGCCGGGTGGCCTTCCGGGCGCTCTGCCCTGTAGAAATCAGAAGTCCGGCTATCTGCCACGGGTGCTGGGACGTCTGGCCGGGTGGCCTTTCGGGCGCTCTGCCCTGTAGAAATCAGAAGTCCGGCTATCTGCCGCGGGTGCTGGGACGTCTGGCCGGGTGGCCTTTCGGGCGCTCTGCCCTGTAGAAATCAGAAGTCCGGCTATCTGCCGCGGGTGCTGGGACGTCTGGCCGGGTGGCCTTCCGGGCGCTCTGCCCTGTAGAAATCAGAAGTCCGGTTATCTGCCGCGGGTGCTGGGACGTCTGGCCGGGTGGCCTTTCGGGCGCTCTGCCCTGTA
Organism: Meta bourneti; assembly: GCA_933210815.1. Lineage (NCBI taxonomy): Eukaryota > Metazoa > Arthropoda > Arachnida > Araneae > Tetragnathidae > Meta > Meta bourneti. The sequence goes on along the minus strand of OW119932.1, from coordinate 56,820,201 downwards.
GAAATCAGAAGTCCGGCTATCTGCCGCGGGTGCTGGGACGTCTGGCCGGGTGGCCTTCCGGGCGCTCTGCCCTGTAGAAATCAGAAGTCCGGTTATCTGCCGCGGGTGCTGGGACGTCTGGCCGGGTGGCCTTTCGGGCGCTCTGCCCTGTAGAAATCAGAAGTCCGGTTATCTGCCGCGGGTGCTGGGACGTCTGGCCGGGTGGCCTTTCGGGCGCTCTGCCCTGTAGAAATCAGAAGTCCGGCTATCTGCCGCGGGTGCTGGGACGTCTGGCCGGGTGGCCTTCCGGGCGCTCTGCCCTGTAGAAATCAGAAGTCCGGCTATCTGCCGCGGCTGCTGTGTCCCTTCGCTGGGACAATCTGGGCGGGATGCCCGGGTAGCTTCAAAACTAAAGACCTCACGGGGTCTCGTGGCAATCAGAACACCGTCCGGACCTCTCAAAAAAAACCCGTGCACACCTTCTTATACCTCCCATTTTGGGGGTGGGCTTTTGGAGCTGTCATCGCTTCTCGGCGTAATCAGAAGAAATCAGAAGTCAGCGTCCTTTTATTGGTTTGGTGTCAGGTAGGGGGTGAAGGGTGCTCACTGACCCAATTGGCCTTTGAACCCCGACGGAAAGTCTCGGTCCAGCCTCTCGCTGTCTCTGGTTCCCTTCCCAGGGTCGTTCATCATCCTGTGGACCCTATCTCTCCCCTTTTGTGCACAACTGTCAATAGGGCGACTGGATGTCGCCGCGGTTTCCGTTGGGACTTAGTCGTGGGAGAGGGAATATATTGATACTTCACTTAATCCTCCTGATGGTGATCTTGATGGATAAGATCTCTCGTTGTTAGAAGAAAACTGACCAGATCTCATCATCATAAAAACATCGGCAATATCTTGATGACGAGATATCTCGTCATTGACAAGATTGGTCAGATCTTGATGGGCGAGAACCACTTGAAGAGTTAGGATTGTTTCGTGGGAAGAGGTGAGGTCTTGTTTAGTACTGTCGGTCGGTTTCCTATTTCAGTGAGCAATCTTTATGGAACCAGATTGTGTTGATGTTTATATTAATAATATTCAAATGGACGATCTAAAAAGTTTTGTGCTCCAATTGCTTTTATGATTTGTTGTTTATTAAGGAATTCAATGAAATGGGTTTGTTCACGGCACTCTAACGTAAGTGGCACAGATATAGACTTTATTTGTGAATTGTCGAATGGCCAACAACGGAAATTAACAATATAAAATCGACCGTTACGGCGTTACGGGACTCATTAGCTAGTATTGCAGCGTAGTTTATATCATGCTTGGTTTGAGCTATGGAAATGCAAAATATTGCTTAAAACTATTCGGAACAGCTCGCAGCTCCGATGAAATTCTCAGCAGTCTGATTGCAGAAACAATGAGAAATATGGAAGATGGAAATGAGTACAGTAAAGAGAAAATAAGAGTAAGAGAAATAACAGTAAGAGAAAATAAAATAAATAAATAAAATAACAGTAAGAGGAAAATAAGAGTAAAAATAGGTTTAGCGTCAAAAAATGTCGAATCGCCTTTGAACAAGGGAATTGGACGAAATTGAGTACTTCCATAACCTAATTGTAGTAACGACTGAGGTGTGCTTTCTGCCAACCATTTTATTGGAAATTCGAATTCACACCCATAAAAGGAAACGAAATGTTGTTACGTAATTTTTGGACAATTTTATTTCATTTAGAAGTATGAAATCCATTTATGGAATATGGATACAAAATTCACCATAAATGGATTGAAAAAAGATATGAAATGAAAAGTAACGACACTTTGCCATTCAGAGGATGTAAATAATTAACCCTCCTGGTGGTTTATCTTCGCGTCGAAAACTGCTATAAACTAACGTGATATAGACGTTATTTGTGAATTGTCGAATGACAACAACGGAAATTAACAATATAAAACCGACCGTTACGGCGTTACGGGCCAGCTTCTGGTGCAAAAACCTGTTTCAAACTATAACCAGTTCTGGGCAAGGGGACAGTTTTGTCTCGACTACTTGGATCTTTATTCCCCTTGGAGTAACAGGGCAGTTTTGTCTCGACGAGATATCTCGTCCATAGCAAAATTGACCATATCTAGGACGAGATATCTCGTCGAAACACTTGGAAGGTTTAAAAAGTTTAGCTCAGATGCTATGCACACGTCTATACATATAAAGCAGAGATGGCATCTGTCTTTCTGTTCTCTATACAAATCTACACCGTTAGACTAATCTACACCAAATTTGGTACACGCTTTCTTTGGAATACTGCGGGTAACGTGGGCTACCTATTGACCCCCGTTCTATTTGAATAGGGTGTGCAGAGGGGTGTAACGTCCCGTCATCCTGGACGAAGCACTTGCTAGGGGGAGCTCTCTCCCAGTCTGGCTGTGCAGATGACGTCAGAGTTAACATCTACAGGAGTCCCTCTCAAGATGACCTTAGAGTTTTTTTAGAATCTTAGAGTATGATGCAATCCCAGATGGGTGCGGTTGCGCAGAAAATCGCTCAGTATCATATCGTTTATGTATCCCGTCTGTAAAATTCTTAAACTGTAATTTTATTATTGGAATGTAAATTTTTATGATAATATCAGATTATTTTCATAGAAAGTGGTCTTTTTTATCTTCGATATGGTACAGAGGGCTAAAGACAATTCGAAATCCCCAAAGGAACAACATTGCGTATTTATACGATCAATGTCAGACCAATTCACACTAAATTTGGTACATTCATCCTATAGAATTCTGCGGGAGACATAGGCTGTATATTAATCCCGTTCGATTTGTCCTGGGTCTGCAGGGGGCTAAAAACAATTCGAAATCTCCACAGGAATAATATTGCGTAACATTACGATGAATTATAAACAATTCAATCCGAGAAACGCTGGGTAATTCAGCTAGTATAATATAAATTTCATTTTAGTTTATGTGAGCCATGAGATGAAAGATTCAAAATCGCCGATTTAACCGAAAACTACCTCATTTTCCTCCATTCTCCAAGACTTTTGTGTCAGTAAAACTTTCATTGGAGTGTGTTTTTTCTTGATATTGTATGGTTTTGTGTCTGGCGCAGCATGACCAATCTTTGCGCCATAAAAAAACCCAATTACCAACCAACCACTCTCCAAGATTTCAAAAAAGCAGTTCTTTGCTCTCCGGCAGTAAAAGCGAATTTGATCCCAACGGCGAATAATCAGCAAAGCATCGCCTTCCTGTCTCTGGAAACAGAAAAACCGAAAGTCAACCCTCCAAAAGGAAGAACGTTTTCCTCCATCAGGTGAACCTCGCAGAAAAACCCCGTGGATGAGCAATCGCTTTAAGCGGAAACAATACCCCGTAAAACAATTACGTGCCGAGCGCGAACAGAAAAACCTCCCGGAAGAGATTTCCTTTTTTACGACGTTATTTAATATCAAACCGAAAACGATGATTACAGTTATTCGGCCATTCCTCTGTTGCTTGTGTGGGGTCAATAGAACCGGAGGATTTATTTTCATTTAAATGCCCTCTCCTGATGTGCATCTCCAAGGAGTGTGTGTGTGTAAACTGTATAATTGATGAGACATTTAACCTTGGCTGGAAATTATACGTTTCCTGAAACATTTACCCCTTTGCTATTGCACAAAAAAGGGTTCGGTAAGACGAGATTTAAAAAGATCCGAAAGTTCATTATTTACTTGCTAGTTCAGTATGCATTCGTTTGCTATGAATGTGATTCAATATTTACTTGCTAGTTCAGTATGCATTCGTTTGCTATGAATGTGATTCAATATTTACTTACTAGTTCAGTATGCATTCGTTTGCTATGAATGTGATTCAATATTTACTTGCTAGTTCAGTATGCATTCGTTTGCTATGAATGTGATTCAATATTTACTTGCTAGTTCAGTATGCATTCGTTTGCTATGAATGTGATTAATATTTACTTACTAGTTCAGTATGCATTCGTTTGCTATGAATGTGATTCAATATTTACTTGCTAGTTCAGTATGCATTCGTTTGCTATGAATGTGATTCAATATTTACTTGCTAGTTCAGTATGCATTCGTTTGCTATGAATGTGATTAATATTTACTTACTAGTTCAGTATGCATTCGTTTGCTATGAATGTGATTCAATATTTACTTGCTAGTTCAGTATGCATTCGTTTGCTATGAATGTGATTCAATATTTACTTGCTAGTTCAGTATGCATTCGTTTGCTATGAATGTGATTCAATATTTACTTGCTAGTTCAGTATGCATTCGTTTGCTATGAATGTGATTAATATTTACTTACTAGTTCAGTATGCATTCGTTTGCTATGAATGTGATTCAATATTTACTTGCTAGTTCAGTATGCATTCGTTTGCTATGAATGTGATTCAATATTTACTTGCTAGTTCAGTATGCATTCGTTTGCTATGAATGTGATTAATATTTACTTACTAGTTCAGTATGCATTCGTTTGCTATGAATGTGATTCAATATTTACTTGCTAGTTCAGTATGCATTCGTTTGCTATGAATGTGATTCAATATTTACTTGCTAGTTCAGTATGCATTCGTTTGCTATGAATGTGATTCAATATTTACTTACTAGTTCAGTATGCATTCGTTTGCTATGAATGTGATTCAATATTTACTTGCTAGTTCAGTATGCATTCGTTTGCTATGAATGTGATTCAATATTTACTTGCTAGTTCAGTATGCATTCGTTTGCTATGAATGTGATTAATATTTACTTACTAGTTCAGTATGCATTCGTTTGCTATGAATGTGATTCAATATTTACTTGCTAGTTCAGTATGCATTCGTTTGCTATGAATGTGATTAATATTTACTTACTAGTTCAGTATGCATTCGTTTGCTATGAATGTGATTCAATATTTACTTGCTAGTTCAGTATGCATTCGTTTGCTATGAATGTGATTCAATATTTACTTGCTAGTTCAGTATGCATTCGTTTGCTATGAATGTGATTCAATATTTACTTACTAGTTCAGTATGCATTCGTTTGCTATGAATGTGATTCAATATTTACTTGCTAGTTCAGTATGCATTCGTTTGCTATGAATGTGATTCAATATTTACTTGCTAGTTCAGTATGCATTCGTTTGCTATGAATGTGATTCAATATTTACTTGCTAGTTCAGTATGCATTCGTTTGCTATGAATGTGATTAATATTTACTTACTAGTTCAGTATGCATTCGTTTGCTATGAATGTGATTCAATATTTACTTGCTAGTTCAGTATGCATTCGTTTGCTATGAATGTGATTCAATATTTACTTGCTAGTTCAGTATGCATTCGTTTGCTATGAATGTGATTAATATTTACTTACTAGTTCAGTATGCATTCGTTTGCTATGAATGTGATTCAATATTTACTTGCTAGTTCAGTATGCATTCGTTTGCTATGAATGTGATTCAATATTTACTTGCTAGTTCAGTATGCATTCGTTTGCTATGAATGTGATTCAATATTTACTTACTAGTTCAGTATGCATTCGTTTGCTATGAATGTGATTCAATATTTACTTGCTAGTTCAGTATGCATTCGTTTGCTATGAATGTGATTCAATATTTACTTGCTAGTTCAGTATGCATTCGTTTGCTATGAATGTGATTAATATTTACTTACTAGTTCAGTATGCATTCGTTTGCTATGAATGTGATTCAATATTTACTTGCTAGTTCAGTATGCATTCGTTTGCTATGAATGTGATTAATATTTACTTACTAGTTCAGTATGCATTCGTTTGCTATGAATGTGATTCAATATTTACTTGCTAGTTCAGTATGCATTCGTTTGCTATGAATGTGATTCAATATTTACTTGCTAGTTCAGTATGCATTCGTTTGCTATGAATGTGATTCAATATTTACTTACTAGTTCAGTATGCATTCGTTTGCTATGAATGTGATTCAATATTTACTTGCTAGTTCAGTATGCATTCGTTTGCTATGAATGTGATTCAATATTTACTTGCTAGTTCAGTATGCATTCGTTTGCTATGAATGTGATTCAATATTTACTTGCTAGTTCAGTATGCATTCGTTTGCTATGAATGTGATTCAATATTTACTTGCTAGTTCAGTATGCGTTCGTTTGCTATGAATGTGATTCAATATCGTGGTAGCCCGGTTGGATTAGCAATTGGAGGGTTGCGAGTTCGATATTCTGTCCAGCCAAAGACCGTCGTGTACAAGGAGGCTGGTGCAATTTAAATCTGCGATGGCGTGAAATGTCCTCACGTTGGCCTAATGTGGAAGTTTGGAGAGTAGGGTGCCTGTTCAGGTGTTGTTCTCGTCATCTGACAGTGGTTCAGAGTTACGAGGCGCTGTCCTCGGATCTTTCCCTTTGGGATTGATCCCGCACCGTCGCCAATAGCCCGTTATGTTGGTTCAATGCGACGTTAATTAACTACCTACATACCTACCATCACTAGACTCGAGTTATTTCCACCCTGAGGGAGTCCTTCATTCCAGTAACGTTTACAAATATTCCTCTTCCTGTGTTGCTTTGCCGCAGCATGGCCAAAAATGGCCCTTGCGCCATAAAACCCCAACAAACCAACCTGTGTTGCTTTAGCCCGGTTGGAAGAGTAACGGTTTAGCAGCCGCAGGGTTGCGAGTTCGAATCTAACCAAGACCGTCGTATATAAAGAGAACTGGTGCACGTTAAATCTGTCGTGGCCTCAAATGTCCTCACGTTGGGTAGTGTGGAAGTTTGGAGAGTGGGGTGCCAGCTAAGGTGTGACCTCGTAATCTGACCGTGGTTCAAAATTACGTGTTGTCCTCGGATCTTTCCCTCCAGGTTTGATCCTGGACCGTCGCAAATGGCTCCAGTGCGACGTTAATTAAATACCTACCTACCAGATATCAATTCGGAATTCATTCTTTGGAATTTATAAGGGTTGAAATCATGTTTGGAAAACAAGATAAGTCTGTATAAGTCGTAGTATGTATAAGACTCTAAACTGATCGTTCAATCAGAACTGTGAACTTTTTTCTAAAGTTGGGAATAGTAATCCTTCACATAAATCATGAAAGAACGTATATACGATAATAGATTTTGATGTGGCACTTTTTTTGGCGTTCATTTAACCTTAGACCTCTCATGACAAAAATCGCTGTTCATATTAGATTTCTGGTGGCATTACATCCTATGCTCGCGGCAGTTTCCTCTACTGTCATATAAATTATTTGAAGACGAAAAAGCAGAAAGTAATGAAGTTAAATTTTTAAAAAATATAATGATTAAAAAAACAGATAACGATGTTTCGGTAATGATCATTCTCACCAATCTCCAAACCCGGTTTATACAGGCATTTAATGGTTGGTTTGGAGTTTTATGGCGCAAGGACCATATTTAGCCTAGCTGCCCCAAAAACAAGAGGCAGCTTAAATTAATGGACACACACACTCAAGGAAAGTTTTACGAACACAAAAGAGAGAAATCGAACCTGCGCCACCTACAATTCGAAAGTGGTTAGCATAGACGTGAAATATAAGTAGACTGCGAATTGTGCTAATGAGAGGAACTTAAAAAAGTGTAACCAAGATGAGTAGTCAAGTGACAACTCTAAAAAATTTACATAGTTGGCCGATTTGGCATCTTATCGCTTCGTTTGGCGACGTAGCATCTTATGACAGGGTAGATGTATGAATGCACATTTCTGTAGAGTGGCGACAACGATGGAGAAATCGCCAAAGCCGAATACTATTTCTTTCCCTTTGGAATTGATCCCGGACAGTCACCAATAGCCCGTTGTGTTGCTCCAGTGTGACGTTAATTGAAAATACCAAATACCAAAATACCGAATACTATTTCGAGGGGACCAATCAGATGATGAATCAATGGATGGGCGTCTTCTCCTGTCCCGTGGACCAATCAGATGATGAATGTTCGTTTCCACCCGGCGGACGAAACTAGTCTGTGACCATGACTAATAGTTTCGGTCACATGATCATTGGCACATAAAAAGGTTACCGCATTGCTCACTCTACTTTTATTTCCTCTGTGTGTTTTACTGATTAGCGCAGTGGGCAAACCCACTGAGCCATGGCGGCCCTAAATTCTAATTAGGAAAGATTCAAGAATACACAATATCCAGTTAGGCTAAACAAGGCAGACAACGACAAGTAATGGCCATACACAAAAGATAGCTTTAACTGACGCAGAAGAGGGAAATACACCGAATGTGTTACAGGAATCTAACCAACAACGCCTACAAATCGCAGGTACTAAACTACGGACTTCTAGGTAGGTAGGTCTTTAATTAACGTCGCACTGGAGCAACACAATGGGCTATTGGCGACGGTCCGGGATCAACGCTCGAAGGGAAAGATCCGAGAATAACACCACGCAATTTTGAATTACGGTCAGATGACGAGGTCACACCTGAGCTGGCACCCCACTCTTCAAACTCCCACACCACGACAACGTGAGGACATTTGAGGCCACGACAGATTTAAGCCCCCTTTGCAACCCTCTGGTTTCAAGTCCGTTACTCTTCCAACCAGGCTACCGCGGCACTACGGACTTCTAAACTTCAGACGAATAAAAACTGACGTTTCTACAGATAGAATGATGTAATAACAAAAAAGGAGGCGATTTCAAAAACAAAGCAACTTTCAAAATAAACAGAACGTGGGGCTTCAAACTAGCACGCATGCAATACGTGAGCTCTCGTCCAAGTCATCACATCCTGTCTAAAATGATATTGGGAATTGTCACCTGCCTTGTACAAATTGTACCACGTGTTTCTGAATAGAAATAGATCGCCTGAGAGAAAAAGCTGGATTTTGGACTTTATGGAGCAAAGGGCCACACAAAGGCTGTTCGGACATTTTTTGAACGATTTAATGAACTGAAGATCAATTTTTTACATGAAATTTTTGTATTTTAAATGTTCTATTTGATAGCCTTCATTGTTAACTGTCTTTCTACAGCTTAATTTCCATGATAATAATGACTTTTGTAGTATCGCAGAGGTATTTTGTCCCATTCTTGTTCCACAGTTTTCCGAAGTCCTTGAATGGTTTTCACTCGACGTTTCGATAATGCTCTTTTAAAAAGTCCCAAAGCACAAAAGTCCATGGGTGAGACATTTGAAGATTTAGATGAAATATCAGTAAAGGGTATTGACTTGATACCAGTTTCTTGTTCCATTTTTCCAAGAATTTAATAGCGGATTTAGATGTGTGGCTGCTTGCTTTATCCTGATGCAGCTCTACTGATTGTGGGCACTGTAGGTAAAGATATGGTATTTCGCTTTTGAATATTGGGGATAAAATATGATCTTGATAGTATGTGGAGCTTATTTTTACATTTTCTTTCCACTCTCTTTACTTTTAATTTTCCATTATATGTTAAACCGGACAACAATCATAAATCCCTTAGAGAAAGTTTCTTTAGATTCCTTGAACCGCGTTTTAAGATTTTTTCTCCTTTTTTATGATAATAAATTGCTCTTTTTTATTGCAATTATTTAAATACACCCACGCCTCGTCTATTGTCACAACATTTTTCCATCTTTATCCAGCTAAATGCTTCTAATACAGAATTCTGCAACGAGTTCTGCGTTCTGCAATATGTCGTGGAGATAGACGATGAACATTGTATTTTTTGGCCTTTTTAAGATTCAAATCACTGTTAATTATTTTATTTACACTTGAAACTGAACATTTTAATGACTTTGTAATAGTCCTTTGACGTGGTGGATTCTCTTTTAAAATTAGAGATCTTACAAATATTCTTAGAAATTCTTTTCTTTTTTGGATACGTATCAGGAAGTATTTTTCCCCCTTTTACGTTTTTTCCTTTCTCATTAATAATATTACTTATCGTACCTTTAGATATCGAAAAACCATGACTTTTATAGCGTTTTTGAATAGTTGAATTCTCTTCGGAAAGAGGAGAAACATAGCCTTCCATTCATTGCTTATTTAAAAGCTCCATTTTTAAAGTAAACAAAACTGAGTTAGCAGACGATAAGTAATACTTGAACTATTTAACTGCTGCGAAAATAAAATTCTTTCGTAGCATACAATTTTTTTACAGCTCATCAAAATCGTTCAAAAAGTGTCCGAACAGCCTCTGTATTTGGTAAAGCTGCGCCCAAACAACTTTGAGAGAAAGAAGGTAATAACTTTGTTTTGGTTGAAGAAATTGATTTTGATCAATGAGTAAATATATGTGACGTATTTGATGTTGGATCCACGATCGGAAGAGGTGTATCTTTAAGTGTGACGCATGTGCAAGCGCGTATATATAAACGGACGGTGGGTTTTTTTAAATCAAGCTCTATAATCGCATTGACCAGTCAATAATTAGTCCTACATTAGGATTCATGCCTTCCACCTAATATTACGTGACAGATCTTCCAACCCGTGGTGACATGTCTATTCAGAATGTTGTGTTATATCCGTATATTATATTACATCATATACATTATTTCTTATATAACATGCCCTTTAAAAGTCAATCTCTTAGCATTACTATCTTGATGAGTCTCAATTTCACCATAACTTTGACTCTCGAGTCGTTGTTAATAGAGATAGATACGCGATTTTAAAGGGGTCGGTAGGTATTTTCATATGCCATGATACTGTAAAGGAGCAGAGTTTGATGTAGTGCAGAGGTGTGACAATTTCACCACACCAGCAATAGTTCGAATTGATGACATTTGGGTACTCCACTGAGTGTGTGGTGGATTTTATTGAATGAAGAAAGACAATTTTCCAATTACCGGATCCTTTGTCAAAACACTTTGGCATAGATTTTCTGAATATTAAAATAAATCTACAACATATGCATTTGCATATCGAACTTTTGATTTGAAGAAAGATTTGGAATTCAAAAATAATACCTAAAGTAGCCGTTATAAAAGGAAATCCAATTGTTCCATACAATTGACTATCAACATTTGGCTGATGGAAAAATAGTTTATTTATGTATATTTTGCTGGATTTAATAGTTGTTTTGCTGCCAATCAATTTACGAGCCATGTTTATAAGCAAATGCTTCTCAAAAAGGATCTTCCGATTTGAATTAAACAGGATATTTAAGCATTGATAAAAATCTTTGTGATGAATGCTTTAATGCAATTTTTTGTAATGTGAGTTGGTGATGCTGCTGAATAACTATTTTTTTTTTATATAATAAGCTTTTGGCTTGGAGAAAGGTTTTCAGTCAGTTGGGCCGATTCCCAAACGCATATTTCAGTTAAATAAAGATAGGATACTCTTGTAATGTTTATAAGAATAGACCAACTTCCTTCAATGTCCTGTGATCGATATTGTGTTTGTTTTCATATAGTTTAACATGAATATAACAAAGGGGTAAAATAAAATTTGGGTGAGGCGTGTGTTGATTTTTATTTAAGGGGTTGCAAAAGGATTTTTACACTATGCAGATAGAAAATTATAAAATTTAAGAGAAAAACTATTGCTAATTTTTTCCCCCTGTAAAATATTTCTCTGCCAATTGCTAACGAGTACTTCTGTTCTGCAGTAGAATATTTCTAAAATGTTAATTGCTAAAGAGTACTTTCTGTTTTTCTGTAGTAAAATGCTTCTAAACTCTGCCAATTGTTAGAGTACTTCAGTTCTTCTGTAGTAAAATATTTCCAAATTGTGCTAATTGCTAAAGAGTACTTCTCTTCTGTAGTAAAACATTTCCAAATTATGCTAATTACTAAAGAGTACTTCTGTTCTGTAGTAAAATGTTTATAAACTCTGCCAATTGCTGAAGAGTGCATCTGTAGTAAAATGTTTATAAACTGCCAATTGCTGTACAGTGCATCTGTAGTAAAATATTTCTGAACTCTGCTAATTTCTTAAGAGTAGCTTCTACTCTTTCTGTAGTAAAATATTTTCAAACTCTCTCCATCTTCAGAGGGTTCTATTCCTCTAGTTCACCCTGGTGAATTCCTCTATCCTGTGTCAGAAACATTTTCCTTACATATGGATGTCCATCACATCGACATTGTATGTATTGTGTTTATTGCAGATTAATCAAATATGGCCCGTGCGAAATAATAATGTAATAATCTCTTCTTCCACACTCTCCAACGAGCAAAAGAAAAAGGAAAAAGTGTTTAAATTCGGATCGACTCGAATTCTGTTGATGTGAAAGGAGCCTAAATGTTCCTTGTAAACTACTTTCCAACATATTTTGTTTTTTAACGTTAATCCCTAACAAAAAAGTCAGCGAAATTATTTTTTGTCAGAGGCAGACATTATCTTCTACAGAGTACTTTCACCTGGCGAAAGACAGATAGTAAGAGGATTAGCAGATGTTGATTTATATTAAAGCATTTTCCCCATTCATCTCGGATCAGTTTTGCATATTTTCAGATATTATTAAGCGTCATAAAACGCTTTCTTGCTGTGAAATAGATGTAACCATAATCATGCCACACGTACTTTTCTTCTTCTAAGCTTTTAACGATATTCGCACAGCAATAAATTTTACAGAACATCGACGAAACAAGATACAGTTGTCGGGGCTTAACCTTCCACATCCACGGTTAGTGTTAAAGGTTGGTGTATATCAATAAAATTAGATCGTTACTAATCAAAAACGTGACTAGATTTTCATGCGTTATTTTAATACTCAACTAAAAATAAAAAATTAATCCTTATATAAAATGGCGCCATTCTATTCGGCTATGAAGACAACTGTATTACAGTGCTGCGAAAATGAAAATAAAACTTTTTTCTATCAAATATTAATGGGTTTGAAAAATAATTTTTCGTTTGATTCGATTATGATGTGTCTCGATTTTTTTATAATCCTTCCAAATGTATAGTGCTAATGCCGATGCTAGATATATTTAAGAACGTATATTTCAAGGAAGACTAAATAGCGTTCGCTTGTAAATTTGAGACTTGGAACATATTTCTGAAATTAAATCAAGATTATTTCTAAGGATTAACATGCGGTTACTAGTGATTGCATTTTCATGGTGCTTCCACAATTTGTGCTGAGACATTTTTAATTGCGTTCAATATTTTCCCGACTGTAAATAAGTCAACAATTTTGAAAAGTAGTATCATCTCTATTGGGTATGCTTAATTGTGCTTCGTAGTTAAAATACAAAACGGGCTTACGTCACAAATATATTACATTTAATAAATATAAATAGTTTAATAAATAATTGACGAATGAATTCAAAATCAAAATAGTCTTATCAATATGGTAAATCAGAATTATAGTAAGATTATACTACATATCGTATTAAAAATTGTCAATATGTTGTCAAATATAATGATACACGGCATATCCATGATTACAAACTTTTATTTCATACAATTTATGAATATTATTTTAACTATTTAACTTTACATGATCAGAAATGTATACAATTATGTTCACTAATTTTTGGCCAGAAATTCAACTATTTTAACATTTGAAATTAATATCGTTGTGACAATAATTTTTACAATATCTTATGATTTAAATTCTGTGGTTTTTCAAGTTGACAGTTGAACAATTTTAACATTCTCGTGGTGCGAATTTTAAATTTGTCACTAACTTTGACCGCAAGACGCAGTCTTACGTTTTTACGAATTTTTTTCAAAGCATTTTAACAAATGCATTATAAAAAAATAAGGTGATTTTTAAAAAAGGACACAAAAATAAAATTAAAAAACTCTTACATTTAGAAAAGTAACATAATTTCAGGAAATAAATGTTCCATATCTTAATACCACACTATTCCAAAGTGAGGAAATGGCACTTAAAAAGAATTTCTGAAAACAATCAGGAAAATACTTACATTTAAGTCTCAAAGAACCAAGTTGTATCCTGTCGGGGTAAAACGAATGCCTTCCGAAGATTTCTCAGTGGAAAAGTAAACCTTTCCTTGCAAGAAACTCAGCAAACGATGAATCAAACTGTATGAATCACGAGAAATTCTGTGTAACAGAAATTTTTGTAGACCTTATCTTTTAGATGTCTCACTTGTATCCAAGATAATCCTATCCGAATCAAAAAATAAAAAGCCTATCTAAAAGTTGTAAAAATCCGGATCCTTCGAACGAGTAGGACGAGGGCGGTTTAAAAAAGTTTTAAAAATTCTTATCAGTCACATTTTTTTTCAGAGGGCGATGGCAACAGCAAGGAAAACTGAAATGCGCCGCAATTCTTGATTGTGGATCGTTTGGAGATCTGCTTTACGGAAGAATGACGTCATGAATATAAAAATTGACTTGCGCAATTCTGCTATAAAACTTTTGTAGATACGTATGTGTTTTAGAGCCAACGCGTTGTAATTGTTACGATTTGTGAATACAGCCACCATTGCGAAGGAAACTGAAGAATTTCATGGTGGAACAGAGTTTGGACGATTCATTCTTTAAAAAGTAATAATCAACTTTTCAGATTGACGGCAATGCATTTTTGATGATACCATGATTCGTGAAATATATCTAACTGAAACATAAGACTTTGGGAACAGCATGTTTTTGACACATTAAAAAATGCTGTCTAATTTCCTTTTGTGTATCAAAAATTGACCGTAGAACGACAAACCAACCCAAACCACTTTTTAAATGTATAGCAAACTGGATTCCGTGTTAAGGCAAAAGAGGTTAAGTCAAAATGGCTACTTTTCAGAATCATAAGTTGAAATTTCACTCTTCTTCATAAATATTCAGGAAGAAAAAGAAGCATGTCATAATTATAATTTAGATTAGTAGATTCATTAAGTTTCGATTTTAAGCATATTCTACCGTTTTTTAAATTAACGATGCATAGACTCCTTTGGACTCATCAAAAGTCAGACTTAACCCTTTTGGCCTGACACGGAAGATATAGTAGAAAGGAAATGCTTTTGGATTTTCGAATAGCTTAAAACCTTCGAAATGTATATACCCTTGAAGTATGTATATACTCCATTTGTAATATGATAATACAAGTATATCCAAATGTGTATATTTAAACACACAATTTTGACTCCAATTTTCAAATATGTATTAAAAAAATTGACAAACCTTTGCAAATTTTCTTTCAATCCTCAAATGGTTTCGACGAGATATCTCGTCCATCAAGATCTAACCAATTTTGCTAATGACGATGTTTCTCGTCATCAAGATGTTGCCGATTTTTTGGATGACGAGATGAAGACCTGTCCAGTTATTTTTCTAATAACGAGATATCTCGTACATCAAGATCTTACCAATTTTGCTAATGACGAGATACCTAAGGACGAGAAACTAAAGGCGGGAGTTTGAGACCCTACCTTTGCTAATGCCCGCCATTGTTTCTATATAAGGATCCAAATGTCCAACAAATTAGTATAGTGGAGTAGATTAATGGATGGAATCTTAAGAAGCTACACTGGAATTCCAACAAAAAGCAGCAAGGCCTTTATTAAAACAAAATATTTACATGAGGCCGGCCGTTTAACTGTCTTCTATCCACTTTTTAGGGCCACGACTAGTAATCACGCGACTGCTCTGTGAAAAATTGGCTTGGCGGGCCGATTTAGCATTTTATCGCCTTGTTTGGCGATATATCTTATGACAGGGAAGGTGTATGAATGCCAATTTCTAAACAGTGGCAACAAAAATGGCGAAATCGCCAAAGTGTGTTGCTATGTCGCGCAGACCAATCAGATGATGAATCTGATACTATGGGCGTCTTTTCCGTGACCAACCAATAAGATGATGAATGTTCTGTTCCACCCAGTAGATGAAAGTAGTCTAAGGGTCACTTTACTACTATTTTGGGTTACATAATCCTGGGCATATAAAAATGGTACCATTGCTAACTCTACTTTTATATTTCTTCTAGTGTAGCAACCTGTAGGTGGAGCAGGTTCGATTCCTTCCTAGGAGTATTTCAGTTCTGTGTCAGTAAAACCTTCATTGAGTGTTTTTCCATTACTTGAACTTGTCTGTCTTGTGTTTGGCGCAGCTTGGCCAAATATATCCCATTGCGCCATACAAAATGCAACCAACCATTTTTAATTTAAATTCACTCGCGCGCTTCAAGTGGTGGATCGTTAAGCGACACGTGATTAGTCTCGCTTTTCCATTGGACAATTATTGGAAAGGGGAGTTAACATTCCGCCCAGCGTTGAATGATTACGGGGACAGTAGACTTTCAAAATTACCAAAATCGATCGAAAAATCTAATTTTTTAAATTTTATCGTTAGAAATTAATATTATATTCTGTGGATAGCAAAAAATAATTTTTTAATTACGATAATTTTTGACGAAATTACATACAAAACAACATCAAAGATAGAGTAGTAGATAAGTATAGCAAGTCCACTACAAAAAACTGAAGTTTAGTCTCCGATTGAGATTTATTAACATTCTTCTATTTTCAAAATGTTTCTTGCGCATCTGGTTTCAATTGATTTCCTTGGAATATTTTTGGATAATCCTTGAAATATGTTGTATAGACAATGAGTAAAAAAGTTTCCGTATGCACTTACTATTTGAAATAAATTGCTTTATTATTTGCAGAATATAAAAATTGAAGAAATAAAAACAGAAAAACAGTTGAGCATAATTTCATAGAAAGTTTCTATTGCATTTAAACAAAAAATATTAATTTAATTTAACGCATAATTCACAATAACACAAAAATGTGACAAATTTATAGTAAAGTCTCCGCACGGTGAAAAATATTTCATTAAATGTTATTCCCCCATATTTCATCATTTAATGGTAAGTTGAACCTGCTTTTGCTCTCAGAAGTTTAGGCATGACTCCCATAAGTTTTTTTTTGTTGTTACTGGAGTAATTTTTTTCCAGACGTCTAAAATGGCACTTTTCAGTTTATCTTTGCTGCTGGTATCATAATTTTTCAGTTCACGACCGATTTCTTCCTATAAGTGTTCCATGGGGTTTAAATCAAGAGACTGGTAGTGTGTGAAGTTGCTGCGACGTATGGTAAAGGCATCGTTCATTACAGAACGTTGTATTGTATTTTGAATCGTTGTCTATTGGAGGATTTCCAAGAGACATTTTCGTAGCACTTGCAAGGACATTATGTTTCAAAATGTCTAGGTACACATAGCTATCCATGTTACCTTCAACAAAACTTAAATTATGCATACCAGAAGCACTCATGCAATCCCATACCTTTACTTTTCCTCCGCCGTGTTTTACAGTTCTACATAAGTTTTTGTTTGCAGTTGATGTTTTGATTTTCTCCATGCCATAACTTGTCCATCTGAACCGTAGACAAAATTTTGATTCAACCCAGAAAAGTACAGAATCCCAGAAAGTTAAGGGCTTACATGCTTTTTTGCAAACTCAAGGCGCTTTCTTCTGTTAAGTTTGCTAATGAGTGGCTTCTTACGTGCAACATGCCCATTGTAGCCACCCTTTTTAATTACTTTTCCAAGAGTCTGAAGTTATATTTCAAGATTGTAATCAGTTTTCAACAAGGATGCAAGTTGTGGTGCCTAATTCGTGCATTATCGCAAACTTTTCGCAGAATATTACTGATGTATATGGCTTAATTTCTGAGGTCTTCCGGATCGGTTCCTATTTTGCAGTTTCTACCTAATTATATCTTTCAGTGATTTTTATCGTAGATTTAGATTTGTTTGCGATTTCGCCAATATTTTCCTCATTGATAAACTGTTATTTCTCAACTTTATCACCAACACGCGAATAGCTTTCGGAATTCCCATTTTGACCGTTTGAAATGATTACTTACACAATTCTGAAGTTCTTTTTCATTCGATAGTTGTGATAATTGAATGCGGGACAGCTGGACTCACGTTCTAATCAATTTTCATAGTGCGTAAGGAAACTTTTTTTGCCTTTCATTTTGTTTGTATGTTTTTCTTAAAGTTTTAATTAACTACTTTTTATTTGCGAAAATTAAAGAACTTTTGTTGCGAACACATTCTCTAGTATGAAATAAGTTTATAGTGCAGTTTCTGAATCTTTGGTGAGATTTCTTTAGAAATTTATAATTTATACGGTTTTCGTTTCCGTACGGAAACTTTTTTCCACTGTATGAGAAATTTATCATGCTTCCAAATTGTGAAATTTTTGTATAAAATGTTGTTTAACCAAGCTTTTTTGAAAATGTTCAGGTGTTTTAGTACAAAATTTTATTTTGCTTTGAAGATTAAAAAAACGAACTCCGGAACATTAATATTTGAAGTCAGATTTTAAAATTCGAATTAAATAAATTCAAAATGGCGGCGACTTAGACATCATGCTTTTCTTCATTCTAAGTACAACACGCCTTTCCGCGGCAATTGATCTGTTAGGAATTCGAGATTAAAGAACCAGACATTTTTTAACAACAACCTTTGCGGGAAATTTAACGAACCGCAAAAGTTCATTCACACGGCTGTGAACTCCTCTTTCGCACATCTTTTGCGAACGCGAAGTCACACTCTTCGCGCACGCTGCGCAACGGAGCGTCCGGCAATTAGTAAAAACACGATCCACACTTGGGCTGCAACAAAACAGAGTGTAAGAACCAGAATTCCGAAAAAGAACGAACACGGAACAAATTGCGCGCGTAACGTAATCAGTGGAGTTGAAAGGTTTTGTCTCTGCTTCTGGCAGACGAAAACGAATTATGAATTTGGGAAAGTGTTGAAAATTGTTGGAATAATTAAAAATTAAGACTATTCGTTTGATATAAGTTATTAGAGTCGTGAGATAAGTTGACATGTTTTGTCTCTGCTGCAGACGAAAACAAATTAAGTGTTTGGGAAAGTAGAAAATTATTCGAATAAATTAAAAATTAAGACTATTAAGTTATTTTCGTTATTCTTCTCTTTACGTTTGCATTTATATTGAAAGTTTAGTGAGTAATGTAGATAGATAGCGAGAAGATCTAAGAGGGAAGAACGGAATAAATAGTTGCAATTCTGCAACTACAAAATATGACTAAATATATATGCAAATAAAGAGAAATTAGAATTAATTGAGATTATGATTATTTAGTTTACTTATTTAGTTTAGTCGTTATTTTATACATTTGCATTAATACATTTGAAAGTTTGTGTATGATGTTTGGCAACAGTGAAAAGAGCGAAATTTGATATTGTATCATATGGACCTTTTTTTTATTATGAAACGAGTTTTTCTTGTAACAATTATTTCTTGATAAAAGACCTGCAAGTACTTGCTATGTACATGCATTAAAATTTCCATGAAAAATCCGAAGTGCAAAAAATCATCTGCTGAAGCGAAATTTAGAATTTCGTAAAAAATTGCTGCGTTGTTGAGTTTACTATCTTTCATAAACTACTATATTTGAAATTTAAAAAATACTTGTTTGCAAGCCAGACTTTGAAGTTGCATCTTATTCCCCTCTTTCTTTTAAATATTTATTCTTCAAGCTGAATTCAAATAGGAAGCACAAGCCTCAAAGAGGAGCAGACCAATCAGAGGTTCCGGCGCGAGCGCCGTTCATCTTCAAATTGTAATCACTTCAAAATTTGCCTCGGGTCACTTTGCGTCGTGCGCTTCCTATTTGAATTCAGCTTAAGGCATTCATCACTTAACTGAGATGGGATCTTTTTTGACGAATGAAACATTTTCGAGATTTTTAAATCCGACATTTCGTTTAATATTCGACACCTGTAGATATTTTTATATCAAAATAGAATAAAACATACTTACAATCAGAGTAGCACAATATTGTAATTTATAAGAAATTCGGGGTTCTTCAGATGATGTTATTAAAGAACTGCAATTGCGTCTGAAAAAAGAGTAAACATCAGCACGGATATATTTACAAAACAAAAAAGGAATACAAAAATCCAGCTGAAAAAAGAATACAAATCTGTACAATATTAATGACTATGCAATTTTTTATATCTGGCAACGCCAGTTCTGTTTTTCATTTTTTAGTTCCATTCAGAATTATTAATTGAGATGTAGTTTTCAGTTGGAATTTTTATCAAGATCTATATCACTGAATTTTTGTAAAATTATTAGTGAGAAAGATGCATTTTTGAGTTGCGTAGGTATGATAGGTAGACAGGTATTAAAATCCCCAAGGGAAAGATTTGAACTCGCAGCTGTAGAGTTGTGAGTTCAACCCTACGGTTGCAGACCGTTACTCTTCCAACCGGGCTACCGCCAGCAACATTTGAGTTGGGAGATTTATTGACTAACTATTCTCTGAGTGTTTCGAGACGGCAATTTTCTAGATCCCGTTGTATTCTGGTCTGAACTGGCTTTACAGCTTGAGAAAAATAATTCAGCTGTCTCACGAAATTCGGAAGTTTTCATTTTCAGACGATAGTTTCCCCCTCCAAAAGTTAGATAAATATTCGCAAACGATTCTTTTTCCTTTGGAAAAACTAAGTGCGATGAACTTCGCAATTGCGTAGCATCAGTTTCGAATTCTTCGCATGTCAAACGGTCAAGCGCCTTGGGGTCAGTGAGCGATAGAGCTGGAACAATATCGTCTGATTAATAAAAAACGCCAAGTATTTAATCACGATAATAAACAGAAATACATTTTCGCCGCAGTGAGTAATGCGAAAGAGACTGCTGGCGTTTATTCAGATGAATTTACACAAGTCCATCTGCAGAAGTTACTTCCGCCATCATAAAATTCATTTAAAAAATGAGGAAAAACAGTCGTCTGCGTTTCGCAGATGGTGATATGTTTATCATCTGCTGGGAAATAAATAATCAACAGAAAAAATGGCAAAGGTTTATCAGTCTATTTTTGATATTGATCGGTTCGTTGTTGGGTTAATAAAGGATGAAATGTCATCACAGGTAACGAAATCAGTTCAGAGCTTCGAAATAAAAACAATTTCAGTAAAATGGATCAATAAATAACAAATCTCGGAATATTTGATTGTTTTTTATTTTCATGATTGATTCCATTTTTTGTAATGCTACTACGGGATCAGAGTGCCTTGATGTCGGTTTTGGCTGTGGTTCTTTTATTAGCAAAGGAAAGTAGGTAGTTAATTAACGTCGCACTGGAGCAACACAACGGGCTATTGGCGACGATCCGGGACAAATTCTACGGGAAAGATCCAAGAACAATGCCTCGTAATTTTGAACCACGGTCGGATGATATAGGTCAACACCTAATCCTTTACTCTTCCAACTGGGCTACAGCAACCCCTGTTAGCAAAGAAAAGATAAAGCTTTGTAAGTATCTGCTGGTTATCTCTATACGGTATCTCGTCATTAATAAAACTGACCCAAAATCTCGATGGACGAGATATCTCGTCATTAGAAAAAAAGACCAGATCTTGATTTTGTCCATCAAAATATCGATAATATCTTGATGACGAGATATCTCGACAAAAGCAAAACCGGCCAGATCTTGATGGACGAGATATCTCGTCGAAACCACTTGGAGGGTTAAACATTTACTAAAGGTTAATCTAAAATTTTCCACCCCGTGAGCTGTTCTGTCTGCGATAATCCGTACCAGGAATTTTCCATAAAAATTTAACCAGATAACAATAATTGATAACAAGAAATTACTACAAATTCAAACATTTCTCAGAGAAGAGTTTCACAACGACTGTATCCTCGGAGGTTCTCTTGGAAGAGGCGAGTCGTATGTGGTCGTGAGTTATCATTCTGACTGATGAATAGTCCCCAGGGACGTAACTATCGGGTCAGACGGGGCATGTGCCCCGGGTGCCGGATTGGGCTAAACTGGCCGAGTATTTTTTTACTGTAGATATTTACGTACGATAAAAAATGAAGAGGAAAACTTATTAGTAGATTACAAAAATCAAAAGCTATAAAAGGAGCTAAATGCAGAATGTGTGAGTTGTTGCATGAGCATGAGTTTGATGTGAGTAAAGAAGGGGAGGATGGATAGGACAGTAAACTGTGCGTGAATGTATTTTTAGAGTGACTAATGCTATTCTTGTCTACACATATCCCGGTATCATTTGATAAACCTTTTCATTTCATTTGCAGCGATTATAAGTGCGAAATAATATACCAAACATGATACTCTCAGATTATTTGCCAATGAAATATCTTAGAATTAATTTGGTATTTTATCTTGTACTACAAATGAAATTACTGCAAATGAATCTATTTACCTTTGAAATCAAGCATTTACCGTCTAAGTTGAATAAAAAAAATTTGGAATAGTGGAATTAATGTGTGGTGGTAATATCAGGTGTTGTCGGGGAGGGTTTGGGTTTGGTTGGAGGGGGGGGGGTGATCCAAGGCGAGTTCTTGCCCCGGGTGGAAACTAGCCTAGTTACGTCCCTTGCACACTTGACCTGAAAGGCAGGACTACAATCGCCATCGCAACACTAAAAGAACAATGCCGCTTCTCGCTTCAACTGATCCTTGATCAACGGCCCATCACAAGTGCTCGAAAGCTAAGCTGGTAGTATCACGGCATTTCTACGTCAGGGATCCAGTTTATTTTTTACCCCAACACCGAAAATATTCTTTCGAAAATTTCATTTAAATTCGCTTAATTTCACTTTTCAAACCTCATCATGGAAACATAATTTAAAAATTTTTACCATCTCGGCTGATGAGCCTTCCAATTCCTTTTAACTCTCTCTCCTGGAGGTTTATTTTCGCGTCAAAATCTGCCCTGTAGTGACGAGCCTCTGGTGTAAAAACGTGTTTCAAACTGTCACCAGTTCAGGGAAAAGGACAGCTCGTTGTTCCTACTTGGATATTCATTCCTCTTGGAGTAATAGGACAGCTTTGTCTTGAGGTATTTCATCATTAGCAAAATTGACCATACCTTGGATGAAATATCTCATCGAAAACCGGCCTGCGGTAGCCTGGTTGGAAGAGTAATAGATTAGCAAATGGAGGGTTGCGAGTTCGAATCCAACCAAAGACCGTCGCGCACAAAGGGGGCTGGTGCATGTTAAATGTGACGTAGCCTCCAATGTCCTCACGTTGGCGTGGTGTGGAAGTTTGGAGAGTGGGGTGCCGGCTCAAGTGTGACCTCGTCATCAGACCGTGGTTCAAAATTACGTGGTGTTGTCCTCGGATCTTTCCCTTTGGGATTGATTGATCCCGGACCGTCACCAATAGCCCGTTGTGTTGCTCCAGTGCGACGGTGATTAAAATACCCACTTTCCCTAAAGACGGGATATCGTTAATCAAGATCGGGTCAGTTTTGCTAATGTCGCGATACCTTCACAAGACATCCACCAGGGTTGAAAAAAAGCTTCGAACAAAGGGAAAACAAAAAAATATCGTTTTCTCTTCCAAGAACAAAAATTATTCCATTCCTTCACATCGAGAACAAAATTATGCTAAGTCAAAATACGAATTGGTAACGAAATTCCGCTCCTATCTAATTGCAGTGACAAGACAATTTAAAATTGAAAATATTCACGGGGGAATTCGAAGGAAAGGGAAATGCTTACGTGTTCGAATAATCGTGTCGAGCAGATGTTAATCATCCCGGCAACCTTCGCCCGCCTGCTCAGTTCCGAGAAGGAATTCAAGGTCGCAGGAAATTACCCCATCCGAAAATGACGAATTCGTCGGAAACGTAAGATCAATATTAGGTTGTATAGTGTCGGTTTGTCTGAGTTAAAATTTACTACACATCGTAAATATAGTCCGGATAAAAAAAAAACAATTGTCATGGGTAACCATTTGGATTGAATTCTTTACAATGGGAATTATCAAGCCCGTAGCAACTACAACTTTGGACTGTAGTTTCATGCCTATAATTCTATAACTGATTGCCGACAATTTCAAAAGTGTTTTGAGTGACCAACTCTTCCCTACTTTCTGGATCTCCCGTATTTGAGCTAAGTTTTATGGATCCTGCCGTCCTAAGTCTTATGGCCGCGGTAAGTTTTATGGATCCTGCCGTCCGAAATCTTATGGCCGCGGTACGTTTTACGGATCCTGCCGTCCTAAGTCTTATGGCCGCGGTACGTTTTACGGTTCCTGCCGTCCTAAGTCTTATGGCTGCGGTAAGTTTTACGGATCCTGCCATCCTAAGTCTTATGGCCGCTGTAAGTTTTATAGTAACGGATAAGCAACCGGAGGGTTGCGAGTTCGAATCCAACCCAAGACCGTCATGTGCAAAGGAGGCCGGTGCATGTAAAATCTGTCATGGCCTCAATTGTGTTCACGTTGGCTTGGCGTAGAAGTTTGGAGAGTGTGCCAGCTCAGTTGGTGACCTCGTCATCTGACCGTGGTTCAAAATTACGTGATGTTGTCCTGGGATCATTCCCCTCGGGTCTGATCCCACACCGCCGCCAATAGCCCATTGTGTTGCTTCAGTGCGACGTTAATTAAAATACCTACCTACATATAGGTTAGGTAGGGAGTTGAATATCTACGTCGCATTGGAGCAACACAATTGGCGACGGTCCGGGATCAATCCCGAAGGAACACCGACGAGAACACCTCGAAATTATGAACCACGGACAGATGACGAGGTTTGAGGTAGGTACCCCACTCTCCAAACTTCCACACCTAAGTGAGGACATTTGAGGCCACGACAGATTAAACCTGCACTAGCTCCGATGTACACGACGATCTTTGGATGGGCCGAATTTCGGACTCGCAATCCTCCGATAGTAGCAAATCCGCGAATCTACCAATTGGGCTACCGCGGCCCCATATAGGTTAGGACTAAGAAACATGCTAATTTGTAAATTTTTATTCCATACTCTAATTTTCCATATTTTCTATTGAAAATCCATTTCATGATCATTAGTAGTTGCAGTGACGTCGTGCAGATAAAATTACGCAAAATTTGTCGCCTCAAAATCTCCCCTAAATTCATGTCCGAAGTTGTCACTCCACATATACGTATACCGAGTTCAAACCAAGCCGGTCGTTCGTATGGTTTTGTAGGCTGCGGCTGCAACCTACTGTAGGCTGCGGCCTATTCAGGAATGGTGCCTCGGCAGTTTATCCACCACCACCAATCTAAACAAATCACATATCTCATTCCAAACCGCATTCTCCGCGTCCATTGTCGTTGCCATTGTCTACAACGACAATATATCCCAGAAGACAAAAAGCTCTCATTAACTGCGCCTGTTCCCAACCTTCTGTCACAAAAAACAAAGACGCCGGCCTTGCCCCGGAACCTTAGGGCGTACGAAAAAGGCCTGTCGCAGGAGGGCTCCACTTGTGGGTGTCTTTGTCAAGGTTTCGGAGGCAAAAGAACTTCGGAATCGGGTCAATGAGTTTGGGATGCGACATCTGCTGGACTGAGTGTTTCGTTGTTGTGTAGCCGTGAAAGCAAGAATGGAGGTGACAAATCGTGTTTGAATGGATTGTATGAGAATAGAATGGAAGACACTTTGGTTGGTTGAGTTTCCATGGAACGCAAGGTCCAGAAACGGACAAGCTACGCCAAGTGGAAGATAAAACAATATATATTAGTGGTCGCCCAGTGGTCGAAATTCGACCATAATTCATTTAATTTTTAAGTTTGAACGTTAATAAGGTTCTTTTGTCAAAGAGTATACCTCTATATTCATTGCATATAATTTTTTTTAATTTTGTTCTACTACGTAAGCTGCGAGCATGTACAAATACGTCATAGGAAAAATGCGGTATAGGTTGGTTAAGCCATATCTCAAAAACAATAACGCGTTGTTTGACATTTTCTTGGGGTTTTTTTATTGCTATACTGGCCACAGGTTTCGCCAAGGCTACACAGTTAATTTGCCTATCTTTTTCAAATTATATAAAATTTAAATAAAAAATAAATCCAAAAAATGAAATAAGGAATACGTGCTTCGTATTTTTTTATATATTTTTTATTGAAACAAAAAAGCCGGGTGGTTAAAAATATAAATGTTGTCCATTGAACTTGAAATAGTTCGACAATGAATTTAATGATTCAAAACTTCTGTGTAGACGATGTTTTTTGTAAAAACTCTTTCATCGTTTGCTAAATGCCCTTGACCGTTATATTCTGAAATATAAAATCTCAAACCATCGAATGATCGAACTCTACTTGCTGCGACGTACAATTGACCATGTGTAAAAATTGGCTGCCTCAATAAAATTCCAATTTTTTCGAATGTTTGTCCTTGAGACTTATATTGTCATCGAAAATTCAGGTATAATTAGAGAAATTGAGTTCTTTGAAAGTTAAATGGTAAAATAGTTCCGGAATATGTTAAATTTATACATGGAATCAAAATTCTCTTATTGCGTGCGGTTTCAGTTAAAACTTCGCAATCAATAGTATTACGATGCATAAATTTGATGCGCATTCTTGATCCATTGACTAATGCTTCCTTTGTATTTAAGTTTCTGATCAGCAAAACGATGCAATTAACTTTCAATACTAACTTATGTGGTGGCAAATTATGCCAAATCTCATACTCCTCCGTGCGCGCAATGTGCTTAAAAAGGGGTACAAAGTTTTTTCTTCACGTATTAATATATAGATAAATCTGCTTGCCCAAATTTAAACATTAGGTTTTTTCAAAACAATGATAGGCTTCGATTGACACTCTTAAATATTTATTTTTTATGAATGAGTTTCCTCTAGAAAACGTATCTGGTCTGCGCGCCGGATAAACGTGTCCGTAGGGTCGTATCTGTCCTACGGGCCTGATAAAATATTTGGAGGGTCGTATCTGGCAGGCGGACAGATTAAACCTATCCAGAGGGCCGTATCCGGTCTGCAGGCCTCGTAAAGTATTAGAAGGTCTGCGTGCCTGATATCAATCTATCCGCTGCAACTGATATATTTTACCAGAACGGTTTTTTACGCGACGGGCCGCCGGCAGGAAAGTCTGTCCGGAGGAGCCTATCTTAATCACCAGCCTGATAAAAAAATATATCAAGGGCCGTAACTGGCCTGCGGGCTGGATTAATCTGTCCGGAGGACCGAATTTGGTCTGCGAGCCTCATACAAAAATTATATTCCAGGTCTACCGGCCTGTCAAGGAGTGGCCAGATGCATTTATTTAAAAAAAAATATCAAAACAAAAAGGAAGATAATATTAATACAAAATGCTAGCATGTTGAGGCAACAGAAACAAAGATTGCAATTTAAATAAGAAAACAAGACAAGAGTAGGATCAAATCAATCCATCCTGTAAGCCATAACGGATTCGTCATAGGGATTGCTTATTGCTTATATTAATTATCCATTGTGATTAATTTTCTGTCGATGGTTTTTAACCAAGTGAAATTCCTTAGAGAAGACAGGCGAACACTTAGTGATTGATCAGGTTCGTCCTCCGACCCGCACGGACAGATGGAACTGCTCTTAATTCTGAATATGTGTAAACATGATGAAAATGGACCGTGTCCGGTTAGTTATACTAATGATTTATTTGTAATAAGTTTGGTGTTGGGAAATTTCACAAAGGCTTCTGTCCTGCGACTGTGGCCGAATTCCTGTAGGTTCGGTATTTAGCAACTGATTGTATTTTAATTGGGTGTAATATCAGATACAGGGGGTGGGGGAACACTCATTTCCACATAGGAGTTATTTGAATAGATTTGAATGTCGGTAGTCAAATGGAATGGTCAATTTGGTTGGTTGGGGTTTTATGGGACGTAAGGCGCAAACCATGACAAGTCAAAGAAAAAATAGTAAAAAAATTAATATAAATTTGTATTATATTTAACTCTATTATTTAATTTGTATTTAAAAGCACACTAAGTAAAAACATAGTTCTGAGAAACGTGGAAAAAATTATAATTTTCAGCAATACGAAAATTGAAATTTTATCATTTTAAATAACTATTAACTAACTTTGTATTTACTCAATTTATAATTTCCCCGCAGCTAAATCTCGTAATCGTTAACCAAGGAAACCTAGTAACCAAGACATAAATGTCAGTACATTGGTTTTGACTGCAATTTTGTAGGATTGTGAAAATAACAGTTTGATTTTAACCCTCCAAGTTGTTTCGACGAACGTTTTCGTTAAGATCTGACCAATTCTCCTAATGACGAGATATCTCGTCTACCAAGATCTGGTTAGTTTTGCTAATTGCGTCGTCTCGATACAACCACCCTCGATACCTCGTCGATACAACCACCAGTTAAACAAACGTAATTCTTCGAACGATGATTGGCCGTTCAAAAATCGTCATAAAATCTAATAAATTTTCGCCCGGAATCAAACTAGCACTCATAAAATTACAACAAAACATTCGATACATGGGAACAAGTACATGCTCGTATTCATGGACATCAAATGCTCTTCATAGACATTCATAGAAATCAAATGCTCTTATTCATAAACTTTTAATGACCTTTTATTCATGGACATCAAATATTTTTATTCATGGACTTCAAATGCTCTTATTCGTACAGATCAAATGTTCCCATAGACATGTAATGCTCTTATCCTTGACTTCAGCTGCTCTTATTCATACAGATCAAATGTTTTTCTTAGATATCAAATGCTCTTGTACATCGACATCAAATGATCGTGTACATTAAATGCTCTTCATAGACATTAAATGCTCTTATTCATATATACCAAGTGCTCTTATTTATAGACACCAAGTGCTTTTACCCATAGACATGAAATGCTCTCATTCATAGACATAAAGTGCTCTTATTCATAGACTTCAAATGCACATATTCATACAGATTAAATGCCCAAATTCATAGATATCTAATGTCTTATTCATGGATTTTAACTGCTCTTCATACACATCAAATGCTTTTATTCATAGACATTAAATGTTCTTATTCATACAGATCAAATGCGTTTCATGGATATCAAATGCTTTTCTTAGACATTAAATGCTCTTATTCGTATGTAGAAATCAAATGCTCGTATTCATAGACATTAGATGTTCTTATTCAAGGACATAAAATGCTCTTATTTAAACAGATAAAATGCTCCTATTCGTAGACTTCAAATACTTTTCTCAGACATCAAATGCTGTTCTCATCATGAATTCTTTGAACGTAGTAGCCACTGAGATGTTCGTTTAAGTAAAGCCATAAACCAAAAAAGTTTGGAAAAGGCTGTTCTTATATTTACCCGACATCTCCGTAACCCCTGAAGAAAATGAAACTCAATTTTGAAAGAACCCATTGAAAGACAAAATTCTGAACCTCTATTTACAAAAACGAACCACAACCGTATTATTGAGTCCACCAACAAAGACAAACAAAAAATAATACCAGCGAACAACAAATGCTAAAAAAACAACTTAAAACTACCCATAGCATCACAAAATGCGGGAAACAAATGGCAATTAATATAAGGTGGAGATTCCTTATCAACCGACAAGGCCGCTTCTGACCTTCACAGATAAGGCAGTTTCTTGAACTTTTAAGTCGGCAAAAAGCAATAAGGGAAAATGTGAAGAAAAGCAAGTGAAATGTACTCGTGAGTAACATCCTAATCGTGTTCTCGACATTAATCCCGTCAGAAAAAACATATTTAAAGAACAGCTATATCAAAGTTGTGGGATGAGATATGAGTGCGGAAGTATTATTTTATA
This sequence comes from Meta bourneti, assembly GCA_933210815.1. Classification (NCBI taxonomy): domain Eukaryota; kingdom Metazoa; phylum Arthropoda; class Arachnida; order Araneae; family Tetragnathidae; genus Meta; species Meta bourneti. The sequence continues at coordinate 56,790,828 of OW119932.1, read as the reverse complement.
TAAATACTGTCGGGAAAGTGAGGAAAATTGGATTGAAATATGCTGCGTTTGATTGGATGCCATTGTCGAAGATAAGAGAAACTAAGATTAATTTGGGGAGAAGATAGATAAAAAAATTAATTGATTTGTTTTGAGAGATGTTGGGATCTTATCAACTGCTGACCAAATACGAATGTAAACAAAATGGAGAGGGGGTAGTTGAATTAACCTCGCTCTGGAGCAACACAACGGGCTATTGGCGACGGTCCGGGATCCATCCCGAAGGGAAAGAGGCAACATCACATGATTTTGAACCACGGTCAGGTGACGAGGTTCAAAATCAAAAATCAATACCTGAGCTGTGGAACTCCATTCTCCAAACTTCCACACAACGCCAATGTGAGGACATTTGAGGCCAAGACAGATTTAACGTGCACCAGCCCCCATGCACACGACGATCTTTGGCTGGACCTAGTTTCGAACTCGCAACCCTCCGGTTGCTAATCCGCTGCTCTTCCAAATGGGCTTTTGAAGATTGAGAAACTAAGATTGATTTAGGTGATAGATAAAAAAAACAAATTGATTTGTTTTGAGATGTGTGTTGGGGTCTTTTCAACTGCTGCCCAAATGTGAGAGCAAACTAAGTGGAATTTGCGACAGTAATAATATGGTTGGTTTTGGGGTTTTATGGCGCAATGGGCCATATTTGGCCAAAGTGCGTCGTCGATAAGTAGGTAGTTGAATTTACCTCGCATCGGGCGACGGGCTCGCATCGCAACGGGCTGTTGGCGACAGTCCGGGATCAATCCCGAAGGGAAAGAACCGAAAATAATAACTTGTTATTTTGTACAGTGATCAGATGATTTTCACCCGAATATTTTTGTCGGACCTTTCCTTTGGGATTGATCCAATAGCCCATTGTGTTGCTCCAGTGCGACGTTATTTAAAATACCTACCTACCTACCCAAATATTTTTGTATCTGGCTGTGGAATGTTAGAATGTCAAACGCTAGTTTGGAAATGAAACAATTTGGAACTGAAATTATAAGACGATTTAAATAAAATAAAAAATAATCTTTGCATATAAACATACCAGATTACTCTCTATTATTAGTAATTAATATCAACCAAATATGTAGAACTAAAAATAATCACTAATTAGAAGGGTAATCCTGTTTTGCTACCAATTTGCATATATTAGACGTTTTTAGTCAGCAGCATACTTCAATCTTCTCAGTCAACTATTTGCAGTTTCTCGTTTTAGGTTGGTTGGGTTTTATGGCACAAGAGGTCATATTTGGCCATGCTGAGCCAGACACAAGACAGGCAACATAAAGTAATGGACATACACACAAAAGGAAAATTTTACTACCTAGTAAGTTGGTAGTTTGTAGGACAACACCTCTAGATACTATATGAAATTTCTCAAAAACTCAGGAAGACCGACGATTTTCACTTTGCTGCGATCCACGAGCTAGTATAATTCTGCAGTCTGGCATATAATGAAGAAAATCACCTGCTTCACCACATAAACAGGTGTCCAAAGTCGGGTATCCCATGTGGAATACCTTCCATGTGTGATTGGTTAGGTTTTTATGGCGCAAAAGGCCATATTTGGCCATGCTGCGCCAGACATAAAATATGAATGTGTGTAATGGACATACACACAAGGAAAGTTTTTCTGACGCAGAAGTGAGTGGTACAGGAATCGGACCTGCGCCGCTTGCAACTCGCAGGTTGCTAGCACAGCAGTCATACTCACTAAGCCCCTTCTCGTTTTAAGTAAAATAATCAATGGCGGTGCATCACCATAGCATGCATTGTCATTGATGTTATATGTGGTCAAATGGATGTGATGTATAAAACATTTTTTGGAGACAAATTGTTTCGACACTCACTCTTGCTTCTGAAATTGCCCCTCCATTTTCCCTGGAGCCAGCATTGCCCCCCTCAGATCCCTTCAGCGCCCACTTTTGGTAGGTAGTTAATTAACGTCGCACTGGAGCAACACAACGGACTATTGGCGACGGTCCGGGATCAATCCCGAGGAGAAAGATCCAAGGACAGCACCTCTTAATTTCGAATCGCGGCCAGATGACGAGAGCAACACCTGAGCTGGCACCCCAATCTCCAAACTTCCACACCACGCCAACGTGAGGAAATTTGTGGCCACAACGACGGTCTTCGATTGGACCGACTTTCGAACTGCAGTTGCTATTCCGTTGCTCTTCCAACTGAACTACTGCGCCCCTCACTTTTGGAAAGTATGGCGTAGATGAATATTTCAACGTAAAGATTGAGCATTTGACGACTTCAAAAATCGCTGGTATGACGTCAAACACGACGACACATCTCCCCCACATAAACGGCACCTGATTACACCATTACCATTCCCTATTATATCTCCTTAACTACATCCTGCAGAAGAGCCGATATCACTTAACATTTTTATGTGCTCTTTTTCCGGCTAACGTTGCATAAGAGTGCGGAAACTCCGGAGTCTCGTTTCTCGGACGACGTAATGGGCTGAAACAATGAAATAGTTTGTCTGGTAACACAATGCCCAGTTTGGGTGTCCACTATTTCCGTGCCATTGGACAAGGCACAGGAAGTTCTTGGGGTTGACTCATTGGAAAGTCGAATGTGGTGGTATTGTTCCGAGATGGCATTGTTAGACCGGATGCGAAGGAATTTTTTTTATTGAAATCGGCGATTTTTTTTTATTCTTTTGGTTGAGTTTTTGAACTGATTCTTTTTTGGAAAAGTACCTGTGCTCCAAATCGTACCTTGTCTAGAGAAAGGGGCTGAAGGTTGGAAGATAGTTGGTTACGTTTCACTGGAGCAACACAACGGGCTATTGAGGACGGTCAGGTTCAATCCCGAAGGGAAATATCGAGGATAACACCTCTAGAAACTACCAGGAAATTTCTCAAACACTCACGAAGCCAAGCGATTTTCATCTTGCTGTATTCCACGAGCTAGTATAAGCATGTAGACTGGCATGCAATGAAGAGAATCTCCTACTTCACCACATCAACAGGTGTCGGACGTAGGGTATTCAACGTGGGAAAAATATTCCCGGAACCATCCGTGGTTGGTTGGGTTTTTATGGCGCAAAGGCCATATTTGGCCATGCTGCGCCAGACACAAGACCTACAATGTCAAGTAATGAACATACACATACAAGGAAAGTTTTTCTCATACGGAAGAGAGAAACACACACACAGGGAGGAATTGAACCTGCGCCTCTACAACTTGCAAGTTGCCAGCGTAGACGTGAAATAAGAATAGACAGCATTGCTATTGAGAAGAGCTTCAGAAAGTGTTACCATGTCGACTAGTAGTCACGTGACTGCTCTGAGAAAAATTTATTGGCCGATTCGGCGTCGTTATCTCCTCGTTTGGCGATGTAACATCAAATGACAGGGTAGGTGTGCGATTCGGCATTTTTATAGAGGGGCGACGAAAGTGATGAAATCGTCAGTCTACTGCTATCAGATAATCAATCAGTTGACCAATTAGATGATGAATCAATGGATGGGCGTCTTTTCCCGCCCCATGGACCAATCAGATGATGAATGTTAGGTTCCACTCGGCAGACGAAAGCAGTCGAAGGGTCACATTACTACTAGTTTTGGTCACATGATCCTGGTCACATAGTGGTTACCATTGCTCACTCTTCTTTTATTATTTCCTCTATGGTTGCTATCGCAGTGGGCATACCCACTGAGCCACGACGGTCCAAGGAAACATTCCGTGGTTTGTAAGTAGCTGGTTCACGAAAGGGTCGTACAGAAGTATCTTGAGATCATTGTTGTGAACTAGCAGCTATTTATTAATATTCGGTGGTTTGGCGACTTTTTCAGGTCGCCAAGAAAGAGCGTGCTCGACGCATTATGATATAGAAGAGTAAACTTCCTTGTTCCCGCTCATAGTATGGTCCACAGCGAACTACCGAACCCGTTACCGGTACGATCCATAGCAAACTTCGGTTTATTTATTGTTCCAGCTATGGGAACTAATTGTACCAGCCAATTGGAGCATCTCTGTTAAGTTTTTAAATGAATAGATATCAACCGGAGGGTTGCGAGTTCGGTCCTCCCAAAGACAAGGGGCTGGTGCACTTTAAATCCATCGTGGCCTCAAATGTCCTCACGTTGGCTGGAAGTTTGGAGAGTGGGGTGCCGGCTCAGGTGTTGTTCTCGTCATCTGACCGTGGTTCAAAATTAAGAGGCGTTAACCTTGGATCTTACCCTTCGAGATGGATCTCGAACCGTCGCCAATTGCCCGTTGCGTTGCTCCAGTGCGACGTTAATCACCTAACTACCTAAATAAAGAGAAAAACCAATTTGATCTTGTTGACCGTTAAATACAATCACCTCGGTGGACAACCACTTGGTTAGACTCGGACACGGCAGTCAGAAGCGCACATCGCAATCTCTGTGACATCTGTAATGTAGTGGTTTGAAAAACAACACGAAAAAACTGTTTAAATGTCTTACAGTGGTAGAGGACAAACCCAATTAGACCGAAAATTAACAAGCACTTTCCTTGTCAATCCTTCATCTCTGCAATATATTCACTCCTTTCGAAACAAATGAAGAAATATCTGGATGAAACGGAAAGTATTTATTGTTCTCCAATTTTTCGCCACCAAAATTACTCCTCCAATTATAGCAGCACTGCGTCAAATAAAATGACTAATGATGCAACAGTTATCGAAGTAATTGTGTGGCCTAGTTATTATTAAAAGATATTTGAGGGCTCATTCATATTTATACATTACCTGATTGGCTGGTTTCAAAAGCCTCCACAGACAACAAACGTTCGTTAACGAATATAACGGAAGAAATCGTTTGCAATTAAAATAAAGTAGAATATAAAACTCGAACAAGGGGGAAAAGATAAACCTCTCAACTCGTGAAGTTACTTGCTGAAAATAGAACGGATTTTTTATTTTATTGTCTGCGGAAATTAGCGTTTGGTGACGGAATAATTAATTATACATATTCCGGCTGCCTAGAAAAATTAATTTGTCATTTATAATGCGTGTGTTCGTCATGTGTTTCCTGACAAGTGCGGAAGCTAGTTGGTTATTATTAGTTTAAACTAAAACTGCAAAATCGTTGATGGCAAGTGATTATGATAATCTGGAGATCTTAGGTCGAACGGAAACGAGAACTTCGCATATTCGTACTCTAGTTATCCGGAATTCGAATAATCGTGATCGATCGTTTAATTTTTGTAGTTCATTTTTTTATTGGGAATTAAAAAAGAACGACGGGCTATTTATTGCGCTTTCTGCAATGCTCTCTCGCATCAAAATATTTGACAAATTATTTTGTTTATTGAAATCGACAATTTAATCTTATAGTTAATATGATTCTTTGAAACACGATGCATTTTCTATTACGCTTAATGTAGGTAGTGTTTCTCCGGCGAAATGTGTCCTGCGCATATTCCGAAAATAACGTCATTTTCTTGATTCTCGAATACGATTTCAGCACTTCGTCAACAAAAATCCCTCAGCATGAATTCCGAATTGTTGATTGGTCAACGTTCATGAGTTTAACGCCAAACGTTGCCAAAAGGGGTCTAAACTACATTTTAATGTACCCCCGATGTGTTCATGAGAGAACATCAGGGTAACAGGAAGTAAAATCGTTTTTTCCCGTCTGGTTTTCTTGTATTGAAAATTCCTCTCATACATCGTTTACGAAGTGCTAACGAAAAGTTCACGTGTCAGCAAAATCCGGCCCTGGTAATCATTACCCTAGCAAAAAGCAGGTAAATGGTAGACTTTTGACCTAATGGATGATCTGACCACATACCCATATACAAAAATACCCGTTTGTAGAAAAAACCTATGGAGGTTATTCCCTTATCATTCCTTTCGGTATGTTTTCACGGGGATAGTTTAGGAACTGGTAAGTAGGGTTGGCATGTAGGTTACCGGGTAACTTAATATTGCAACTAGGGTTGGAACTTATCGGGTCAGTTACCGAGTAGCCTGGCACTTGTATTTTCGGGCAATGTGGGAAACCCTCTAAACATCGCTGTGAAGTGCGAATTTCGGGCAATGTGAGAAAGCCTCTTAACATCGCCGTAAAGTGCAAATTTTGGGCAATGTGGGAAACTCTATTGACATGACTGTTAAGTGCGAATTTCGGGCAATGTGGGAAACTCTCTTAACATGACTATGAAGTGCAAATTTTGGGCAATGTGGGAAACTCTATTGACATGACTGTTAAGTGCGAATTTCGGGCAATGTGGGAAACTCTCTTAACATGACTGTTAAGTGCAAATTTCGGGCAATGTGGGAAACTCTCAACATGGCTGTGAAGTGCACATTTTGGGCAATGTGGGAAACCCTATTAACATGACTGTGAAATGCGAATTTCGGGCAATGTGAGAAACCCTCTTAACATCGCCGTGAAGTGCGAATTTCGGGCAATGTGAGGAACCCTCTTAACATCGCTGTGAAGTGCAAATTTCGGGCAATGTGGGAAACCCTCTTCACATCGCTGTGAAGTGCGAATTTCGGGCAATGTGAGAAAGCCTCTTAACATCGCCGTAAAGTGCAAATTTTGGGCAATGTGGGAAACTCTATTGACATGACTGTTAAGTGCGAATTTCGGGCAATGTGGGAAACTCTCTTAACATGACTGTTAAGTGCAAATTTCGGGCAATGTGGGAAACTCTCTTAACATGGCTGTGAAGTGCACATTTTGGGCAATGCGGGAAACTCTCTAAACCGGAGATTGCGGGTTCGAGTCCCGCCGAGGGTAACATAATTCTTTTACGTCCACGTCATCAGTGTTGGGCATAATATGAGTAATGACTGAAATGACTAAACATTTTATTAGAACCAGGAAATGACTAAAAATTAATTACAAGTAACGATTGCTTAGGTTTAGCCCTTCCACTCTTTCTATAGATTGATTTAGTTTTAGTTTCAATCAAGTAAACACACACATACGACTAACAAGGATTGAAAGTGTACCTCAGTATTCTAAATCCAATAAAAACAGCATATGCCTTATGTGGAGTATTGCAACAAAATACCTACCTAATCACATGATGAGGAAAATTACAATAAAATGAAAAAAAGGACGACATTCAGCACAATGAAATTCACATAACAAAAAAAAATCGGAATACAAAGTATGAATAAAATATGTTGATAGGTAGTTAATTAACGTCGCACTGGAGCAACACAACGGCCTATTGGTGACGGTCCGGTATCAATCCTAAAAGGAAAGAACCGAAGACAACACCACGTAATTTTGTATCACGGTCAGATGACGAAATCAGCACATGAGCTGGCACCCCACTCTCCAAACTTCCACACCACTCCAACGTGAGAACATTCGAGGCCACGACAGAATTAACGTGGTCCAACCCCCTTTGTACATAAACGGTCTTCCGTTCATGATATTCTTGAATTGATTCGAGAAAGTCATGGTAATTGAGAGTAAAAGATGTCACCAAAGTAATTTTATATACCTCTACTCTTACAATTGAGAGTCAACATATTCATGACTAAAACTACTGATTGAATTACTGATGACTAAATTTTTCTATCTGATTAACTTTAGTCATGATTGAAATTTTAAATAACTAATCAAACGATTGAAAAAACTGACTGATTACGCCCAATACTGTCCGGAGCTTCGGTAACCCAGTTGGAAGAGTAACGCATTAGTAACAGGAGGATTGCGAGTTCGAAACTAGGTCCGACGAAAGACCGTCCCGTACGCGAGGGCTGGTAAACGTTAAATCTGTCGTATCGTCAGATGTCCTCTCGTTGACGCGGTGTGGATATTTGGAGAGTGGGATGTCAACTCAGGCTTTGACCTCATCATCTGACTGTGGTCCAAAATTGCGATGTGTTATTCTCAGATCTTTCCCAATGGGATTGATCCCGGAACCTCGCCAAAAGCTCTTTGAATTGCTCCAGTGCTACGTTAATTAACTACTTACCTATCTAATGACGTGATATCTCGTTATCAGGATATTGACTGGTTTTTTTATGCTTTTGAGATCAAGATCTGGTCAGTTTCTTCCTAATGACGCGATATACCTCGTTCATCAAGATCTGGTCAGTTTCTTCCTAATGACGCGATATACCTCGTTCATCAAGATCTGGTCAGTTTCTTCCTAATGACGCGATACCTCGTTCATCAAGATCTGGTCAGTTTTAATAATGACGAGATACCTCGTCGAGACAACCAATAGCTTGGTTAATCGAGGAGATTAACGAGGAGAGTGTGTGACAAACGGTTTGGTCTGTTTTTTAATAAACATCAACGGAAACCGACACAAAAACGCTCGATTTCAGCACCACTCAGTTAATCCTTTACTTTCTAGGACATACCCTAAGCTCACTTTCCTACATTCCTTTCGCCTGAAGGACACCACTCAATTCCAGATCCTAGCTCTTAACGCTTTCTTCTCCAATGCAACGTCTCTGCTTTCTCCCCATTCCATAGAAATCGAGTAAATCAGCCCAAAACATTATGCAGTTAGAGGCACAGTTAAAACGGGTTCGCGGAAGATTGACCCGCGGCTCGCTTGCGATTCAGGTCGCAGTGGAGAACCGTTTTGTTCTTTATTGGAGTTGAGACAAGGAAGTGATTGCCTTCGAAAATCTGGGGAATCACGGTCGTCATAGATTGTCGTTTTCAATGGCGGATTGCCTTTTGATTGGTTAGGACTGAAGTTTATATTTTTTTTATGGAATTGGGACTTGGGTGTCTGTGTTATACTGCTGGTCATTCAGTCATGTCGGTGGTGAATTCGTTTTTGAGTGTTTGAGGTTGTTTGGATGTTTGTGATGTTTCGTTTGAGGTAAACCGGATTCTTGGTTTGAATATGCACTGTTATAAGTAGGGCCCGGACTTATAAGGACATTCTAACTTTGTCCGTTTGATTGGTTAGGACTGAAAGTGATATTTTTTTGATGGAATTGACTTGGATGTCTTTGGGAGTGCAGGTAATTCAGTCATGTCGGTGGTGAATTCGTTTTTGAGAGTTTGAGGTTGTTTGGATGTTTGGATTGAGGTAAACCGGATTATTTTTCTGAATATGAACTGTTGTGCAAATAGGCCCTCATTTATATATTATATTCTTTGTCCGCTTGATAGGTCCCCTCCTTGGCACATCTTCTTTAGATGTGTACCTGCTGCACATACCCTAGGTACCGTAGTGATCCATTCTTTTCCCACGAGGTTTATTGCATTTCGGTCGTGACTCCAGGATGGCCAAGCAATGTTTGTCTACTTCTCTCCAGCCTTTCTTTTCACAATTACTTGTCATTGTCTGTCTTGTGTTTGGCGCAGCTTGGTCAAATATAGCCCTTGTGCCATAAAACCCAAAATCAACCAATCTACAGTTTGATTGGTTAGGACTGAAGTTGATATTTTTTTGATGGAATTGGATGTCTATGGGACTGTAGGTCATTCAGTCATGTCTGTGGTGAATTCAACAACCTTCAGGAAATGCAATCCATAATATATTGGAGTTTTAATCGGCCAGAGTAACTTTTGATTGGGTATAGTGAGGACTGTGTAAGAGGCTTCATTCGAAAGCTACAATAACAGGCCTTTAATCAATAAAATATCTTTCAATATTATTATTAAATTGCACTAAAACTGTAAATTGATTAATATTCCCAATAAACAATCGTTCAAACTTCCTGTGTCTGCTTTATTCATTCCGCAATCCAGCATCAGGCCCGAGTATTCACCTCGAAACTACGGTATGTGTCCTCGACACAAACTACCGATTTTCGTGTCGTCCTGTCAGGTGCATTCCTCCCTGGGTGTATTTCTCTCTTCTGTGTCAGTATAACTTTCATTGTTTGTGTGTGTCTATTACTTGATATTGTGTGCATTGTGTCTGGAGCAGCATGGCCAAACATGGCCCTTGCGCCATAAAACCCCAACAAACCAAACCAAACCTTAGTTTGCTAATAAATGTCGACATTTTTCTAACGAGTGTTCGTCCCCATGTGTGCGACCGAAAAACTTGTCTACAATTATTTAATGCAATCTTACTGAGACTCTAGTCGCCCGAAAAGTGATTAGAGCAGGGGTCGCCAAACTTCTTTGACTCCTTCAAGAGGTTCTTGACTTTTTACGACCTTATTACGTAATTATAATAGAACAAGCCAAAAAGACGATTATGTGAGATTTAAGATTGCTTATTTCATAGTCAGTGTTTATTGTGTGTGTAAGATATATATATATATATATATATATATATATATATATATAACGTCAAAGGGATACGTTTTTGTTTTGACGTCCTTCTCGACATTACTTATTTGATAGGTGGGATAAATAATCTGTAAAATATAATTTGGATAACAAAATCTCAATAATACAATCTTCCTTATTGACAGGGTGAGACAGGGTGAGTCTAAATTGTTTTTACAAAATAAGAGGGGTGACAGTACCCATCCAGACGAGCAACAATTACCATGGAACATAGGGTCGCATTCCTCTCTGAGAGGCAGAAAAGAGTAAAATTAGACTTTCAACATGAACTTACAACAGTGTTGGGAAAGCGAATGAACGATACCAAAAGTTGCACAATCTGATTGATTGATCAGAGAAAAACTCACAGCAAGTGCTCAAAGTGGCGGGTGTCGTTGCACAGTTCACACCGGTGAAGAAATGACCCTCTCGAAGATTCCTGGTGTTGCGTTAATTTTGTCTGCGGCAACACCGATTCTCGCTACGAGATCTTCAGCCGAGTCCACAGGCGTCTGGTACACTAAAGATTTCATGTGCCCCCAGAAAAAAGAAAGTCCAGTGGGTTGAGGTCCGGTGAGCAAGGAGTCCGTCACGTGCGATCCATCGACCAGGCCATCTTGCTTAGGAGATATGCTATGTAGGCAGGCACAAAACGACGTCAGAGCCGATGACTTGTTCATGCTCGACACGTTTCGACTTTACTCTTTTCTGCCTCTCAGAGTGGAATGCGACCCTATGTTCCATGGTAATTATTACTCGTCTGGATGGGTACTAATCACCCCTCTTATTTTGTAAAAACAATTTAGACTCACCCTGTATATATGATAATAAGACTCATTAATTTAATATACAATTTACTAACGTTGTCAATATGAAGGTTGTGCTTCGTGACTCTACAAGATTAGCAATGTTGGGTTCAAAATTAATAAGTTTCAGCCTGGAAACGCCACGGAATTCTATATCTAGCTTATTTCTTTGTTTGTTAAAATGGAATAAACATGGCTGAAACCAGCTTCAACCATGTACGAGCTTGGAAATGCAAGCAAAAAGGGAGTACCACTTCAGAAAGTTTTGAATATTTTTCTACATTATTCGTCCAAAAGCAACTTGAAGTCCTATTTTTAAAAAGCGTCTCAGCTTCAAGATCAACTGACAATTCAATTTGTTCATCTTGCACGTTACATTCGATATTTTCAATACCTGATTCGATTTTTCTATCGACCCCTAACAATGTTATACCGACCCCTGGGGGTCGATACCGACCACTTTGGCGACCACTGGACTAGAGTTTTCATCTCCAGGTGAATTAGAAGCCGACTTCTGATTGAGTACAAAGGAAAAAAGTTTTCTGAAACCATTAGTGATAGGATTCCTGACCTTTAGCTCCTTGTAAAACGAAAGAACACTTAACAGTAATTGAAAAATGACGCATCATCAATCCATCAGTGTCCAGACATTCGAGTCACGACATCAAAGCTGTGAAACGCGTTTTCGGACGCAAGGTTACGACTGCAGCGACTGTTAAAGAGCCAAGGTAGGGCACGTGGTCAAGCTCTGAAAGCGACGGCATTCCGTTGCCAAGGATTGCGGAGAAATACCTCAAGTGCACTGAAAGAGAAGATGTTGGTAAACAAGAAAGCGAGAAACAACACTGACCTTGGATTGGAATAACTTATAGTTATTTAAGGAGGATGAGCTGATAGGATCAATATACTATTTATTATTCTTGTTTTATTTTATACCTTATTTACTTTATAATGACAGAGGAACCTGTGGTCGCACTTGGTATAGTCCGACACCCACGAGTTTGCAGTCGAGACACGTGGTTTTGAACGAGTCTATTATTTAAATTAGTGGGCTGGTGGTAGCGCAAACAAGTTTGATGTATTGTAATCTGTTTGCGCAAGTTTCCAAGTATTTATTTGAGAAATAACGCTAGGCTTCTATTTACTGCTTTTTAAATATTTATTTTTTTATGAGCGGTAATGATAATTAATTAACTGCAGCAACACAACGGGCGCTATTGGCGACGGTACGGGATCAGTCCCGAAGAGAAAGATCCATTTTTGTCATGATTATGTTAACTTCTAAGAGCAAAATAACTTAGGCGACATTTTTTACTCTCAATTTCCACGACTTTCTCGAATCGCAAATCCATTCTCGAATATCATGGGGACGCTGTCTCCCAGTTGGTAGAGTCGCGGATTAGTAGGTAGGTAGTTAATTAACGTCGCACTGGAGCAACACAACTGGCTACTGGCGGCGGTCCGGGATCAATCCCCGAGGGAAAGGACAACGCCGATTTTCGAGGACAACGCCACGTAATTTTGAACCATGGTCAGTTGACGAGGTGAACACCTGAGCTGGCACCCCACTCTCCAAACTTCCACACCAAGCCAACGTGAGGACATTTGAGGCCATAGAAAACAGTCTCTAAATTTCTTAACAATCGAATAATAACTGCAAAAATTTATTTTGAAATTCCACTGCCCCCTTAACGATTTTAAAGAAAAATAATCAAAGTTTCACAGAATTTATTCACTTATTCAGCTTCAAAATTAGTATAAGACATCAAATAACATGATTTTTTATTGTAAAGCGGTATATATTTTTACGAAGAAAAAACATTTACCGTTATGAAAGACAAAAATTCACTGCACCACACAATTCGCCAACCTTAATCATAACAGTGTCAACTAATAATGCGTTTCGACATGTTTAAATTTTTGTTTTCAGTTATTTGCACATTTAGCGTTAGTTCATAGCATTGCCAAATCAATGAAAAACTTCAAAATAAAATATTAAGCTGTATGACTATGAGTAATTTCAACTTTTAGAGCTGGGTTAAAAAGTATCACACCATACATAAAAAGCTAAGCAAAAGGTGGGACAGTTTTAACCAACCTAACCCCAAAGAGTTAAGTTGAATAAAAAATGGAAATGTTTTATGCATTGCCAGTATGCACAAAGTTTAGGGGTTCAGCAAAACAGAGTTGTAAGTTGATGAGCGCAGTTATTAAGAGTTGGGAAGCACAAATAACCGTTTAGTTCAACTTGAACTGGAGGAAAAAAACACCTGGCAAAGACAGGTGCTCAATTATAGGGAATCTTCTTCTGACAGAACAATACGCTGATTACCTTACAAACTTCAATCATCTGTCTCCAACAACAGAATTCGAAAACAATTCACCTGTTACATTCGGTTCCCAAAACAAAGCTTCCGAAGAAAGATGGTGTAAAACTACTTAAACTCGAAGTCTAATTGACCCGGAACGTCTAAATAATCACTCGAAACACTACTCGAATCGAGTATCTAAGTATCAAAGATTTGCAGAGGAGCAAAACACTTCCTTAGAAGCATGAATTGCTTATGGAAAGAACTTTATGGGGGTGAAGACTTATGAAAAGAAATTGATTGTAGGTTCCGCATACAAACTTTACTGAAAAAAGTTTATGAAAAAACTTAAAGGGTGAAGATATATCATCAAAAATGAATGTATGTTGCACAAAACAAAAGTTAGTATTTTTCAGTAAAAGAAATTGTGAAGACGATTTCAGCATGTAATAAAAATTCCAGACTTAATACCAAATTGGTAGTGACAGTTGATTGGTCAACGCCAATTAGATTAAAACGTCACTAAAACAGCGAAAACCATCCTTTTCGAGTAACTGCAGGTGGTGGATTATGCATGTGAACCAGTCAGACGGTTAAAACCATCTGGAGAGGAAGGAGATTTTCCAGATGGATAGGTTATCAGATTTTCGACCAGTGGTCAGTGGCTGACCCCAAAGGAATCCGGAAACTCATCGCTGTTTCTACGGTCGTTACAACACAGCGAAAGAATTTCAGATAAGAGGTCAAATTTGTCTTCATGTATCAAAAATTGACCACAGAACGACAAACGAGAGAAACTAGATAACAACAAACGCTGCAAACAACAAATGAAAACTTTGAACATCTAGTTTTCCCAAATTAACTTCTGTCCCTCATCTATAGCAGATTAAGATAAACTATCTCGTTTACAGATACCGAAGACAAGAGTTTCACACCAAGTCGAACAAAATCTACTTAAAGAATACGAAAACAAAATTGTTCCACAAACGTAACCAAAAAAGGAAATACTGTCCTCAAAAACATGGGAGGAATGCACAAATATAATTTCGGTAAACAGCAAGCGATAAGGAGAACATCTATTAACAAACGATAAATGAAATACTGCTGATTTCGACAAAATGAACTTTTTCACGTTCTTTGAAACATCAAAACAAGTGATATAGCTTGTTCCTTTTGCTTAAAAAATGGCACAACATTTAATCATCATTACGTTGCAAATGTTTAAGTGCTTGTGTATTTGTTTTACTATTAAATCTTTGTTAGATGCAATTTTGGCTCATTAAATACATCTCCTAGGAAAGTGAATAGTAGGTTGACTGCTCAGGTGTGACCTCGTCATCTGACCGAGGTTCAAAATTAAGTGGTGTTGTCCTCGAATCTTTCCCTTTGGGTTTCATCCCGGACCGTCTCCAATAGCCCATTGTGTTGCTCCAGAGAGTGCGACGTTAATTAAATATCTACCTAATATCTACTGTAACTCAGAAAAGTAAAATTTATAGAGATGGGCTGTTATTCCGATAGCAGATAAAATAGCAGTGTTTTTACAAATTAACAGTTAACAAATGTTGTCAAAAATATTATTAGTTATTGATAAATGTTATTGGCTTTTTCAAAGATTACAAAAAATTAGAAATTCAATTAAAATTCATTAACACATTTAAAAAAAAAGAAATAGTTGATGTTACTAAAAATTTCTAAAAATATCAGTCAATGTAAACAGTTACTAACTGTTAAATTGCACCGATATCTAACAGTTAATAACAACTGCTAAATGTATTTCTTGTTAGATGGTTGGGGGGGGGGGGGGTATTTCAATTAACGTCACACTGGAGCAACACAACGGGCTATTGGTGACGGTCCGGGATCAATCCCAAAGGGAAAGATCCGAGGACAACACCACGTAATTTTGAACCACGGTCAGATGATGTTAGATGGTTGATACGGTTGAAATGGTTACTATTAACTATTTATAATAACTGTTATGTCAAATTTGCAATAGCTGTTAACACTTATCGTAACAATGAATCTTTCACAGAACCAAAGATTGAAATTCTTTTTGCATTCTTTCCTCAGTTTTTTTAAAGGTATTCTTATAAAACAGTCAACGTACTAAGTAACAATAAGTACTTCTATGAAACTATTAGTAATTGTGAATATGTATCAAATAATTGTGAGATTTCAAAATATAAGATGTTTTTATGTAAGGTCACCATTTTGTTTTGGATTAACTTCAGGAATAAAACATTTTAAATTTTATCTTTTTTACATACTGCTTACTCAATTAATGGCAATTTAGTCATTATTGGACCTTTTTTCCCCTAAAATGTTAGTGGAAATGAGTTTACTGTCAATTGTGAACGATACAGTTCGATGTTACAAATTTATTTCTATCTGAAACTGATCGATAGAAGGTTTACAGTACAAGTGGTTTCAACAAGATAGAACAACCTGTCATACAGTTTGCGAAACTATGTGAATTCTAAAGGACGCATTTCATGGCCGAATAACATCAAAATCTGGGGATGTTCGATTGGCCCTTTCGTTCTCCTGATTTGATCGTTCCTGATTTTGTTCCATACGGATACTTGAAGGAAGGGGTTTACACTAACAAGTGGACATTGATTCAACATCCCCAGCACAATATTCACTAAGAAATTGAACAAATCCCCAGAAATGTGCTAAAAAATAATGGAAAATGCGCTTGAAACAGCCGTATTTGCGACCAGAAGTAATCATTTGGCAGATGTCATATTCAATAAGCAATGCCATTAATTGGGTTATCAATGTGTAAAAAATGTAATAAAAATGTTTTACTTAAAAGTTATTCAAAATGGCGCCTTTACGTAAAAACAACCTTGTGTTAACAGTTTAACTTGAAAAATTAGCGAGAACACCTACCGTAAAATATCTAAACTTTTACAGAATCAAACAAAAATTGAGCTTCCTTAGCCCTCCAAGTGGTTTCGACGAGATATCTCGTCCATCAAGAACAGGCAAACTTTGGCACTGACGAGATATCTCGTCATCAGGTTATTGCTGATTTTTTCTATGACAAGATCAAGATCATGTCAGTTTTCTTATTAATGACGGGATATCTCGTTCATCAAGATCTGGTCAGTTTCGCTATTGACGAGATATCTCGTTCAGACCAGGAGGATATTTAAGCGTTAATTATTCAGGTTTTTGTAAGGTATTTCTATAAAATAGTCAATACTAAGTAACAAGTATTTCTATGAAACAAATACTGATTGTGAATACCAAATAACTTTGTGGTATCAGACAGAATATTACTTACCATATCTTGATTCGGGGGAAATATTTTCGATCGTATGTAACCTGAAATCAATAAGAAAAAATTGAACTTCAACGTCAGAAGACAAAGTAACGATGAAAGTAAAAAACTGTCAATGGTTTAGTCTACATTCAGGGTGTTTTACAGGTTTCGTGCCTACGCTGGTCTACTCCTACACATATGAAGTTCAGTGACCGGAAGTTCAATTATCTTAACTCTGCAAATCAGGAATGATAACGCGATCATGGTTTGACCGGTTATGCTTTGATATCGAAACTGAATGAATTGCTTGTTTGAGGCTTTAGAAATTTAGTCAAATTGAGATTCAGAATTAAATAAAAAAAGGAAATATTATCTTCAAAAACATGGAGAAAATGTAAAAACATAATTTCGGCAAACAAGCGATAACAAGAGCATCTGTGTTAACATAGTGATAAATGAAATAGCGTTGATTTCGACATAATGGACAATACACGTTTTTTGAAGGTAGGAAGTTAATTAACGTTGCACTGGAGCAACACAACGGGCTATTGGCTACGGTCCGGGATCAATCCCCAAGGTTAAAGATCCGAGGACAACACAACGTAATTTTGAACCACAATGTACTTGTGGTGTGGAAGTTTGGAGAGTGGGGTGCCAACCTAGATTTTCACCTCGTCATCTGACCGTGGTTCAAAATTACGAGGTGTTGTCCTAGATCTTTCCCTTCAGGATTGATCCCGGACCGTTTTCAATAGCCCGCTGTGTTGCTCCAGTGCAACGTTAATTAACTTCCTACCTTCAAGAAACGTGTATAGTCCATTATGTCGAAATCAACGCTATTTCATTATCGACTGAACAAAAAAAATCACTATAAGAGTTTTTCTAACAGCAACTTTAAGTCGTAGGTCCTGGTCTAAGTAGCCCTCGAGCAGCAGAAAAAACCGTATAGCGACAAACAAAGCAGCGATATTAACCAATGGATCACCCATAAAAAATATAAATATTTTTGTACCTTTTAAAAATATTTAACTTTTTATGGTGTTCACACCGTAGCATAAGTCTAGCTACAATAGCATCAACAAAACAGCATTCTACTGTAATCTACAGTTGTGGCAGTTTTGCAGCGTGCAGATTGTTAGTCTTACACAGTCTTCGTACACAAAAAACTAGAAATTCATTTTTATGGTTCTGACGGTATTGCATCCTAGGTACGATTTCTTGGCCACTACTAATGTTTTGGATAACACTTGCTCGCTGTTAATTTGTAATGACACTGTTGTCTTAACTGATATCGGAACAACTGTTGTTACGATAACGCGAAATGATCAGGATAATAGACAGAGAAATCTAAAAAGCATACCCTTACGAAAATATTTTAATGAGTTCCATAAAACTATTTTGAATTCTATTGAGATATCTATAGAGAAACGAAATTTCGTTTCTTTCGTAATAAATTCTATAGAGATTTCTCTCTTGGAAAACGAAGTTCTCGAAAAACGGTCGGGAAAACGAGCTCGGATTCTATGTATTTTATAGAATGTACTTCTATAGAGAAAATTTAGAAATGAGCTTCTATAGAAGTTTCTAGACATTCGATAGATATTTCTATAGACTTTCTACAGAAGTCTTTTTTTGAGCTTTTAGAAAAGCGAGCCATAATTCTATAGGATTCTATGGACCACATTCTATAGAAATTTTTAAATAATTCAATAGAAATTTTTCGTTAGGGTAATAAGCGTGGAATAAATGTTTACAGTCGTATGTCACAGAAATAAATTTCTAAATATCTAAAACAATTGTACATAGAACGTATGAAGGAACCGAACTGCAGTATAAATTATGACCGTCTTCTGATATGCGCATGTGTAGGTGTTTTACTGCTTCTAATTTTACTATCTCTAATCCTATTCTACAGAATACCTTCCTTTACAAATTATCTATTCATTTTCTATAGAATTATTCCAAACATTACAAGAATACACATTCTGTCAGGATTACAGCAATTTTCGGGAAACTTAACAATAGGAGTTATTCGTAAAGACGTTAAGGTTGGCGTTATTGTTTTGAATAAAAATGGCGGCGTAAAGCAGAACAGTTCTATTCGTGGAACATTTTCCTGGTGGACTTTCCGGATGGTGTTGTGATGAATTAATCCGAACTTTTGTTGGACATTAAAAAATAACATTTATTTTAACACAGACAAAACAATGGGTTTACAATGGACGCGCGAAACAAAAATGCTTATTTTCATATTAAAATTTACGAATTGCTACGAAGACGTCTCAACTAGACGGAGTCCGTGAGCTAACTGTTTCTCATTCTCCTCACATGCGCAAGCGCAGTATTGAAGGACTTTTTAACAGGAAACTTCCGGGTCTGCAGCCGGCCATTCTAGACTCCTAGGCGCTAAGATGTCACAGTGTGTTTTCTGCGAAACCGAAATCTGTATACAAGATTCAATTCGGATAAAATTCTAGACAATTAGACGGATAAGCCCGTCAAAAAATTCTAAATTAACTAAAATTTTCAAAATATTTTCCGCTTACAAGTACCTGCATGATTCCGTATTTTCATGAATTTTTTACACGAAAATACGGTTTTCCAATTTTAAAAATGGATTTAATTTTTATATAGTCTAACGACGTTACTATCGCTTTGCATGCGATAAGTACTACCACAACTTCAACTTCCAGTTCTAATTCACTTTTCAAATACTATTTCGGACATTTACTGCTTGTCGTAATCTGTTCATCCATTGTTACATTAATTGCAATGTCTGTATAGCATGTAAATAAAACCTGTGAATAATTATCAGTGTTGGAGCTTCATCTCGTTAACCAAAATATCCACAAACGTGGCATCATTTGGTTTGTTTTCCGGATACGATTTCAGTACGTCGCCAAAAAAAGTTCAAAGAATGAATTCCGAATCGATATACTACGTATGCTAGTTGATTTGTCCACGCCAATTAGATTAAACGCCAAGCGTCGCCAAAACGGTTATAAACTACATTTTAAGATAGCCCCGATTCCTTTCATGCTAAAGCATTTGGGTAGCGGAAGTAAAACCTTAATTCCGTCTGGTTTGTATGTTGGTGCCAAAATATTCCTTTCAAAAATTTTAAACCTCGTGTTCTAATTAACAGAACTCTGCATCGTTCTTCTATTAAGAAAAAATAGGCAAAAATTGTTTGTTCCAATTCTCTATCTGAATGACAGATGTTTCATTCATTAATATCATTCACGGAGCCTCATTTCCTCAGTTCATAGAGTCATAAATTTCCATTACCTGGATTTGCATAAACGACCTCACGTGTGTTGACAGTATTTAATAGAAGAGAAAGAAGAGTTTTCATTTTCGTCTGACTCACATTTGAAATGTGGGACAGTAAATACAGCAAATCATTCTGGTATACCCCATTCAGATTCTTAGATTGAGATAACAACAGTCAACGTTTATTTTTTATCAACAGTCATGGTGGCATTATCCAATTTTATAACTCTTTTCTGCAATATCTCGCAAGAGTACTCCTTTTTTGGATTTGGGTCAGACTTTTATTTCTGATAAGATTAATTTCTTCGTTTCTTTTAGTCATTTTTGTCAAGGCAGACTTGAAAAAGTATCTAATGTCGTGTTATTCTCGCATTATTGAGTTTAATGCAATTCGAGATAACACATTTTTTATTGAAAATTTCTGGGTGTCAGATTAATATTAACCCTTTAAGGGCAGTGTGCTAAAAAAACTTGCTGGTTTGGAACTATGACTAAAAATGAATGAATTGTACAAAAGGGTGGGAGGAAAAAAATCTAATTTCGCGTAAATTAATTACAAAAGTGAAAAATATTCGTTTTCCCATTTCGATGAACAGATCTGTTAATTTTTTCGAAATTAAAAACTGTCTTACTGAAGAGACTGGCGGTTGAAGTTTTCGAATTCTGGCAGTCTCGCAAGGTACTGTTGGAAAATTTCTTTGTTGTTTGTAAACATTTATATAGAATGTGGTCTTTTGCTTCCTATAGAATAATGGACTCGTTTTTTTTTCAAAAATTTCTATAAAGTAACCACTAAAAAGTCCATAGAAATTTCTCTAGAATGTCTGTAGGAACTTCTCTAGAATGTCTATAGAAACTTCTCTAGAATGTCTGTAGAAACTTCTATAGAATTCTATAGAAGCTCATTTCTGTTGTTTCACGACTTTTACTTTTCTATAGAAAACAAAATCTCGTTTCTCTATAAAAATCTCTATAGAATTCTATTTTTCTATAGAAATATAAAATATAGAATAAAAATTCTATCGAAATAATATAATAGAATAGAAAATAAGTTCTATCGAAATAATATAATAGAATAGAAAATAAGTTCTATCTAAATAATATAATAGAAATTCTATAAAAATAATATAATAGAAATTCTATAAAAATAATGTAATAGAAATTCTATAAAAATAATATAATAGAAATTCTTTTGAAATAATATAATAGAAATTATATAGAAATTTATTTCTGTAGAATCTCATAATCTTTTTCTATAGAAACGAAATTACGTTACACAATAGAAATCTCGAAAGAATTTTAGAGTTGCATGGAACTCTATGAAAAAGTTTTGTAAGGGTTTGTGCCAAATATTAAAACCAAATTTAGCCCATTTTTTCATATTGTTGACGGGTGGGAGAAAGGTAAACTCAAGTGACAACAATAACAAAGAACTTAATTTTCGAAAACATTTATACAGGCCGCGCACGAATATAAAACAGAAGTCCTTTAATTCGCTTCAAGGAGAGTATCGCGGGCATAGGAGCCAAGATCGAATAAATTTATCACGGCACATCAGATTAAAACGAACCTACCATTTTCTTCGAATTCCATTAAAAACTAATTTGATATTCTTCCTAACTCCGAATTCCATATTATGGTTAAAGCGAAAATTAAACTAACGAAAAACATGCGCGGGAAAAGTTGCACGTGCAATAAATATTAACGAAACAAATTAAATTAAAATGAAAGTAATCGCGCGTTTGAACTCTCACTCTCCAACACATAAATGCTATCGACCTTCTAATGAAATAGACAGAGCATGTGGACGGAGTCGCTGTCGAAAGATTTCTGAAGGTAGCTCAGACTAGTGTTTTTGATCACAGTGGATAATCTCTTTACCAATCAACACTTACAAATCAATAATTTATGATTTACTTTAACCAATCAATAACTTAGGATTCATGCTTTTACCCACAACCACGTGACAGATCTTCAAACCTAGTAACCGGAAGAAATAACATAAAGCTGTATGCACGTGCTCCGTCTATTTCATTTGAAGGTCGATATATAAATGGCTCTGTTACGACTGTTATCGTAAAATAACTACTACCCATCTCTAAAAATGAATGAAACAATTTATTCATAGTCCTATAATCTGAGTGTATGATTCTGATGAAAAGGGGACATTGCCAGAACTACACATTGCCAGAACTACCCAGAAACGATAGTCCTCGAATTTTTTTGCAAACGTCGATATGTTAACTTCAGACAAAACAATACTTGTCGGAACAGATGGTTGCGTTGGATTGTTTGGAAGTTCGCGTTCTCTTTTTAAACATGATTTCGCTTTCATCAAAACCCCGGAGTGCATTCAAAAGAATCGCATGTCAAGCGTGAACCCCCGCAGAACTTCTGCAATTAGAACCGCAAAGAATATAAATCGCATCCGGAACGTTCGTTTTTCGCAACGAAAGTTCAACAGACACATTAACCCGCCATGTTGCGAAAAGCGTTTTGTTTTATCGTCTGCACTTAAAAAAAGGAATTTTTTAAACTTGGGGAATGCCATTCATGTGTTTCATCATCCCTCACTCTTACTAAATTTTTCACTATTTAGAATAAATAAATAAAAGGAGAAAGAAAATGAATGTTTATTCTAATGAAATAAGTATACAACGGTTCGTTTTAATTTGAACGTTCTTAGAATTTTTTGACATAATCGAGCATAATAAAAAATAATTTCTATTAAAAATAATTTTTTTAAACTTGGGAATGCCATTCATGTGTGTTTCGTCATCCCCACGAACTAAATTTTGCATTATCTCTTCTCTATTATTATAAAAGGAAGTGTTTGTGGGTCTATCTATAGCACTTACAGCCATGAAATTTGGCACATAGGCAGTTCTGAAGGTGACTGAATGTCCCTCGGGCCCAAATTTTAAAATTTAATCTAAAAATTTTTTTAATTAATATTTTGGTGCTGTGCGCGAAGCCCCTCCTCCACTATGACGTATCTTTAAAATCAATTAAGATCTCATTGATTTTTTTCTAAACATGGTAGTCTCAAATTGCATATTATTTCCCGAATATAAAAATGTTAATCATGCCTCAGAATTGGGAAAAAATTTCTGCCACGAAAGTTTTAACGATTTTAATTTTTTTAATCGTTCAAAATGCTTGAGAGATTGTATTGTGTAAAAGGGGGAAATATTTATGTTAGACCAGAGGTTCCGAATCTTTGACTCGAGGAGCCATATAGGCCTACCCCATGGTTTACAAGTTAATGGCGTCTAGGAGTAGTGTCACAGGGGGAGGAAGAGAGGATGAATACTCGAGAGACATTTAAACAATTGCGTAGTGTCAATGCAATGAAATTATATTTTAAAACCTTGAAATTCACCACAAATTCTCAATATATTCTCAACTACCACCCATACACATTATATAGTCAAAATTGGCCATACATAAAAGTTCTTCCAAAGTTCAATAAATCAATTTGCGTTACAAGAGATTTTATATTGGTGAGAGCAACAATAAGGTCCATACAATAAACCCAGTTCCTCCCATTTTATCGGGGCCGTCGTGGATCAGTGGGTATGCCCACTGCGCTAGCAACATTCGAGTTATAGGCGGCGCCGGTTCGTTTCCTGTTAAGTGAATTCCTCCCTGGGTGTATTTCTCTCTTCTGTGTCAGTAAAAAACTTTCATTGTGTGTGTCTATTACTTGATATTGTATGTCTTGTGTCTGGCGGCATGGCCAAATATGGCCTTTGCGCCATAAAAATCCAAAACCAACCAACCAACCGACACAAAAACGCTCCCATTTACATCTAATTTGTCAAGGTAGGTATGTGTTTTAATTAACGTCACACTGGAGCAACACGACGGGCTATTGATGACGGTCCGGGATCAATCCCAGGGGGAAAAATCCGAGGTCAACACTACGTAATTTTGAACCATGGTCAGATGAAGAGGTCACGCCCGAGCTGGTATCCCACTCCCCAAACTTCCACACCAACGTGAGGACATTTGAGGCCACGACAGATTTAACATGCACCAGCCCCCTTTGTACACGACGGTCTTTGACTGGACTCGAACTCGCAACCCTCCAGTTGCTAATACGTTACTCTTCCAACAGGGCTACTGCGGCCCCAATAGAGTTTCTTGATATTGTCTGGCGCAGCATGGCCAAATATGGCCCTTGCGCCATAAAACCCCCCAAACCAACCGACCTCACATTTAATCATTACATCCAATCCAATTCAAATACACATTCGCAGATTACCTGGGTAGGTTCTTAGGATTCCTCGGAGCACAGGTTAGGAACTACTGCTTTTGACTATCATAATGTGTCGCAAACCGTACCAACTGCAAATTAAAGGAAAATACACTTTTAACTCGATTTAAAATTGTTAAAACGGTATCCTTATATCATGCAATATTTAATTTATTTTGAGAGAAGACTGGAAAATAATATTTATATTTTCTATAAGTGATTGTGTGTGTGAATTAAACTTATGTGACACTCTCTCTATCTAACTCTATCCTCACAGTACTCCTACCGCCACCTATGGACGTAATAGCGACGGAAAAGCTGCAGTATAGACTCCCCAATCCATTTGGCGACTTTATTCGTCGCCAACCCTCGATTGCGATTGATGTTGTTTTTGGTAACCCCTCACTTTTTCCATTCCATTCTAGCAACCCTACAGAAAAAGTAGCGAAATTGAGGAAGAATATTCCTTTGCTACTAACACCTTGGCCGATTGGCGGCAGTTCGTCAACGAACAAATTCTAAATTTCGAGACGACGTCGGAGAAGATTGGTGGGGTAAATAAAATAGTCGAAATTGATGTCAATTTTTTCGTTTCCCATTAAAAAAAATCGAAAGGGGTGCGACTGAGGGTTCAGTTCACGACTGGCAGCCCCGTTTAAACAGGAAACCCTCATTTACAGTGAAATCTGTTAAAAGATTAGAATAACTTATATTCAACTTATGTACATTTTTTTGTAATACGTCTGTTAAAAAATGTCGCCAAGTAACGTCAGGGTTGGCGACAAAAAAAGTCGCCAAATGGATTGGGGGGTCTATACTGCAGCTGTTCCATAGAGACTTATGTAGAATAGACAATTAGTCAGTTTAACCCCATCGCCCGAGCACTAAACACGTATGGCTAGGAATTCCCCCTTATAAGTATGTTTCCCTTATAATTGTTTTAATGTTTTATTTGTGGTGTTGTGTGACTTGTAAATAATCTTTATTCCATTAAAATTCTAAAATCACACAGTTGATGAGAATTATTTGAGTCACCTCTAATATCACACTTACATATTTCATCCATAATGTTTTCTCCTATGACCATCTCTGGCCTATCGGTCATCAATGGACAAGCAGCGTAATAGTGAAAAAATATGGCTTATAAACACGAATCAACAGTGTTTGCAATTCTATTGTCAGGAATTTTAGGGCATTCCTTGCGGTGGTCTCAAGTCATTTCGTCCAGTTCGCAAAGGGGCCGCGGTAGCCCGGTTGGAAGAGTAGCGGATTAGCAACCGCTACTCTTCCAACGTTGCGAGTTTGAACTCAACCAAAGACCGTCGTGTACATGGGATAGGTAGGTATTACAATTAACGTCACACTGTAGCAACACAGCCGGATATCGGTGACGGTCCGGGATCAATCCCAAAGGAAGAGATCCGTGGACAACAAACCGTAATTTTGAATCACTATCAAATGGCAACGTGTACATGGGGAGATGGTGCGCGTTTAATCTGTTGTGGCCTCAAATGTCCTCACGTTGGCGTGGTGTGGTAGTTTAGAGAGTGGAGGGTGCCAGCTCACAGGTGCTGACCTCGTCGTCTAACCGTGGTTCAAAATAACGAGGTGTTGTCCTCGGATGGGACTGACCCCGGACCGTCGCCAATAGCCCGCTGTGTTGCTCCAGTGCGACCTCAATTAACTACCTGGCTCAGCGGGTATGCCCACTGCGCTAGCAACCTTCGCATTTTCAATTCCTAACAGGTGCATTTCTCCCTGGGTGTGTTATTCTCCCTTCTGTGCCAGTAAAACTTTCATTGTGTCTCGCGCAGCATGGCCAAACATGGCCTTGCGCCATAAAACCCCAAACCATACCAATTAACTACCTACTCAACAGTGCCCAGTTAGCGTTGATTTAAGAAAATAAAAACGACCTTGTCCCTTCGTGTAAACAGCGGAGCATGTGTCGTTTCGGCTTCTAGAAGAATCAAACAGCGTAACGCATTAAATCCGGACCCAACGCAGAAAGATCGAGAAACAGTGCCTAATTATAGCCTCTCGTAAATGTGCACATAATCCAAAGATAACTTGCGAATTCGGCGCTAATAGGATTACCATCTGCATCACCCGACGCTAACTGTGCCATTTCGACAACGTCGTTGGCCTTGGGAAAGTAGTTTTATTAACCCTTGTTTACAATCATCAAAGGCTCTCCCTTGCTTAGCTTCCTGTAATTGAATACGAGCCTCTAGAGAAGGAATCCGAAAAGAACGAGTTGTGTGATAGAATTAATTGTAAACATAAACAAGCCGGCGGCTGAGGGGAAGGAAATACTTTCGATTAACTCATTTCATTCATGAGAGGGATTTTCAGTATGAACAAACCAGAGGGTCTGCGGACGTTTTACTTCTGCTGTCCGAATATTTTCGCGGGGTCTCGTAACCTGGCTGGAAGATTAACAGATTAGCAATCGGAGGGTTGGGAGTTCGAATCCAACCTAAACCGAGTATAAAGGGGACCGTGTATAAAGGCGGCTGGTGCTTAAATCTGTCGTGGCCTCCAATATCCTCACGTTGGCGTGGTATGAAAGTCTGGAGAGTGGGGTGCCAGCTCAGGTATGACCTTGACATCTGACATGTTCAAAATTATGTGTTATCCTCGATCTTTCCCTTCAGGTTTGATCCCGGACCGTCGCCAATAGCACGTCGTGTTGCTCCAGTGCGACGTTAATTAAATGCCTACCTACGTTACTCAACAGCAATTTCAACTTATCTCTGAGGCCTTACTCTCAGGCTAAAAGGCGTAGGCTTTCATTGCGCAACGTGTTCCTGTATGTATTCTGGACTTGACGTCAATTGGCTTGTTTTTCCATTTCAGCAAGTCGCTAATGGAAATCCCAAAGAATGAATTTTGATTAGATAAATGATTATTGATTGGTCAACGCTAATAAAATTTGACGTCGTCAAAACGGCGATAAACTTCATGTTAAGGTAACCTCGATATGAATCATAAGAAAGCATTTTGGTAACAGGAAATTTGACCACCGTTTTCCGTCAAGTTCGTTCGCACTGTAAATCTCATAGAATTGGTCATAGATGAAATATTTTTATAATTTTCGTTTTTATGTAAATGGTAGGTATTTTAATTAACGTTACACAGGATCAACACAACTTTATTTAAATGAAACCACACCTTATGAGGGGCTTTTTCTTTCAAGCAGCAAATGCAGATGGCGCTAGTGTTTTTGTGGTTGAATCTGATTCCTGTACACATTCCGGAAGACGTCATTTGGCTACATTTTAAAGAAACTCCGTTATCTACCGAGAAAAAGCATTTCTTAACCGGAAGTAAAATCCTCGTCTTACGCTGGTTTCTATGTACAATCGACGTGAAATATAGACTAAGCATTTTTATTGAGAGAAGCTTAAAAAATGTTGCCAACATGTCGACTAGTTGTCACATAATTGGTTTGTGAAAAATTGACTTCTTTGGCCGATTTGATATCTTATCACCTCGTTTGGTGATGTTACATTTTATGACAGGGTGGGTGGGTGAATGTGCATTCTATAGAGTTGCGACAAAAAAGGTGAAATCGCCAAAGTCTATCACTATCGGATGATCAATCAATGGACCAATCTGATGAATCAATGGATGGGCGTCTTCTCCCATCCCATGGACCAATCAGATGATGAATGTTAGACTCCACCCAGCAGACTACGGGTCACGTTATTACCAGTTTTGATCACATGATCCTGGGCATATATAAAAAGGTTTCCATTGCTCACCTACTTTTATATTTCCTCTACAGTTTGCACTGAAAATCTCTCTCAAATATGTGGTGCAACCGGAAGTATTTTTGCGACGATTTGTTTACGATTACACAGAAAAACTCTCATAAGCGAAAGTTCTGGAATCTCATGCGGAAAACAACCTAAGAAACATCACTTCCGAAATAAAACAAAAATTACCTTCTACACAAACACAAATCTCCCTTCAGGCTTTCAGAAAAACCCTCTCATAACAGAATCAGAACAGTTTGAAAGGAAATCAGAAAAGAACAGGCGTTCGTAGAAAACGCTACGAGTAAAAGAGATCCCAGATAAATAGCCTAACTCCATCACAAAGAACAAAAATAAACAGAATAAACGAATCGACAGACGGAGAAAAAGAACAAACACAATCCTTATTTTTATTACCAGTAGAATGACTTTTCTACAAAACAGCCTTGAAATTAGCGACTCGGGTGTTCCTTTTGTTCGGACTGTGTTATTGTCCATTTTTTCGTCTTCCGGTTAGTTATGCAGTGACCTCTAGTGGTGACAGAAAGAAGGTCACTCGCACTGGTTTGTATGAATTGAAAGAACCTCCGCCGCCAACGTTATGGCTTCTGGGCTTCAAGATGGATGATTATCTCGTGGCGCACGAGAGAAAACGATACCAGTGTCATCCTCTTCTTTTGACCATAAACTACGATGATTTCCCTGCGGAAATCTAATCTGCGGAAGTTCAAGAAATAAAATTTTAGTTTTTAACGAGGTCGTTTGCTGTCGCTTTCAGACGTGTTTTGTATTTGTAATTGTGCGAATGGAGAGAGAAAGGCAGTCTGGAATATTTGCCAGTGTCATTGTTACAAATGAATTCAAACTCAAGTTATTTCACCATTTCATTCAGGGGTTCACAATTTCATTCAGCCCGGTTCGAAAAGCAACGAATTAGCAACCGGGGGGTTGCTAATCCGTTGCTTCAGGTTCAGATGTTGACCTCGTCATTTGACCGTGGTTCAAAATTACGAGGCTTTTTCCTTGATCTTTCAATTCGGGATTGATTCCGGGCCGTCGCCAATATCCCGTTGTGTCGCTACATTGCGACGTTAAATAAAGTACCTACCGAGGTCTACTAATGTTCTGAGTCTGCCGCTTGTCATCTGGGAAATTTTCCGGGTTATATTCGAGCTTTATTCGGGCTTGCCGCTGGGACGGTTAACTGTCCACATCAAACGTGGCATCTATATTTCCAAGATACCCTAAATAGCATCTGTCACACACTCATCAAGTTGATAACTTAATCCCTAAAATACACTTTCCAAGACTATAATAATTCACGCTACGTAACCTACCCACTTGGCCTCAATTCAATTTGCATTAATTTGAGACTTTTAATACCTCGGCTCATCCGCAGTGATTGAAAGGTGGTAGACGAAAATGGCGATTAGGCCGCGCGCTCAGCGGACCGTGCTGTTCGACAAGACGACTCAGCTGTTGTTTTTGAGAGGAGCAAGCGGAGATGGAGCTTTGGAACAACTTCCAATGCGTGTTCTAACGCTGCGAGGAAGTCTCGGTGGTATTCTTTTTCGCTTCGCTTGGATTAGGAATGAATTAGAACGCGATTTTATTGTTGTGTTTAATTGAGGGATTGTATACTTTTGAGCTTTTGTGTGAACAATGGTATTTTGAAGTTGTGGTGTTATCTTTCGTTCTTTGATCGCTGTTTATAAGATTATTGTTTGTGTTTTTGAGCTTCGTAATTGAATAGAAGCTTTCGTAATGTCTCAATATAACTATCATGATAACCGGACTGTAACTTACGTAACTGGTAGGGTTTCAAAGCCAGTATCGAAATACCGGTTTTGGAGATTGGTGAGGATTACCGTTACCGAAACACCATTACCGATTATCTTGTTTAATTTTTTATTATGACCATATTGGCTAGAGCATCACAACTGCATAGAAGCTTTCGTAATGCCTCAATATAACTATAAAGGGTCATGGTAACCAAAACATAGCTTAACTTACATAACGGCTAGGGTTTCAAAGCAGGTAACGAATCACCGGTTTTGGAGATAGGCGAGAATTACCGTTACCAAAACTCCATTACCGATTTTCTTGTTTAATTTCGCTTTTTATTTTTAATATATTGCACAGAGGGATACATTTCCTTAGGTTGGTTGGTTTTGGGGTTTTATGGCGCAAGGGCCATATTTGGCCATGCTGCGCCAGACACGACATACAATATAAAGTAATAGACAAACACACAATGAAAGCTTTACTGACACAGAAGAGAGAAATACACCCAGGGAGGAATGCACCTGACAGGAATCGAACCTGGGCCGCCTACAACTCGAAGGTTGCTAGCGCAGTACCGATACCCACTGAGCCATGACGGCCCCGACATTTGTTTAGGAGCTTTCGTAATGTCTCAATATAACTATCAAAGGTAATGGTAACTGAAATTTAACTTATGACATGGCTAGTTTCAAAACCGATAGCGAATTAACGGTTTTGGAGATTGGTGAGGATTATCGTAACTGACACACATTATTGACTTCTTGTTTAATTTTTGGTTCCATTTTTAAAACCATATTGCAGAGTCAAAATTGCATTGAAGCTTTCCTAGTCTCAATAAAACTATCAAGGGTCATGGTAAACAAAATAGAACTTATATAACGGCTGGGTTTAAAAGCCGGTTGCGAATTACCGATTTTTGATTAGTGAGAATTACTGTTACCGAAACATCACCACCGATTTTCTGACTAAATATGTTTTATTTTTAAGGTCATATTGCATAGAGCGTCACAAATAGCTTTAGAATAGAAGAAAATAGAATAGAAGAATTAGAAATAGAATAGAATTAGAAATAGAAGAATTAGAAATAGAAGAATTAGAAATAGAAGAATTAGAAATAGAAGAATTAAAAATAGAAGAATTAGAAATAGAAGAATTGGAAATAGAATAAAAGAATTAGAAATAGAATAGAGGAATTAGAAATAGAATGGAAGAATTAGAAATAGAAGCTTTCGTAATGTCTTAATATGACTATTAATGGTTATAGTAACCGAAATACAACTTACGAATAACCAACTTACGAAATGGCTAGAATTTCAAAACCCGTAACAAATTAGTGAAATGTAAACTCCCTTCTTGTAACTATACGACGTGTCGTGGAGCTCTTACGCTATCTTGTAGGAAATTGAGTCGAACAATATCAAGTAATTGACACAAGACATACAATATCAAGTAACTGACACACACAGTGAAAGCTCTACTGACACAGAAGAGAGAAATACACCCAGGGAGGAATGCACCTGGCAGGAATCGAAACTGCGCCGCCTACAACTCGAAGGTTGCTAGCGCAGTGGACATACCCACTGAGCGACGATGGTCCTTGTTATCATCCGTCATCTTCGGAAAATAAAACTGTATTTAAAAATGCATCCATACTAAAAGAATTGAAATCAAGGACTTAACACTCTATTTTAAACAGATACGAAAGCTATTCATACACTACTGATCAAGCTCAGTTGGGCACCATACTCTAATTCATCTGATGACTGAAAATACTTAGGGATTGATCTCGGACCGTCGCCAATAGCTCAATGTGCTGCTCCAGTGCGACGTTAATTAACTACTAACCAACCAAGACTGAAAAACTAATTATATCCATGAATCGTGGAAATCTTAGTGCACCCTTTTTACATTTCCCTAATCTCATTTTAATTATCTAAGCTCAGTTTGTAACTAATAACGGATAGTAGTAATTAGGTCGCACTCAATCTGCATCACTCGATCTATGGCGAAGCTTGATCATGCGATTATTTTGATAGTGGACAATATTTGAGCTCAAGGGTAGCTCACCTTACGAAAACATGCACATTGATTGGCCCCTGAAAGGATTATGTGAGGTTCTCCGGCCAGAGACTAATGAATTCATCTTAAAAAGTCGCCAAGGCTGAAAATAGAAACAAAAAGTCGCCTGTGGCAGACCTGTAATTTTGCGACAGTGAGAATGTCGTTAGTTTTCAGTCCCTAGTCGAGAATTAGTAAACAAACAAATCCTTGTCCGAATAGAAGATGATACGGGACATAACGCACGCATTTCATAATACACATCAAAATCCATTCCAAGACTAAATATAATATAAAAGAATTATTAACAAGTCCAGACTAAAGATTATACGAGGAATTCTAAGACGAACACATGTAAACCAATGTACCGCGTTCTAAACACAAAGAAAGCGTATTGCTCAGACGCAAAACGAATTAGCTAAAACACAAAATATGATAATTAAGTATGAAATAGACGTTGAAGATCTCGCCAAGAAAATTAAATTTTAAAATTGAAAATCTAGGTTTTCATGACAATCTAGTAACCACAAATTCCGATGTTTTTATTTCATGGTTGAAACAGCTTGGCGCCAAAACTTCAAAATTGTCGTCCGTTGGAAAATTTTCTGTCTGAAGAAAAATCGGAAAAAAAAATTCCGTCGGCTATTAATTAGAAAAAGGACTAACGTTTGTTTGACCTTTGGTGAATTTTCTTCGAGACGACTCATCTAAAAGTCGTCAAGGCTGAAAATAGAAGCAAAAAGTCGCTTGCGGCATACCTGTGATTTTCCGTCATTGAGAATGTCGTTAATTTTCAGACCCTAGTCGAGAATTAGTAATCAAACAAATCCTTGTCCGAAGAATAGACGATGATATGGGACATTACGAACGCATGGCATAACGAGACACCAAAATCCCACTCCAAGGCCAAAAATGATATAAAAAATTATTAACAAGGCAGACTGAAGATAACACAGGGAATTCTAACACAAACATGTAAACCAATGTAGCGCGTTCTAAACACAAAGAAAGCGTTAGGCTTCAGCAACCACTGGGCTCGTTCGGAATATGAAATCTTTAACAAGTCAAGGTCAGGTGATTAGGTCCCAATTTTAAAAATCAAGGGCATTCTGTCCGAATGACACAAGACACGCAAATTGTCGCCTTCCGCCTCAGCGGCCATTTTGGTGGGCGTTTCGATGGAGTGGTTGATAAAAGAGATGCCAGATTGGAAGAAGATAGCGCCCAGTTTCAAAAACGCCCAAACGATTTTTCAGGACACCAAAAAAAAGTAATTTCTTTGTAAGATATGTTAAGTGAAATCATAAACGAACCACCGGAAGGCGAATTTAATACTTCCGGTCAAGAACTAATTTGATTGTTTGCCATTGGGTGACTTTTGATGTTAATTTCAAATGACTCTGAATCTATACATATAAAGCAAAGTTAGCATCTGTCTGTCTGTCAATCCACACCAAATTTAGTACACTTCTTCTTTGGAACACTGCGGTTCACGTAGGCTACATATTAACCCCCGTTCTATTAGTCTTGGGTGTGTAGAGGGGTGTAACGCCCCGTCATCCTGGACAGAGCCCTTGCTAGGAGGCGCTCTCTCCCGGACTGGCTGTGCAGATGACGTCAGAGTTAGAATCTACAGGAGTCGCCTCTCACATTGACCTTGGAGTTTTTAGAATCTTATAGTATGGTGCAATCGCAGATGGGTGCGGTTGCGCTGAAAATCGCTCAGTATCATATCGTTTATGTACTGAGTATTCCATCTGTAAAATGCCGGATGGAATTTTCAAGCATAAAGTACAATTGCTTGAAACGTTGATCATGATATAGTATCAATATTTACCAGCCTTTCATAATGATGGTGGAATTCCGAAATTCGCATTCCTGGTGAAAGGTGCTACAATTAAAAAAATATTGCTAATGAAAAAACTGATTACAATAATACGCAGGGACGTAACTAGAGGGGGCAGACGGGGCATGTGCCCCGAGCGCCGGATTGGGGGGCGCTAAATTGGCCGAGTATATTTTTTCCTATAGATATTTACGTATGATAAAAAATGAAGAGGAAAAA
This sequence comes from Meta bourneti, assembly GCA_933210815.1. NCBI lineage: Eukaryota > Metazoa > Arthropoda > Arachnida > Araneae > Tetragnathidae > Meta > Meta bourneti. Next base: position 56,757,001 of record OW119932.1, on the reverse strand, counting down.
CTTATTAGTAGACTACAAAAACCAAAAACTATAAAAGGAGCTAAATGCAGAATGTGTGAAGAAATAAATAGTAGGAAAGCTTAACTTAGATCCTCTTTTTAAAGAAGTACGGAGGAGAAAGAAGCGGATGTTTGATGAGAAGGGCGAAGTTGAAAGCTATGAATTCTCAGAAGAAAAAAATTCAGATTATTGATTATACAAATCGAATTCTGAATGAACTGAGGCAAAGGTTTCAAGTCATTCAAAACATGAATAGTTTATTTGGTTTCCTCAATGGAGCTTGGTTTGAAACAATGAATGGTGAAGAATTGAAGAACCAGGCACTTGAGTTAGCTACCACATATAAAGAAGACTTAGATAGGGTCTAGTTAGCGATAGAAGTGGAGAGTTTTAAGTATCATGTCTTGGATTTAAGCCCTAATATGAAAACGGCTACACCATCAGGTCTTCTGACGTTAATATACAAGAACGGACTTGAAGATGCGTCCACCAACGTAACGACAGAGTTGAGAACTTTCCTCGCAATACCAGTCTCAGTCGCCTTAAATGTAAGGAGTTTTAGCAAACTAAAGATCATAAAAAATTACCTCAGAAACTTAACAGGACAACAACGACTAACCAACCTGAGCATCATATCAATAGAGCACAAGTTAGCTTCAAAGCTATCTTTTGAGGACATTGTAAAAATGTTTGCAGCCGAAAAAGCCCGTAAAGTTAAGTTTAAGTTCAAGCTTTCTGTGTTTAAATTAATTTGTTTCACATTTTGTCAATAGATTAAGAGATTGTGTAAAATGTCTAAGTATAATACTCACACACACACACACAAGATAATAACTTGAGTAAATCTGTTATTCCTAATTCTTGTTCCACAATTTTCGAAAATCCTTGAATGGTTTTCGGTAGACGTTTCGATAATTCTCTTTTTAAAAGTTCAAAAGCACAAAAGTTTCATGGGTGAGACATCTGGAGATTTAGCAGGAATACCAGTAAAGGGTATTTATTGACTTTATACCAGTTTCTTGTTCCATTTTTTCCAAGAATTTAATAGTGGATTTAGATATATGGCTGCTTGCTTTATCCTGATGCAGTTCTACTGATTGTTGGCACTGTGGGTAAAGAAATTGTATTTCTTTTTTGAATATTAGGAATAAAATATGGTCTTGATAATATGTGGGAGTTTTACATTTCCCCCTCTTTTTACTTTTAATTTTCCATTATAAGCAAAACCGGCAACAATCATAAATCTCTTAGAGAGTTCTCACGTTAAAGTTACCAAATTGAACCACGTTTTAAGATTTTTCTACTCTTTTGACAATAAATTGTTCCTTTTTATTGCAATCATTTAAATACACCCACGCCTCGTCTATTGTCACAACATTTTTCATCTTTCTCCAGCTAAATGCTTCTCATACATAATTCTGCAGCGAGTTCTGTGTTTTGCAATATGTCGTGGAGATAGACGATGAACATTGTATTTTTTGGCCTTTTTAAGATTCAAATCAGTGTTAATTATTTTATTTACACTTGAAACTGAACATTTTAATGACTTTGCAATAGTCCTTTGACTTGGCGGATTCTCTTTTAAAATTAAAGATCTTACCTTACAAATATTCTCAGAAATTCTTTTCTTTTTTGGATACGTATTTGGAAGTATTTTTCCACTTTTACGCGCTTTTTCCTTTCTCATTAATAATATTACTTATCGTACCTTTAGATATCGAAAAAACATTGACTTTTACAGTGTTTTTGAATAATTGAATAAGCATAATTCTCTTCGGAAAGAGAGGAAACATAGCCTTCCATCCATTGCTTATTTAAAAGCGCCATTTTGAAAGTAAAAACTCTGAGTTAGCAGACGATAAGTTATACTTTAACTATTTAACTGCTGCGAAAATAAAATTATATTGTAGCATACAATTTTTTCACAGCTCATCAAAATCATTCAAAAAATGTCCGAACAGCCTCTGTATTTATCATAATTAAATATCCTATTCTAAAGCAACAGTCTATTGATTTTGATGCGGCCCACATATATTCCGATATCATTTGATAAAACCTTTTAATTTCATTTGCAGCGATTATAAGTGTGAAAGAATATACCAAACATGCTACTCTTAGATTATTTGTCAATGAAATATCTTAAAATTAATTAGGTATTTTTATCTTGTACTAAAATCAAATTACTGCAAATTAATCTACAAGTATTTACCTTTGAAATCCAGCATTTACCATCCACAGTGGTTCCCAAAAGTGTTCGTACACTTTGAAAATTTGTAGAAAAAGCGCTGTAGCCTGGAATTGAATTCGAATATAAAGTCCTATATTTTTTCATATCATCTTGTAACGTCTTGATTCACGGGTAGCTAGACTAGTTACTATTGAAAATATCCGATTCTGGACTAAATTGGTTTATTTTACAATTTGTACAAAAAGTCGGAAAATGAATGTAAAGTTCATTAATATTAGTTCCTTGGAAGGTCCAAAGTTCTATCGAGGCGCTTAGGGCTGCTGGCGAGCCTCACAATTTCGCTCGGGGAAGTCTAACGCACGGCTACGGGTGAGCCTATTCTCAACACAAAATTACTCGAGTGAGTACAGAGTTCCAAGGCAGGAAATCTCAGTCTTTCTGGACAGGATCACTACTAGGATGAACAGTTACACGGATCTCTAGGAGGGTTCTCCTTTACGGCTACGGTCGAGCCTTTCTCACTAAAATACTCCGGCGAGTATAGGATCCCAAGGTGGGATAAATGCACAACAGTGAACGGATATTCACTTCAAGCTCCAAAAACGGTCTCTGCTGACCGCCTCTCCAAGCTCTCTGATCCTCTGTCTCCGTCTCTCCTCTCGTGATCTCTCTCTCGTGATCTCTCTCTGATCCTCTGTCTCCGTCTCTCCAAAAACTCTATATGTTGGGTGCTTATCGACTCCTCCTTTCCGTTTCTGGTCCGCCTTTTAGTCGGTGCTGGATTGGGTGTTGAAGATTTCTCACGTTCTTGATTGGCTGTCTCACGTTGGTCTTTCCCCTCAACTTTTACGACAGACTTCGGCGGACTTGAAAGGGTCCATCAAACCCTGTCGGAAACTCATCATCATTTATATCAATCTTCTTGGTCTTGAAATGTCGAAGAGAGCGACAAAAAGGCGCCTGCCCTTTGTTTTGAAACCACAGCGATTTCCGATCCCTGCTGGCTGGCTGTCGTTAAGAAATCATTAAGATGTTTTCGGGTGGTCGTTATGGAGTGTGGGCTTTTCCTCTCGACACCTGAGTCAACAAGATTTTTCATTTTCCCACGCTGGCGTGGTGATCGTTTCTCTAGCCGCCGTTACAATCTCCATGTGATTCTGAATGAAACCTAACATTCTTTAAAAAAATATTGACTCATTTTCTTTTTATAAAAATTAAAATGCAAAGTGGCAGAGAAAGAACACGTCACAAAAGTGATCGTACACCGAAATGTTTTCGGATAAATTCATAAATAAAATTATCGTTTATCGCTTTTTTTTTATTTTTGCATTGTGGTGACATTTAAAAAATCGTTTCGCTTTAATCTTTGCTTGCTTAATTCGTAATATTCTATTTATTTAAAAATGGCTCGTAGTAGTAAGGAAACAACGAACAGCATTCGAAAATTGATTATTTTTCATCATAGTATTGGTAAATCAGTTCGGAATATATCTAAATTAGTAAATTTATCCTATTCTACGGTGCAGTATGTGATAAAACGTTTTAAAGAAGAAAATCGGATCGAAAACAAGGTAAGGAAAGGTCGTCCGGTAAAGTTAACTCAACGTGATCAGAGATTTATAGTTAATTTATAGTTAGAAAATTTGTGAAAAATCCAGGTTTGAGTGCTGTAAAAATTTCTATAGAATTTACTGAAAAATTTTCTACTTGAATTTCATCTGAAACTGTTCGACGAGTGCTGAGATCAGCTGGATTAAATGGGCGTTCTGCTCGAAGAAAATTTTTGTAAGTGCTAGAAATAGAAAGCTTAGGCTTTTCTTCGCAAAATCAATGATAAATAAGCCCGAAACGTATTGGAATCATGTCTTATTTGCAGATGAAAGCAAATTTAACATGTTTGGTTCCGATGGGCGTATAATTGTATGGAGAAGAAAAAATGAGGAACTTAATCCCAAAAACTTAGTTCCCACAGTAAAGCATGGCGGTGGAGGTATCCTTGTATGGAGGTGCATGTCAGCATCAGGAGTAGGTAATTTGGTATTTATTGATGGCATAATGAATCATGCTCTTTATTTAAATATTTTAAAAGACAATTTAAAATTATCAGCCCAAAAATTGGGTATTGGAAACAACTTTCTTTTTTATCAAGATAACGATCGGTAAATTCCCAGACGGACAATTATAGAAGCACACGGCTCTCAACGTTCGCCTCTGGTGTCTCTATAATTGTCCACAAGTTATGAAAACACCACCTCAGTCGCCGGATTTAAACCCAATAGAACACATTTGGAGAGAACTGGAGGTTAGAGTACGAAGACACAACATTAAAACGAAAAGCGAACTAAAAAAAAAAGTAATGATTGAAGAATGGAGGAACATTGAAGCAGAAATTACAAAAAAAAACTAGTGAACTCTATTCCCAGACGTTTAAAAGCTATTGTAGATGCTATAGAATATCCTACTAAGTACTAATTTACCGAAATATTACAATATTTACTAATATGTAGAGATATTTTTAAAGTGTATGAAGACTTTTGTGAGGTAACTTTTTTGTTACTGATTTTCCAAAAAAAAATTTTTACTATGTTTTAAAAATATTTTATGCAGTTTTGTTAAGAACAAGTTATAGATGTTATTAAAAAATTCCCATTCTGAAATATTAATTTTTATTAATGGATAGAGCAGTATTTCATTGAAATTCGTAAGTGTACGAACACTTTTGGGAGCCACTGTATGTTGAATAAAAAAATTTGGACTAGTGGAATTAATGTGTGGTGGGGCGATATCAGATGGTTGTCTGGGAGGGTTTTGGTTTGGTTGGTGGGTGGGGAGGGCGCCAAGTCGAGTTCTTGTGCCGGGTGGAAACTAACCTAGTTACGTCTCTGATAATGCGATGTATGTCATTTTTTTAAGAAATGAACTTCAAGGGCATTCAGAATCACTCCAAAATAGTCTTTTGTATATAGTTATCTCAGTATAGGTTTTTGTAGGTTTGTCTTACCTATAGTATGTGAAATGGATCTAATGTAAATTGTAGAAACTAAAAATCTCAGCTTTAAAAATTATTTTGCTCTCGTTTATTTGCTTCTCTATATTTGCATTTTCTATGACAGGAAAGTGATTTTTTTGGATCACTTTCAATCGAAGTTTAACCAATTAAACCCGAGCAACTCCGGGTAAATTCAGCTAGTCATTTATGGGGAAGAATTAAACAAGATCACATGGAGCAGCAATTTGCAAATGTAACCCATATTTTTAGTTTAAATCCTCTGGGTCGCGAGTAGTGTAGTATTGCTATTAACCCCACAACACACACTAAATGACTATAACCTCAGAAACATTCCATTGGTCCTTTCTTAAGAATAGAATCATTTGGAATGGCTATATTGTATCTTTCCATAGGATATAATCTTTTTTGGAAAGATTCTATTGCCACCTTTCTTTGGAATGGAATCCTTTGGAAAGATTTTATTGCACTTTCCTCAGAATGCAATCCTTTGGAAATATTCTGTTTCACCTTTTCTTGGAATGGAATCCTTTGGAAATATTCTTCTGTGACTTTCCTTGAAACGGAAACCTTTCAAGCGATTCTATTGGTACTCCTAAATAATATATCTGTAACATGGAAAATACTGGAACCCATAAATACAAACAGAAACAAAATTCCGGTCATTGAGAACTGTAGAATTGTGAAAAACGAAAGATATGAGCAATCGTGTTGAATTTTGACTTCCTGAGTATATTCTGAAATTCGAAAAGGACGCTTGAACAATATTTATAAAGACAATGATGATTTTGTTTACCAAAAGAACTCATATTTATAGTACTTCGAAATGCTCAAATACCACCGCTACATTTCGCTGCCTTAACTCATTGTGTTGCTCCAGTGTGACGTTAATTAAAATACCTACCTACCTGTCTTCAAGATTCAAGATTGTTGAGTGCTTTGAGGTTTATGGTTGCGACGTTGTCGACCTTCACCTCTATTGCTCGAGTCTGATTTTGTTTATTGGTAATAAGAAAAGTGGAGTTGTTGAGTTTAAATTTGTTTGTAGAGATTTAGAAATCGGATTAGCACCTACCTTTCTTAACTCAAATACAGAGTTCGAAATTAAATTTATAAAATTAAACATTAATTCTGCGTTGCCAAATACCGAGTAGCAAAAAATCGCTTTTATCACAGAGTAAATAAGCATGCATACAGAGGTTTCAATGAAGGCATGACTTACAGCGCCCTCAGTGGTGGAGTGTGACCTAATTGTAGGCGAAGTTTGACATGTTCCACTCAGAGCAGTAGCCATTTTGTAATCGTCAAATTTTTCCTGAAGCGTCATCCCACTCTGTCATCAAACGTCACCCTACTTTGTTTGAATTCTTTAAAACAACATTTTAATAATATTATTCAAACTTTTCTTTCATTATCTTTCCACATGATTTAAAATGACTTATAATAAATTTTCATGCTGTTGCAAACTTGTTCATGTTTCCCATTTCTCTTGAAAGGTAAGTTTCTTTTTAGTTTTTCATAAAATATATTCATAAATTACAAAACCACTAATGTGAAGTTGTGTCATTTTAAAAATCGTTTTACAATCAAATTAAATTAATTCCGCTAATATTTTAAAAATCCCACTTGTTTAATAGAAGAAAAAACGAAATCGTTCTATTAAGTGTTAAGACTCAAAATTATTGATTTTTGTTAACAATCTTTCAAAGTGTTAATTTGTGCATTTTTTATTTAATTAAAATCGATCGTAATTAAACTTACGAAAAATGTGGTATTCAGAATAATGTACAATCGTGCTCTGTTTAATATATTTTATTTTGTGTTATTCGTTGGTGATTTTATTTACATTCTGTTTTTATGTAATTAAAATTGATCTTTTTCTGAATTATAACCTATTTTATAAATACAATTATAAGGATTTATGTGCAAAATTGCAATGCCTTATACAAACTTTCATGGAGTATTTGTAGTTACGAACCTTGCTAAGAACCTGAATTTTTTCTTCTAAGAACTTGAATTTCATTTTTCTCAAGCCATCAAGAAAATAAAATGGCGGCACAGATGTATTTTGTGCCAGCATTTGGTCGTATGATGGTCAAACGTAAAGATATTAAATGCATTACACATTGGAAGATAAGAATTCTAAAAAAATTAAAAATTTTATCGCACATTTAATTTATATACATTGGTATTTTTTATGTTTATGTCAATATCTAATAAACTGTTTCCTTTTGTGATGTTATTGTATAATTTGTTACCTGATGCAGGGAACACTATGTTCTAAATGCTTGAGTCGTGTGAAAATGGAGCAACTAGTGTGGATTTGGTGGCCAACTATAGATGCGATTGTCTGTCGATTATCAGTGGAAAAACTGCCAGACTAAATTGACAGGATGCATCGAGTCTTAACGTGTCGTGTTCGCTCTTCCTACATCAGAATGACAGACATTTGCGAGCTGGAGGTTATGGGGGGGGGGGGTCCGTACTACTCTTCTCAGTGGCCTGTGTTGTGTTGAGCAACTCAGCGGTTTCTCAAGGTTCGAATAAAAGAATTTGTTGGCATTAAAACATTAATATATTTACAAGTTAGCTGGAGACAACAAAAAATGAGCAGGCAATTTCATTGCACTACATATTGCGCGTACTGCCCTTATTAGTTCTAATGATTACATAAGAGAAGGAAATCGTCTGCGCGCGGAGCAACTGTGGCGCCTAGCAGCGGAAAAGAGTAATTTATTACTTTTTCTTAATACTCGACTGAGAACGATATTCAACATTCTGATTAGTTCCAGATATAAATATGTTAGCGGGTGGGAGAAAGGTAAACTCAAGTCAACAATAACAACGAATTTAATCAAGTTACTTAAGTGTTGGGTTTTATCGATTGAAGACAGTTTTATATATTAAAAATAAATTTTATTACATAGCCAAGTCTTATAGTTTAAAACATACATTTTAGAAAACAAGAAGTCTGATCAGCTCATGATCCCCAATACACTTCACATTATCTCCTCTCTTTTATACATTCAGGGGCCGCGGTGGCCCGGTTGGAAGAGTAACGAACTAGCAACCGAAGGGTTGCGAGTTCGAATCCAGCCAAAACACCGTCGTGTACAAAGGGGGCTGGTGCACGTTAAATCTGTCGTGGCCTCAAATGTCCTCACGTTGGCGTGGTGTGGAAGTTTGGAGAGTGGGGTGCCAGCTCAGGTGTTGCCTCGTCATCTGACCATGGTTCAAAATTACGTGGTGTTGTCCTCGGATCTTTCCCTTTGGGATTGATCCCGGACCGTCACCAATAGCCCATTGTGTTGCTCCAGTGTGACGTTAATTGAAATACCCCCCCCCTACCTTTTATACATTCAATTTACACAATTTTCCATATTGATGTGCCCCACACGGCACTATAATTGGAGGTTTGAGACCGATTCCAACATGCGGCCCCATCGGTTGTAAAACCTCAGCAGATGTATTACAATTCAATATATATATATATATAAATCTAACAAAATATTTTTCTAATAATATTTTTAAATTTATTTAACAATAAAGGCTTTGTTAAAAAGTCAGCCAAATTATTTTCCGATGAAATATAATTTACGTTAAATAGTTCATCTTTTATTAATTTACGAATAAATTTGTACTTGATATCAATATGTTTAGTTTTCTGATTTTCCTGACTATTTTTTGAAAAATAGATAGCAGATTGATTATCACAATATACTTGGGGTCTTATGTAATCACACAAACTTAATTCATTTATAATTCTACTAAACCAAATAACTTCTTTAGTGCAATCGGTTAGTGCAATAAATTCAGATTCCATTGAGCTAAGAGCTATGCACTTTTGTTTAGAAGATTTCCATGATATTGGGATGTTACCCAAATAAATTAAATAGCCACTGCTTGAATGTCTGTTTGTGAGACCACATCCCCAATTTGCATCAGAAAAAGCAATCAAATTTGAACTTTCTACATTGGAAAGATTAATTTTAAAATCCTTTGTAAGAAAAACATAGTTCATAATATCAACAACGTAAGACCAGTGTTTGTAAGTATAACCATTACAAAACTGAGACATTATATTAACAGCAAATGCAATATCTGGTCTGGATCTATCTGACAAAAACGATAAACATCCTATTAAGGAACGATAGGGAAATTTCCTCATTAAATCATTTTCAATTATTTCTTCCTCTTTAACCTTATCAGGTAAGTTACAACCAATTTTAAAAGGCAAATTCACAAAACTTTTAGGAAGATCTTTGAATTTTGACATTAATTTTTCAATGTAGGTAATTTGATGTAAATATATCGAATTTTCAATCTCTTGAAAGTTTACGCCTAACAAATATTTAGTTTTACCTAGGACTGTAAGATCCAATTTTTTGTCCAATAATTCGATTACGTCATTTATCAAATGTTCTCTTTTTGAAAACAAAACCATATCATCTACATAAACAATTAAAATTACATCTTTAAATTTGTAGACACAATTACACCAATTTAACTGAGAAAATCCTAATTTAGTTAAAATACCGTCTAATTCCAAATTCCATTCTCTACCACTTTGATGCAGACCATATATAGCCTTTTCCAATAGACATACTTTGTTTTCGGATCCTTTCAGCACAAATCCTTTTGGCTGTTTCATGTATATAGTATCCTTAAGGTGTCCATATAAATATGCACTTTTCACGTCAACTTGACAGTGATACCAACCCAACATAGAAATCAATAGTACAAACAATAATTTAACAATAGAAAAATTCACAACTGGTGAAAAAATATCTTTAAAATCAATGCCGGGTTTTTGCTTAAAACCTTGAGCAACAAGACGTGCTTTATACCTTTTAGGTATATTGTTTTCGTCCATTTTTAAGCTGTACACCCACTTACTTCCAATTATGGTTGTATTTGGGGGTGTGTCCACTAATTTCCATACTTGCCTATCCTTCATTATCTGAATTTCTTCATTCATGGCAATATTCCATTTAATTTTATCCTTACTTGTTTGCGTTTCTTCATAACTTTTGGGGATTTCGACATTGTAACACTGATCATACATGTCGTACATCTGTTGGTCCAAAAAATTAGATTCATCACTAGAAGTAGATGGCACATTAGAAATATCTACATTAGGATGTTCAGTTTCTGGCTTAAAATTGAAATTTACAGGATCAAACCTAATCTTATTTTTAGTACAGTACTTTTTAATATCATTTAAAGATCTCATTCTCAAATTTTCAGGAGAATAATAGTATACATCTATCCTATTGCTTTTATTTCTAGGTTTTTCGATTCTTCGCCAATTTGAAATGTTAAGACTTTTTAAGTCCTCAGTTTTAACTAAATCTTTAGAATCTAAAACTTGAGTTTCACTTTCCGATTTTACTTTTATATTTTCATTTGATTGATAAATAGGAATATTAGAATTAAGATCGAAAGAAACGTACTCAAAGTGTTTACCAAATAGTACATCAACAGCTTTCTTACTTTCGTCGATATGAACATGGACTGTTTCAACTATTCTCTTCTCGTTTGGTACATATATTCTGTAACCTTTAGTTTTCAAACCATATCCTGTCAAAATACCAAGTTTAGCTCTGGGTTGTAATTTATTTCTCTGTATTTTAGGAATATGAACATATGCCAAAGAGCCAAAAATTCTAAAATGTTTTACTGATGGTTTGAAACCAGTCCATATTTCGTTAGGAGATATACCCTCAGTTAATTTGTGTTCGCATCTATTTTTAATGTGAATAAATGCTAAAAGTGCTTCTGACCAAAATTGTGGTTGTAAACCACTGTCTTGAAGCATAGCTCTGACACAATCCATGGCTGTTCTATTGAACCTTTCTGCAACGCCATTTTGTTCAGGGGTATAAGTTGAAGTTCTTTCGATTTTTATTCCTAGATCATTTAAAAACTTTTTAAATTCTTTGTGACAAAATTCTAAACCATTGTCAGTTCGGACACATTTTAATTTAACATTTAGCTGTCTTTCAGCTTTAACCAAGTATTTTTTAAAGTAATCAAAAACTTCATTCTTATTTCGAATAATATAAACAGTTACTTTACGTGAAAAATCATCAATAATAGATAAAAAGTATTTGTTTCCACCTAGAGAGTTAACTGGAGCAGGACCCCACAAATCCATATGGATCCTTTCCAAAACATTTTTAGTTTTCCTTTCGTACATATAGTTTCTTTTTAAGGATATTCTAGTGGATTTAGCAATAGCACAAATCTTACAATTTTTATCTATATTCTTACAATTAAGTTTTTCAATTCCTTTTACACAATTAATTTTACTCATATTTTCAATTAAGGGCATGTTAACATGACAAAACCTACGGTGGGCTTTTTCTAGATCTAAACCAGTTACATATGTATAATTTTTAATCTTGGGATAACCTTTCAAGATATACAATTTTCCAATTCTGGGAACAGTAAACAAATATTTATTATAACTATTATAAATAATCATTTTGTTATTTCCCCATTTAATTTGGTTTCCCACAAGGTCAATACGAGCACCACTAATTAAATTTCTTCTCATATTAGGTGAGTATAAAACATCTTTCAAAGTTAAATCAAAATTTCGGTTTCTATCTAAAACTGTAAATTGAATATCACCCATACCTAATACTTCCGAGGTGCTGTCCTTGTCTCCGACTAGGATCTTCTGTGGTGGTAGTTTTCTGAATGTCGTAAACATATCGCGTTCTTTACAGAAGTGGGCAGTTGCAGCAGAATCAATAAGAAATTCCCTCGGTCTTTCATTTGGAAAATTTGAAACTGCATAGGCACGTTGAAGATCAGTTTTTGGATTGTCCTCCATATAAAATAATTCACCACCAGGTTTCTGCCGATTGCATTTCTTGAAGCACTTCGATTCGTAATGTCCCGACTTTTTGCAGTAGTTGCAGAATGGTCGCGGCCCCATACGACAAACTGTCGACTTTCTTGGGCTTGAAGGAATTAATTCAGGGTCCAGTACGCATCTGCTGTGATCAGGAGTAGACGCCCGTGTCTCCTTGTATCTAGATGACTTGTTTCTTGTAGCATAAGCATCGGCCACGATACTTAATTTTGTGCCTTCGTCTTTCCGTTTCAGCTCGATTCGGCTGGATTCTGTTATTAAATGTTTAGACAAATTGTCTAGCGTGAACTCGTTGTCATCCATCCTGTATAGCAATTGTACCAGATTATCGTATTCGTGAGGAAAATGTCTTATTAGTTGAAAGCAAACTAAAAGGTCTGGGATTTCGAATCCACATTCTTTTATCTGTAACAGCTTCTCATGCACTCGTTTGCAGAAGAGTCCAATGGATTCGTCCTCCGGCTGGTAGCGGATTGAAAAGAACTCGTCCACAAGGCCTGCCAATCGTGCTCTAGATGCTGGTTCAAAGTTGGTCTTTAATATATCCCAGGCTTCCTTACCGTCTTCAGTAGATGAAATTAAGACTTGATATTTTCTGTCTATGCCCTGGTAGATAGTTGTATATGTCCTCTGCTTCCTATAACGATAGTCTCTTTTTTCTTTTTCTGGAGCATCTTCCAATAATAGAGGTTCCGTTTTAGTGATAAAATCCCAGCAGTTCCGGTCAATTAGCAATACCTTCATGTCCGTCTTCCACGTGGCATAGTTGAAATCCGATAACTTCGGGAAGGAAAACATGGACATTTCTTGAATCCCCATCATACTGGATACCGGTAGTGGCAGAATTCAGGTTCAGCTTAAGGTCTGAGGCCCATAACCAATTGTTGGGTTTTATCGATTGAAGACAGAGTTTTATATATTAAAAATAAATTTTATTACATAGCCAAGTCTTATAGTTTAAAACATACATTTTAGAAAACAAGAAGTCTGATCAGCTCATGATCCCCAATACACCTCACATTATCTCCTCTCTTTTATACATTCAATTTACACAATTTTCCATATTGATGTGCCCCACACGGCACTATAATTGGAGGTTTGAGACCGATTCCAACATGGCCGTGCACAAATGACAAAACAGAAGTCCTTTTAGCTGCATCCAAGGCGAGTGAGGTGAGCATTATTCTAGGAGCCGAGAGCGAATGAAATTTTATCTCCATTGCAAAATCAACGCTGTTCCTTTTCATAACAACCAATTGCGGGAACCCGAACAAGGAAAAATATCGTTGAGATATGAAGCCGAACTCATGTTATGATTCAAGCTCATTCGCAGATCCTAATAATAAAAGTATGTGCAAATGATTTTAACGAAATGAATAAAAGAAATTAAACTATTTGTGCGCTCCAAAAGAATACTTCATTTCCGTTCCTTTTCCAAATTGTATAATTTGTTCAAAAATGGATGATGTACCTGAACAGACTAAATACCTGATTATGTGTGAATGAAAAAAAATTATAATGTTCTTTTTTGTTCAAATAATTTTTCAGAGATCAATCTTCTAAATAATAAATCGAAAGGGCTTGCTTTGGAAAATTTTCGTATTTTTAAAAAGCATTCACTTAAAAAAGAATCAACTAAAATTGAAGAAACAAGTTCGCACATTAATAAAATTTTATAATTCACAAATGGCTTTCATAAATTAAGGTTATTTTACATTTCAGAAGACATTTAAAAATTAGCAGACCATTGTTTCCTACGACAGTGATCCCTCTGTAAGCGTAGCTTTTTGCTGTGGCTTTTATGATCAAGGGTGATCAATAGCCCGTTGTATTGCTCCAGTGCGACGCAAATCAAAAGTCTACCTTATGATCAAGAGCAGCGGTGACTCGGTTGGAAGAGGAACGGATTAGCAACCGGAGGGTTGCGAGTTCAAATCCAACCTAAGACCGTCGCATACAGAGGGGGTTGGCGCACGTTAAATCTATCGGGGCCTCAAATGTCCACACGTTGGCGTGGTGTGTGGAAGTTTGGAGAGTGGGGTGCCAGCTCAGGTGTCAACTCGTCATTTGACCGTGATTCAAAATAACGTGTTGTCCTCGAATTTTTCCCTTGGGGATTGATCCCGACCATCGTCAATAGCCCGTTCGTTGTGTTGCTCTAGTGCGACATTAATTAAAAAATACCTACCTACCTTTTATGATCAATGAGTGTTTGTTTGGGCTTTTCCTACTCCATTACAAAATTTAAGTTGTGTATAATTAAGTATTTTAAATATCGATTATTCATAAATTATTTATGCACTCATGTCCAAATTTATATTTACACGCCCAAAAATAATGATATTTCATGAAATATCCAATCGATGTAATCCATTTTTGCAGGGAATGTGTGAAAGACAAGCCTAATTAGCATTATCCAATCAAAAGTGATCAAACGGTTTCTGATATGCAAATCAAGGCGTTACGTCATCCGACGGTGAATCAAGCGCTTTGCGCAAAGTGAATATCTGAATGAATTTCTGCAATACAGCGTTTCATTTCAGTGTTAAGGACTCAAAACGGTTTGTTATGGCTCCGGAGTATCATTTGGAAGAATCTGTGAAGTGGCGAATTATCGTCTGTTTAGAAGCAGGGCAGACAATCATGAAAGCAGCGAGATGGGTGGATATTTCAAGACAGACAATCTCTACGCTATGGAAACAATTTCAGAACTCTGGAACTGTTGTAAGGAGGCCTGGACAAGGTCGTAAATGAATAACAACTGCTCCTCAAGATCGATATCTGGCAATAACTGCCCGTCGTAACAGGAAGTTTACTGCTCGGCAGTTAAGTTCAGAGGTTGCAGCCGCCACTGGAATTGTTGTATCACGGCAAAATGTATACAGAAGGCTTGATGAAAAAGGCCTTTATGACAGAAAGCCAAGGGTATGTGTTTAACTGTCTTCACAAAAGAGGGATCGCTTTAATTGGTGCAAAGAACGTCAGAACTGGAGTGAACACCAATGCACCCATGTTCTCTTTACTGATGAGTCGTGGTTTAGTTTAACATCTTATTCTAAACGTGTTTACATCTGGAGGGAGTCAGAAACGCGAAGTCATCCTTCAAACATTATAGAACGTGACCGTTTCGGTAGTGCAGAAGTGATGGTATGGGCAGGAATAATGATCGATGGACGTACGCCACTACACGTTTTCAACAGCGGATCTGTGACCGGCCAAAGATATCGGAATGAGGTCTTAAAACCTTATGTAAGACTTTTCAGAGGTGCATATGGATCTGACTTTTTATTTATGGACGATAATGCTCGTCCACATCGAGCAAACCTCGCTGACGAATTCCTTGAAAGTGAAGCCATTGAGCGAATACCGTGGCCAGCAAAATCTCCTGACCTGAACCCGATAGAGAACTTATGGGACTACCTTGGAAAAGCAGTTGCACGGAGGCATTCTCCTCCTGAGATATAAATGCCCTGAAGACCGCATTGCTGGAGGAGTGGAACTTAATTCCCCAAACTGTGGTTAACAACATTATTGCCAGCATTAAAACACGTTGTGATATGTATGTACACATCAAGGGAGATCGTATTCCATTCATAAGCCATAATTTTTTTCTGAGTTATTCTTTTTTTCTGAACTCTCCTTGTCACATATTATTACCATTTTTATTGTTTCATGCTACAGTTTTATATCATATGCAGTGCTCTTAAATTTTTTCCTTTGTATTTATGTGTTATGATGTTATGTATCATTTCACACAAATTCATAAAAGTATAGTTCACAGTTTCTGAGAAATCCATGATTTTATGCATGTAAAGATAATTTTGGACATGAGTGTATTATGGAAAGAAATAAAATATCAGTTCAAACATAATTAGAATTTTAAATTGTTTAAATATGCTTTGGAAAAAATTGTTTTTTTGAGCAATACTGGTAAAACAAACATTTGCGTACAGTAATCGTTTTATGCTCCATGTTATTCCAATGGCAATTTCGAATTGTTTTTAGCCCCCTCTGCATACCTATGTTAAAGAGGACGGGGGTTAATATGTAGCCTACGTTACCCGCATGGTTCTAAATAGTGGGAGTATTCGAATACAAAAGTACTCGTGTACTTGATATTTAAAATTATTCGTAGTACTCGATTCTTTTCCAAAGTATTCGGATACAAAAGTACTAGGATCCAAAGTATTCGGATACCAAAGTACAGTAGTCTCGTTTAACCGACCTTCGCTCATCCGACATTCCGTCTTATCCGACGCTTCCAAAAAAAGCCCCGCATAAATCGGCGACGAGAAAAGTGTGATACATTTTAACGCAACTCTTGTCAATAGCGATTGTGAGGATGTGCAAACGGCTGATGATCGATTTAACCACACGTGCAGATGTCCGCTGAAATCCGGTGACTGGTAGAAACTATTTTCCTGACTCAGCGAGAGTGAGTTAGAATTGAACTAGTAATTGAAGGCTTCCACGCGCAGGTGGAGCGAGCGCAGTTTTGAACTAGTAACTGAAGGCTTCCACGCGCAGGTGGAACGAGCGCAGTTTTTTACAGAATTAATGCAAGTGGCAGCGTGTAGGCTGTTCCATCAATTTGATATAACGGTTGCTGTACATAGTTTTTTAGGTAGAGAAATAAATTGTGTTAGTCCTAATCTCCGTATCACTTTGTGGACCCTAGCGATCGGTCCAAGGTATAAGTTCAGGCGATCAGCTCGGATCTCCACACGACCTATCCCGACAGCGATGGCAACAAAATTGATGATCAAGCATCAACTGTTGAGCATCTCAGAATCTCGCATAACGATGGAGTTAAGGCTCTAGAAACCGCCATGAAATACATTGAGCAACAAGAAGCTATGGGGATCGACATAATGATGCTGCAAAGATGGCGAGACTTTGGCAGCGAAGAAACGGCAATCGTCGGGAAAGCAGACTAGGATCAAAAATTTTTTTAAATGATCACAGGACTGAACTTTTTACGGATTTAACTTCCGACAATGCTATTACTGAAGTTCATTTTATGCAATTCTACATTTATTTGTAGTCAATTTTTAACGTTGACTTCAATACAGTACGATGTTTTGGTGCTAATTTGTAAATAAATTAGCAAACATACAATATCGAGTAATAGACACACACAATGAAAGTTTTACTGACACAGAAGAGAAATACACCCAGGGACGAATGCACCTGACAGGAATCAAACCTGCGCCTCCTACAACTCGAAGGTTGCTAGCGCAGTGGGAATACCTACCTGAGCCACGACGGCCTCGGTGTTATTTTTAAATAACAACCTTATATCGTAGTTGATTCTTACTGTCGATTAATCGTTTTTGTGTATGTATTCGAATACTCTTGCTCGATACTTGAAAGTACTCGAATATCGAGTTTTTGATTCTGCCCGTCACTAGTTCAGATTTGGTGTGGATAGGTCAAACGGTGTAGATTTATAGAGGACAGACAGACGCTTCAAGGACACTGACATTTGAACGTTAAAGCGGCCTGTGTGGGGACATTTGTTTTTTCTGGTTCAGGGGGCTCAACCTGTCCAGACTTTTTGCTGAGAAGCCTTTCGGAGGTGATCTTACACCGTCGCGAGTGGACCGGTATTTATACTTTCGGCGCCGGCGAGGCGCACAAATCTGTTGCGCTTCCGAGATGTTTACGTTCTTCGGGAGGCGAAGGATACACGCTCGTGTGATCGGTTCAAGTTAGAGATGGTACAAAGAGTGATTTCACAGGAACAGTTCTAACTGTGACTGCTACTGAAGAATAGCTGTGATTCTAAACTGTGACTGAATCTGATTAGTTGCTTGTAAAGTATCTCTTAGCCACTCGTAGCAACGGAATGCTCGTATTGATGTTTAAAATCCTTAAGTAGATCATTTAGCAAGCGTAATGCACAACTGAGTTAGTAGCGTCGCAGCTTACAACGCCAAGGAACCCAGTTCGAACCTAGGTTTTTCTTTTCATCCAGAACAAATGAAATATCGTTTAATTTTTTAAAATTTAATCAACTCAATAAACCTACAATTTAAATTGCATAAAACATTTTCCGCCGATGAGCCGTTTTTTATATTAAGCCCGTTATTTCTTTCTCTAAAGATACTTTTCCCCTCAATAAACTATTTCAGACATTTTTTCTCTTCCTGACAATGATGGATCGTCATTTTGAGCTATTATGCGCAGGTAACTTAAAGCCTCTTGCTCATAACTGATTTTTGCAGATTAAAATATATCGATATTTTTATTCTATATAAATTAAATTAAATTTCGTAATTAATCAAACATTAAAATCAAGAGATATACATTAGAATACTTGATGAATTTGCTTCTAATTGAATGTAAAGTATTGAATTTTAATTATTAAATAATTCGCATACCTATATTTTTCTCTTAAAAACATTTAAATTAATTACTCTTATCTAAAATATTGGCTAGTTGAAGAAAACAATTTTACACCGTATGCGTAACAAGACAATTTCCTTACATTTGATAATCTGGAAGTACTGAAATATTCACACACACACAATTAGTAACAACACTGTTTCAAAACATTAAGTAATTTTTCTAAATCTCTGGTAACATCCGAATCCATTTGTGTTCATAACACTCAAATCTACAGTTAACTATTTTCTTTTGCCAAAGCTAATATTGTTTTCTATAACTTTTATAAATTCATATGCATAAAATTTGTATAAGGTATTGTCTTCATATTAAATTGCATACAAACACCCAATTTTTGTGTAAAATTTAGAATTTATATCAAAATTTAGCCTCGAATACCATATTTCAAGTCATTTATTTAACACAATCGTTTCTGAATTATGAGTACTAAAATGTGGAGTTCCCTAATGACAAAAAGAACAATATATTTCTCACTTTTTTCCAGTCACAGAATTCGAAAGGACTCAACTTATAACATAGATAGAAATATTTAAGGATATACTTCTCTCGCTGTTGTGCAGAGAGCTCATTAGTACCGATTGAAATGGAAAAGGGTACTCTTAGATTTCAAAATTTTATTTCATGAACAAAAATGCCAGTTATTCACACTGCGTAATTTTTTAAAATTTAATATAAATTTTTGTAAAAGAGGGGTTAGCAAAGTTAATCACATGATGGAGTAAATAAAACAGCACAACAAATACCATGCATAAGCAAAGTTTTCAAATCTGGTTTTCGAACGGCTTCGTTTAGTTTGATTTTAACCTATAACCGGAGGCACGAAATGTTTTGGACCTAGGTAAATAATGTTGGCGGGATCCCACTAACATCATATTATAAATTTTGTATAAAATTAATCAAAAATCAGATAAATTTCAGAATTCTTTTGCATTATTTATCATATATGAATAAAATACATAGAATTTCTTCAAGTTTTTTTTATATAAAGTAATTAATTGATTAAAGACTTGTTTTTGAGAAAAATCATGTGACCAATAGAAAATAAAAATAAGGAACTTGCAACAAAATTCATGAAAAATTCCTCTTCTCATTAATATTTAGCTTGCAAAAAACACTTATTTGTGAAAGAAATTTTTATTTGTGTTTATAGTAAAAAATAAGAGAAGACATGGAAATATACATAAATTGAAATCAAATATGCCTATTTTTCCAATTTTCTCTGAGCATTGTTAAGTATTTCAAAGTGATTCTAAGCACACACACAAAGGGTTTATACATAACATTCAAGAAAATTAAGCTTTTCTCTATGAACAGCTTAATTATATAACATTCCCCAGAACATGCCAATTCAGTGGAATTTTGAGCTTGCCATAAAAAATTCATCATAATCATTAAATAGCTTTCAGCTTCAATTCATAGTCTATTTAACATACTCAACTATCAGATAGGCGAATTAACTTCAAATTTCAGTACCATAAATACATAATAGTTATGCTAACAGTGTAAAGAATTCCATGAATAAAACTTCCCAATTAAATTTAAATAAAAATTAACCAACATATTACACAAAACAAACTGAATATATTAAAATTCCCAATTATAAAGATTTCTGTGTAAAATTGGAATGCTTTTGTGATACTCAAAACTATCATCGTGAATAAGTGTCTTTGTGTAAATTTCAGAAGCCAATTGTCGGTTATCTGCTGCATATTATTATATTTTTGTCATAAATAAAAACGTGTTTTTTTCTTATGATGAGTGTTTGCAAATTTTTGCAATAAAAGTGGAAATTAAAAGCCGCATTTTCATAAAAATGCGATATAGTATGTGTATGAACTCAGCAGTTGAAATGGAGATATTAAAGGCAGGCGTATGCGATTTACATATTTTTTCAGCAGTAGGACAGCATTCAAAAACTATTTTTTTATATAAAAAGGTTTTAAATACTTACAAAAAATTAAAATAAAGTAAAAGGAAAATAACTAAAATATACTATAAAAATTATATTTAAATTACCTAATGCTCAAACTTCTTGATTATTATTCATTTCGTATTGTTATAGAAATTCCGAACCTTATTTCTTATGAATAAGGAATATCTTGTGGCATAGGAAAGTATATTTTATCTAAAAATTATCCACAGCTCTTACAACCATGGTCTCGTTTACTCTTTCTTCCTGACATTCTTTTCCTTCCTTCAGATTTAACAGAGAATCAATTTTATAATAGAAACAATAAATTATAGGCTTTAAAAATCAAATATTCAATCATACTTTTTGTACTTGCATTACGATATTTCAGAATGCATTCATTGCCGCTATAAACATCACTGTGTTGATCCTTCCACTGAAACTAATTCATCTTAAGAGACGAACTTTAAAGAAGGCAGAAACTCTTAAGATGATGAAGAAATGCACAGTAAAAATTACGTATTCATGAAATAAATGACAAAACGCAGCTTCGGATTCAGAATGTAAAAGGGACAAGTGAGAGAGTAAATTCCTCATTAGAGCTCTCTTAAATAATTATGTTACCATGGAAAGCATATTTTGTTCATATGAAAAATGACGAATTTTTAAAATTATTGATTGCATTTCAATCACGTTACTTTCACACACTTTTAAAACTCTTTCTCTTCCCTTTGTTAATACTCATAATTCATCTTTGAATTCTAAAGCATGACTACATGTTGGTAAAAGTGAAGAGAGTGAAATTGTCTTACAGAATGAAAGAAATTTCTCAGTGTAAAAAATCAGCATGCAGTCATGTTCTTATTGTATTCACTAGCGAAATCAAATAATCATCTTCTGGCTCCCTGATTTAGATTCATTCAATGTATAAAGTCTTTCAGAAGCACCTACTTTTACACACATTATTCATTTTTTTTAGAATTAAAAACAATTTACAAGAGGTTGAAAAGAAATTTTTTTTGTTTTAACAAAACCAAAAAATAGAAAACAAAATTTCTAGCTCATGTGTTCTTTATAAAAATACAACTTAATAAAAATCAGAGAAAGTTGAAGAACAATAATTAATTTGTCATTTAAAATAGCGAATTTTAAATGACAAATTCTTTCTTCTGAACTTTCCTTTAAACTGTTGAGCTTATTTATCTAGCCAAACTTCACTGTTCCTAAATCACTGCCACCAAATCACTGTTAGTTTGATATTCCAGTAACAGGTAAGAACTGTGATTCACAAGTATCTGTGACTGAATAGCAGTTCTGTGATTCGCTTGACATCCTAGTGCAAGTGTAGAACATTAAAAACTTTTGAGGACTATCTATGCTTTTTCGTTTGACATGTCGGGAGCCAGATGTAAGTTTCTACTATTAAATTATTTTTGATATAAATTAGCTGTACTTTATTCTCTCCAAAAAGTAACTATAGGAAACAAATTCCAAGATTAAGAAGCAGATAAAAAGGACTGGTAGTTTTTTAATGTTGACGATCTGAATCTCCCCTTAGGTGTTCTAGTAAATTAAATAAAGGATACATGAATTTGCTTTTTGCGGTCTCGGTGACTTGGTCCCCCTCCGTGGATGCTTCCATGAAATAAAAACATACATGTGTTGTTTCAGAGGAGTCCCCATACACACACACCTTGGTTGCTCCCATGCATTACACAAAAAAGGAAAATTTGCTTTTTAAGGGTAGAGGGGCTTAAGCCCCCTCACCATGAATGAATTAAAAAGGATACATTTTTTTTTCATGTTTGGGGGTTTAAACCCTCACATCCCCTTGTGCATGCATCTATGAATTGGAAAGGGAAAATTTTCGTTTTATGTGTCTGGGGACGTAAAATTCGTGCCATGTTATCCTAAGATTAATTACGCTAACAATTATTAACATGAATCAAAATAATATTTAAGTAAAACAGATGCAACGCAAGAAGTTTCAGGCAAAAGTTTTGTGTTTATTTGCTTGCAATTGAAAACCAACTTTCTATACAAATTTCTTCTTAGCTTTCATCATGAAATTTTTCGTAATTAATAATTTTCATAATTATTAATTTTGTAAAAGTTAAGAATAATCTTTAAGCAACTTACTCCCAAACTTCTGAACTAACTTCATTCTTTAGAATTTATTTTATACGTCTAATTTCACCATGGGAATTCAATTCGAAATGACAAGAACATTCTGCAGCTACATTTATAGCACAAACAAATATTTCAATATACTTTTGACACCTGTAACAGAAAACAAAAATAAACATTTGTGAAAATGAAATGGTACAGGAAAAACGCCATAAAATTATAAACACTAGTTATATATTTCAAGAACATTAGGCCAAATAAGAGCTCAATCTGGCCAGTATTTGGTTCAGCGTTAGCACTAAGGTAAAATTGACACTTTAAAAAGTTCCGTTAATTTTCGAATATGGTAAATACTGTTATCAACGTGACAAAGATAAAAGCAATAAAACTTAATTTGCATCATTTTCGCGTCAATAGAAATGTGCAGCATTTGTACAACAAAAACATAAGCTTCATTGAAAAAAAAAATTTGTGTCTAGAAAAACTTACAAATAGATGGAGTACAAGTATTAAAGAATTAGATTTTGTAAAACTAGGAAATAAGTAGTTTCTTGAGCCATATATTATTCAAGTCAACTATTGAAATTAATATCAACTATCGAAATTAATATCAATGAATCGATTCCGATCTGTGATATTTACCAATTATTGATAACAGCTTGGAATGAAAAAAAAAAATTAAAACATCCAAATAAAATACAGAATTATCAAACCAATATCGAAAATCTTAACTTTCCGAAACAAAGTTCTCTTGCATTACGAACAGTAATAATTGAAAATGTTATTCAGGTCAAAACAATTTTTATCATGAGCTGCTAGTTTCTTTGGAAAAGAAAAGTTATACAAACACCATTATCTTTAAGCAAATATCACCATAACCTAAAACTATAACTTGAAAGTATTAAGCACAATTATCAAGAAATGATTTTAAACATACCAAAATGAAATTTCAGAATTCGGATTACGTACGGTAAACGATCACAAAAGTAAACAAGCTTATAACACAATATGAAACACATACTACGCAAAGCTAAAGTATGGATAAGTATTCTTTAAAATTTTTATAAATACAACACAACAAAATATTTAATAAAAGTCACGCGTTAATACTCTTCCTATTTTGCAATTTGTATGCATAAAATGTTTTGAAAACTGAAATTTTGTTTTGCGAGATATAAATTAAAACACGGAGTTGGTGCAAGTTATAAAAGTATTGATTGCAGGATATTAGATTAGGTTACACATAGAAAAAATTCATAAACGATAAATCATTAAATGTTACTATCAAAAATTTTGTAACTCAGTTTCAAAACTACCAAAATATAATTAATTTAATTTTCAAGTAGTAAGGACAAAACACTTTTATGCATATAAATAACAATTTTTTCAGTTATTTCCGTAATTTGTAATTAACAGCAACAACACATTCTTCAATAATATTACTATTAAAGTGTGAACAAAATTTCGATTTCAAATGAGTGAAGAATCCTTTCCAATTGCAACACACATAATTTGTTTAAACTCTCATTAGAAGTTTAAAAAATATAAATAAAACTAATTTTACTTTACACTTGATTTTTTTCAGGATGGAAATTTTGTCTTTTTGAGACAACTTTTCTATGAAACTATAACCTAAAAATAAACCCTTTTCAAAACAGGTTTTACATCCATCATAGTTTATACTGAAGAGACAATTTTCTTACAGGTAGAGCAATTAATTTTTCACAAGTTTTTTACAGCAAAAAGTCAGAAGAATTTGGTGATTTTTGAGTTGCTTATAATAAAACACCAAATTTACTTCTAAAGTATCAAACAATAATTTACATAAATTCACTACCTCCATCACGAATAGAGCAGAATTCCAGTTCTTCACAATTAGATTTATCGTTAGGTTTTGCATTATTTCCACGAAAGTTTGTAATTGAAATCTGATAAATAATTTTCTAGGTTAAAGGGTCCCGTGTATCCAAACATCGAATTCAAAGATAAACACTCAGTTAAAGTAACACATTAAGACTTTTGAACGTTCAAGCAAGAATTACTTCACCTTGTATTCACGCTAACATAAAAACGATAATACGATCTCATCGAAAGGTGTTAACTATAATGTGTTACACCGAATACTTACAAGGTCTTAGTAACACTGATTATGTGCACATTTGATAATAAAAACCATTAGTTAGCTATCCGAAATCAATTGAGAACATCTAATTGATCTTGCAGATTACTAATGGTTAAATACATCGAAAACAATAATTGAAAACATTTTTAAATTCCAGTTAAAACCAGTCCAATATTTCATCTAAATTATGCAATACTTCGATACTACCGTTGCATTATTTTCACACCAGTTTGCGATTGAAATGAAGTAAATAATACTTTCTATGAGTCCACGGATGCTGATTTCTAATTCAACAAAACCAGCTTCACAGGGGTCTTTTCGGTACCAGTTTCTTCACACAAGTCTCCTCGAAGTTATACAGAAGACAATCTGAACCTCGTCGTTAGGAAAGGTGTCAGTTTCTAACTCTATAGAAGCCAGATCTGAAGTAATGTAGTTTGTCGAGGGCTGAACAATGGTGTTGAAACTGTTCCAGGAGTAGATTTTTCCAGCAGAATCACAAAAAGTAATGTCAAAAGCCACAGCGTAATTCCACAGCCCAGCCTTCGAACCGAATTTCAAAGTCGCGCGATTATTTTCATGTTTTACAAGTCCGAAGAGGCAGCAACCCATATTTTCGAAAGGGTCAAAACAATGAGAACGAAAATATGAGCAGGTTTTCGAATAATCTTTAATACACCATTTCACAATGCACTTCTCAATAGGGCAGATATGCGTCAATACATTAAAATCTAAGTTTTCATCTATGGAATCGCCCATTCTTGGTGGAAAAACTTTCCTTCACGCGAGAATTCAACCACCGGAAACAGAAGACCCCTGAATGGTTCGAAATAAATGAAATGCGGGGTAAAGATGCCGAATCCGGGGCATGATGTCGCCAGATCAAGATGGCGTCATCGCAATTTCGTTAAAAAAAAAACGGGCTTTGCTTCGTAGAAACAACCTTTTGCATAGGGTTGCCATAAAGCTGGATCAAAACACCAAGGTCACCATGTTTGGCGATAAATCGCTAGTGCCCCGGATTCGACATCTCCACCGAAATGCGTAATTTCTCAGATCAAGAGGCAACAACTTCTCGATCAAAAGTCTGCCTCAAACTTGTCAATCATAACTGATCACTGCTTCTGTGTTCAGTATAACTACAAGTTGCCCACGTCAATGAATGGCTTTTTGACAAAGAATTTGATGTCGGAATCGTAGGTCTTCAATCGCACATGACGAGATTATTCCAATCGGAATTCAAATTCGAAATAAGACATGAATATTGAGTAGTTCCGAAACCCGCGATCTCAAAAAAAATCCAAGATCAAACATACACAACAGCCTTTACTTTACCAGTCTTCAAATTGCATATCTTTGTTGCCACGCAATAGAATCTAACTTTATCTCGGATATGGTTTTGATGAAAGCTACATCGCCAAAAAATGGTTGATACTCCAGAGAATCTAAACACAGAAACCCACAGCGGCAAAATTATGCCAAATGTATAGGTCCCACGTGGTAGGGGATGTGTTGCTCATCGTAACTCGGTTTTCAAAGGGAAAAGGATAGCATTTTGCAATACTCCCAGAAGTACATCAGAGAATAAAATCTACGCGATATGGAAGTAATTAATCTTCCACAAAAATTAAAAAGCTTCAAAAGTAAAGCTGATTGATATTAGGCATATAAAAGACGAATCTGTAATTTCTGACTGGACTGGTCGTATCAATCATTATTGAGTGCCTACTTCAAGCAGCTTATTTCCTCATCATAATTAAGTACAATAAATGGAATTAGAAAAGATTTTATTGGGATAGGAAAGAAGAGAACTAGATAATCCTAAAAGAGAAGTTAACTTTTTTTTATCCTAGTTCGAATTTCTATCTTTGTAATCGTTAAAGATAGAGTTAAAATTTCAACAGATTTTAAATCTTCGGAAAATTTTACCGCAAATTGATACCTAACACATGGCGAAAATATAATTTCTTTTATAAAAAAATAATAATTTTTATATTAAAGCAATTTTAATTTTTTAACCAAGCGCGTTTTTGACTGGATTTGGCGATAATATTCCTCATGGGAAACAGACGGAATTTTCTTCGTTTTTAAAGGGAATATCGCTGTAATTACAGTATTTTGTTGCACAATCGAATGCGTTTTTTAGAGCCATTAAAGATAGGATGGAAATTCAATCCCCTTTGGTACTAAACGTCATAAATAAAAGTTTCGTGGTTTACAAGGAAGGGGTATAGTCAGTAATTCAACTTCTGAGATATCACATGCAGACAACAGCCCGTTTTAGTTTTCATGTGTGTAAAGGTTTTGAAAGAATAAAAATAAGGCAAAATAACTATTGCATTTAAAAGTTACATTTTGAAGCTTTGTTTCTCTTAATGTGAATGCTCTTAATGTGAAAGGTGTAGGATGAGATGCATTTTTCTCATTTAGACAAGGTTCTTAAAATTAGAATCATCCTGAAAAGCTGATTTTACTTATACAAGACTAAGTCAATTTCTGACAACAGGGCCTTTTTTTCGTAAACTAACAAATTGTAGGAATTAACTTAAAATTAAATTGTAGGAATGAACTAAATATGAAATGTTCGATACATGTCTTACAGAAGATTAGGGAAAGCCATTTCTTAAACGTGCCTTTTTTTAATTTTAACCTTGTTAAAATAAATAATTTTGTTAAATTTACCAAAAAAAGTAAAACAAGATAAGATGGAAAATTTTCAAAGAATATGCTTAAAGTTCAAAAACTCCTTTGTTTTGTCATTCAGCTCCAAATATTTCTGTCGACACATCTGTAAGGCTCTCAGATAGGGATGGGGGAAAAGAACAACCTGTTCTTTTCACCTGTTCTTCCACGAGAACGGGAACAGACTGTTCCCACTTTTCACAAAACCCTGTTCTCCGTTCTTTTTCTAAAAAGAAACTTTCGAATATTTTCTACTTCGATTGAAATGCGAATTTTGCAAAGAAAGTAGTTTCTCTTTTCTCGAATTTTCTGCATTTGCTAAAAATTTTCGTATTTTCTAAATTATGCTACTGCTGTTCTTCCTACAGTTCTTGACTCACTATTCCATGTTGATTCATTCACCCGTTCTCTGTCCATAAAAGAACTCCCAGCTAGGTCATTACATGTGAAATGGGCAAAAATCAGAAAAACCTGTGGCTGTAGGGCGACGGATTTTCATGAAATTTGCTACAGGGGTTAAGTTTATGCATAAATAACGATATCCAAAATATTTTGGCTCAAAATGAAATATTTTGAAAGTTTCGGGCATTTTAGGGACTTGCAACTTTGAAGAGCAGCTGTGAAATCGCTTGATGTTGCATGTTTGAAGATCTCTTTCCGAAAACTACGTAACGTAGACAACAATATTTCACATTTTTGTAATATATGAAGAATTTTCTTTTTATCTATTTGGAAACAACACTTTTAAACATCATATTTAAGCAAAAAATTAGCAGCGAAAAATGGAAAATAGTCGATTTTGATAGAATTGAAAAGGTTTCTATGGGCTAAAGGAAATTAAGTGCATCGCTGAAATGCATGCCAGATAGTGCTAGGTAAGGACATATAATAGACATCTTGCTCTTTGATGTTTTTGGAGCTTTCCCTCACAGTGAAATATGCATTTTTAAAAATAGAAAAATCGCATTTTTCCGTAATTTTTACTTTTAAATGTTTTTTTTTTCCTTGATAAAGGAGTAGAAATACAATCACCAAATTACGCCACGCTATTTGTTAAGAAAGGCTCTTCATTATGAATAATTTTTAATGTTGTCTTTATATATATATATATATATATATATATATATATATATATATATATATATATATATATATATATATATATATATATATATATATATATATATACATTTCTAGAGATACCAGAGCAATTTGAAATTTGTAGCAAATTGGCAAAATTTCTATTTTCGTCGATCCCTCAGATTCAGCAATGACGGCTATTAAATTATATTCTGACGTTTCCTAAGACACCTTTTTCTGAAGAATGTAACGATATAAAATTTTAAATTTATGTCAATAACTTATTGAAATATAGGGTCGCAAACAGGCCACTTTTAGTGCCAGAAAATCTAAATTTGTGTGACCTTGAACTTTAAATGTCAATAATTAACATAATATAGATTTCTGAAACCTAATATTTTGCAGTTTGTCATTACTATATGTGACCTATTTAAAAACTGATTTTCATTAAAATCGGTGATATGTCATCCACAGCTGATTTGCTCATTTTGCGTGGAATGACCCAGCTCTGGACTACTTCCTATTCGGGAATTAATTCCTCTCAAACTGTTCCGACACTGTTCTCCTTTCTCAGAGCTGTTCGCGGAACAATTGTGAAATTTTATAATTGTTAGGCAATGACATGGAGAGATGAATTTTAATTTTAAACAAATAAAATTTTTTTTTAAACATTACTGATCAAGATTTTGTTGTCCAGCTTTCTCTCTGGTGGTGTCGCCTCTACTCGTTCTTAGGATTTGCAATGCTTTTAACTTTATTTTAAAAGCAAATTTTACAAAATGGAAAGCAAAATTTCAAATGTGGAAGGAAGATTAAAATCGGGTGTCTCATGCTTTCTCTATAAGTTGAAAAGGGATCTCATTAAGTCGGCTATTACGATTTTAAAGACATCTCGGAAACAAGCATCCCACCATAAAACTAATGTGTTGAAAAGTGAGTGATTTTTCAAGTTTTAAACGTGTTTAGATAGATTATATAATAATTAACCTGTTTTTCTGACAAACTCATTTTACTTTCCGTTGTATGCGTTTTTTAAAGGGCAACTCCCTACTGCACAACGTGATTCAAAATTACGTGGTGTCGTCCTACGATCTTTCTCTTCGGGATGGATTACGGACGTCGTTTTGTTGACTTAAATAACTATTTTGTTGACTTAAAAATGACATTAAAATCTAAAAAAAATTATTACTTTCGTTTACGAATTTGTTCGGTCCTAGGTACGTCATATCTGTTTGGGAAAACGTACTTTAGATGGTTCAGATGTGGGACATTATTAGTTGCCGCTGGGGACCCAGAGAGAATTTAAAAGTTTCGATTTGCAAGAACTTTTTCAAATCGAAATCCGAATCTAGTCTGATTTTCTTTTCTTAATTACTGATAGCTTGGACAGATTTGCCCCTTGCGCCATAAAAAAAATAAATCAATCGATTAACAATACGAAGACTCCAAATTATACAGGTAACCCCCGTACAACACGGGAGTTATGTTCCAAAAAATTGCCGTGTTATGCGAATCCGTGTTATACGAAACAAAGAACTAGTACGAAAAGGGGGGGGTTAGGTTCCAAAAATTAAAAAACATGTTATTATATTTTCATAATTAAAAATTTTCTTAAGTAATGCATATTAATATGAATTAAACAATGTTTTCTTCGTCATCACTAAGTACTATTAACCGAGGGTGTTTTCTTTTTGGCAAGATATTCTCATCCTCTGAGTGACAGCTACGAGATCAGTGATGCCATTCATTTTTTAAGTCCTTTATTTCTGAATTCCGTTTTCTCCCTCGCTGCAGTGACGCTCATTAAGAATCTTCCAGGAAGTTACGTCATGCCATGTCATGTGTGTCCGTCTAACAAATTACAGATGAGCTAGTTTAAAAACAGCGAATCAGGAAGTCCAGCTCCTTGATTGACAAGACCATCTCCCCTGATTTGCGACCCCCTGAAAAACTAATAAAAAGCGTGGAGAGGAAGAACACGCTCTCTTTTTTTTTCCGCCACAGTCCAACGACCTTGCAGTTTTGTGAGAAGAAACGCGTTAAGCGTTCTTGCCATTTTTTCTTTTTGATGACGAGCAGCAATCCCCAAGAGACGCCATGTCTCTTCTAAGCTAAGTTACTTTCTATTTAATTTATCTCGAGATAATATTCACGCGTGTAGATCTTAGGATATTCACATGCTACACCATTTAAATTAAACTTTCATAATGCCCGTCCTTTTCGCATCGTTGTTCCACTTATTCCATAAAAGCACCGTGTTATACGGGGATGTTCCCTATTCTCGAACCGTGTTAGAGTGAATCCGTGCTATAGAAGTGCCGTGTTATACGGGGGTTACCTGTATTATCTTTCGTTTTCTTCCTGTCAAAACCAGAAAATCTCACCAATAAAAAAGCTAGCAGAAGAGTCATTTGTATTTTGTTTATATCCGCAAAGGGGGATATGTCAACAAAACTCGGTCCCTGTCTGTTTATCACAAAACTGCTGGCGCCACATAGTCTAGGAGGAGGAACAGGGCTTGTACATTTCGAGTAGACCTTTGAGAACGATGGTGAACAGAAGAGCAGGTTAAAAAACAGTTCTTTTAAAAAGAACGGAACAGCAAAGAACTGTCCGCCGAAAAGAACAGTATTTCCCATGTCTACCTCAATTGATAAGGCACCTTTACTTGATGCAGGGTTGGTTATTACATCCCATAGGATGAATCATACATCACTTGATTTTATTTCTGAAATGCTATTAGTTGAAATAAGTCAGGTGGTGTAGTAAAAAAAATAAAGATTACTTTTTTTTAAATAGTGTATTAAATCAGGAGGAGACGTATGCAGACGAAAGCGTGTTGCGCGATGACGCATTAACGTTTATCGTGACGTACCGGCGGGAAAGTCAGCTACTGGCGCCAAGACGTCGCCGCAACTGCATCCGATTAAAAAAATAGCTGAATACGAATCCGATCCCCCAAGACATCAATCTTTTCTTTATTTAGTAGCTGGGTCATTCCACACGAAATGAGCAAATCGGCTGTGACTGACATATCACCGATTTCAATGAAAATCAGTTTTTAAATAGGTCACATATACTAGGGGTGTTCAAATGAAAAGGTACGAAACGACACTGTGGGTATAATTGAAGTCTTTATTCAAAAGTAATCCCTAGAGGATTGAGCACAACTATCCTACTGTTTCACGAGCCGAAGGATTCCCTGTTCCCAGAATTCCTGTGGCTGTGACAAGAGCCAGTCCTCCACTATGTCCTTCAGTTCGTCGTCCGAGTTGAAGCGCTTCCCTTTGAGATGTTTTTTAGCGGACAAAACAGATGGAAGTTGTAGGGCGATATGTCCGGGCTGCAGGGCGGATGCTCAAGCTGCTCCCTCTTGAACTTGGCCAGTACACTTTGTGTGACCCTGGAGACGTGTGGACGCGCGTCATCGTGGAGCAGAATCACTCCCTCAGTGAGCAGCACAGGCCGTTTGCTCTTGATGGACTTGCGTAGGCTACGGAGTGTCTCACCTACCGGTTTAACACCTTCCGCAATCAGAAATATGATAACACCTCGCTGCTCCTCAATCGTCGAATTTTGCAATGTGAACGCCATGATGTCCTCACACGCACTGCCGCGTCAATTGGACGGAACACACAACTGCATGCTTCTGCGTCATGTGCGGGCGCCCGCGCATGCGCACAACCACGCCGGTACTCGTGCATTCGCTTCCTTAGATGTCTCACTACGTTATCCCAAAGCGGCATATTCAAATTTCAACCGGTTTGGTTTTTACGACGTTTCGTACCTTTTCATTTGAACACTCCTCGTAGTAATAACCAACTGCAAAATATTAGGTTTCAGAAATCTATATTTTGTTAATTATTGACATTTAAAGTTCAAGGTCAAACAAATTTAGATTTTCTAGCACTAATAGTGGCATGTTTGCGACCGTATATTTCAATAAATTATTGATACAAATTTAAAATTTTATATCGTTACATTCTTCAGAAAAAGATGTCTTAGGAAACGACAAAATATAATTTAATAGCCGTCATTTCTGAATCTGAGGGATCGACGAAATTAGAAATTTTGCCAATTTGCTACAAATTTTAAATTGCTCTTTTATCTCTAGAAATGGAAAGACATTATTAAAAATTACTCTTAATGAAGAGCCTTTCCTAACAAATAGCGTGGTGTAATTTGGTGATTAGTCTACTCCTTTATAAAGAAAAAAACATTTAAAAGTAAAAATTACGAAAAAATAGGATTTTTCAATTTTTAAAGATGCATATTTCACTGCGAGGGAAAGCTCCAAGAACATCAAAACTTTTCATAATTGTAATTTGATTATTTTTGTCTCGGGAAAATGTTTAATTTGACGTAAATTTTATTTTTATCGCAGCTGATAATGAGTTATAACCTCGGATAATATAAAAATGCGGTATAAAAATGAAATATAACTATTATTATGGTGCATGTGCAAAATTTCACATGAAAATTTTTTTAAAGTTTTTTGCTTAATCCATGGAGTGTTTCCATCAGTGAAATAATTAGGTGGAAAGTCAATTTTGTCAGAGAAGTCTATTCAATTCACGTTTTCCTTTGGAAACGTAAATATTAAATACTACTACTTGTGAATATTAAATTCGTTTTGTAAATATTAAGCATTATTAGTCAAGTAAACACTAATTTTGAGAGTAAAAAAACTCGATTCTCCCAAATGTACATAACTCACACACGAATCCTTTTTCCATATTTATCACAATCACTAGTGAAATAAGTAGATTTCAAGAATTCTGCAGCACTAGGAAAATTTCAATTTAAGCAACTACGAAATTGAACAAGAGACCTTTATCAGATTGAAAGTGAATTTGAAGACAATCAGTAAAGGTTTTAAATATTTAAGCTTTTTTAATTGTGATTTGATGTCCTGCTTTTAAAATTTCCTTCGAAAGTTAAAAATAATTTCGTACTTAAAAAAAAGATAGTGCTTCTTCCAAGCATGGCAAAACAATAAAAAATACCCGAATCAGAAAAAGAAAATAATAATTGAAAACAAAGTGAGTTCATTATAACAGAACATTAACAGATAGATTCAAATTGAAATACAGGATAAGAATAGTTAGATTTCATAATTTGTATTGGTTTCTAGAAATCTGTTACTGACACATACGACGGTGAACTTCCCTCGTATGTGTATAACTTGATATTTTATGTCTTATGCCTGGCGTAGCATTTCCAAGTAGGTAGTTCAATAACCTCGCACTGGAACTACACAACGGGCTATTGGTGACGGTCCTGGATCAATATCTACGGGGAAGATCCAAGGACAACACAAAGCCTCGTAATTTTGAACCACGGTCAGATGACATAGGTCAACACCTGAGCTGGCATCCCACTCTAGAAACTTCCACACCACGCCAATGTGAGGAACGACAGATTTAACGTGCACCAGCCCCGTGTGCACGACGGTCTTTGGCTGGATTGAGTTTCGAACTCATCGCCCTCCTTTTGCTAATCCGTTGTTCTTCCAACTGGGCTACTGCGGCCTTGTCTAGGATATCTGGAATGCTTCAAATGAGATGCCAAAGTATGAAATGCTTAATATATTTCACACATTTCCTCGGCATTCCGCCAAAAGGCTAAGTATAAATCTCTTGACTCTTTTTCCATACTTCGCCTTATTCTGTTATTATTACAAGGTGTTATATATGTTACCGGCAAAGTTTGAAATCCGGCATTCTATAGAATACCTAGGCATTTTATAGAATGGCGAAAACTGGCCGGCAATGTATAAAACTATTAATATTTCACACATTTCCTAGGCATTCTGTAGAATGCCAAATGACAAACCGGCAATGTATGAAATACATCTCCGATTCCCCTGTTTTACTTTTTATAAGAAATAAAATTAGGTGTAATTCAAAATAAAATTATTTCCTTTCTTGGTGCAACAAGTAGGTTCATATTTTATTTTGTTTTCTTTAATAAGAAAGGCATATATTTTGTTTTGTATAACTTTAATTTCTTTTTACGTATTTTGAATAAAGTTTTTTAATGACACTCTCATTATTTTTCAAAATAACATTTGTATTTTTGAGGAATGAACGGTTTTTAAATAATAGCCTTATCATGACCAATTCATACTTTGCCTAAATAGCATTTGTCATTCTATAGAATGCCTAGGTATTATATACAATGTCTAGGGAAAGTATATAATAATTCTCATATTTCATACTTTGCTTAAAAACGCCGGGCATTCTATAAAATGCCTAGGTATTCTATATAATGCCGGCGCTTCCAACTTTGCCGGTAACATATACAATGCGAGGAAAATACCGAATTTGTTAAAATATAAGACATTTCATTCTTTGCCAAAAAACGTCACTCATTCTACAGATTTCTAGGCTTTAAATACAGTGCCTGCATTTAACACGTGTTCCAGTTCCACGTATAATTACAAACCATTAGATCTGATATATTTGATACACGTTACTCATCCTATGAAGAAGACACTCGGCAGAATTTGCAGCTGTGGATTGCTTTGTCTACAGATACTCGACGAACTTGTTGATGGAGATTCAACCACTTTGGCGCCGTAGTTCTCATCATCCAACCAGCACCAAGGTCATATGGATTCTATAGCGTAGCAACAGATCAGTTATAATCGACGAGGCTTGAGGCACGCAGCTCAAATCGGAAAGTTCTCGAGGTGAGTGTAATTGCATCCGTCTCCTATGGGATTCTAAGTTTCATAAATCTCTTGTCCTTAGGTTTGCGAATTTGAATTCCGGTTGGAACTTTTGTTCGTTGTGTGCGATTAATCATTTACAACTTCGGCGCCCAGTTCTTTTTCTTATCATTGGCAGACTCGTTGAATTTCAGCAGCAGCGATCAGTTGTAATTGACACATTTGAGGCAGACTTTTTTAATCAGGGAGGTTGTGCATCCGTGAGAGACTGCATTCAGGAGTCCTTTCGAATTTAAATTCCGGCTGGAACTGTATTCTCGTTGAGCGAGGGAAAGCTTTTCCACCAATAATGGGCGATATCACAGAAGACAAGGCGGATTGTGTCATGGTGACTCGCACCTACCCTACTGAGAAAGAGTACACTGTGAAATGGATTATAGAAAATTTTTCCAAAACCAGTTCATCAATTTATAGTTCTAGTTTTACACCTTTCAAAGATGCAACGTTCTATTTAAATCTTACCAAACATTCACATAAAGCGACTTTATCATTATGTGCGCAAATGGCACACAATTACGCTTTGGAATTAAACTTTACTTTTTGTGATTCTGCTGGAAATGTGATTCTGCACGACTCGAAGACCATCTGTGACCCACATACATCGTATTATTTAACAGTACCTCTACAAGTGTTAAATACTGACACCTTCCCTAACGACGAGGTTCGGATTGACATCCGTATCACAGCGAGGAGACTTGGCGAGGTGACTTCGACATTGCCTTGAGATGTTACTGCTGGTTTAGTCACCCCTGATTTCGAAATCAGCATAATGACCCATGGACCCTCCTTGAAAAGGATTATTTACAATACTGCCATCGCAAACTGTTGTGTGAATAATGCAACTCAATTTTTTCGAAAAACTAGTTACTTAAACTATTTTGCTTTACTTAAGTGAATAATTGATATACTGCTTTTTACCGTTTAAACTAAAATTGTGAAGTTTCCAATCATTGTTCTGGATGTATTCAACCATCATTTATCTCCAGGATCAATGAGTTGTTTTCAGTTGATTTGTATCGATTGCTGGTTTCTATTGTCTTCCTAAATGCTGTGCATTTGCTCAGTGTTACTGGGGCCTTGGAAGGATTCTGTGTAAACACATTGCAAGAACACCTTTCGACGAAATACGGATTATCATCTAGTAATGGTACAGCTCTTCAACGCGGAGAGCTCTGTAGTGTACGTTTCAGAACTCAATAACTCTTGTCTTGTTTTTTTTTATTTGAATTCCTGTTTAGTGCACGTATCATTATCGAACTATTGCATTATTTATGTGAATTACTGATACTAATTTTCACCCTCTAGACGGAAATTTCCAATTGTTTTGGATCTGTTCACCATCAACCACTTCCGTATGTTTACAGTTGAGTTTTAATCGTTCATTGATTTTTATTGTCTATCAAAATTTTGTGCAGTCGTTCAGTAAGTATTCGGTGTGACACATTTCAGCCCTGTAACTGATTTAGTTACCACTTAATCCGATGGTAAATTGAAAATTACAATTACGAATTTTCATGAAAATAATGCAAAACAAAACTAACCGAAGAATTGCTATTCTACTCTGTTCGTGATGTAGGTAGTGAATGAGTGGATATAATTCATTGCTGAAATGTAAGTGATATTCCATTTTGTACAATTATTGGAATTAGTGTTTGAAAGTATTTCAGCCTACGATGTATATTTAAGTGTTCTCTTATGCTGAATATATTTAAGTAAGCAGGAATCTCAGAAATCACAATGTTAATGAACGAAGTTTCTGCACGTACTTTTTCTCAGAATACACTGATGATACCGGTTTGAAATTTTGTTATATACTCAGTAAATATTTACCTATAAGCAGAAGTAACGATTTACTATGGAATTTCTAAAATCTACTTTTAAAAACGAAAAGCACTGTTAAAATATATTTCTTCTATAAAACTAATTTAAAAACAACTCACTTTGTTCTTCGGTCTTTTTGCACTTTGAAATTCGACGAAAATTAATTGCTCTACTTAAAAGAAAACGGTCATTTCAGTTTAATCTATGATGCTAGAACAACTTGTTGGGAAGGGTTATTTAATTCGGTTAACGTGTCGCAGGCAGTGTTTCTAAAAAATCGAATATAAAGAAAAATTAGTTTATATTTTTAAAATTCTTGAGTTGAATCTAATTCAAATCATGGCTAAAATATTTTCCGATTGATTCAAGATGGTGGGTTTGTCTTTTTATATCCTAAACATGGGGTGAATGTTAATTTGTTAAGCGTTTTCTTAGTTTGATTGAAATACATATTTTGATGGTAATAACAAGCTAAAATACCTGCATCTCAAAAGTTTGAACTGTAAGGTTAATTGTTATTGAATTTGTGTGTATGGAAGTTCTCTGATGGCTCAATGCGCTCAAATCACAATTGGTTCCGTAATGGTAATTCATCTTGTTTTATGAAGTATCAGATTCTTTTGAACCCAGAATATAAAATTAGCAACTTAAGACCAAATTTGGAGACACTGCCTTTTTCGACTATCACGGTAGATTAGGATAAATGTAGTCTAGAAGACCATAATTTTAAGAATTGAAATCCAGTACATTTGATAGTTGATGTAAACGATGACCTTTATAATTTGCCACTCCGAAAGTAAACGGAAGTAAAACTGCCAAACGAAGTAATAAGTAGTTTGTACTAGAATTGTCAATAATTAAATTAATCAATTTGGAGTCATCAATGAGCACAAGACAATGGAATTTCCTCATTCAAAACACCAGTTTAGTATACTTGCACCTAAAAGTGTATTCGGTGTAGGTTTTCAGTATTTAGTGTTTTAAGTGTCTGTTTCAATGCCATGGATACGTTTATTTGTTTAGATGATTTATAAAATATTTTCAACTGTTAATATTTTTCAGTAACATGTCCGTTGTTAGTACATAATCGTCAACTTACTGAATGATGAGTGGATTTGTATTGTTTTATTGGTTTTACCAATTTTAGTATTTAATGAAATTGTGCGTTGAAATGGCTGAGGACAGGTACACCTCAGTGCAAATACCATTTCAATGTCTTCAATAGTAGAAATAGTTTTAAACAATGTGTGCTATTCAATTATAAATTATGGAAATAACTTTAAAAATTTATGTTTATATGCATAGAAGTGTTTAGTCATTACTACTTGAAAATTAAATAAAATTCATTCTAATATTTTGATTTTTTTAAAAATTGATTTGTTTCAAAAGTTTTTGTAGTACATATTGTATTATCGTATCGTAAATGCATTTTAGTAATAATATATAAAGTACATAATATGTAGTAAACTGTACTTATAAGAACTATACTTATTTTCTAGTTGTACAATTTCGAATTTGTCTCAATACTTGCACACACCATCTACTTGTAATTATTAAAATAATATCCACCCAAATTATTCTGTTTCAAAGAAACGTGTTTTAGATGTGTGTCTGCACATTTCCATTCAGTGTTAGCCATTTTCGAAAATACGTGGAACTTTTTAAAGTCTGAATTTTATAATAGTGCTGATGTTGAACCACAAATACTAGCCAGAGATATTTTGTTTTTTCTAAATTTTATGTTTTCTTGTATCTTATTTCTCCAAATATTCTGGAAATGTATAATTAGTGTTTATAAATGTATGGCGTCTTTTACTATTCCAATTCCATTTTTACTTTTTCTTTCCTCTTACAGATCTGTCTCCCCAAGTGTATTATAATATTTGTTTGCGTAATAATCGTAGTTGCATTATGTTATCATCATTTCGAATTGAATTCCCATGGTAAAGTAGATGTTGTATAAAATCAATTCTAAAGAATGACATAATTTTGGAATAAGTGTCTGAAACAACACCTCTTTACTGTTACGAAAATTAATAATGAAAAATTTATGAAAATTATTCTGATAATTTAATAAAGAAAAATTTTATGAAAAGGTGTGTTTTTGAATTGCAAATAAATGTACAAACGCAAAAATTTTAGATTAAGCTTCTTAAGTTATATCTGTTTTACATTCTTAAATACTATTTTGACAAATGTTAATAATTTTCGTGCAATTTTTCTTAAGGAATACTACTGTGATATAAACTTGTATGATTAAACTTCAGCACATATAGTATATTATTGTTAACTTTTCATCCGAAGCCACGTTCCAGTTCGTAGATTTCTAGTATTCAATATTTGTTTTAAGTTAGTGTTCAGAATGATGTATAAATAAATTCTGGTGTGTTTTCTTTCTAAAAGTCTATTTCTTTGAGTCGTAATATCGGAAGGATTGGGTACATCTATTAAATTATACAAAGACAATTAGGGGGAAGCATTACCAATGGATGGTTTGTATTGTAATTAGCAGACTCACGCATAGCAAATGCACTGAAGTTTCTGAATTGTCAATATCTTACGACAGCGTAGTTAATCACCCCATTTCATATTTTATCTAAATCAATTTATAATGACTAACAATTAATTACCACATTTTATACCTCAAAATGAAATAAATTTAGTAAAAAATATAAAATGGCATTTGTTTGCATTTTTCGGATGAACTCTTACCAGGGCATGATAAAGTCATGATTTTTGAAATAAAAAAGCTGATTTATTGGATGTAAACCAAATTTTTAATTTAATCGAATTTTTTATGATTTTCATTAATTCGTTGTCGCTACAAATTTAAATTCGTTGGACGTAAGACATACAAATCACAGTGTAATTTCTAGATGGTTTTGATTTATGGTGAACATTTATATATATACCATGGTTTAGGAATTATAGCAGGGTAATTTTTTGAAAGATTAAAACACCGCATAGGAAATAAGCAAAGTTAGTAACATAACAGAATAAATATAAAAATGCCATGTACAAGCAATGTTTTTTCATATGGTTTTCGAGCGGTTCAGATTACTTAGCTCTCCCATAACCAGCGACGTGAAATTTTTTAACATAGATGAAAAAGGTTGGTTAAGTCCCACAAACACACCAATAGAAAATGATACGAGACTCGTGTATCAAGTTTCATGATAAAATTCCTACATCTATAAATATTAGCTAGCAAAGTGTATTCTTGTGAAAAAAATGTTATTTGTAAGTAAACAGTAAAATTGAGACGAGACACGAAAATGCATAAATTGAAATGAATCATACCTATTGCATCTGAGCTTACAATTTCATAGGTACTTTCCAAGCACGTAAACAGGGTTTATGCACAATATACAAGAAAACGAAGTGCATTTTGTGAAAATTCTTTTCAATAAAAAATATTAATCATTGCAATCATCTATTCTGACAACATTCATTTATCAAATTAATTTTAAAATTCCAAATGTCAATTCCATAAATACAGAACAGTTATGCTAGGAAGTCCTAGGGATTAATGCATAAAATAAAAATTAACCAACATTCTTTCACAAAGCGAAATGAAATTATTAAGATTGCAGAGTTATGAGCGAAATTGGAATGTGTTTGTGATACTGCGAAAAACCTTTTTATTGTTAACAGGTGTCTATTTTTTCATGAGACTAATATTGGATAAATAGCTAGAACCAGGGAATGAAAATTCATGGTTTAAAACAAATGTAATCGGATTAAGTTGATTAAAATCAGATTTATTTTAATTAAATCGAATTTTTATGATTTTAATTAACTCGTTCCCCCTACAAGTTTAAATTTGTCGGTCATGAGACACTCAAAACAGTGTAGTTTCTGATGGTAGTTGATTCATCTTAAACATTTAATATTGTTGATGGTTTTGGAAATGTAGGGTAAATTTTTGAAAAACGCGACACAAGAATTGGCAGTTAATCACATGACAAAGTCGATAGAAAAGTTCCACAAATGCCAAGTGTCTAGTGGTTTTTTTTTATCTGGTTCTCGCACTGTTGTGGATAACAGATTTCAATCTCTAATAGTGACGTAGAATTTTTGCGTTTTACAAACACCTTGTTATAAATTCTTCAAAAAGTACAAATTTTAGATTTTATTACAATATATTAATGTTACAAAATGTATAGAATTTCTTTTGGTATTTTCATAGGAAATGATTGAATAGATAGACTTGTTTTTGTGGAAAAATCATGTCACCAATAGAAAATAAGAAAAAAGGAACTTGTTTAAAAAATTCATGATAAAATTCCTTCTGTTAGTGTTGTGTCTATTAATATTTAGTTAGAAAAATACTTTTTTGTGAAACGGCATTAATTGAAATCAATAATGCTCATACTTCAAATTTTCTCTGAGAATAGACAAGTATTTCATAAGTCAAAGTTTTCAATTTCAAGAATCTGAACAGGGTTTATATACAATATACAAGAAAATGAAACAGATTCTGTGGAATTTTAACCTTTCAATAAAAATAAATCAACCATCATTATCATTAACGATTCTTTCACTTTAATCCATAATCTATTTTGTCAACATACTCATTTAAGTATCAAATGGTGAATTAACTTTCCATACCAAATTCCATAAATATAGAATTGTGCTAGTTACGGCTGTCCTAGGGATTAGTACTTAAAATTTAAATAAAAATTTACCAACATATTACCAAATCAAAACATTAAAATTACCAATTATAAAGATTAATGTGCAAAATTAGAATGAAAACCTTTCATTGTGACAAGGAGTCCTTATTTTTTCATGAAGAGACTTAAAATACGAAATGTAGGACAAGACTTCTTTTTACCCAAGAACTAGCTGAATTATCCGGTGTTGCTCGCACGTTGGTGTGATATGGAAGTTTGGAGAGTGGGAGAGTTCAAAATTACGTGGTGTTGTCCTAAAATCTTTCCTTTTGGGATTGATCCCGGACCGTCACCAATAGCCCATTGTGTTGCTCCAGTGTGACGTTAATTAAAATACCTACCTACCCGGCGTTGCTCGAGTAGAATTGTTTATAATTCATCGTAATATTACTCAATATTCCTATGGGGATTTAAATTGTCCCTGCAGACCCAGCACAAATCGAATGGGGTTAATATAGTATAGCCTATATGTCCCGCAGAATTCTACAGGATGAATGTACCAAATTTAGTGTGAATTGGTCTTGACATAGATCGTATAAATAAGTAACGTTATTCCTATGGGGATTTCGAATTGTCTTTAGTCCCCTGCACCATTTCGGCGATAAAAAAGGACTACTTTCTATGAAAATAATCTTCTATTATAAAAATTAACATTCTAATAATAAAGCTACAGTTTAAGAATTTACAAACGGGATACATAAACGATATGATACTGAGCGATCTGCGATTCTAAAAATACTCCAAAGTCATCTCGAGAGGTGACTCCTGTAGATGTTCACACTGACGTCATCTGCACAGCCAGACCGGGAGACACCCAATAGAAATAGAACGGGGTTAATATGTAGCCTACGTTACCCGCAGTTTTCAAAGAATAAGTGTACCAAATTTGGTGCACTTATTCTTGGTCAAACGGTCTAGATTTGTATAGAGAACAGAAGACAGGCAGATGCCAACTCTGCTTTATATGTATAGATACAAGTTGCCACAATTTTAATAAGTTGAGGGAATATGGTTTGAGCATCTTCACCCATTACATGCAGAAGGTAGGTACAAAATTGGCCACATGCGATTTATAATCACGAGGGAGGTTTGAAACAAAATACCCGCTGATGAACACCTGCTGGCCAATGGCCCAGGAGGGAAATACTAGTCTAGTAATTATGATCCCAATCAACAAATACTGTTATTTAGTGTTTTCAAAGGGAAGATGATTTTCAGTGTTTATTTTCGGAGTGTGTTGAGTTAGAAGCAAAGTTAACTTATTTGGATAAAATAGCCTGCATCTTGTTCATTGCTATTTCATTTTTAATATTAGACTTATTACAGAAAGTCCAAAGTTTTGATTTAAATCAATGATTTTTTAATAAAAATCACTTGATTTAAATCAAGCTGATTTAGATCCCCGATTCTTACTTGTGTTAACTCTTATTTCTAACGAAGTGCATGCTATAAAGTTCTCCAATTTCATCCCATTCAAAGACGATTCGGCATTTTTTGACGCTCAACTCATTTTAGCTTTAGTATTTTCTTTTCTGCGCTGATTCCTATCTTCTAGTTTTCTCATTTTATCTGTAATCAGACTGCTGGAGAACTTCATTAGAGTGTCCGAGCTCTTTCAAGTTTTAGCAATATTTTGCGCCTCAATTTCTGACATTTTTAGGAAAGGTATTTCTTGTCACTAAGTGTTTATTTTCATGATGGAGGAGAAAGAAATAAATGGTACAGCTTTGATATAACGACTGTTTTGTGACAACTCTTGCCGCTTTTTTGGCGTGCTTTTTTAGCGAGTTGTGGCAGGCAAAAGCAATTCCACCTTATGATTATGGCAACCCCTCATGATTATTTGTGTGAATTATTAATTCTTATAAATCATGTTTTTTTTATTTTACCATTCCAAAAAATTCTAGTTTGCTAGAATTAATGTTGTAACATTCATATGAAATAGCCTGTTTCCATTAGACTTAAAACTAATAAATTATCTAACTTGGACAAACTTCAAAACAATATTACAGAATAAGTAAAGATTTTTTCATTAAAATAGAAATAGTAAGGATAATCAATTGCGTGGATTTTTTTTCATTTAAATTTTTTTGTTTCGTTTCAATTATTTTCAGCTAAGCCTAAAACGGTGTTTTTATAAGAAATTCTTCGACATAACAAGCACGCTAAAAGGGT
This sequence comes from Meta bourneti, assembly GCA_933210815.1. Taxonomy (NCBI): domain Eukaryota; kingdom Metazoa; phylum Arthropoda; class Arachnida; order Araneae; family Tetragnathidae; genus Meta; species Meta bourneti. The sequence goes on along the minus strand of OW119932.1, from coordinate 56,713,190 downwards.
TGCCACAAAAAGTCTTTGTATGAAAGCTGTGCCAAATAAATTGTAACATTGTATTCGGAGGATAGGTAATTGAATTAACGTCGCAAAGCAACACAACGGGCTAATGGCTATGATCCGGGATCAACCATCGTAATTTTGAACCACGGTCAGATGACGACATATTGTATTAGGTTCGAAAGAAAATATAACACAATCGAAATGCTTCCAATTTTTATTTTTGATCTAAAAACTAATATTTAGTGTTTGAATCGGCGGTGTGGTAAAATTTGTTCTTTTTTGTCAGGTAATGAGTTTCTGCTTTAAGCCGACGATATAAATATAACTTCCGCAACCCAAATGCTCTCGCATATATAGGGTGAGTCTAAATTGTTTTTACAAAATAAGAGGGGTGATAGTACCCATCCAGACGAGCAATAATTACCATGGAACATAGGGTCGCATTCCACTCTGAGAAGCAGAAAAGAGTCAAGTCGAGCATGAACAAGTCATCGTTTCTGACGTCGCACACTTTTCCAACACGGTCCGGCACTTCTTGAATGCCACATCCCGCACGATGGATCGGACGTGGCGGACCTGTGGCTTGGCCTCTCACCGGACCTCAACCCACTGGACTTTTTCTTCTGGGGGCACATGAAACCAGAAGAAAGTACCAGTTTAGTGTACCAGACGCCTGTGGACTCGGCTGAAGATCTCGTAGCGAGAATCGGTATTGCCGCAGACAAAATGAACACAACATCAGGAATCTTCGAGAGGGTGCGCCAGTCATTCCTTTGCCGGTGTGAACTGTGCAACGACACCCGCCACTTTGAGCATTTGCTGTGAGTTTTTCTCTGATCAATAAATCAGATTCTGCAACTTTTGGTATCGTTCATTTGCTTTCCCAACACTGTTTGTTGTAAGTTCACGTTGAAATTCTAATTTTACTCTTTTCTGCCTCTCAGAGTGGAATGCGACCCTATGTTCCATGATAATTATTGCTCGTCTGGATGGGTACTATCACCCCTCTTATTTTGTAAAAACAATTTAGACTCGCCCTGTATATAAAGTTAGTGTCTAGAATATTTAATAAATAAATTCCTACTTTATTTTTCTAAAAGTCTATAATTAGATATTTTCAGCGTAAACAAACGAACCAGAACGTTCAGAGTGGAATTTCGCTATTCTAGTGGGACACAATTCGTGCACAAATTACTACTGTTCGTATCGGTAAAAATCGGCTATCCAGGGCACAAAAAGATTTTGTCTTGTCCCGTTTGGTTCGATATTTACTACATGGAAGGTAGGTGTTTAGTTAACGTCGCACTAGAGCAACGCAACGGGTTATTGGCGACAGTCCGGGACCAAACCCGAATGGAAAGATTAGAGGACAACACCACGTAATTTGGAACCAGATGATTAGGTCACACCTGAGCACCCCACTCTGCAAACTTCACACCACGTCAACATGAGGACATTTGAGATAGATTTAACGTGCACCAGCCCCCTTTTGACGGTCTGTAGTTGTATTCGAACTCGCAACCCTCCGGTTGCTAGTCCGTTACTCTTCCAACCGGATTACATATATTTTCAACATTTTATTAGCAAAAAATTTTCGTCTCTTGAAAAAATACAAATCATAATAATGTGTTTTGAAATGTTATGTTATGATCTTCGATGGCCTTCGCTTGATCTTATGTACAAGCAGAGCTTCCTATTGGCTGAAGTCGCTTTGCCTTTTCTTCCTTGCCCCATCGAGGGGTATTGGGTGATGGGCAGAATAGAGTACTTTTGAGAATCGAATACTTGGTATTCGAGTGCTTTCAAGTATCGAGTAAGTATTCGAATAAATATACGAAAGCGATTAATCGATAGAAAGAATCAGAGAACTACGATGTATGGTAGTTATTTAAAAATAACATCTAGCAATCGTGTCCTCCGTACTCTTGTATCCGAATACCTAGGATGACTACTCTTGTATCCGAATACTTGTATCTGAATACTCTTGTAACCGAATGCCTTTGATCTGAGTACTTTGGTAATCGAATACTTGTACTAGAGCAACGTAACGGGCTATTACGAGTACTTTGGTAACCGAATACTTGGTATTCGAGTGCTTTCAAGTTTCGAGTAAGTATTCGAATAAATATACGAAAGCGATTAATCGATAGAAAGAATCAGAGAACTACGATGTATGGTAGTTATTTAAAAATAACATCTAGCAATCGTGTCCTCCGTACTCTTGTATCCGAATACCTAGGATGACTACTCTTGTATCCGAATACTTGTATCTGAATACTCTTGTAACCGAATGCCTTTGATCTGAGTACTTTGGTAATCGAATACTTGTACTAGAGCAACGTAACGGGCTATTACGAGTACTTTGGTAACCGAATACTTGGTATTCGAGTGCTTTCAAGTTTCGAGTAAGTATTCGAATAAATATACGAAAGCGATTAATCGATAGAAAAAATCAGAGAACTACGATGTATGGTAGTTATTTAAAAATAACATCTAGCAATCGTGTCCTCCGTACTCTTGTATCCGAATACCTAGGATGACTACTCTTGTATCCGAATACTTGTATCTGAATACTCTTGTAACCGAATACCTTGGATCTGAGTACTTTGGTAATCGAATACTTGTACTAGAGCAACGTAACGGGCTATTACGAGTACTTTGGTAACCGAATACTTGTGTATCTGACTACAGTGGTACCTTGAGATACGAGTTTAATTCATTCCATGACCGAGTAAGTCAAAATGCTCGTATCTCAAATCAATTTTCCCCATTGAAATGAGATTAATTCGTACCAGCCCCCCAAAAATCACTCCAATTTTTTATAATAATGTATTTATAGTGAACAAATCACAAATTTATAGTGAATAGTGTAGCTGGAGTTGGCCTTTATCGAGTCCTGCTTCAGAATAGTACATATCGCAGTAGTGCGATCGTACTGCGTTGCCAAGCCTATTACTCTTACGCCTTGCTCATGTTTGTCTATTATCTAACCCTTTAATTCCATGGATTCCTTTTCTCCTTTTCTCACTACTGTTCTTTACACTCACCTTTGGACTCATGGTTATACGAAAAAAAGCTAAATAACAGTACATACACCCCGTTTTTCCGTTTTCAGAACTGACGCATCTGATCGGAGAAATGAAAAATTAAAAAAATAAGAAGAAGAAAGGGACTATCATTGTCAACTCCCGGTGGCAGTTGACAATAAATGTCAAACCAAATTAAGAAATTGATTGATTTTGTGACAGACTTTAACTGTCTTCAGGTGAGGTAAATATATGAACTGAACAACGCGCAAGACTCGGGAATCTGAGCGGAATGGTGGTTGTGACGTCACCGAAGCAGTCTCGTATCTCAAGGCAAAAATCGACCTAGTGACGGCTCGTATCTCAAAAAACTCGCATGTTGGGGCACTCGTATCTCAAGGTACCACTGTACATTGTCATTCGAATACTTTGGAAAAGAATCGAGTACAACGATTACTTTCAAGCATCGAGTACATGAGAACTTTTGTATTTAAATACTTCCATCACTAAAGACGACCGAACTGGGCTGTTGCTAAGAGGCACGAGTGACCCAAACGTCAACTCCGGACGCTAGCCAGTGTCCACGCCGAGACCCATCCTCTGGTGAGAATACAACAGGTTCCGGGTGAGTCTACTCATCTGACGAAAAGCCTCGGCCTCTTGCCATAGTTCGACGATTCCCCAGGTAAAGCTGATTTGACAATAAACTGGACACCGTCAGTAAATGAAGTGTTTTGAAATAACTGTTATAATTTACGAAAAGCTAATCACAACACCACAGAAATACAATTGTTTACCGAATGCATTTTACTAACATATTTTAGATTATGTTACAGGGCTGCCACAGGCCACTAAAATTAGACTTTTTGCTGCTATTTTTCAACCTTGGCGCCTTAGGGTATCTCTTTTAAGCAAAATCGTCTCAAAATCCCCTATTTTCAAAATTTGGCGACTTTTTTAAAAAATTCACCTAGGGTGAGAAAAAATTTCGTTCCTTTTTTAAAAAGGAAATGCGAACGGAAATATATTGTTCAGATTTTTTGGGGAAAGGGGGAGGAATTTCCTAAATGACACCGATTTCGAAGTTTTGGCAACAAACCGTGGCAACCATTGAAGAAAAACTTCAGAATCCGTGGTTCCTGGATTGTCATTAAAACCTTGACAATCGAGCGAAAAATCCAGCATTGTTACGAAAATACCACCAAAAAACGTGAAAGTTATCTATCCTGTATTTATTTATTGCATTATATTTATCACATATTGGAACAAAGGAAGATAATAAAAAGTAAATAATTTAATTTGTGTTGTGTGATACTACATTGATTAAACAATAGTTTTAGTATTTGGTTCGATTTTTGTAGTAGTCCAGCGCAAAATTGATTCCAGATTTTCATTAGTCAAGCAGTTCCTATTTTTCGCAGTTGGCGTGGTGTGAAAGTTTGGAGAGTGGGGTGCCAGCTCAGGTGTTGCCTCGTCATCTGACCATGGTCCAAAATTACGTGGTGTTGTCCTCGGATCTTTCCCTTTGGGTTTGATCCCGGACCGTCACCAATAACCCGTTGTGTTGCTCCAGTGTGACGTTAATTAAAATACCTACCTATTTTTCGCATTGTTAATATCTTACCTGAAAAGGTTCAGATACGTGTTGACCCAAAGAGGCTTGAGCATTTTAATGCGTTTTCTAGCAACGATTTAGTTTTTATCTGACCGCGGTTCAAAATTACGTGGTGTTGTCCTCAGATGATGTCCTTTCGTGGTGTCCCTTAGGGTTTGATCCCGGTGCGTCGCCAATAGCCCGTTGTGTTGTTCCAGTGCGACGTTAATTAAAATGCATACATTCATACTCAATCAGCCGAATTTATTTGTGCTTTAGCCGATTCATTTTGTACCTGAGCAACTAAAATCGAGTTTAAGGTAATTATTATTATTATTTTTTTTTAAATTTATGCTTCCATTTTAAATGTGGTTTGGCTGTGGTAGGCCTCGGTGGCTTGGCGCAGTAGCTACGCTACTGATCAGTACTCGCCGCATTCATGAACTATCTGATCCTACTGCCATCTCACCCAAACGACAGGACGTTCCTCTCCTGACCGCACCCCCAATTGTGGCAACAGGCCACGCCAACGAACTCCTTTAAGAACTCGGCCTTGACTTCCTTTGATGTCTTTTCGATAAAATAACTCTAAATTGGGCCCTTTTGTGTCAGACTACACAGACGTCGAAAAGAAGTAGTGAAGCAACTTTTTTTGCCTGCCGTCTTTTGATCGTACTTTCCGGGTTAGTGGTGCGGTAAATTTATCTTTAAAAAAAACCATCTCTTCCGTAATGCAATGGTGCAAGAGTGCCACCTGTTTGATTCTGGAAGGGGTGGTTTTGAAAGAGGTGGCTGATTCTTCTGATTGATCGTGAACTTTCCAGCACCCTGTTGTTTGGGTAGTTAGGTATTTTAATTAACTGCACTGGAGCAACACAGCGGGCGACGGTCAGGGATCAAACCCGAAGGGAAAGATCCGAGGACAACACCACGTAATTTTGAACGACGGTCAGATGACCAGGTCACACCTGAGCTGGCACCCCACTCTCCAAACTTCAACACCACGTCAACCTCCGTTTTTTGGATGGGAGGTTGTTTTGCAACGATGGGGGGTATTTAAATTAACTTCACACTGGAGCAACACAACGGGCTATTGGTGACGGTCCGGGATCAATCCCAAAGGGAAAGATCCGAGGACAACACCACGTAATTTTGGACCACGGTCAGATGACGAGGTAGCACCTGAGCTGGCACCCCACTCTCCAAACTTCCACACCACGTCAACCTCCGTTTTTTGGATGGGAGGTTGTTTTGCAACGATAGGGGGTATTTCAATTAACTTCACACTGGAGCAACACAACGGGGTATTGGTGACGGTCCGGGATCAATCCCAAAGGGAAAGATCCGAGGACAACACCACGTAATTTTGGACCACGGTCAGATGACGAGGCAGCACCTGAGCTGGCACTCCACTCTCCAAACTTCCACACCACGCCAACGTGAGGACATTTGAGGCCACGACAGATTTAACGTGCACCAGCCCCCTTTGTACACGGCTGTGTTTGGCTGGATTCCAACTCGCAACCCTTCGGTTGCTAGTCCGTTACTCTTCCAACCGGGCCACCGCGGCCCTTTGCAACGGAGGATTGTTGCCCAACCCCAGTAGCGTCGAGAACGCTACTTTGCGGAAATTATTGGAGGGCAAGTGAAACACCCCTTACGTACTTTTGGAACTGGTAGGTAGGTAGTTGAATTAACGTCGCACTGGAACAACACATCGGGCTATTGGTGACGGTCCGGGAACCATACCGGAGAGAAAGATGCAAGGACAACGCCTCGTAATTTTGAACCACGGTCAGCTGACGAGAACAACAACTCAACTCAGCTGACACCCCACTCCCCAAACTTACACGCCAATGTGAGTACATTTGAGGCCACGACAGATTAACGGTCCGGGTTCAATCCCGAAGGGAAAGATCCGAGTGCGACGTTAATTAACTACCTACCTTTGGAATTTTTATTCGCGAAGTACTGAGGGCCGCGGTAGCCTGGTTGGAAGAGTAGCGGATTAGCAACCGGAGAAGTTAGCGAGTTCGAATCCAAAGACCGTCATGTGCAAAGGGGGCTGTTACACTTTTAGATCTGACGTGGCCTAAAATGTTCTCACGTTGGCGTGGTGTTGAAGTTTGGAGAGTGGGGTGCAGGCTCAGGTGTGACCTCGTCATCTGACCGCGGTTCAAAATTACGTTGTGTTGTCCTCTGATCTCTCCCTTCGGGTTTGATCCCGGGCCGTCGCCAATAGCCCTTTGTGTTGTTGCTCCAGTGCAACGTTAATTAATAAAAAGAATCGCGAAGTGCTGAAATCATACTCGTGATTGATCCCGGAAAACTTCGCTGAGCCGAACGCAAAGGGAGTTTTAAGTACGGATTTTGGAGTCGAGGTGTATAATTTCGGACTCAATGGATTGGGGTTGACTTTGAGCGTTGAGAGAAAGTCTGGAATTGTGTGTTTTTGTAGTGGTATGAAGGTTGGATTGCTTAGTGGTGGTACATTTTGAAATGGGAAGTAATAATGATTCCTTTTTATGAAACCAATATGTAGTCGTGGAAAAAAAATCAACCACCTCTCCTTACTTCTATAACTATTAAAAGAGCAAATTCAAAGGTATTCAATAGTCACTGAGGTCTATAAATTCGTATGCAAAATCGTTGCATAAGGGACCGTCATCATATCAAATTCTGCATAAACAACAAAATTATCTCTTAATCTGGTTCTACATCATCAACTAATGACTGAAGAGTGCTCGTAACTTACGTAAATCCTGACTCAAGCGCCATAAGGTCGGCTCAATCTCTGATACAGTAAATAACCAAATTGACTCACGTGCTCCGGATCACCAAAGAATCACCATCATATTTCCCATCTTCCGCATAGAATTCTCGTCCAAAAATTGCTATCACATTATAAATATTGACAGACTCTTAATATGACTGAAGAGTGCTCGTAACTTACGTAAATCCTGATTCAAGCGCCATAAGATCGGCTCAATCTCTGATACAGTAAATAACCAAATTGACTCAGATGCCCCGGATCACCAAAGAATCACCATCATACTTCCCATCTTCCGCATAGAATTCTCGTCCAAACATTGCTATCACATTATAAATATTGACACTCTTAATATGACTGAAGAGTGCTCGTAACTTACGTAAATCCTGACTCAAGCGCCATAAGGTCGGCTCAATCTCTGATACAGTAAATAACCAAATTGACTCTCTTGCTCCGGATCACCAAAGAATCACCATCATACTTCCCATCTTCCGCATAGAATTCTCGTCCAAACATTGCTATCATATTATAACTATTGACAGACTCTTAATATGACTGAAGAGTACTCGTAACGCATGTTTTGCGAGTGTATATATCTTTTCATATTTGTTCAGGTAACACGTGCCTATTTCGTTGCGTAACCAAGGGTTGAAGGTGTCGTGAGAATTGTTACGTCAAATGACGCACTATAATGCCCCATTGTCTCGGGATTTCTTCGTCTTCTTGAATTGTTGGCATTCTTGAGAGATTCCCTTCCAGGTACATCTGAGCGTGGTTTAAGATTACGAGGTGTTGTCCTCGGATGTTTCTCTGAGGTTCTGATCCCGGACCGTCTCGCCAATAGCCCGTTGTGTTGATCCAGTGTGACGTTAATTAAAATACCTACCTACCATACCTTGGTGCAAAAAGAGGCATCTGAAAGCGAATCCATGGCTTTACCAGGCATATCTGGTGATTGTAGCCAACGAGATTTGAAAGGTAAGTTGGTTGGTAGTTGAATCAACGCAACGGGCTTTTGGCGAAAGTCCGGTATCAATCTCAAAAGGAAAGTTCTTAGCATATATGTGAAGTTCAGTGGTAGTGCAAAAGGGCTTTAAATAACACTGAAACTTCTTTTAACGATAAAACATTTAATTTAACAATAACTATATTAAGGACAGGACAGTTACGAACATATTTGAAACAAAACAAGAAAAGGATGGCCGTCTGCCATTGACACGTCTTCTCGGTTCATCGTCTGAAACTCTTCTCCCGCTCGAACGTTCTTGCCACCCTTTCGGCGGGAATCGCTCGTGTTCTCGAATGTTCTCGGAGCTTCAGGAGGGGGGGGAATTTCAATTAACGTCACACTGGAGCAACACAATGGGCTATTGGTGACGGTCCGGGATCAATCCCAAAGGGAAAGATCCGAGGACAACACCACGTAATTTTGAACCACGGTCAGATGACGAGGCAACACCTGAGCTGGCACCCCACTCTCCAAACTTCCACACCACGCCAAAGTGAGGATATTTGAGGCCACGACAGATTTAACGTGCACCAGCCCCCTTTGTACACGGCGGTGTTTTGGCTGGATTTGAACTCGCAACCCTTCGGTTGCTAGTCTGTTGCTCTTCCAACCGGGCCACCGCGGCCCCGGAGCTTCAGGAAGTCGCTCGTGTTCATCTGGAACGTTCTCACTGTTACGTCCATGCCGGTGTTCACCGTTGGTGAATCAGAGGTGGGAAGAGTAGCGGGTAATCGCACATCACATATATATGAAATATAAGTAGACTGAGCATTGATAATAATAGGAGATTCAAAAGGTGTGATCAACATGTCGACTAGTAGTCACGTGACTGCTCTGAAAAATTCCCTTTGTTCTTATTTGATATCGTATAACCTCGTTTGGCGATGTTGCATCTTATGACAGGGAAGATGTGTGATTCAGCATTTCTATAGAGTGGCGACAAGTGATGAAATCGCCGTCTACTACTATCAGATGATCAATCAATGAATGGGCGTTTCTTTCGTCCCGTGGGCCAATCAGATTATGATTTTTAGGTTTCACCCAGCAGGCGAAAAGTCTAAGGATCACGTTATTGCTAGTTTTAGTCACATGATCCTGGGCACTTAAAAAGGTTACTATTGCTCACTCTACTTTTATATTTCCTCTATGGACCCGAGGACAACACCTCGTAATTTTGAACTACGTCATATGACGAGGTCAACACCTTATTTAGCACCCCACTCTCCAAATTTCCACACCACGCCAACGTGAGGACATTTGAGGCCGCGACAGATGAACCGCCCAACACACCCCCATGTACACGACGTTCTTTGATTGGACCTAGTTTCGAACTCGCAACCCTCCAATTCCTAATCTGATACTATTCCAACTGGGCTACCTCTATCCTTTACTGGATACAGATTTCAAAGTGAATTGAGCTCATTTCTACAGCTGTGAAAGTAAGTTCGGTAAATAACTGAATTTACTCTGGCAAACTCGCCATTTGACCTTCAATAAACTTGATAAACTTGCCTACTTCTGATAACTCATCACTAGACTTATTGATTTGCCTTATAAGCAAGTTCACACTTTCAATCACTTTCGCAAAAACTGCCTTCCCCATAGAAGCGAAGACTTCAGTGAATAAAGCAATCAGAGAAAATTAAGGGCTTTAATTGGCCTCCACACTGCATCCTACATTGATCACCACTGACGTTTAGAATTCCTCTATTTCAAGATTGTTTACAATTCCCCGTTTATTTAATCTCGTTCCGAACGTAACCGTTCCGCGCTGCGGCGTGGTCCATTCGAGCGAAACAGAGCAGAAAAAAGTTCGTATTTTGCACCGTTTCGAAACCGAGTTTCTTTTTGTTTCGTTCGATCGAACACCTTTCTTCCACACAAGGCTGCCGAAAAGGAACAAAAAGAATTCCACACAAAGGTCTTTGATAAGCGTGGGGGATGTTTTGCTGTTGGAAGAGGTGTCTGTTGTGTTTTAATTCTTCTTATTAAGTGGGTTTTTTGTCACCTGCTTTCACAGTTCAGATGGCACTGTAAATAGTGGTAACACGTTTTGGGGTCGTATATGATTAGGATGCCATCTGTCCGTTGAAATGATACGCAATTGAGTTGAGACGGTAATTTAAACTAGACATAAAAGCTACGAAATTTTCTCACAAATAAGAATTTGTATTGTCTGTCTATCCCGAGAACTGGTTCCAGACCTGACTACAAACCATAAGGTAGGTAGTTGAATTTACATCGCACTGTCAATATTATTTATATTTATAGACAGGCAACACATTATTGCTGAGGGTCGATCCGTCCCGAAGCGAAAGATCCGAGGACAACACCTCGTAACTTTGAACCACGGTCAGATGACTATATCAACACCTGAGCTGGCACCCTACATCAAGCCGACGTATCTCCATAGTGGATGATCGAATAAATGAAGAGTTTATCACATCGGCGTACTTGATGACAGTTTGGAAATATATTTGTTGCCTGTCTACCATAATAACTGCTCCAGACATAAGTATGTCCCTGTCTGCAAATCGTTCTTTTTTAAATTTCGCAACGCGTATGTCGCATTTGATGGAGCATTGCACGAATTCCAAGATAGCAAGAGTTGCTCAAAGGTTTTACCATGAATGATACTCCAAAGGAAGAGTATTTCCCTCAACCTAACGTAAAATTTCTTCCATTTCTGTAGTGCTCGAACTTCCCGACCACTTCGTATCATGCCTGCTGACATGGAATATTCCGTTTTCACAGCTGGAGCTGCAAACCCTCCAACGTTTGATGATTCGGCCACTCGCCTTTTAATAAAAATACCCAATGCAATAAATACTGGAATCATCTATTCATTGTTTTATATCAGGGATGCATAGACTTGTTAAGATCAAGGGCCACATAGTATATTCACTGCGATTTATGGGAGGGCTGCTAAAATGACATGAAAGTTATCTATCATATATTATTTATATTTGCTACAAAGAAAGCTAATGAAAAGTAAATACCGAAAGTTATAACAGTTGTCGAAATAAATAACCATCTATGGCTATCGCCATACATGATTTGGAGTATGGCAGCCCTTTCCCCAATGAGTAACCACCTTTGTACAAATGGACTATCCCAATGTCATATGTCTTCTCACTAGACGACTAGACGAGGCATTTACTGTCAAGCTATGGCAGCAGTGTTTCTGCGGCGATACGTCTTTTCTGTGCGTACTCCGAACGTGACGTCAGTTGGCTTGTTTTACGATTTCGGCACGTCGCCAACAAAAATTCCAAATGATAAATTCCGAATTGGTATATGATAGTCGATGGGTCAACGCCAAACGTCGCCAAAACGGCGATAAAATAGATTTTAAGGCAGGGATGCGCAGACTGTTAAGACCAAGGACCGCATAAATTCACTGTGACTTATGGGAAGGTCGCCAAAAAAACCATGTGAGTTTTTTGTCAATATTATTTATATCGATTGATATTTATTATTTATATTTTATATTGTTACAAAAAGAGAAAGATAACAAAAAGTAAATGAAGAATTTAATTCGATGCTTGGACATGTCATTGATTTAACAATTTTTTTAATATTTGATTCGATTTTTGTAGTAGCCAAGCGCAAAATTGATTTTAAATTTTCATTAGTCAAGGGGTCCCTATTTTTCGATTTATTAATATTCATGACTGCAAGTTTGTTCAGATATATGTGCCTCACATGGCACCACAGCTGCTTTGTTGTGCGCATGTGCAATTTAAAAAAATTACTCATTATGTGACTTGTTAAAGTTAAAACAACGCATGGTGAAGCGGGACGTCATCAAAATCAACGGAGGGCCGTATGTGGTGCGTGCATCCCTGATCTAACGATTAAGATTTTTTTAAAACGTAACGGTGTACATCATATCACTGTTCCTGAAAAACACTTCCGCAAGTGCATAGTATGGATATTTTGAGTTAAGGTATCCCCTGTATATCTATAAAACACCATTTTCACCCAAATTTCATGTTTTTCAAATTTTACGTATTATACTACAACTCTTTAGCTCCTCAAACCACTTCGGACTTTACTTCTACGACCATCAGAATTGGAGATATAAAAATTTTAAGAAGTATCGACATCTATATTTGAAATGGGGATTTATGTTGTTTTTTAGCTTTTTTCGGAATGCAATTTTTTTTTTGTTAACTCTCCGCAAATCACGATATCCCAGAATGCATCAATTAAATTCTTTTGGAATTTTTTATACATGTACTGAATATTATAAAGCAGGGTTTGAATTATTATTAAAACATGTGCATTCAAAAAATTGGAAGGATGTAAATCTGAATATTTTTTGCATTTTGCCCTTTTTCATGTTTTTTTCAGGGATGACTGACGTTAAACTCCACAATTAATTTAAATATGACAATATAGTAATGATTGTTCAATACCTTAATAAGTGTTTATAAAATATAATTCGCTTTACAAACTGGAAAAACGTTGAATATTTTTTAAAATATGACATTTTGCACAAATGGCATTTTTGTCTGTTTTTTAACTTTTTACTCCATTCTTTTAAAAAATAAATTTTAAACAATATTTTCTGCCATAAAATGCTTTTTCTAGTAGAAATCAATAACAAAATCTATAAAAAAGATAGAGTTCGAATACAATCAAAGACCGCCGTGTACAAAGGGGGCTGGTGCATGTTAAATCTGCTGTGGCCTCGAATGACCTTACTGCATGAGTGTCATCATGTAAAAGTGACACAAATATGCTATTAACAATCCCACTTTCATTGCCATCAAAGTTTCTCCCATGTTGTAATATTAATCAGGAACTGTATTCTGAGTTTTCGTTTTCTGAATCAATCGATGAATTCCACTTGCGCCATTTTCTTCCGAAACAGCGATATTCTCATTTTGATGTATTTTAATTTCCTGTTTGCGATTCTAAATGATATCGTTTTACGACGCATTTGCTCTTAAAATAAAAAAAATGACCCTTTTTTATGATTCTTTCGATCATTTATTACGAATGCAGGGATGTTGAAACGGTAATGAAATTTTTATTGCTTTTTAATGGCATTAACTGGAATCATTTTCAAATAAGCCAAAAAGAAATCTTTTAACAGGAAAACGATTGGTATAAAGAGGATCAATAACGGGATATTTCCGTCTCGAATAAAAAAAATAAAACCGAATGAATCAAGAACACCAATTCTTTTTTTAAGACGAAAATGAGTACAGAATCGATACAAAATGAGATGAAATGAGAATTTAAATCTTCCGAGTAACTTTAAAGGCCATCAAGTGCTTTTTCCGAAAAACATCAGAACTTTAAGAACCGACCTTTTCAAATGTACGAATTGTAGAAACTTGGCAAAATGACGGAACACAACACGAAATCTTGGGTTCGACGATTATTTCAATTTTTCTTAAAATAATTTTTTAACAGGAAAACGATTGGTATAAAGAGAATCAATACTGGAATATTTCCTACTCCATTGAAAAAAAGCAAGTAAATCAAGAACACCATTCCTATTTTAAGACGAAAATCAAAACGAAATGAGAATTTAAATCTTCCTAGTAACTTTAGAGCAGGGATGCACAGACGCGTTAGGACCAAGGGCCACATAGATTCACTGTTACTTATGGAAGGGCCACCAAAAATACATGAAGTTATCTATCATATATTATTTATATTTTGTATTTATAGATATTTGTTATTAATATTTTATATTTATTGATATTTATTATTTATATTTAAAAGTGATTATTTACATTGTTCATAATTTATATCTATTATTTTATTTATAATTTATGTTTATTATTTATAATGTGTATAATTTATATTTATTATTTACATTGGTTATAATTAATATTTATAATTTTTATTTATTATTTACATTTTATGTTGTGACAAAAAGAAAGATAAAATAAAAAGTAAATGAAGAATTCAATTTGGCGTGTGCAATTGAACAATTGTTTTCGGTTCGACTTTTGTAGTAGCCTACCGTAAAATTGATTCTAAATTTTCATTCGTCAAGCGGTTCCTATTTTTCGATTTGTTAATATTCATGACTGAAAAAGTTTGTTCACAGATATACAGTGGCTCCCAAAAGTGTTCGTACACTTTAAAAATTTGTAGAAAAAGCGCTGTAGCCTGGAATTGAATTTGAATATAAAGTCCAATATTTTTTCATATCATCTCCATGTGATTCTGAATAAAACCTAATATTCTTTAAAAAATATTGACTCATTTTCTTTGTATAAAAATTAAAATGCAAGGAGGCAGAGAAAGAACACGCCACAAAAGTGATCGTACACCGAAATATTTTCGGATAAATTCATAAATAAAATTATCGTTTATAGTTTTTTTTTATTTTTGCATTGTGGTGACATTTAAAAAATCGTTTGGCCTTAATCTTTGCTTACTTCGTAATATTCTATTTATTATTTAAAAATGGCTCGTAGTCGTAAGGAAACAACGAACAGCATTCGAAAATTGATTATTTTTCATCATAGTAGTGGTAAATCAGTTCGGAATATCTCTAAGCTAGTAAATGTATTCCCTTCTACGGTGCAGTATGTGATAAAACGCTTTAAAGAAGAAAATCGGATCGAAAACAAGGTAAGGAAAGGTCGTCCGGTAAAGTTAACTCAACGCGATCAGAGATTTATAGTTACAAAATTTGTGAAAAATCCAGGTTTGAAAATTTCTACAGAATTTACTGAAAAATTTTCTACTTGAATTTCATCTGAAACTGTTCGACGAGTGCTCAGATCAGCTGGATTAAATGAGCGTTCTGCCCGAAGAAAATTTTTTGTAAGTACGAAAAATAGAAAGCTTAGGCTTTCCTTCGCAAAATCAATGATAAAAAAGCCTAAAACATATTGGAAGCATGTCTTATTTGCAGATGAAAGCAAATTTAACGTTTGGTTGCAATGGGCGTATAATTGTATGGAGAAGAAAAAATGAGGAACTTAATCCCAAGAACTTAGTTGGAACAGTAAAGCATGGAGGTGTCCTTGTGTGGGGGTGCATGTAAGCATCAGGACTAGATAATTTGGTATTTATTGATGGCATAATGAATCATGCTCTTTATTTAAATATTTTAAAAGACAATTTGAAATTATCAGCCCAAAATTTGGGTATTGGAAACAACTTTGTTTTTTTATCAAGATAACGATCCTAAGCACACGGCTCTCAACGTTCGCCTCTGGTGCCTCTATAATTGTTCACAAGTTCTGAAAACATCACCTCAATAGCGGATTTAAACCCAATAGAACACATTTGGAGAGAACTGGAGGTTGGAGTACGAAGGCACGGCATTAAAACAAAAAGCGAACTAAAAACAGTAATGATTGAAGAATGGTGGAACATTGATGCAGAAATTACCAAACCACTTGTGAACTTTATTCTCAGACGTTTAAAAACTGTTGTGGATGCTATAGGATATCCTACTAAGTACTAATTTACCGAAATATTACAATATTTACTAATATGTTGAAATTTTTTTAAAGTGTACGAAGACTTGTGAGGTAACTTTTTTGTTACTTTTTGATTGTTGATTTTCCAAAAAAAAAGTTTTACTATGTTTTTAAAATATTTTATGTAGTTTTATTAAGAACAAGTTATAGATATTATTAAAAAATTCCCATTCGGAAATATTAATTTTTATTAATGACTAGAGCAGTATTTCATTGAAATTCGTAAGTGTACGAACACTTTTGGGAGCCACTGTATGTTGATCCAAAAAGGCTTGAGCATTTTAATGTATTATCTTCGTGACTTGTTAAAGCTAAAAACGACGCATCACCAAATCAACGGAGGGCCGCATGAGGCCCGCAGTCTGTGCGGACTGCTTTAGAGCAATCCAGCGCCTTTTTCCCAATTACAGAATCAGAACTTAAAGAAAACCTTTTCAAATAAACGAATAGCGGAAACTTGGCAAGATGGCGGAACACAATACGAAATCTCGGGTTCTACGATTATTTCATATTTTCTCAAAAGAAACCGACAAATCGCCTCTCGTCACGAAACGAATCAACAGACATTTGCAGAAACATCTGCAAATCACGATTGCACTGGTTGCATCTTTTTAAGCATAACATTTGGAAGAGAATTTTTTCTGAGAAACCGTTTTACGCTACGCCGATAACAGTTACGAAATGAATCAGCAAACCATTTTCGCTTTCGTACTCGGAAATGGTAATTTAAAAGCCAAATTTCGGTCGGTTTGGGGATTTATAGTAATGATGTGCACGATTTTTCGACTTCTGTCATGATCTGTAAATCTTTGATAAATGTGGTGAACGACGAAGAATGGAAAACTAATATGGAATGTATAATAAAAGATGTAGAATTCTTTGAATCTGGAATGACCTTCGAAATGACATCGTGTACCCGAACAGCTTAGCTTTAAAATAATTTATTTTTGTTCCATGCACGGATCAAGTCTTAGGGGACCGACCATTCTAAGGAATTCTAGAAATAAGAAGGCATCTAAATTTTTCACATTAAATCTTGTTGATGTGGAAGCATTTCTTAGAACTTTTTTGGTAAGTTAGTGTCGAGAGTTATTTTAATTTATTAGCATAATTTCCTAATTGTGAAATGTAACAAGTATATGCTAATTTAAAATGCTCTCGCAGATACATATTGGGGTTACCTTAAAATGTAGTTTATTTCCGTTTTGGCGTTTAATGGCATTGGTGTTGGCTAATCACTTATCATTTTTCAATTTAGAATTTATTCTGTGAAATTTTTAATGACGTTGCAGTCGTTTTCAAAAAACAAGCTAAATGACGTCACGTTAGAATACGTCACAGGAAACGAGTATCACCGTCGAAACCACTACCTATATTTAGCTTGACAGAAAATGCATTTCGTTATGTTCAAAACTTTTGTTTATCGGTTTATTTTAAATCAATGAATATGTGGGGGGGAGCGAAATGTTTTTAAAGTTCTTAATTTTCGTAGTGAAAGTAACGACTACTTTTAATCAAGCATCGTAAAAGTTCTCGGGGTTTAGAAATCTAATAAAATATGTTCTAGAATATTTAAAAACTCAATACAGCGATGGACTCTCCTGGTAACTGTCTCGATGAGAGGTAGCTCGCCATTTGCAAAACTGACCAGACCTTGATGGACGAGATATCTCGTCATTGATTAGAAAACTGACCAGATCTTGATCTCGTCATCACAAAAAATCGATAAACATACAAATGGTGACGAGATATCTCGTCAGTAGCAAAATTGCTCAGATCTTTATGGATGAGATATCTCGTCAAAACCACTTGGAGGGTTAAATCGAAGAAATTAAAGCGATTTTCAATAAACAAATGCACAATGCGAGAACTTGTAAAACAAAACTTTTTGATGGTCTTGTTTCAAACAATGCGTTATTTACATTCTAAAAAGAAAACTCTTTTTAAGTCACTAATTCCTGTTCAATCTTATTGTTTTATCTATCAAATTACAGTGAGAAATTTCAATGAAATTTGTTCCATTTAAAACAAGAGATTAAAAAACTCGATACCTCGAAGATTCTATTCCGAGCTATCGTTAAATAAATCAATTGCAGCCTGATTCATAAGAAACAAAAGTTAGAAATAAACCTGAACTATCTTGCGATCAAACAAAACAAGAGCATTGCAGTATGCATATATGAAAATATAAAACTAAAATAAATTAATACGCCTCTCGCGTTGGCCTTGATTCGCTTATCCTCGGGTTAAAAATGCATTAATCAGATATTTCTTTCAAAACGAGTCATTATGTAAAAACAAAACAATAGTTTTAAAGCATTTCTTACACTTTTTTCGAAAGCGAGTTTGGAAGTTCATGAATTTCTTTATCAAACTGTTCAACCGTAAAGTAAAATTTAAAAAAGTCTAGAATTAACAAATTTGTGTGAAAACAAATAGTCAAACCGCTTTTATTGTTCTTTCAGAAGGTTTAAGAATAACGAGGATTGATTTTGAAGTTTGTTCTTTAGGATTTGCTTCGATTGTAGTTGGCCTTGATTCTCTTGCCCTCCGTTTAAAAACGGGGCCGCGGTAGCCCAGTTGGGGAGTGTAGTGAATAAGCAACTGGAGGGTTGGGAATTCGAAACTTGGTCCAGCCAAACACTGTCGTGTACACTGGGCTGGTACACTAAATCTGTCGTGGCCTCAAATGTCCTCACGTTGATGTGGTGTGGAAGTTTGGAGAGTGGGGAGCCAGATCAGGTGTTGATCTCGTCACCTGACCGTGGTACAAAATTACGAGATGTTGTCCTCGGGTGTTTCGGGAATTGATCCCGGACCGTCGCCAATAGCCCATTGTGTTGCTACAGTGCGATTTTAATTCACCTACCTACTAAAATTCTACCTACAAAAAAAAACCCGAAAACAATAATATAATTTCTTACAATAAAATATTTCTTACACTTTTTTCGAAAGCAACTTTGGAAGTTCATGAATTTCTTTATCAAACTGTTCAACCGTATATAATTTTTTTAAAATGTCTAGAATTACCAAGTCGAGCAAATTTGTGTGAATTCAAATGGTCAAACCACTTTTGTTCATGAAAAAGCTGCTAGAATACGAAAATGACGTGGAATGATTCGGAAGTATGTGTTTAGGTGATTTTTTTTCGCGAAATGAGTAATGTTTAACTACCTACTACCTATCTTGGCTGCCAAGTTACATCAGTGCCGCACTCACCATTAATTACGAGGCGTGGTCCTTGGAGATTGATTCCGAACCGTCACCAATAGCCCGTTGTGTTGCTTCAGTGCGACGTTAATTAATTACCTACCGCAAAGTATCTAGCTATTGCTAATATAACGAGATTAACCACAATCAGATGACGAGATCTACACTTGAGCTGGCCCCACTCTCCAAACTTGCACACCATCGTGAAGACATTTGAGGCCATGGCAGATTTAACTTGCACCAGCCCCAGTGTAAACGATGGTCTTTTTTGCTGGATCTAGTTTCGAACTCGCAACCCTTCGGTTGCTAATCCGTTGCTCTTCCAACTGGGCTACCGTGGCCCAGGTACTTTGTGGACATGTGTTGTTTTATTCGTGTTTATAAGATTCTAAAAGAACAAATAAAATCTTATTTTTTTTCAACTAATTTCGCCTAAGTTCGGTTCGATTTGATCAGGTTTGGATTTCGACCCCGTTGCATGTTGCCAAACCTTCCGTACGAAATCTTTCGGCACTAAAATATTCTCGTCTCGTGATATCGGACACGCAGCTCACAAACCGCAACGCGAATTCTTTGCTCCATTGAAGCGCAAACGACTCTTCCTTTCCTTTTCTGCAGACGATAATGCACCGAAATCGAAGAGGAAAACATATTTGCATAAAAATACAACAGGAAACTGCAGTTAGGAAATCCGAGATGCGTATCTTTTTCTCACAAGAAAAACGGTAACATAATATTTTTGTTCTTTTCTTGATTCTTCTTGTACTTCTTACGGAAGCTTCGGTTGTTTGGGGAATTACGTTCCAAGAGTTTAACAATCGGAGTTCCTCGATTTACAGTAGCTCCCAAAATTGAATATACACTTTAGTGATTTCTTTAAAAGTCCAAAACTGTAGTAAATAATAATTTTAACTTACTTTTTTAACAATGGTAAAGTACACATTCAGAAACATTAGGCTTAAAACAACAGTTAAAAAATTCCACGATCTCTGTATTGGAAAGATACGTTTTAAATGTCAAATTTACAAACCTTTGTCACTAAATCGAGAAAACACAGCCTATTTCATATAGAAACGCAATAAAAAAGTAAAATAAGTCGTTTGTTGCATATATTTTCGTACGTTGAACTAAACGGATGTGCACTGAAAAAACAATTTATGTTGTTTTGACGTGAATATTTCTTTAAAATCGCAACAGTATTGGGAGCATGCATCTAGTCTAGTGTTACAAAAGAGCGTTACAATTGTCTTGCCTTATGATTTCGGAGAAACATCCAGAACAGAAGTATAGAGTCGTGTAGACAAAGGTTGTGACAGAGGTTGTCCGTACATGATATGACATTCGGACCGAGTACGCAGACATACTGAGCGCGGAGAGGGGGTCCTCAATGTGTCGAAATCCTACAGTGCTGGGCTAGCTTCGGGCCAGTGTAACTTTGGATTGCGGAAGTGGTGTCATTCGAAAGTGGTGTCTACCGAACAACGCCACAATTATTATTGGACAACAACAATTGTGCACTAGAAAGTGGAGATAATTGAGTAGAATTTAAATAAATATAAAATTTCATACGATTTCTGAACTGAAGAAGCATCCGGAAGATAAACATACCGTCCTGTAGACAAGGGATGTCCATACCTGACATGAGCTTCGAACCGGATGCGCACTTTAATCGTTCAAACTGTATAATTGATTGCTGAATATTCAAACAATCGTTCAAACTTCCTATTTCCGCTTCATTCATTCCACATTCCAACGTCAGGCCCGAGTATTCACGTCAAAACGGTTTGTGTCCTCTAAACAACCTACCAATTTTATCCTGAATATGTTTGCCCATTTCCCTAATAGAATCGTTCTTACATTTAGTGCTCTGAATATAGTGATTTTTAACCTACCATGACCTCAAAGTTTCAAGCCCATTGAAGCCCTGTGATTATGGTGGGGTGTAAAGTTGCTTTAAGGAGATACAGAAACTTTAATTTGATAGTTTTTGCTCTGTTTACCTTCTCTCTCAGTGGAGACGTTATCAAAAATTGATCCCGAAGACACAAAACTTGGACACTAAAATTTGACTCTAAATCAAATTTTTGAGTACTTTTAAAAAATTGTCCTTGAATTAGAGTTAAGTATACTTTACTTTTCCATGATTTTTCTCCAATAAAAACTCTATTTTCAACCTCTCCAACCAGTATACAACCCCCGTACAAGCACTGAAACTTTCACGCCAATCAACATTTTAAATACTTTAAAAAAATATTTCTTAATAGAATTCAAAACTTCACTTTTTCATGATTTCAATAAAACTAAATTTTCAACCTCTCCAACGAGTAAACAATCCTGTGTAAGCGGGCCGTGGTAGCCCGGTTGGAAGAGTAACGGATTAGCAATTGGAGGGTTGTGAGTTCGAATCTCGGTCCAGCCAAAGACCATCGTGTACATGGTGGCTGGTGCACGTTAAATCTGTCGTGGCCTCAAATGTCCCAACGTTGGCGTGGTGTGAAAGTTTGGAGAGTGGGGTGCCAGCTCAGGTGTGACCTCGTCGTCCGACCGTGGTTCAGAATTACGTGGTGTTGTCCTCTTTCCATTGTTGATTGATTCCGGACCGTCACCAATAGCCCGTTGTGTTGCTTCAGTGCGACATTAATTGATTACCATTACCCCCGTACAAGCACCGAAACACATCCATACTTGGAAGTGGGAATGTAGGATGGCCGAATGCATATTTAACTCACTGCTGCACACGCATTTAAGGAACTTCAGCCCAGGTGCCATGCGCTGATCTGCTAGTATTTAGAAAATGATTTTTTTAGAATTGCCAAACGATATAAAAGGCTCTAACGAACTCACATGTGTTCTGTTCAGCTACTAGCAACTCCACAGAAGATTGAGGGCCTACGTCTCAGGTACTCCAACCACTCAAGGCAAACAATTTTAGAATAATAGATAAGAATTTTTTGCGACAGGTGAAGGCTAAGCGTTTTCTTGCAGTTTCTTAATTTGAAACATCCCATTAAATGTTTTTAAGATTGTATTCCCAGAATCTTGTCGATTACGTCTACTATACATTACAATTATTGGGTTGATGCAAAAGTTCGTCCCGTTTTTGGCGCTACATGGCATTGCATCGCAAAACCGAAGTGCTATCGACTACATACGTGTAAAGTTTTGATGGTTGAAAGAAGGAATCTGATCGAGTAATTGGGGGAAAAATGTTATTGGGTTGTATTTTTTAAATTTTGTTAAGGATTGAAAAAAGGAAGGAACATTTTCTACATATTATACCTTTTTATTTCCGAAAAGGCAAAACTGATGCTTCGTTGAGGCAAAAGAAGATATGTATTGTGTATAGTGAGGGTGCCGTTGACGATTGATTCCACGTGCCTTAGTGGTTCAGAAAGTTTCGTCACCTGGATCAGTTCTTTATCAAGAAACCTCAGAACTTCTATGAGCGCGGGATTGTGCAGCTACCGCAGAAATGTAGAAAGGTCATCGAACAGAACGGCACATACTATATTGATTAAATGTAATTTTTAGTGAAAAATTTTTTTCTTCGATTTTTGTCTAAAAAAACGGGATGAACTTTTGCATCGACCTAATACGTCTCTGTATATATTGCTGCATAGAAGAGAGTCTTGTTGATTAGGTCTTTTTACGTACTTTAAGCCCCTTAATTAATAGCATTAGTGTAATGGTATAGACTGTTATTGGAATGCGTGCAGAAGTATGCCTTGGTAAAATTGTGGTAGAAATCCAGTGCGTGTTTCTGAAACTTTGCTGTACAAAGCCATATGTATCCAGTCATGAAATTCCTTTTTTAATTTTTCGTGCTGGTCAAATTTTTTCTATCGAGTTTCCGTAAAATCTAAAAAACGCTGAAAAAGTATGATCTAATTATATCTGAAAAAAATCTAAATTCTTACCCTGATTCAGTTTTACGTTGGTGGGGTTTGTGTATCGATTTCTTTTCACTTTCACTGTCGTATCGCGCAAAACAACTGCTCTGATTTTATCAAACGGAAGGAAACAGAAACCTTTTCTAGGCCAATAATTTAGTTCTGGTTTTACTTCGAGTGTTTTCCCTCTCCAAAAAAGTAGTACGGGTGCTGCCATCTATGAAACATGCACGGTAAAGCTCAGTTCAAATGTTTATCGTGTTGCCATCTAGTGAGTATTATTTCAAATAATTTTTAAAAGTACATTTTTTAATTTCTTTTATAAATTATTTTTTTTTGAGGGATCTTCAGTGCAAACAAACCAGACGGAAAGCAGAGATTGAACTTTCTGCTACCCTAATGCTCTCGCATCATGCATATCAGGGTTACCTTCAATGTAGTTTATCAGTTTATCGCCGTTTTGGCCACATTTGGCGTTTTATATATTTGGCGTTGACCCATTAACTACTTTATGTCAATTCGAAATTCATTCTTTGGAGTTTTCATTATGAAAAATTATTTTATGTCTTTGTAGTTATTTTTTCCACCCCATATGAATTATTTTTCATGTTTCAAAGCACTTTTGATACAAAGGTAAGTTAAAAATTGATAAATTTTATTGGCGACGTGCTGAAATCAATGTGGGAAAATAAGTTAAGTGACACGCCACATCCGGAAAATGTGCACGAAGCACGTTCCGACACTAAAGCGGGGACGTCGTGGCTCAGGGGTATGCCCACAGCACTAGCAATCTTCGAGTTGTAGGCGGCGCAGATTCGATTCCTATCAGGTGCATTCCTCCCTGGGGTGATTTCTCCCTTCTGTGCCAGTAAAACTTTCATTGTGTGCGTCTATTACTTGATATTGTATGTCTTGTGTCTCGCGCGGCATGGCCAAATATGGCCCTTGTGCCATAAAAATCCAAAACCAATCAACCGACACAAAAACGCTCCCATTTACATCTAATTTGTCTAGGTAGGTATGTGTTTTAATTAACGTCACACTGGAGCAACACGACGGGCTATTGGTGACGGTCCGGGATCAATCCCAGGGGAAAAATCCGAGGTCAACACTACGTAATTTTGAACCATGGTCAGATGACGAGGTCACGCCCGAGATGGTATCCCACTCCCCAAACTTCCACACCACACCAATGTGAGGACATTTGAGGCCACGACAGATTTAACATGCACCAGCCCCCTTTGTACACGACGGTCTTTGGCTGGACTCGAACGTGCAACCCTCCAGTTACTAATCCGTTACTCTTCCCCATCCGGGCTTCTGCGGCCCCAAAAGAGTCTCAGATATGGGTACTTAAAACACGAATCCAGCACGCTAACATGTAACGACACATTTTTCTATCATATATGAGATGTTTTTAGTATTTAATTCAAGAGCATATTGGTAAAGGGTATTTAAACAATAAATTGATTTATCTAATTTTATTAACGAAACAAACGCGAGAAGGATATAATTTTAATATATTACATCCTATTGTAAATAGCCCGTCACATTTTCCTCGGGATCACATTTCCCTACATCCATAGGGGCTGCGTTAGTCTTGTTGGAAGAGTAATGGATTAGCAACCGGAGGGTTGCGAGTTCGAATCCAACCAAAGACAGTCGTGTACGCAGGGACTGGTGTAAGTCAAACCTGTCGTGTCCTCAAATGTCCTCACGTTGGCGTGGAAGTTTGGAGAGTGGGGTGCCAGCTCAGGCGTGACCTCGTCATTTGACCATGGTTGAAATTACGTGGTGTCCTGGGATCTTTCTCTTCGGTGGATGGTCGCTAATAGCCCGTCGTATTGATCCAGTGCGACGTTTATAAACTACCTACCATCGAATTGGCGGCGCAAAATTCAAAAGTGGTTTGGCTGTGGTCAGCCTTGACTAAAATTGTAATTGGTCTACACCCCCGCTGTTCAGCAATGAAACTGATTAAAATGAGCGATCTTTTATTGGAAATAAACCGCGATCACAAGGGACAGCAAAGTAGATACAATGGATGATGCAGTTCTGGTGCCGGTGTTGACGTCTCTTTCACGGCTGTACCTCTTGTCCAGGTCTTCAACGTCCACTCCGTACAAGCCAAGACAGTTCGAAAAGGATTCTTCACACAGCTGGCTGAGTACTCGACCACCCAATTGGGTGGCCACGTCGTCCACAAACTCCCGAGCCTCTGGGCTGCATTTTGCCTCCGCCGCTTTCGTCTTGCACTTCTTGTGCCAGTCGAAAGAGCTGAAAGAATAGATTTGTTACTATTGGAATTGTTCACTACTGTTGCGTTCCTTCCTGCTATTGTCTTCGGATTTGATCCCGGCCAATAACCCCGTGTGTCACTCCAGTGCGACGTTAGTTAAAAAACCTCCCGTCCAAAAGCCGCAGAAGCGTGATTTTAAGTCGAGGTTGACCACAGCCAAACCACTTTTGACTTTTGGGCCGTGGTCGCCCTGTTGGATGGTAGGTAGATAATTAACGTCGCACTTGAGCAACACAACGGGCTATTGGTAACGATCCAGGATCAGAACCCGGAGGACAATATCACGTAATTTTGAACTACGGTCAGATGACGAGGTCACGTTTGAGCTGGCACCACCCTCCAAACTTCCACACTACGGCAACGTGAGGACATTTGAGGACACGACAGATTGAATGTGCATCAGCCAAATTGCACACATCGGTCTTTGTTTGGACCGAGTTTCGAACTGGCAACCCTGCGATTGCTAATCCTTTACTCTACCGACCGGACTACCGCGGCTCCTTTGTTGTCCTGGATGGAGTCATGTGGCATTCACAGAAACCAGTACGTTTCAAATAAAGATCCGTACGTATAAGATAAAGCAATTCTAATGACTAGGTTTATTAGGGCCAGAAGACTAGATACGGCCATTCGAATAGGTCCCGTGGACGCGTTGACAGAATTTAATGAAGAAATTATTTTTCAAACATTGAATTAAAAGAAATGATTATTTGCTGTTTGTCGAAAATCGGAAACGACTTAAGCTGATGAGATAAAAGGGCATTGGAAAACTGAACAGAATTTAAAAAATGGGTTAATAATTCTTTCGTGTCAGGACAAAAGGGGATAAGCCTGTGTTTTGATGGGTCAAAAGGAGTCAAGTTCATCATTATAATTTAAAAAATAATACATGCTTAAAATCAAATAAATGAATCGACGAATTTAAGTTACAATTATTTGTATGCTTTTTTTTTTCTTGAATGTTTGTGAGATAGAAATATTCAACTTATATTCAACAATTACAGATTATGAGGAGCAGCCATTTTGATTTAACCCCTTTTGCCCTGACACGGAAGAATTATAAAACGCAGTTCATTTACAAGCTTATATGAAAAAAACATATAGTATAAGCCAAAATTCAAAATTAACAGGAGTGAAAATATGGGATTTTTAAAATTTGATGTCTCTATTTTCTATGTAACCTTTCATTTCTATTCAACCTACTTTTCACTAAAATTATTTTTTAATATATGATTAAGGTGGTTTTGATTTAGTTTTTTAGTTTATTTATTTTGGGTAGGTTTTTTATTTATTGGGGTTGATGCGAGAAAGTTCGTCCCATTTTTGGTGCTACATGGCATTGCATCGCAAAACCGTAGAGTAATCTACTTCATACGTGTAAAGTTTTGATGTTGTTTGAAAGAAGAATTTCAGCGAATGCTTGGGGAAAAATTGTGTTATTTGGTTGTATTTTAAATTTTGTTAAGCATTAAAAATGGCAGAAAATAAAGACCATTTTCGACATATGCTTTTTTATTTCCGAAAAGGCAAGAATGTTTCGCAGACACAAAAGAATATATGTATGGTGAGGGGGACGTTGACGATTTCACGTGCCGTAAGTGGTTCAGAAAGTAACGTCACCTAGATCAGTTCTTTAGCCAGAAACCTCAGAACTTCTATGAGTACGGGATTATGGAGCTACTGGAGAGATGGAGAAAGGTTATCGTACAGAATGGCACACACAATATTGATTAAATGTAATTTTTAGAAAAACATTTTTCTTCAATTTTTGTCAAAAAACTGGACGAACTTTTGTATCAACCCAATAGTTTCGCCAATAGCCCGTCCGTGCTTCCCCAGTGCGACGTAAATTCAACTACCTACCTACGTCTAAATTTATGAAAATTTATTTGATATGCAGAAATTTCAATTACGTTTTTGTCATTAAAATAAAATCAGTCCAAAGACGCAGGAATGCAATTCTTCAGGGGTATTAGAACGCCCAGTTACGACAAAATACCTGTTTTAACAAGACATTGGGAAGATTTTGGTGAAGCACTTGGGCCGAAAGCCCTCTGTCTCCAGGTGTAATCTGAACTGATGTTTGTTTTCAGAAATTTCTTTTAACAGTAAAGACAGAAGAATCTACGAACCAGCAGCTGTAGAACATTCTAAGCCTTTCTATCAAATCCTCGTTGACCAGGATTTTTTGCGACTTTTCGAATTGTTCGTTGCAGAAGAGCGTGTCATTGGCTATCTTCCTCCAACAGTTGAAATTTTCTACGTATCCTGAAAAGAGTAAGTATAAAATCATTAATATAAATTGAATCTAAGTCCGCATTTCTGCTCTCCGTACCCCAGTACACGTACTGGTATAAGTACTGGCCTCTCATGAAATGCAAATATGCACAATGAAGTGCTGAAAATCATGAGCTAGCAGAATGGAATTTTTAAGTGGTGCTGTTGTCGTTTAAAGGCTTTGATGCACTCCATGATTATTATCAGTTGCGAGGTATAATTTCGTGTTACAACTGCCAATAGGTTGAACAACTGACAATAGGTTGAACAGCTGCCAATAGGTTGAACAACTGCCAATAGGATTACGGAAAGCCGAAACGAATTGTCGGAGTTTGAACTAGGTGTGGTAGTGGGTTGGTTAGTATGGGTTTTTAGAGCGCAAGGTACGACTGCGCCAAACGAAGGCAAATAATGTTCAATATCAACCGAAACAACATTAAAAATGAGTTTAAAATATGCACATATACAAGTATGAAGCATAAAGTAAAAATTTTTCTTCTCTCCATCTTTTCTTTTCACGATTACTTGACATTGCCTTTCTGGTGTCTGGCGCAGCATGGCTAAATATGATCCTTGCGCCATAAAACCCCCAAACCACCAAACAACCCAGCCCATCTGGGCTCCTGAACTGGTTAATGGGACCCTGGAAAACTGCAACGAGTGACTTGATCCGATGGGTGAAACTGTCAGCTGTTACGAGCTGATGGTAAAGTTCGGATGTAGCGCGGACCCCTTGGTTGGTTTGGGGTTTTTATGGCGCAAGGGCCATGTTTAGCCATGCTACACCAGACACAAGGCATACAACATCAAGTAATAGACACACATACAATGAAAGTTTTACTGACACAGATAATACACCCAGTGAGGAATGCACCTGGCAGGAATCGAACATGCGTCGCCTACAGCTTGAAGTGGGCATAAGCACTGAGCCACGATGGCCCCGAGCGGACCCCGTGAGATCATGGATTCAAGCTGTCAACAAGGCACTGTGGAAGTTGGTGGTAGTTTCGTACTTGTTCGGGGTGCCTTTACGTGACACGGTTTGGATGTATGAGGTACCAGAAACATATCCATCAGGTCAGTGCAGCGTTGCAGGGAGCAAAGGAACCACCCGAATGCCATTGCTAACATCACAACATCTTACGCAGCTCCCCAGCTGGGCTCGTGAACATGGTAAGTGGACCCTGGAAGAGTAGTAGTCGGATGGGTCACGCTGCCAGTTGTTACGAACTGGCTGTAGAGTTCGTTTGGCGTGGACCCCTCGAGATCATGGATTCAAGTTGTCAACAAGGCACTATGGAAGCTGGTGGTAGTTTCGTACTTGTGTCTTTGCGTGGCACAGCTTGGGTCCGCTGGTCCTCGTCAACATGTCACCAACCGGTAATCTCTCTGTTGCTCTGTTACCTGTGGACTTCGACGATGGGATTTTCCAGGCGGCACCTATAAGGTTGTAGCGCCCTTAGCAACAGATCAGAGGTCAACACCACTGACCCTCTGCCGTGAATCCCGAAACATCTATAGGGGTGGTCTAATTGCAGTCCAGATTGTCTTTAGGGGGTGCACGATGGGATTGAAATGTCCCCCAGTGAAACTGGAGGGACGGGAAAACTATTACAGAGCTCGAGCTGAGCAGGTGTTTTTGTGGTGCTCGTTCAAAATCACGTGGTGTTGTCCTCTTTCCCTTTGGGATTGATCCCGGACCGTCACCACCACTGGAGCAACCGTTGTGTTGCTCCAGTGTAATGTTAATTAAAATACCTTTTGTGGTGCTCGTTTGAGTCGGCCGTTTGGGTAGATCCCCTTTACCTTGTTTGCAGACCCACGATCGAGAAACACAAATCCCTGATTGCACATAGTGTAATTACTGTGTGTTTGAAGTAAATGAATAGTCTGGTTGTAATTTTGGCTGTGACGTCGTGTTTATTGGCACACCACTCTGCCCACTACGTTATACCCTTCGTGGAATTCAACGATGGGATTTTCCAGGTGGCACTCAGTCATGGGGTTCAAGCTGTCCAAAATTGGTTCGAGAAGCATTCTGGACGTGATGGTATGGATACCATGTTTGTCCGACATGAGCCCAATTGAGCAGTTATGGTACAATGCGGGAAGGACCATTCGCACTCACTACCTTGTACCGACCTGTCTGGCATCCCCACATCTGGAATTCAGATCTCCCTCGACTGCAAAACAAGTTGTCAACACCTAAATTATCTTGGGCCCTCCTTGAGAGGAATGCAGACGGGCCACCCCCAGGAAAACACTTGTTTACAGTTCTGTGGAAACCCGGGCCAGAAAGACATTGCATCTGTCCTCGGGTGAGGCAGCTGTGGAGGTTCTCATGACCTTCCGTTGCAGATGGAGTGGAAACACCGGGATTAACATTCCAAGACTGAGACGAACTCCCCCTCAAAAGATGAGGGCAGAGTAGATTGAAACCACGAAAGGAGCAGTCGTATTCTTCAGACTCAGATTTTGGCGAGCCTCCTGGCTCCTTGGCAGATTCGATGGTTAACAGCTGTGCCCTCATACTTTTCAATTAATCGCAAATGTAAATAATCTTCAAATTTCTCAATTCTAAATAAATATTTTATTGTGCTGTAAACAGTCTTACGCCTAATTAGAGATCGGAAACGTTACAACCTGCTAATACCAAGTAACAGAGTGTGGTCATTCAGAAGGAATGGTTCAATATCTTTCCAGAAATCTTGATGGACGAGATATCTCGTCATTATAAAAAAAACTGACCAGATCTTAACTCTCCAAGTGGTTTCGATGAGATATCTCGTCCATCAGAATCCGATTAATTCTGTTGATGACGAGATATTGCCCATTTTTTTATGACGACGAGATCACGATCTGGTTTCTGAAGATTCCGATCGAATCAGTTTTGACTTGATGGCGAGATATCTCGTCCATCAAGATCTGGTCGCTTTCCGGAAATCTTCCGGGAACCTTTTAGAATCGTGTTCGAAAAACAAGTCGAATGAAATCACGTTCAGGAAACACGTATCGCAGCAGAAACATTATCGCCACCTATATTGAGCTTGGCAGAAAATGCTTCTCACACCTACCTTTGTTGATCTCCGTTCCGTCTGTGCACAGATCCTCCACCAGTTTCAGCTTCCCACCCGTGGTCACCTTGAAGATCTCTTTTTCGGACCGCTTCGTGCACCGGGACACGAAGTCGTTGGCGCACTTCACTGCTTCCAGCTTCGTCCTGCAACAGAGACAGACCTCTTGCAATTGCGATGCAATTCAATGGGTGTAAGTTTTTTTAATATCCAATGGTTTTTTATGTTGGGACCTGTTGTCCCTCGTCTTCGTAAACCGGCGTTGTGCCGGTCGTCGAAATATTTTCTGTTAGACCCTGTTGGTCAGTTTTGTATTTCGTTTTTAAAAATCAATAAATGGTCCCGGGCTGTACGCGTCGGGGCCTTCGTGTGATCTCCTTGCCCGTTTGGGCTGTGTTTCCCGTGCTCCTCTTTCGTGCTTCCTGGAGGTCAATTCCCCTCCTCCTGTAAATAAACTCTAAACCTCCTGGTGAGTTGGGAGGAGGTGGGTCTGGAATATCCAATGGCTATGGCATAATCATAATACAATAGAAGGTAATGGTAATTAATTAACGTCGCACTGGAGCAACACAACGGGAACGGTTCGGGATCAATCCCGAGGGGAAAGATCCCACGACAACACGTAATTTTGAACCATGATCAGATGCCGAGGTCAATACCTGAGCTGGCATCCCGCTCTACAAACTTCCCCACCACGCCAACGTGAGGCCATTTGAGGTCACAGCAGATTTAACGTGCACCAGTCCCCGTGTACACGACGGTCTTTTGTGGGACCGAGTTTCGATCTCGCAAACCTCCTATTGGTAATCGGGGCCGCGGTAGCCAACTTGGAAGAGTAGCGGGTTAGAGTAGCGGGTTAGTTCAGAATTACGTGGTGTTGTCCTCGGATCTTTTCCTCTGGGACCGATCTCGGACCGTCACCAATAGCCCGGTGTCTTGCTCCAGTGTGACGTTAATTAAAATACCTACCTACCAATGATGACTTGCATACATTACATCTTTTAGCCTGCACCTTTTATATATCGTTTAACCTATATACCATCTGTACGATAAATATTTAATTTTGATTATACTTTGTATTGTCGCTTAGACTTTTTTAACTTTTTATTTCTTTTTAATGGTTGGCATCATCTTGGCGGAGCTTTTACGTCTTTGGACCTTGTGCTATAAAACCCAAACCGACTATTGTCCTAATAATTCTGTCGACTTCCAATACCTAGACACTCAAATCTCCCAATAGTAAATCCACCTATATATATATATATATATATATATATATATATATATATATATATATATATATATATATATATATATATATATATATATATATATATATATATATATATATATATATATATATATATATATATATATATATTAATAATATTAAAAAGAAAATAGCTCCATATACTAACATTTTTGGCCTGGACTGGGTTCGGGCACACGTGGGAATAGCCGGGAATGAGTTGGCAGACCAGCATGCCAAACTTGCGGCCTATGATGGCGAGACGTTGGATGTACCTGTTCCACTCTCCTTTTCGAAAAGAAAATTGAAAACCTATATTTTGGAGGAGTGGCAGGTGCATCATTCCAACTCAGTTAAGGGTCTCCGGCTGAAGGAGTTCATGCCGGAGATTAATACTGCAACTCTCGTCGAGGACAGATACCTCGTCTGGTACCTGATAGGTCATGGTCCTTTCCCAGCTTACTTACATAGATTCAAAATTAAAACTTCTGACCTTTGTGAATGTGGAAGGGTGGGAGATGCTGACCACTATCTCTTTGAATGTCAACACACAAAACCAAACCATATAACTAAGCCAAAATCAAGTAATAAACCTATCTGGCTAAACGCTATCATTAAAAATTATTTATCTAGATATAAAATTAAGGCTTGTATGTTGGCTGCAAAGGAGATAATTGGAAGACTTCCTCCACCTTGAATTCATATGTAAATAATTGAACTCTTTCTAACTTTGACTTTTTAATGTAGTTAAAATATTTAACATTGTACACTTCAACATACTTGAATGTTTAAATTATATTTCATCTACTACATTGTTACATTTATTAATAAATAGTTCTATATGAACTAATTTATTATACAATTACTCTCAGGCAATGTTTGCCTGATTTATTCACCAACATTTGTTGGATTTTTTGTACAAAAAAATGTATCATTTTATGTAAATATGTAAAATTTAAAGATAATAAATGGTTCCCCCTCCTACCATTAAATGCTCTAAACCTCACGGTGAGTAGGTAGGAGGTGGGTCTACTACTACTACTACTACTACTACTACTACTACTAGCGTCCATAGCAACGGCTCAGGGTCAGAGATCAACACCTGCACAAGTGCGGTCATAAATCTCGAACAATCAATCGGGAAGATGGTTTTTAACACTCCTGGAGGTTGTCTCGACGAGGCATCTCGTCATCAGCAAAATTGGCCAGATTTTGATGTGGATGCGGTATTTCCCTTTGAGAAAAGAAACTGACCAGATCTTAATCTCGCTATCATGAAAAAATCGGCCATATCTTGATGAAATATCTCGAAATTAGCAAAACTGGTCAAATCTTTATGGATGAGACACCTCGTCGAAACCGCTTGGAGGGTTAAATTGACGTAGGGGAAGCAGACTTTGCATTGCTACTCGAATTTAGATCTTGCCGTTGAAAATCCAAGCTGAGAATGACGCCTTATGCCACAGAAACGATGTTATCGATTGACCTATACAGCGCTCTCTACAACCCAAACGCGGCATTTCCAGACACGCGTTCTTTGCCAAAAAAGTGTTTATTTTGGGCCACTATAGTATAAACAGTTGAAGATCGATTTTTCGATCGCACTGTACAAAGAATCCGTTGGTATTTAAGATTAGTGAAATGGAGCCGTGGACCAAAAAGTTATGAAAAAGGATTCTGATTGAAAGGTTCAAAAAGGTTATCACTCAACCTGTTTTCTACTTACTCACAGTTCTCCATCAGTTGCGAGACACTGGTGACGTGGAAGGCGTATCCGTCGGCGAAATCCCGCACTTGTTCCACACACTTGTGGAATTCCATGATATCGCAGTTCTCTGCGCCGATTCCAACCACAGCTGGTACCAGGAAAGTTATGAAAAGAGATCATGATATGAGATCCTTGAACGTATTTCAGACAGTTTTTAACTTAATATGGATTATTTTTGAGATAATTATACGTTTCGTTACACTCGAAACATAACTATCAATTTGAATGCATGCATTTTAATTAGCGTCGCACTGGAGCAACACAACGGGCTATTGGCGACGGTCCGGGGATCGAACCCGAAGAGAAAGATTCGAGGACAAAACCGCGTATTTTTGAACCGCGGTCAGATGACGAGGCCAATACCTGAGCTAGCAACCCGCTCTCCAAACTTCCACACCACGCCAACGTGGACATTTGAGGCCACGACAGATTGAACATGCACCAGCTCCCTTTGTACACGACGGTTTTCGGTTGGATTCGAACTCGCAACCCTCCGGCTGCTAATCCGTTACTCTTCCAACCGGGCTACCGCAGACCAAAATATCAATTTGTATTATTGATTGATAACTATTATTTGTTAGTGATTGGCACGAAGTCCTACGGACCGGAAAAACTTGGATTTCCGTAATAGTTTTAGACTTCCCCAAATGGGTGAGACAAATACTAAAATTACCAATGACTAATCAAATTAGTTGTTTCAACAAAACACTATACCTACCAACTTTCCCGATTTTTCCAGCGGAAAAAATATTTTCTTGATTGAAGATTCAAAATTTCTACGTTCGAAGTTTTGGCGTGAAGCGGTGGCAACCAAATAAGAAAAATGTTGGAATCAGATTTTTAGACTTTCGCGAAGACTTTTTGGCACTAATATTCAAGAAAAACCTACAAATCTACCCCTACATTACTCAAAAAATGTTTTATTGCACATTCTAGAATCTATTTTGGCACCGTTTCGTGTAAAATATCGCCAAATCTGTAATGACGAATTCAAATTGCCGCCAAGCGTATAAGCGTCGGAGCGCGTGCTGCTCCGACTAGAAGACAGTTGACCTGGGGTCAGTCGATTTTTGAAAAGGTGTGAAAGCTCGTTAGAAGGCTGCTATATATGCAAAGCATGAATATGGTGATTGCTGTGGATGGTTTTCTCCCGTCATCACTTTCGGCCCCAACAATAAACAGAACCAGATTGCTCTGTTTACTTTCTAACCTATCACCTAATTTAAAGAATAGACTCGTCAAAATTACATAACTCAAACCCCAACTCACCGGAGTCAGACTATATTAGAGTAGGGGATTATTTTATCTGCTTTGAATTGCGTTTATAAACCCAATCTGGCGCAATTATCGCTAATCTGACACAATTATCGTTAATTTGCCACAATTGTCACCAATTTGGCGCAACTATCGCCAATTTGGCGCGATTATCGCCAATTTGGCGCGATTATCGCCAATTTGGCGCTTGTAACTATTTTTCATTTCGGCCATTATTTCCAGGTATTTTTCGTTTCTGACAGTTAAGCATGCTTTTAATGTTATTGCAACCTTTCACAATTAGGTACTTCGAGGTTAGCAGGTTGGAACATCCGCATCATTGGCTCCAAGTTCTGGGGCCGTTTTGGACCAACATTTTCGTGTGTTTAGAGACCGGTCCCCCTAGACACGAGGAATAAATAGTACAAATATGCACATAACATGGTAGGTAGGTAAGTATTTTAATTAACGTCACACTGGAGCAACACAACGGGCTATTGGTGACGGTCCGGGATCAATCCCAAAGGGTGGGATATCCAAGGACAACACCACGTAATTTTGAACCACGGTCAGTTGACGAGGCAACCCCGAGCTGGCACCCCACTCTCCAAACTTCCACACCATGCCAACATGAGGACATTTGAGGCGACGACGGATTTAACGTGCCCCCTTTCTACATGACGGTCTTTGGTTGGGTTCGAACTCGCAACCGTTTGCTAGTCCGTTACTCTCCCCAACCTGGCTACCGCGGCCCGCACATATCGTGGAGTATCCAAGTATGCAGGGTCACTCGACTGAGCACATTAGGTCTCATTGCCGTTTTGATGCGAATACGTCTTTAAAATCAGACATGTACGGAAAGTTGAGCGTTGCGAAAAGATGGACATGAGCGGTCAAAAATTTCTATATCGGGTATTGGGTATTTCAATTAACGTCACACTGGAGCAACACAATGGGTTATTGGTGACGGTCCGGGATCAATCCCAAAGGGAAAGATCCGAGGACAACACCACGTAATTTTGAACCACGGTCAGATGACGAGGCAACACCTGAGCTGGCACCCCACTCTCCAAACTTCCACACCACGCCAACGTGAGGACATTTGAGGCCACGACAGATTTAACGTGCACCAGCCCCCTTTGTACACGACGGTGTTTGGCTGGATTCGAACTCGCAACCCTTCGGTTGCTAGTCCGTTACTCTCCCCAACCTGGCTACCGCGGCCCGCACATATCGTGGAGTATCCAAGTATGCAGGGTCACTCGACTGAGCACATTAGGTCTCATTGCCGTTTTGATGCGAATACGTCTTTAAAATCAGACATGTACGGAAAGTTGAGCGTTGCGAAAAGATGGACATGAGCGGTCAAAAATTTCTATATCATCAACGCGAACCAATTCAATTGTGTTATTCGGAAGCTGAGGGAACAAAGACTTGTTAGTGACCTTGAGTTCACTCGCCGTTATAAACGGGGAGGGGTGGCATTTTGGATATTTTCCGTCCCTTCGTGGACATTTTAAAACAGTATAACTCGAGATTGCGAAGCGCTACGACATCGAAATGGGTCTCAAACGAAAGCTATCAATTTAACCTTCCTCGTGGTTGTCTCAACGGGGTATCTGGTCATTAGAAAAACTGACCAGGATGGACGACATATCTCCTCAAAATAATTCAAAAATGACTTGATCTTGATCTCGTCATCAAAAGTCGTCAATATCTTGTCATTAGCAAAATTAATCAGATTTCGATGGACGAGATATCTCGTCGGAACCACTTGGAGGGTTAAGATATAAGTAAAATCGAATACAGTTGTTAGTTGGGAAACTTTGGATTGCAGTAGAAATATTTTTTAATTTCGCAAATGTCGGCATATACTCGTTGAAAAGCCAAGCAGAAATACATTGAACGTAGTCTACGCGGAAGAGCAATTCGTCAGCTTTCGATAAACACTGAATTTCTTTACTACACCCAAATAAATACTATGCTCTAACGAAACTTATTCACGTAAAATCTTGTGGCCGTTGATCCGGCACAGACTACCCTATTTCTTATCAGGAGACATGGGCGGCAAGTCTTAGGGGCCAAGCACTTTGGGTCCTTATATTTTTTATGGATGTGGGCCGGGTACCTCCTTACAACAGGATGGATAAGTTTAACCAAATATACCGATATTGGTATCTATATACAAACTTAAATAGTTTTAACAGCACATACCGGGAGGTCGACTTAGAGCAAAAACGCATTAACTGACAACAAATAATTTTTTTTACTATACAGCTGCTAAAAAACTAACTATAAGTTTTTAGGTCAACGCATTAACTGACAAAAATAATTTTTTTTACTAAAGAGCTGCCTAAAAACTAACTATAAGTTTTTAGGTCAAAGCATCAACTGACAAAAATCATTTTTTTACTATAGAGCTGCTTAAAAACTAAAAGTTTTTAGGTTAACGCATTAACTGACAATTTTTTTTTGCTGTATAGTGCTTAGAAACTAACTATACGTTTTTAGGTCAACGCATCAACTGACAAAAATAATTTTGTTAATATAGAGCTGCTTAAAAACTAACATTTTTAGGTCAAAAAATATAATTTGTCTGCATTTTGATTGTGTTATATATCTTTAAAAATTATTGCGATTTTCGGTATATATTTCTCATGAGCATGAGAATAACCATTTAATATCTCAGAAAACATGCTGCTTCCAAGATTTTCTGGTGACCGCGATAGCCCGGTTAGAGGAGTTGTGGATTCGCAACCGGAAGGTTGTGAGGTTGACACTCGATCCTACCAAAGACTATCGTGTACGTGTGGGCTAGCGCACATTAAATCTATCGTACCCTCAAATGTTCTCATTAGCGTGGTGTGGAAGTTTGGAGAGTGGGGTGCCAGATCAGGTGTCGTCATCTGACCGTGGTTCCAAATGACGAGGTGTTGTCCTCGGATCTTTCCCTTCGTGATGGATCCCGAACAGTCGCCATATCCCGTTGTGTTATACCAGTGCGACGCTAATCCGACTACCTACCGACCTTTAAGGTAACTTCCACACCACGCCAACGTGAAGACATCTCAGGCCACGACAGATTTAACATGCACCAGCTCCTACGTATACGGCGATATTTGGTAGAATCTAGTCTCGAACCCACAACGCTCCGGTTGCTAATCCGCTACTCTTCCAACAGGGCTACCAGGGCCACCTACCTTTAAGAGTTTCTGTCGACGATATGAAGAAAATGAGAGATTTTGCTTGGTCGTCCTAGTATTTTCCCCTAGTTTGCGCACTGATCTTAGTATATTATACTTTTTAATACATTGTTATTACACTTTTCTGATGTTCTACGTAATTTGTACAAAATGTAGCTTATCGCCATTTTAGTGTCGTTTGGTGTTTAATCAGCGTTGATCTATGTACTATTCAGAATTCATTCTTTGGAATTTCGACTGGCGACCTGCTGAAATCGTATTCAAAAAACAAGCCAAGAGACGTCACGTCCAGAACACGTTTCACCACAAAAACATTACCGCCCCCTACATTTCGTTTGACGGAAAAAGCGAACAAAATTGGTGTCATTTCTCGCAGAATAGAACTCTCTACAACGCATCTTTTCTAAGGTTAGTAATATAAGAGGTACAGAGGGCTGTTCGGACATTTTTTGGACGATTTTAATGGACTGAAGATCAATTTTTTATATGAAAATGTTTGTGTTTTAAATGTTCTATTTGATAGCCCTTATTAACTATCTTTCTACACCTTAATTTTCATGATAATAATAACTTTTGTAGTATCGAGAGGTATTTTGTCCCATTCTTGTTCAACAGTGTTCCAAAGTCCTTGAATGGTTTTCGGTCGACGTTTCGATAATGCTCTTTTTAAAAGTTCAATGGCACAAAAGTTCATGGATGAGATTGAGCAGGAATAACAGTATTGACTTAATACCACTTCCAAGAATTTAATAGTGGATTTAGATGTGTGGCTGCTTGCTTTATCCTGATGCAGCTCTACTGATTGTTGGCACTGTGGGTAAAGATATGTATTTTCTTTTTTGAATATTGGGGATAAAATATGATCTTGATAATATGCGGGGAGTTGATTTTTACATTTTTTTCCACTTTCTTTACTTTTAATTTTCCATTATATGCAAAACCGGCAACAATCATAAATCTTAGAGAAAGTTTCTTTAGATTCTTTGAACCATGTTTAAGATTTTTTCTCCTTTTATGATAAATTGTTCTTTTTTTATTGCAATCATTTAAATACACTCACGCCTCGTCTATTGTCACAACATTTTTCCATCTTTCTCCAGCTAAATGCTTCTCGTAAAGAATTCTGCAGCGAGTTCTGCAATATGTCGTGGAGATAGACGATGAACATAGTATTTTTTGCCTTTTTAAGATTCAAATCACTGTTAATTATTTTGTTTACAGTTGAAACTGAACATTTTAATGACTTTGTAATAGTCCTTTGACTTAGCGGATCCTCTTTTAAAATTAAAGATCTTACCTTACAAATATTCTCAGAAATTCTTTTCTTTTTTGGATACGTATCCGGGAAGTATTTTTCCACTTTTACGTTTTTTGACTTTCTCATTAATAAAATTACTTATCGTACTTTTAGTATCGAAAAACCATGACTTTTACAGCGTTTTTGAATAAGCATAATTATCTTCGGAAAGAGCGGAAACATAGCCTTCCATCCATTGCTCATTTAAAAGCACCATTTTGAATGTAAACAAAACTGAGTTAGCAGACGATAAGTTATACTTTAACTGCTGCGAAAATAAAATTCTTTCATAGCATACAATTTTTTAGGTCATCAAAATCGTTATAAAATGTCCGAACAGTCTCTATTTTCAGTCTAAGCAAAAAACAAACTAAACGAAAAGTGAAGATTTTACTTTCGCTACCAACATCTCTCGTTCGATACATATCGGGGTTTTCTTAAAATGTAGTTTATCGTCGTTTGTAGTTTAATCTAATTGGCGGTGATCCATCAACTATAAAAAATCAATTCGGAATTTATTCGTTTGAATTTTTATTGGAGGCAAAGTTCTCGTAAGTCGTTTACGAAAAACAAATCAAGTGATGTCACATTCGGAATACGTGCAGGAAACACGTTCCGCCGCAGAAATACTACCGCCACCTACATTTAACTTGACAGAAAATGCCTCACACTTCAGCAACACAATTTGAGATTTAGGGCCTTCTACCCTCCAAGAAGTTTCGACGAGTTATTTTGTCCATCAAGATCTGACAAATTTTGCTAATGAACACAGCGCGTCAAGATATTGCCGATATTTTTATGAGATTAACTCTCCTAGTGTAGGTAGGTATCTCGTCAGTAGCAAAATTGACCAGATCTTGATGAACGAGATATCTCGTCACTAGAAGAAAACAGATCAGATCCGAATCTTCAGAAACCCGATCTCGTCTTCATAAAAAAAATCGGCAATATCTTGATGGCAAGATATCTCGTCAACAAAATTGATCAGATTTTGATGGATGAGATATCTCATCGAAACCCTTTTGAAGGGTTAAGATCTGGTCATTTTTTTATCTAACCATCAAGATCTGGTCAGTTTTCTTCTAATGACGAGATGCCTCGTCGCTACAACCAACAAGAGGGTTAACTAAGCCTAATTTCAGCATCTAAGCACACAGCAACCGGTCGATTAAAAAGCAGGCCTCACAAAAAATCAACCATTCCTTACCAGCAGCAGTCAGCAGGAGGAAGATTGGTGACATCTTGCTCTGGGTGTGCTTTGTTTCGTTGCAACAAAGGGTCACCAAACACACGTGTCCTATCCACCACCGAGATCTTTCGGAGTTTAGAGAAATGGTGCTTTTTTCCCACCGGGCATAACTGCTAAATATATCCGTCCTGATCCCATGCCAACTGTCACTGCATCTCCCAATGTTAAGACTAGCTTGCCCTGACGTGTCACGCTAGCTACCTCTGTCATAATTCCACCGCAAAAGGCATTCACCTTCGGAAGTGTAGTCGGTTTTCGTCAGTCGTTACTGACAAGATGGTGAACGGTGATGCAGTTGGAACTGAGTTGAATTTCGGAAATCTTACTGATTCTGTGAGTAAAGGATCGAAGCCAAATGCAAAGTAATTCCCGAGTAATTTTATCTCATCGTTCAATCTACATTTCTGTCTTTGTCGTTTAGGTATCCACTCTTTCGATTCAAAAACTTTTATTAATCCTCTTGTTGGTTTTCTCGACGAGGTGTCTCGTCATTTAGCAAAACTGGCCAGATCTTGATCTCGTTATAAAAAAATTGACAATGTCATCTTGATGACAGATATCGTGTCATTAGCAAAACTCATTTGATCTTGGACTAGGTATCTCGTCGGAGCCGCTTGGAGGGTTAAATCTGACTCCTTTTCATCTTCAATACTCCATTCGATATATATATATATGTTCGGGCAGTATTAGAAACAAATTTCGCCATAAAGTTTTTATTCATCATTGTCATCACCATATTCTGCAGATCGCTGACAACTTTTTGTGATAATTGTCATAGAAACAGATCGGTGAGTAGTCGAAGTCACGTCTCTGGAGCAACGGGCTATTGGTGACGATCCGGGATCAATCCCCAGGAGAAAGATCCGAGGACAACCCTTCGTAATTTCGAACCACGGTCAGATGACGAGGTCACGCCTGAGCTGGTATCCCAATCTCCCACACCACGCCAAGGTGAGGACTTTTGAGGCCATGACAGATTTAACGTGCACCAGCCCCCCTTTCTACACGACGGTCTTTGGTTAGATTGAAACTCGCAACCCTCCGGTTGCTAATCCGTTACTCTTCCAACCGGGCTACTACGGCTCTTAAGTTTCTGGGTATTGGTATTTTCAATTAAGTCACACTGGAGCAACACAACGGGCTATTGGTGACGGTCCGGGATCAATCCCAAAGAGAAAGATCCGAGGACAACACCACGTAATCTTGAACCACGGTCAGATGACGAGCTTAAGTTTCTGGGAAGCTTAAAACTGAACTTGCAATGTTTAC
This sequence comes from Meta bourneti, assembly GCA_933210815.1. Lineage (NCBI taxonomy): Eukaryota > Metazoa > Arthropoda > Arachnida > Araneae > Tetragnathidae > Meta > Meta bourneti. The sequence goes on along the minus strand of OW119932.1, from coordinate 56,671,292 downwards.
GGGGATAGATACGGATGATTTTGAAATGTAGTCGAGATTGATTTTCAAAGTATCTCGATTTGGAGGCAGAAATTTCTTGACATGTCTTGGAAAATATTGAAAAGGAACAATTAGACGAGAGTAAGAGAATTCACATGTTATTCCAGAAACTTTGGTATATCTGAAAAGGCTTTGCAACATTATTATCCATTTTTGAATTGACATATTTTTGAGAATCATTGTTCTCAGAGATGAACTTTGTTAGTCTTGTACTAAGGGGGGGGGGGTATTTCAATTAACGTCACACTGGAGCAACACAATGGGCTATTGGTGACGGTCCGGGATCAATCCCAAAGGGAAAGATCCGAGGACAACACCACGTAATTTTGAACCACGGTCAGATGACGAGGCAACACCTGAGCTGGCACCCCACTCTCCAAACTTCCACACCACGCCAACGTGAGGACATTTGAGGCCACGACAGATTTAACGTGCACCAGCCCCCTTTGTACACGACGGTGTTTGGCTGGATTCGAACTCTCAACCCTCCGATTGCTAGTCCGTTACTCTTCCAACCGGGCCACCGCGGCCCCTTGTACTAAGGGAGTAGCCTTACAGATGAAACTAGTGTATGCATATCCGAGTTACATAACCTAAATCTGATGTAAATTACTTGTCATGTGTTTCAGCAGAAGTCTCATTGATGCTAAATATATAAAAATCTGTCTTTGTTTTGTCTAATTTTGAAAAATGTTTTTGCCACAAGAAAAATGATAAAAATCTCTCAATTTCTGTTTAATATATTATATACTTAAAACAACCTTTTATTTTCTCTAACATCTAATGTATTACCCATAAGGGATTAAGCATTCATAAATTAATACATATTTAATTTAATATTACTGCGCTTCAAATAAAATGATTGTGAAATTACGAACACCTTGCAAGCCCTATGGCTGATTGATCGGTTATAAAAAAACAAAAAATTTAGTTGTTTACATCTACCTATGTTAAAAATTGTGTAGTGTCATATTGCCTAGAATTACACTTAAAAGTTAATAAAATACATTATCAACAGGATAGATTAGATAAAACGACCTTCAAGAAAACTTTGTCAATAAATTTTACATTTTCATTCCATCTCATGACTTACAATAATCCCTTTTGCAATGTTTTTTACTCTAATATGAGTTTTGATTATTTGAAAAGGTTCTCCCAAAACTTGACACGAAATATGTTCCTTAAAATTTCAGTTAGCTTGCGAGAATTTTGCATCAAAGATTTTGCACACTTAAAAAGATTTCCCATCCCCTGACCCAGACCGAAAGACCGTTGTGTCAGTTATATACATTTAACTGACACCTGATCATCTAGGAGTTGTCCCAGACACCAGTACATTCTAAAATGAGGTACGGAATTGTAGACAAGTTGGGTAGTTAACTCCTATTACATAGGTAATGTATCTTATGTGTCTGCTGTTAAATCCTTCCAGAGATCTTGATCCTTTAAAATATGACATTCCAGGACAATTTGTGGGTAGGTATTTTAATTAACCTCGCACTGGAGCATCACAGTAAGCTATTGGCGACAGTCCAGGATCAAACTCGAAGGGAAAGATCCAAGGATAACGCCATGTAATTTTGAATCATTGTCAGATGACGGTCACACCTGAGCTGACACTTTGCGGATTACTAGATTAATACCAGCTTACTAGACACTAGATTAATAAGTCCGTCTTGACCATCAAAAGCTTGCCACGGAAAAAACGTGGAGCAAGCTCTTGTCTGACCCTGTTCCACCTAATTTGCCACGACATATTGCTATAGCAAATTTTTGAATTTTAACTGGACACGACTTTTTAAGAGGACACTTACACCGCATTGGTGTGCATGCTTCTCCTGACTGCCCCTTTTGTTTGACGGGGAGCTTTATGGATTTTAGTCATCTTTTATCTGATGATCACATCTTAGTTGATGACCCTTTGTAGCCTGGCTAATTTGTACTGGGCTGCCTGTAGGAAAATATGGTCCCTGGACTTTTCCTAATGTAGGAAAAAAAAGAAACTGTGATACCAAGAAGGGACGGACCCTGCTTCAGTTTTTTGATAAAGAGAAGATGCATTTGTTTCTAAACAATCCAAAGTCAAAACACGTTAAATGAAACAATTTATTGCACTCAAATAAACATTTTTACATTAAAAAGTATTTTCGTTAAATTTAGGATATTTAAAACACAAATGTGTAAACAAAATATATTAAATGTTTAAACTTTAAAAAATAATCAAATTTCATACTTTAAAATTATCTATGTGAATTCAGATGTATATTTAATATAAAAATAGTAATACATTTCTGTGCATTGTGTAGATGATTTGTAACATTACAAAATTGGATAATGGTACAAATTGACTTGTATTGGTAATTTTATGTTTCCTAATCATAATAAAATTACAAGACAAAATAAAGTACAAAAGTTACAAAACAAAAATAAAACTTACAAATAAATACACTTGGAAGATTTTTCCAATATCTAAATACACAACAAACAAAACTTAAAAAGAATAAAAATGTAACTACTTTTATAAGGCACTTTTTACATAAATGGTCCCAAATCACTCAAAAATTTGGGATTAATACTTTAAGATTTAACTTCGATTTATGGCAAAATCTTTAAAATTTGTATAAAATTTTCAGTGAAATTTGAAAATAGATGCATTTATAATGACTTTAGAGTGATTTAATGGTAAAATTCATCTTATTTTAATATTTAGGAACTTTAAATATATTTAACTCAGTTGAATATACAAAACATGTAAAAATGAAACAGCAGCATAACACAATGCTCACTAAAATACATTTATACTTCAGCTTTAACAGATGAACAGACTTTGATGTATCGTTGTTTACTATCAAAATCTCACAGGTCTTCAAATAAAAATTTTTCAGGAAGTGCTTTCGATAACACAAAATGTTTGAGATTTTTTTAAAATTTAAATACAATTTATTTCACATGATGAGGTTAAAAAGTACTTCCCTTTTCATGTTTCAGTACAATTTATTTCATACAAGGTTCAGACTTTCGTCAATAAAGGGCTTTCCAATGATGTAGACGGGATTTTTTTAAACAAGTTCAATAAGCATGTTTTTTTTAATTGAACAAAAGCAAACTCCCAGTGCACCACAGAAGTACAACACGGGGCTTACAGAAGTAAGTTGATTTAACAAAAAAACAGTGGAAAACAATTTAACTGAAATTATAAGATTTTATGAACTCAACAAATGAGTAGAAAAGCAGATTAGATTTTACAAAAACATTGAGTTTCACTGGCCATGTTTCACCTAATTTTCTCAAATCATTTTTCAGGCACATTCTTGAAGTTTTAAATGCAGGACAACTAAAAAGCAAATGCTCTACATCTTGTGGCTGCTTTTTAAAACACTCGCACAAATCATTAGTCCGAAGATGAAACCTATATAGATATTTAGCAAAATTTCCATGGCCAGATAAAAATTGTGTAATTTGGAAGTTTGTGAAGAAAAATAATTCTGAGTTCAATCTATGCTTAATACTAGGAAAAAATTTTTTGGTGTGGCCAGCTTTCTCAGACGAGACATACTCTTCGTTCCACTTAGCAACAAGCTTGTCATAATATGAGCCTTTCAAGTAACACTTAGGAATGTTACAATTTACATCAATTGCTAAATTCAAAGCGTCTTTGGCTAAAAAATCAGCTCTTTCATTCCCGTAAATTCCACAGTGTCCACGCACATAGGCAAAAAAATCTCAGTTCCTCTATGTTTGTAACGAAATAATACTGAAACATTATAAACCAAACAAATTTGACTAGAGAGGTTTTGATAGTAAAGCAATAATACATTTAACAAAAGCAGAAGCACAAAAAAGCTTCACAATCATACATAGCAGTGTTTCACAAATTGCGTGCAGTTCATATTGCAGTACACAGGGCAATGCAAAAATGCGAAATATTCAGATTCTATTTTCACATAAATATCTACTGCTTCATCTTTTCAAGAATGGGCAGAATCATGTCGAAGGTTGGTCGTTTCCCTGGGTCCTCGTTCATGCAGATGCGAATGAGACGTGACATGTGTTGCGAAATACCAGGAGGAATCGTGATTCTCAAACCTTCTAAAGCAATCTATAATGAACGATAATTGAGAAATCAAGATATTGGATAAACAATGGATGTTTCATAGAAAAAGAGAATTAGACAGTCGTGTCCCCTGTAGTGTAATATTTTGCCCCTTCAAGCAACCCCTACTTGATGGGGAATGCAGATGTGCAAGTGTCATGTGGTAAAGCTGTGAGGGGTTACATTGAAGGTGATCAGGTAGAAGAAAAGAGCAGATAGTTACAGGGAACTAAAGAGCGAGGAAGACGTCGGGTATAGCAGACTGAAAGTACTTTGTGTTAGAGTTCAGTAACATAAAACTGGGATAATTTCTTGCATTACAACATACCTGGACGGTTTTTGTATGTTTATTATTGAATCTTGTGTTTTAATCGATATGCACATCTCATGCATGCTAACTTCAACTTTCGTCATCGGCACGTGTCTATACTGATTGGTGGAAATCAGAAATGTCGACAATGTAAATTTATTTGATGATGTTACACTGTAATTATGCAAAAAGCCTGGCCACAGCACAAATGACGTCAGATATATAAAGGTTGCAAACAGAAATACTCTCTTAAGCTTTTGTGATCACGTTAGTATGCCATCAGTGTGTCAGCTTCTGCTTTGTGCAGTTCCACGATGGAACGTTCCGGTTTGATGTAATAATTGTTTTTAGTTCAATAAACCTCTTAACTTAAATACTTCAAAGTCTTCTTCATATTTTTACGAAGTCTTCGTTCTGATTTTATTTGATTCAATCTGCTGCTATTCGATATGGAGCGTACACCTGCTGTATGTATTTATCACTGCTAATTCTGCTTCGCATGTAGTAGGACAACACCTTGTAAGGCTCATCCCTGAGACTAAGGACTGACGATTGTTATCTTATTTGTTATAACGTTTATTCAATAAACATCTGATGAGTTTTAAGTGTTCTCTTTCTTTTCCCAAAAAGAACCATGTGAAGAACATTACATCCTTGTAGTCAGATGTATCAGATAAAACAGATTCGTGACTCTAACACAGAGGTTACCAACCTTTTTGACTCACTGAGCCCTTTTTAGAATCAATTTCTATTTCGGAGCCCCTTAGGCCTATTCTATGTTTTACAAGTTAATGGTGTTTAGTAGTGTTGCAGGAGAGGAAGAGAGTATAGATGTTAAAGAGACCCCATAGTCTGTTCGTCTTGTGCTATAATTTTACAGCTAGTGGCAGAAGAATGACCAAGCATTGTCTGATAGAGGAGGCACGAAACTCAACTCGGCAAATTTCCATTCAGAATGTAATTTGTTTTCTTATTTTGATTCTATACTTTTTGTTTCTCATTCTTTATTTCATTTAATTTGTATTATTTTATTTCCCGGGAGCGGATGTGGAGCCCGTAAAGCTCTGTAGAGCAGTTTGGGAACCACTGCTCTAACACACTAAGACTGATTATTCATGTTACAATTAAGCAAGGCACTCAGGGGCACATCTCCTTTAGGTATATACAGGCTTCACAGACCCAAGGTACTCTAGTGATCTTTTCTTTTCCCAAGGGGTTTATTGTCTTTAGTAAACACTGGTGTTGGGCTCCCGGGATACCCAAGCGATCTTTCCCAGCTTTTGTCCCATTACTCTATTTCCCAATTCCCCTTTAGATTCTTTGCTTGAAGTTGTGTCTTGTGTTTGATGCAGCTTGGCCAAATATGTCCCTAGTGCCATAAAACCACAAAATTAATCAATTAATTAGATTAATAGATTCAAATTTGACTCTTGAGTTTTTTTAAAGCTCCTTGCACAAGCATGTGCACTTTGTTCTTGACTGATGATGCTCTGGTGAGCAGATGGTTGGTTGAGGTGAAGTGTTTATGGTGCAAGATACAAAACCAGATAAGTTGTGCCAAAAGCAAGACAAAATAAAATTCAATAAAAATAGATTTTTTTTAAATATCAGATTAATAACCAGATCAACATTAAAAGCATGATGAAACATTTAAGTACACATAAAACAAAATAAACACTTCAAAAGAGTGAACAAAGTAAATACATTAAAAACATCTCTCTTCATCAACATGAAAAAGTAAAATGTAGTTTAAAACATTGATCTGAATGAGGAAATGACAGTTTGCATGTGAAAATGCTACAAAACAAAAGACCTTTTCAAGAGTTTAAAATGTACGTAACTCACGTCCAGGTATATTGTAAAATTATTACAATAAATGCTTATTGTGACACAAATCTGAGTATAGATTATTCTTAATTCTTGCTTTATGAATTTTGCAAGAGTAGTAGTAACATGTATAGTAAATTTTTTTTATTTCATATAGGCTGTTTTGTGTGCTATGTCCACATTATCCAAATTTCTGGTCACCAAAAGTTCAAGGAATCAGAAAAAGATCACTGATGTCAAGTTCATTTCAAAATTATAGTTAATGTTCCCTCCCCAAAAAATTAGCTGTAAACATCATTTTTCGAAATCACAGCTGAATCAGCTTTTTAAAAAGATAAAATATAGTAAGTGCCGGTCATATTTGGCCAAGCTGCGCCAAACACAAGACAATGTCAAGTAATGGACATACATACATGAGGAAAGTTTTATTTACAACAAAGAAATATACCCAGGAATTCGAACCTACGCTGCCTGGAACTACAGGTTGCTGGTGCAGCGGGCGAACCCACTGAGACATGGCAACCCTGCAGAATACTTTGGATATATATGAGGTGCCTTAAAGTGTATATTATATATTTTGCAGATCCGCATATTATGAGCTTACTAGCAGAATTACCTGGCTTTGCTCGGGTTGAATTGTTTGTAATTCATCGTAATATTACTCACTGTTATTCAAATGGGAATTTCAAATTGTTTTTAGCCCCCTGTACAGAACCAGGAAAATAGAACTGGGGTTAATATCTAGATGTTTCCTGCAGGATTCTGATGAATGAATGCAACAAATTTGGTGTTAATTGGTCTAAGAGTGATTGTATAAATACTCAATGCTATTTTGAAGGAGATTTCGGATTGTGGTTTAGCTCACTCTGGAGACAGGACAAAACGAACAGGGTTAATTCATAGCCTGTTTCCCGCAGGATTCTAAAGAATGAATGTACCAAATTTAGTGTGAATTGGTCTGACATTGATCGTAAAAATACGCAATGTTATTCCTATGGGGATTTCAAATAATGTTTTAAGCTCCTTCAGCACACCCAAGACAGATAGTATGGGGGTTAATATACAGCCTACGTTACCCGCAGGGTTCCAAAGAATAAGTGTATAAAATTTGGTGTGGATTGGTCAAACAATGTAGATTTGTATAGAGAACAGACAGACACCAACTCTGCTTCATATAAATAGATAAACATTTTGCAAGATTTCTAAAATTGCCAAGTTAAGGCATGCAAATGTAAAATAAAGCTAATCAGGACAACCTACCCTCATTCCAATCTCCATTGGAGATAGATCCGAAAACGGCACTTCCCGGGTGGCTAGTTCCCACAGAAGAATAGCATAACTCCACATATCGGCAGCTTTAACATTGATTTCATCTTGTTTCTTCTGAAGAGCTGTTGACAAATATGGAAATTAATCCTGTTTCAAGCAACAAGACAAATCATGAAGTGACTTTTCAGTTAAACAAATTATTACTGGTAGTAAAAAAATGCAAAAACTTCAAATCAATGACAAATACATTAAAAACGTGGAAAATATCGGCAATGGCCTTTGTAGTGTAATATTCTGCTCCTTCACCCAACCCCTACTTGGGGGGGGTGATGCAGAGGAGCAAGAGTCATGTGGTCAGAGAGAAGTGACCACATGGTGACTCAGTGAGGGGTTAGATTGAATGGTGATCGGGTAGAAGAAAGGTAAGATAGGGACAGGAAACTAAGAGTGAGGAAGACGTCAGATATAGCAGACCGAACGTACTTTGTAAGGCTCTACCCTGAGATTAAAGATTTCAATTGTTTTATTTGTTGTTATAATGTTTGTTCAATAAATCTCAGATGAGTTTTAAGTGTTCTTTCTTTTGCCAAAAAGAACATTACAGCCTTTTTGGCAGAGCAAGACATCTACCATCATGACAGAACAAAACTATAGGAAACTAAATAAAAAAAGCTTTAATGTTTGCAAACTAAAATAAGATTCATTCAGTATAAAAACCAGATAGAGGTCAAAGTAAATTACCTTCTGGTGACATCCACTGTGGACTATACATCTTCCCTTTCTCTTGAAAAGAGAATTTTGCATCAGCCATACTAATCCTTGCTGTGAGATCATCATCAATCTACAAGTAATTAAAATGTGTACAATTTAGTTTATAAGGATAATAATGCATGATCATTTATTTAAAACTTTTTTACCAATGATCACAAGAAAAATAAAGCCAAAACTATCTAGTTAATGTTTATTTTCTAGAGTGAAGACACGAAAATGACAAATTTCTTAATCTAATAATTTTTAATACCCATAAACAAACACAAAACACTTTATGTCAAGATTTTTTAAAGTAATTCAAGGATTTATATTCATAATATCAATGCTCAAAGCAAATTTATTTTATTAATTCTATAAAAGCATTTTTAAACTAATACATTAATTTTTTACTATAAATACAAGTTTATTTGACAGATTTTGTTGTGGATCGTTGAGTTGCAATACTACAAGTTGTAGAATTGGACATTTTAATCTTTAAATAAATATGCTTAAGGTTTGAATCCTACGCTAAATGAGTCCTGAATTTTTTAATTATGCTTTTCTTCCTTTATCAGAATCTCTATATATTTCACTAATGTGAATGCACAGAAATTAGCATTGTTGCAAATGATTAGCATTGCAACAGCAATTGAACTGTTCTGTGTAGACCATCCATTGAAATCTACACTGAATGAGGCAAGGTAGGTATTTTAATTAATGTCGCACTGGAGTAACACTATGGGCTATTGGCAACGGTTTGGGATCAAACCCGAAGGGAAAGATACTCGAGGATAACATCACGTAATTTTGAATCACGGTCAGATGATGAGGTCACACCTGAGCTGGTACCCCACTCTCCAAACTTCCACACCACGACTACATGAGGACATTTGAGGCAACGACGGATTTAAAGTGCACCAGCCTCCTTTGAAAACGATGGTCTTTGGTTGGATTTGAACTCGCAACCCTACAGTTGCTAATCCGTTATTCTTCCAACTGCTGCAGCCCCTTTGCCAAGGTTGAAAAATAGTAGCAAAGAGTCACCTATGGCAGCCCTCAAATTATAAAGCTCAAAATCCAAGACAAAGTAATCTACACACAAAACAAGAAATCATACCATAACATGTTTGCTACTCAAGTAAAAGCGAGGGATGAGAGGATCAAGTGTGAGCAGGAAAGCCATTCCTCTGCAAATGTCAATGGCAAACTTCAGTGCTTGAGCAGTATCTACAACAATTCCTGAAACAAAAGAAAAAGATTTAACTATCACATAAGAACTCAAAACTGTGAGGAAACTTTTTCTTCATTTCATACTACAACTGACTGTTTGTCTACCCCGAGAAATGCTCTCACAGTCGATATAAAAATGAGGCTCATGCATTTTTGTTACGGTATTTTTCTTCGGGGACACCCAATTTTAAAGTTTTGGCAACAAGAGGTAAGAACCATGAAAAAAACATCTGGAATTTGGTTGCTAGATTGACATAACAAAAATCCTCATTAATAAAATATTTAGTATTTTAAAATTAAAATTTCCTGACAAGGTCTTCAACATCTGTTTCATGCTTAATTAGCACATTTTGCATTTTAGCTGATACATCTTGCATCTGTGCAACTAAAATTGATACTAAATTAGGATTTAAGAGACTTTTGCTACTATAAGTGCTTTGACTGTGGCACTGTGGTGGAAAGAGTTAGTTAACAAGTATAAATCTTCTCAGAGACAAGTAAAATTCTTAACAACCACATATCCAAATTGTCATCAAGTGCACCAATGAGACAAACTTGAATACATTTCTTCAAACTTCTATCTCTATTTAAGTTTTTACAGTTTCCCTTCTGTCTCGTACCCCCATTCTAGTATCACTACTTCAGAAAGACCTTTTTTTACTGTTTACTTTTGCTCTTATCTTTTTGCTTTCAATCATCGATTCGGTAACTTTGATGTACCTTTTGTATCATTTGCCCCATCCAGGTCACTTCGCTGCAAAGTAATGACTAAAAACCTTACTGTTCTTTAAGTTTTACATGCAATGTAGGTTAGTGGTAATATAAAATTCTTATAAAACATTTTTTTAAATCCGACCTCTGGGATCAATCCCGAAAGGGAAGATCAGAGAACAACACCACGGAAATTTTGAACCACGGTCAGATGACAAGAACACCTGAACTGGCATCCCACTCTGCAACTTCCACACCACACTAACGGGAGGACATTTGAGGACAGGACAGATTTAACATGTATTAGCCCCAGTGTACACAATGGTCTTTAGCTGGACCGAGTTTTTTTGAACCCACAACCCTCCGGTTGCTCTTCCAACTGGACTACAGCTGCCTACTTGTGAAGGAGCATCCAATGGGTGAGTCAACACTACTCCTAACAAGGACAATCACTAACATCCATGCGGTTAGAAAGCGGGATTCGAAACCTCAACCAATTGGTCGGCAGACAAGTGCTATGACCACTGTACCAGTTAGGCGACAAAACATCACATAACTTAGAACTTAGTATGAATCATATTGAAGCCATAGCCCAAGCAATTTCTAGACTTTTTCCATCACTTCTTATAACAAAGCAGTCATTCTAACATTTTTTTAAATCTAATATTTTTTCACAGGTGGCAATCTTGGCCTTATGCTCCTATAAACAACCTCATTGCATTCGCTTGGCCAGAGCTCGTTTAATTGTCAATGACATCTTGAACTCTGGTTGGATCATTGCCTTAAAATGGATAGCAGGCCATTGTGATATACCAGGAAATGAGCGTGCAAACAAGTTAGCTAAAAATGGTTGTCTTTTACCCCACCATCCAGCCCTCTCCCTTACCTCCGTGCTTGCAGGTTGATAGAGCGAAAGATAAATAAGTTCATCTGCGACCATCAGGAGCTTAAGGCCGCAGACAAAACATGGAGCAAGCTTTTGTCTGACCCTATTCCACCTAATTTGCCACGGCAAATTTTTGAATTTTAACTGGACATGACTTTTTAAGAGGACACTTACACCACATTGGTGTGCATGCTTCTCCTGACTGCCCCTTTTGTTCGACGGGGAGCTTTATGGATTTTAGTCATCTTTTATCTTGCACTTTTTATCTGACAATCACATCTTAGTCAACAACATTTTAGCCGGGCTAATTTGTACTGGGCTGCCTGTAGGAAATTATGGTCCCTAGTCTTTTCCTGACGTAGGAAAAAAGTTTCATAAACATTAAGTTGAAAAATATCTAAAATACATACCAGTTCCTTCATGTAAAACAGTGTACAGAGATCCAAAAGGCATATATTGGTTGATAACAATCAGACTTGGGGGATGACAGCAGCACCCTATGACAGGCAGAACATTAGGATGAGAGAAGATGCGCAATCGGGGATATTCGTCATTGAAATCGCGCGTGATTCTGGGTATAACATCGCGCACATTCAAAATTTTGGCCACCACATCATTCTTCTGCCATCGGCCTCGCCAAGTCTGGAATTCAAAATAAAATAAGAAAGAGTGTCAAATATTTCTATTTTAAACTGTAAGCAATATTCAATCCACTGGGTTTTCAACGTTCTAATACACTGCTGGCCACCCAAATTGCAACACCAAGAAAGACAAGAGATATCACAACAAAATTTATTTTGTAGATAACATGTTGACCAAGTATCAAATGATTAAATTTATAGACTTCTGTGAAGTGTGGTTCCTGCCAAAATCAGTAGCCAGAATAGCCGCCATTGTTGGAGATCACCGCTGCCACACGCCTCGGCATTGATTCAAAGAGACTTTGGATGTGTTCTTGGGGTACAGCAGACCAAGCAGCTTCCACACGTTGCCAAAGTTGATCTGGTGTGGCAGCTGGGGATGTATTCTGGGTCAATCGTTGAGCAACCATGGACCACATGTTTTCTATCGGCGAAAGATCCGGAGAGCGAGCTGGCCTGGGAAGCAATTCAATCTGGCGATTGACGAAGAACCCTTGGACAATGCGTGCCACGTGTGGTCGTGCATTATCCTGTTGAAATATGGCTGTGGGCAAGCCCTGAAGGTAAGGAAGGACAACTGGCTCCAACACCTCGGAGATGTAGCGCTGGCTGTTTAAAGTACCGGCAATGCGTACTAGAGGAGTGCGAGAGTGATATCCAATACCGCCCCATACCATAATACCCGGTGCAGGACCAGTGTGGCGGTGCATAACGCAGCTGTTCAGCATCCTCTCTCCACGGTGTCTCCAGACTCGAATCCGACCATCGTGGTGTTGCAGACAGAAGCGTGACTCGTCAGTAAAGACAATTTCATTCCATTCTGCCGTCCACATCCTTCTTTCATCGCACCATTGGCGGAGGAGACGTCTGTGGTTCTGCGTCAAGGGTAGACAAAGCAATGGACGTCTTGCGGACAGACCACTCTGCTGTAAACGGCGTCGAATAGTACGCGCAGACACTGGATGATGCGGTACAGACTGAATGTGCTGTGCTATGGTTCGTGATGTGGCTGAGCGATCTGTCACTGCCATACGCACAATATGCCTGTCATCACGTGAAGTGGTGCACTGAGGTGGATGCGATCGAACACGTCGGTCCGTCGTACCCTCCTGCATCCAACGATCACATATCCGCATTACAGTTGTTTGGTTTCGTCCAACACGACTACCGATTTCCCTGAAAGATAATCCACAATCTCGGTAGGCCACTATCCTTCCTCTGTCGAACTCGGATACTTTATCAAAAGATGATCGCTGTTTTCTACGAGGCATAATTGATCGTTTTTTTGAAAAAACCACAAGAAAAACACAATTGCCGTACTTGAAATCGTCGAAATCTCCAAGCCTTAAATAGCGCTTTGAAGTGGCGCCAGAGGCGCGCGTGATGTGCGTCTGCGCTGAAATTCTAATCATTTGCATATCTCACCTCCGCTAATGCATGTTGTAAATTTCATATTATTTGCATGCTTCCTTCAGGGTGTTGCATGTACGGTGGCCAGCAGTGTAGAAGCAGCTTCAATTCACTAATTTCTTTTTCATGCTTCCCACTCAAAAAAAGAAAAATTTGGGCCTTTTCAAAGTGATTTTTTAAGGGTTCTAGATTAATTTGTTGTTGGTTTGAGTTTTATGGCAAAAGGTCTGATAGCAGACAAGCTGGGTCTAATGCAAGATTAAATATTTATTATCAACTGAAACAACAAAAGAGTAAAAATATACACATACAAAACATGAAAAATAAAATGAACTTTAATAAAGAATATGAGAAAAGATAAATATATACATTAAAATCTGTTAAAATATAAGAATTTTATGAGTTAGTGACTTTAAAAGTTGTAAACAGTCTGTGGCCACAGCACAAATGATGTCAGATATATAAAGGTTGTACAGAGAAATACTTTCTCTTATGCTTTTGTGATCACGTTAGTACTACTATGCTGTCAGTGTGTCAGCTACTGCTTTGTGCAATTTGTGTAGTTCCAGTATGGAACGTTTCAGTTTAACATAATAATTATTTTTAGTTCAATAAACCTTTTAACTTAGATATTTCAAAGTCTTCATATTTTTACGAAGTCTTTGTTCTGCTTTTATTTGGTTTCATCTGCTATTTGATATGGAGCATACACCTGCTGCATGTTTTTATCTCTGCTAATAATGCTTCGTGTGTGCTTCGCATGTAATAGAACAGTAATTAACCCAAGTATAAAAGGACAAATTATGTTCCTTGATTTTCAGAGTTGGAATTCTATCAATGAATTTTTTCCAGAAAAATGAAATAAGTTTTTGTGTAATTCTGTACCACGGTAAAAAAAAGGTCTATGTCCAAATTCACCGATTTTGGTTATGTCCACAAATCACTTCAAGGTAAAGAAATTTATAATAGAAAAAGTACCTACATCCTCTGGTCAATACATTGAAAGAGTCAAAAAATTAGATAGTATTTTTAGAATGCTGTATTAAAAATTAAATAAAAATTACTAAAACAGATGTTATCAAAAACCTGCATTGGTACTTTTCCTAAGGTACAGAAATCTAGACTGATTATACCTTAAGTTCAATGTTATAGACAAGGTGATGAATTTATATACCTTGTACCATTAAATAGAATTAAAATGTGTGAAAACATTAAAATTATTTAGGGACTTGAAATTATAAATTACTGAAATTTAAGTTTCAAAAGAAGGTAAAGATTACTTCTCCAGATGGCTTGACAGCTAACTTATGTTGAAAACTTATTTCTTTCATATTTATTCCAGAATGCCGAGATAGTGTGGCATCACCTGCAAAAATTGAGAAAAAAATTATAGAAAAACTGACGGAAATACTAATTTGGAAAGAAGGGAAATTCATAACCAATGATAAAAGATGAAAGTTGATAATAACGGCATATTTTAAACTGGAGCTGTAAGCCTAAGATTGCTAGCCAAGAATTACATCATCTGCTTACAAGGGAAACACAGTTCTGAAAAAAACGAAAGGGAAAAAATTCCACTCACAAGCTAAACTCAAAGTGTGTTTCTCAAGAGAAATCTAATCTTCATGCAAAGAAAAAGATTTAGTGGACTTAACCAGCCTAAAGATCATATTCTGATCTAGAAAAGCTAAAATAACTCAGATCTTGAAAATTTTGACTTGTAAGCCAACAATTTATTAACAGAGACGATCTTATCTGTTTAAAGGTAAGTATTTTAATTAACGTCACACTGGAGCAACACAACGGTGGTCCGGAATCAATCCCCAAGGGAAAGAGCAGAGACCAACACCACATAATTTTGAACCATGGTCAGATGATGAGGCAACAGCTGAGCTGGCACCCCCTCTCCAAACTTCCACACCATGCCAACATGAGGACATTTTGAGGCTGTGATAGATTTAACATGCACCATCCCCCTTTGTACACGACGGTCCTTGGTTGGGCCACCACTATCTGTTTAAAACTTGTAAACCATAGAAAAGAAACTTTTATGTATAATTTTGCAAGCTATAGCTAGCCAAAGACATGGGTTTTAAGTCCTACATATTTATAAACTTTAAATTTAGAAATAATGGCTTTAGAAACTTTCATTGAATAAAGATAATAAAGAAACAGTGAGCTTCTATTATGTACCAGAAACAGCATTCTTTGATAAATGTCAAATAGATTCTATTAATATGAAAGGAGATCTGTACATAATTTAAATGAAGAGCATAAAAAATTTCAGGTTTGATTTCAGTGAAATCTCATTTTATGAATCACGATATAACACATTTTATCAGTCCAGACAAAAAATGAGAATCAGAACCCTATCCAACAAAGAAATAATTGTGATTTTATAATTTTTTACAAACAATTCTGAGTTTATTTAGTGTTTGTGCGCACACACAAACGATAGTCATTTGGAATTTACGCAAACGATAGTTATCAGGCATGCAAATTCGATATGTATTAACAGAGGCAGTGGCTCTAAAATAACGATTCTTGTGGAGTGTTTCCCAGCATCTGTACAAAATTAGTGCTAAGGCCTAAAGATCAATGTAGTCAAAGAATTCTAAACACGGACAGTTCTAACGATAACAAGAATACAAATTCTAAAGATATCTTTTTATATTGCCACAACTGGCATCTAAAGAATAAAAGCAAAAATAAAAACTGCAAATGATTCTTAATTCTTTGCAAGCCACGATATCAGTGCGTGTGCAAACGCTAATCTTTTAGCATTTGCACAAACGATAATTATCAGGCACACATGCACAAGCATTTAGCAAGTCATGACTCGAGGAACAAATAAAAAAGAATTATTCCTGACTTTAAGCCAGAGATGCACAACTTCATGAGTGCTGCCAGCTGGATTGTGAAAAAAGCAGGTCACATGTATTAGTTTGAGATTGGGTTTTATGCCACAAGGGCCACATTTGGGTAAGCTATGCCAAATTTCAAGTAAATGGGCATATACATACAATGAAAGCTTTAATAACACAGAAGAGAGAAAAAAATCCAGAGTAAGTTACAGAAATAGTACCTGCAATGCCAACTCGCAGGTTGCTAGAGCAGTGGGCAAACTCACTGAGATACGGAGGCCCCAGTTCAAAGAGGGAAGGTTGCAGAGTGAGTAATGAAACTAATCCATTCTTTATGGTTTGTCGCGGTATGGTAAGTTTTTTCTGCATAAGACTTTTAAAGGGAAATTATTTACTAAACAACGATATGAAATTACATTTTATTTTCATGAACAAGACTTGTAGTTAGGTGTAAATGTTGTTGCCTTAATATATCCCCAAATTCTATTTTTAGGATTAGCCAGAACAGAGACCAATGGTTTCCATAAGATAAATGAAAAGACTTCAGGCAACTTAATGATAAACCACTTTTTAAATTTTTCAAGCTAGCAATTTTACATATAAACAAATGATGAAAAAGAGAATGAATCAGGGTTCAATTACATTTTTTGGTGGTTATTCAATTACATTTTTTAGTGGTTATAGCATACATGCAAGCTACTACAGAAGAATATGTTTGCAATTACTACATTTTCTAACAGCCATGGAACCATGGAAAACATTTTTGAAATCATAGTAAATTATGTGACAGTACAGTAGGCGAGATAAAAACTCAGTTTGCTCATTTTAAAGTTTAGCTTAATAAAAAAAATTTCCAGCTTACGAGATCTGGTTTTAGTTCCCAGCCAGCTTTGGTCCTTGAATGCTATTTTAGTTGTATCCTGACCTAACTGAACAGCAAGTTCTGAAAAATAATTCATTCATTTTAAACCAAATTTATAAATTTTAAATAAAGCCACAATTTTAAATATTACTACTATGTCAATATTTTAACCAAGAAAAAATAACAATAAGAAAGGTTGTACAAAATTAAATTTTCTAAATTATGACATCAAGTATAAAACTAAAAATATTCAATGAATAATCTAAAAAAGAAAATTGAGAAATTTTCAAATTCAACTATCCCTTTCAATTCTTTAAAGAAATAAGTTTCTCACCATGCAATTTCTGCATCAGTTGGCCTTTACATTTTTCTAAAGCCGTTTCTCCATACTTATTGGCAATTGCTACTATTGAACCATTGTTGATCAAATCCTACATGTAAGATACATAATTTTAGTTACAAGAAGAATGCATACAACTACTAGAAGTCATTTCTGTTTTATAAATAAAAGCCCAGACGCTGATGACAATCTAGCAAACACAAATTTTGATGGTTTTTTTTATAATTGCTACGACTTGGTGCCAAAACTTTGAAATTTGGAAATCCTTGAAAAATTTTCTTGAATGAACAAAAATCAGAAAAAATATTCTTTCCATCTGCTATTAGTTTAAAAAGGGACAAAATTTTCATTTACCCTTGGTGAATATTCAAAAAGTCACCAAAATTTAGAAAAGAGGAGCTTTTGAGATGATTTTGCCCAAAAAGATACCCCTAGTCACCAAGGTAGAAAAATAGCAGTAAAAAGTTGCCTATTAGTCACCTGTAATTAGAACTTGAAGGGCAATATGATCCATTCAAGTTGGCATCCAAAATACAATGGAATTGTGAACCCACTTCCCTTTTAAAATATCAGATCTTTCCCTTCATGACTCATCTCGGACCGTTGGAAATAGCAAGTTGTGTTGCTCCAAGTGTGTCATAAATTCAACTACCTAACCCTGTTTCAACAAGCAACTTGTCTCTCAGCTCCTCATACAATGATGGTCATGGCCAGAAAGAATCTATTTTAACTTGGTGTGCATATGGGGCTAAGGGTAGGTAGGTATTTTAATTAATGTCACACTGGAGCAACACAACAGGCTATTGGTGACGGTCCGGGATCAATCCCAAAGGGAAAGATCAGAAGAGAACACCACGTAATTTTGAACCACTGTCAGATGATGAGGCAACACCTGAGCTGGCACCCCACTCTCCAAACTTCCACACCATGTATGGGGCTAAGGAAAAAGAAAGCCTGGGAAAATATTTGTGGTATGAATTTGATATCAGTTTTTATTTGGCAATGAAGTGACAATTATTGCTGAGACAGTAATATCAGGGGTGCTTCAGGTGACTTTTTGCTACTCTTTCAACCTTGACTAGGGGGTGTCTTTTTAAGCAAAATCATTTCAAAAGAAAAAAAATCGTCTTAATTTCAAAATTTTGGTAACTTTTTGAAAATTCACCAAAGGTCAATGACAACTTAGTCATCTTTTTTTAAAACTAATAGTGGACAGAAAAATATTTTTTAGGTTTTTCTTCAGAGTAAATTTTCTAAGAGATGCCAATTTAGAAGTTTTAGTGCGAAGCCGTGGCAATCATAAAAGAAAAGCAGTCTAATCTGTGGTTGCTAGATTGTCATGAAAATTTTATTAAGAAAATATTTTGTTTTTCGATCTTAAAATTTAAATTTCTTGGCAAGATCTTCAACGTCTGTTCCATACTTAATTAGCACATTTTGTGTTTTAGCCAATTCATTTTGTATCAGAGCAACCAAAACTGCTACTAAAATAGGGCATAGAAGGAAACATTTTGCTATTTTTAAAAAATTATGCAACTATTTCTCAAGCGCTTTAACTGTGGCAGCCCTGTAATATTCAAATGAAAGGGTGGAAACAAGTATAAGAAACAGGAAATGAGAAAGGCAAAAATGGATATAATACTAAAGGATTTAAGAGGTCATAGATGAGATAGGTGTCCTACATTTTTTGCATTCAAAGAATCCAGACACTTCCTTCTCCTGGTTAAGAATGATTCAAGTTTAAGCCATGTCAATGACACCATGTGTTCAAACTGGACATGGATGTAAATACAACTGTAAACAGCACTGTAATTTAATAATGTGTAGCTACTTTTATACTTAAACTGGTATTTTTATCGATTTCTCAAAAATTCCTCATCACACTGTTACATCACAATGCACAAAAAGCATAATGCTGAAAATATGAATGAATAGTGAGCACTGAAACACACAGCAGAGTAAAATAGTAGATGAAATAAGGAAAATAATGCTTTTACCTCTGCAATGGCTTGATATCCCCAAAAGCAAGCATAATGAAGGGGTGTGTTGCCATGTTCATTCACAGCATTAATGTCAGCCTTGTTTCTTAAAAGCTGAAATGTAAAATTTTGTATTACTGATCAACAATAAACAGTTTAACCCCCCAAGTGGTTTTGACAAGATATCTTGTCCATCCAGATCGGACCAACTTTGTTTCTGACGAGATATCTTGTCATCAAGACCCTGCAGATTTTTTTTATTATGCATTACGATTAAGATCTGGTCCATTCTTTTCTAATGACGAGATATCTTGTCATTAGAAAAGAAAAGGTCAGTTTTTCTAATGACGAGTTACCTTATGGAGACCCACCAGGAGGGTCAGATGTTAAAGAAAACAGCCGATCACAATTACACTAACTCAACGAGTCTCCCTGAACTCGAACTTTGATTCCACCAGAAATTCAGTAGCTTCTGATTGTTAAAATGAATAAATTAATGATAGTTAAGGAAGGATATGCTTGAAAATTCTTTCTCCCTAATAGAAACTTTATAGGCCTTAAATGCCCGCTTCTGGAATTTTTAAAGTGTCCTTGATATCAATTACACTCAAGTCTCAAAAGTTAACCTACTAGTCAATGGTAATGGTTTCAGGCAACCCTCTTTTACGAGCTGTTTCATTTTCCTTGAGATGAATGTGGGAAGGGAACCACTGAATGTGTATTTTAAGGTTTTGTTTCCCTTTCCACCAATTGAATGAAGCCCGATTCCTTTCTTCCCATCGCAACGAATTCTAGATCCTAAGTCTGAGTAGCTGTGTCATGGATTTGATATTCCATTGGGTGACCAGTTGGCATACAATTTGGGTACTAGCACCTCCACAAGTGACCATGTGGAGACCAACCCTGGTCTCGATACTAATTTGTCACCATCATCACCAGATGTTCCTGTGAGACAATCCACTCGCATCAGACCACCTAAGAGACTAAACCTTTAAATGTCAGGACATTAGGGGAGGAGGGATGTTATATATTACATCTTGATACTAGATGGTGCCATATGGCATGCCATCTGAATGTTCAGTCGACAGCTAGGCTTTCGCAGGATGACGCAAGTACATATGTAACCAGCATGGGTGTAACTGTAATGCTGTTCTGTAATTAAAGATGCTTTGTGTGATTAAGTTTCTGGATTTACTGTATGGAACATTATTGCAGAAATGTTACCCAACATGACAGAGCCAATTATTGTAGTACACAGCAGTGACAATAATTTCTTCAGTGCTCTGATTATATGTACACTAGTTTTGTCTTGATAGCACTGCACCATTTACTCAGAATCTGAATTGAAGAAATTGATTGGTTAGTGAGAACATAACACAGTGTAACACTACTTATTTACTTACCATGTGAACTATGTCTCTATGTCCATGGGCAGAAGCTAAGTGAAGGGCAGTATCGTCACCTAAATTAGTTGCATTGATCCTGGACCCTCTTGAAATCAACATCTCGACAATATTTGCTCTGCCTTCTTTCGCAGACCAATGTAAGGGGCTGAAGCCATGGTCATCGCTGAAAAATAACAATACGTTAACAACACGAGATATATTTGAGAACAAAAACTAGTAAAATGCAAACTGTAAAAGATTACAAATATTACGGCATAGCAAGTTCTGAAAGGAAAACAAGCTTGCATAACAAAAAATTCTTAAGAAAAATTATTCAGCTTGCTGCTGATCAAAAATTCTAAAAAAAAGCGAGCAGTTGCTTAGCAACAGGAAAGATTTTGTCTCACAACAAGTGAGGAACTTATGGTTTTTATTTATTCTGTAAAAAGAAAAGATCGAAAGAAAATTCCAACCTCTCCACACCCCAGCATTGATGGTCCCGATGACTAGATAGTTTGTTTAGGGTCTATCCAAAACTTTGGCATTGCTGAGTAATCATAACAGGAAATGATAGGTTCAAGGTAAGCAATGCATGCCAATTACCAAAAGTACTTGCAATGAGAACATTCAAGCATCTGATTTGTGAAGACTGAATGTTTTCATTACATGTGAAATGCCGGCAAACCAGGCTATGTGTGAAATTCTCCATTTGATTACATTGCCCTGGGCCTGCGTTGGCATAGGCTCCAGTTTTGCCAGTGTGTGTGTGAAATTGCCCTAAGACTTAGGAAGGGGATTCTCCAAGCTGGTCGCAAGTCTGAGTGGTTGTTAAGTGAGGAGTACCTGTATTTCAAAACAGACATCTCAAGGTAACACATAATCCTGTCAGCATTGTAGCATCCTATGTCCAGCTATATCTAAGCTCACTTTCCCACTTTACATCTGTATTGTTTGGAGAGATTCCACCTTAACCCTTAACTCCAGTGGGGTTTGGCTTCCACCTTAACCGAATCACAAGCCTTTAGCTTTGGTTTCCACGGTAAAATTCTATTTAACAGTATAGTCACCAAAGTTTGTCAAATTTACATCTTGTCAGCAATGCTCGAGGAAAGATAGTATCTTTTGAAAAATCAAAGTTTTAAAAATACTTTTAAATATTTATTAAAAAATACTTGAGATAATGTAAAAACAAAATGCATCAAAATAATTTTATATATTAAGTATTCTGAAATACATTTAATTACATAACCATTAATTTTCTTCCTTCAGAAATTCATACATAAATATGAAATGCTTTGATTAAAGAGTGAGAAAATTTTGCTAACTAAACTTCTAGATATCCATTCTGTAAAGAAATTAGCAAGCACTTAGCAAGTTTCAATCCTTCAATTTCACTATTCCATCTGAAAAGATAGTGCCAAGATGGCACCATTAACTAGGATTTTACTGTAGGTAATAGTGTTGCGATGTGGAGGCATCAGGCAACTGATCAACTTTGAAAATAATGGAATAAGAAAAAGCAACAAAGTTATCACCTCATCAAATAATAGGTAAATGATTAAAAATTTCATACAGAATCAAATCAATGTAACCTCATTTTATTGTAAAAGGAAAATTAACTGAAACAATAAATGAATCTCAGCGAATGAGAACAGTATTTGAACCAGATGGTAATGAAACATTGTAGCACATATTGATGATGAATAAAATGATTCTCAACCAGAGGTGGGGATGGGGAAAAAGAACCGGCTCTTAAATAAATGAGAACCTGTTATCATTTTTCAGAGAAACCTGTTCTCTGCTCTTTTTGTAAAATGAAACATTGCATTTTCTTTTCTACTTCGATTTTAATATTGCAGAATAAAATTGGAATTTTGCTCAGAAAGTTGTTTCTCTTTTCTCTAATTTTCCTTTGCTATAACTTGCACCATATGCCTTTTGTTAAATTATGCTAAATTCAAAACACAGGTGTTCATCCTAGTTCTCGACTCACTATTTCTCGTTGTTCATTTGTTCTTCACATTGCTATACACACCTGTTCTGTTCATAAACTGCTCCCTGCTCTGAGACTACTTGTTCAGTTACTGCTTCCCGCTCTCAAACTGTTCCCACCCTGCTCTAATCTAAGGGAACTGTTCTCGATTGAACCAAGGCCATGACATTTGATGAATTTGTCAGAAGACAAGCGTAATAATTGTTAAATTTTATAATTGTTAGGCAATGACATGGAGATGAATTTTTAATTTTAAACAATTTAAAAAATTTTTTACTGATTAAGATTATGTTGTCTAGTTTTCTCTCTAATTGATGATGCCTCTACTCATTTTTAAGATTTACAATGCTTTTAACTTAATATTGAAACCAAATTTTACAAAGAAATGGAAAGCAAAATTTCAAATATGTGGACATAATACTATACTGTGAAAAATGGAGTGATGTGAAAATTTCACTGTGAAAAATGGAGATTCGGATCAGGTGTCATGCTATCTCTCTGTCGGAAAGAGATCTCATTTAAGTAATCTGCAATTTCAGAGATCTCGGAAACAAGCATCTTACCCTAAAACTAATGTGTTGAAAAGCAAAAGCAATTTCTTTTACTTTATTTTTCATGTTTTAAACAAGCTTAGAGATTATATGTTACCGGCAAAGTTTGAAATCCAGCATTCTATAGAATACCTAGGCATTTTATAGAATGCCGAAAACTGGCTGGCAATGTATGAAACAATTAATATTTCACACATTTCCTAGGCATTCTATAGAATGCCAAATGACAAACCGGCAATATATGAAATACATCTCCGATTCGTTTCGAATATCACGTGGCAAGGCAGGCACGTGACTTTTAATCCTCCGCTCAGGCTCAGAATTTGCCATTTGTTCGGGAGGGTCAAAATACGCGACTTTACTTAAGTTTGTTCAACAAAAATTAGTTTATACTGTGCTGTATAAAAATGGAAGAGCAAGATGTAGTGTTGAAGAAGGAGTCATAGTCAATAGACAAGCAACAACGATTCAAAGATGAACTGTCTAAGCTTTGAGTTAATGCTGCAAAAAACAGTTTGTTCTTAATCGAAACTACTTACTAGAATAAATGATGTAAAAAAAAGCCAAAATGACTACTAAGAAGGAACCACGGGACTATTGGTTGCTGAATCGCTATGATGTGATGTTTGTGGAAAACAAAAGTAAACTCATTTATCCTGTTAAAGAAGGCGTCAGTACTATACAGTATTTTTGAGGAATGAATGGTTTTTAAATAATAGCCTTATCATGACCTTTTTTTTTCATACTTTGCCTAAATAGCATTTGTCATTCTATAGAATGCCTAGGTATTATATACAATGCCTAGGGAAAGTATATAATAATTCTCATATTTCATACTTTGCCTAAAAATGCCCGGCATTCTATAAAATGCCTAGGTATTCTATACAATGCTTGCGTTTCAAACTTTGCCGGTAACATATATAATAATTACACTAGGCTTTTCTGACAAATAAACTAATTTTACTTTCCAAGTGGTAATACCAATATGTCTTAAGTGTTTATAATTTTAAGGGGCAACTCCCTATTGCTAAAAGCTATATTTAGAAGTATTCCAAGTGATTATCAGGTCCCGGATTTTGTTCACCGAAAAATGACATTAATACCTAAAAAATTTATTACTTTCGATTAGTGAATTTGGTTTGTCCTGGACCTCGCATATCAATTTGGGAAACTGTATCCGAGATGGTTGAGATTTGGGATGTTTTTAGCTGCAACTGGTGGGGATCCAGAGAAAATTTAAATGTTACAATTAACAAGAATTTTTTAAATTTAAGGATATATTCTAATATACTTTACTTAATTACTGATAATTTGAAGCAGCTTGGCCAGACCTGACCTTTGCGCCATAAAAAATCAATCAATCGAAAAACAATTCGAAGATTCAAATTATTTTATCTTGTCTCTTGTCAAAACTCACCAATGAAAAAAGTTAGCAGAAGAGTCATTTGTATTTTGTTTATATGTACATGCCTACAAAGTACTAATGTCTAGGAGGAACAGGGCTTGTACATTTTGAATAAAGTGAGATATTTGAGAAGAGTGGTGAGTAGAAGAGCAGGATACAGAACAGTTCTTTTAAAAAGAGCGGTAACAGCTACGAACTGTTTGCCAAAAAGAACAGAATTTCCCATCCCTAACCAGAGGTATATCTACAAGAGAAATTAGTACCCACAACAAAAACTGAAATTATTTCCCAGGTCCAAAAATTTAATACACTTTTCAAAAATACAAGTCAAGCTTATTAATCTTTATTATTTAACTTTGACACTGCACCTTTTCCTTGCTTTAACTGTTTAAAATTTGAAATCTTATGTGATCACAATCAGTTCTATTGAAAAAAATCTGTGACAAATAAAAACAAACAAGTGACACCATCTATTTTTAATACTTCTCTCTAATTTCGTCTTGTAGTAAAACTGCAGAGTGAAGTTTATGCTAACCAGAAAGAAAACAAATACAGTCAAGATATTTTTGCTACTATGGTATTCAAAAATGCATCTCTAAAATAAATTGTAGTACTGATTGTAGTCATGATACGTTTTCTTCAAATACATATAAAAACATGTTGTAATTTTGTTTACAGAATGACCAAGAATGTTCGAAAAATTATAAATACGTACCCCTGATTCATGTCATTTTGCGTGTCATCTAACCAAACTCGAACTTGAAAAGCATTTCCTTCTTTACACCACTGAAATATATCTTCCATTCTTTAAAATTGATAATTTCAGAAAAACAAAATTTCAAGTGTAAATCAAAAATGTTGACAAATAAAATTCGTCTGTGTGGATGGAAAGATTGAATATTCGCGAGTCTGAGACCACAAAGTTCAAGCTTGATCAACTTTTTCGGAAATAACTTAGGCCATTTAAGTTTGATCAAAACTAGCAGCTGTATTACTATGATGAATGAAACCCACGCAACTTCATTCACCACACCTCGTATCTGACATGTTTCAAAACAACCAACTCCATAAAAGGACGGTAGCAAATGTTTAGATTTTGCACATCAACTTTCATGCGATTGGTTATTCTCAGACCAATCAGTTTCCGGAAAAAGTTTCTTTCGTTAGAAGAAACGAATTCGTTCGAAGAATATTAATAGAAAAATAACCACTTTTTAACAAAAATCTATACAATAATACTTTGTTGTCTTTTACAACTGTTTAATGATTCTTTAAATTTTAAATACAGTTGTTTTGCTAAGTTTTGTAGTTGTTTAAAGTGTCACCAACAACGGACAATATAACGGTTTTGTTTCGTTTAGTTCGGTGATCACAAACGTCCGCAAACTAAAAACTTAATTTTGTAGTTTTACTCACATCGAAATAAGACTTAAAAAAAATAAACTTTTTAAGAGGAATGAATTTCCATGAGAATAAGAAACTGATTTCACACATTGTCGGGACTTTTCGTGATGATCCCCTGCCTAATTTTCTTTGGAGGGGAAACACTCTATTCACTTTTTGGATGATCAGAATATCAGTTTGATTTTATTAAATAATTTTATATAGGCTTTTTTGGTTGCATACATGGGGACGAAACGCTTATTTAAGAAATTAACGTTTATTAAGAAAACTGAAGATAGTACAAAATTATACAGAACATCGATCAACAGTCTTTCTCACTCCATCTCGAATTCTAAGATCCAAATTCCTTTGCTTAATCCCATTTCAATAATGGTTGCAGTCACAATGTTATCATTTGCGCTTGAATAATAAATATAATATAATAATTCTCGGATCGTTCGCACACTTGCATAATCAATATCACAGAGTAAATAGCTACGAATACAGAGGGATCACTAATATGGGAAATTGTACAGATGGTGGTGTCGGATTGATCTGATTATTATCTTTGTTTTGATATATTTGGTAAGTTAAGTTGCGAATGGCAACAGTCTAGTTTTGTTTTATGTACGCAGAGTTTGTTTTATGGCTTTTGAGTTCTTTTTCGTATTTTTAGAGAGAAGTAATAAGAGAGAGAGAGAGAGAGAGAGAGAGAGAGAGAGAGAGAGAGAGTATTTACGCCATAAATACTTCTGAGTGTTATCTTGTGATTTAAAGCAAAGAGTGTACGTATTAGAACTGTAAATAAACTGTTTGTGTAATTGTGTTATAAGGTGTTTTTATGGAACAATTGACTACACCAACTATAATCTGAATACTTCTAATTCCGAAATTCAAAACGGAACAGGTGGCGCCCAAGGTGGAGGTGTATGTCAATACTACAATGGCAGCCGATCTAGCTTCGTTTCCATAACAACCGAACTAGATGAGGTTCGTTTATTTATTGTTTTGGTGTTTATTTCGTATGTACATTTTAAATTTATGCTACAGTGGTGGGGTTGTCAAACAAAGTCAATAGATTTGTTTGTTTTATTTCTGGAATAGATGGGGTGAGGATTGTTGTAGCATAAACTTCAAATATACGATAAAACAGAAAGATTTTTATTTAAGTACATCCCCATCCGTTAACTTGCGTCTGCCCAGACGTATTATAACCACCACTACAACATACAAATTTTCGGACCCTGTGATTGGGCCGTCAAAATCCCACTACCGAAACTACAAGCGTGTTTTGTCGCCAATCCATATCGCCACATGAAATGCTGCAAACATTTCCTTTTGGAGCAAAATGAACACGTGTGCATTTTAAAAATAACGGTAACATATAAGGTTCAGTTTGTTCCAAATGTGTTTCTTGAAGTTAAGACTTTTTAAAAGTAAATTAATTGGTGATGTTTCTTGTTCTATATGAATTTTGGAAACCAGCTAGGTTTAAAAAACGTGAGCTGTGAACCGATAAGTGCGGTATAGATACTTATACCTATTCAGTGTGAAACGAAATTTAAGGTTTTTTCTTTCCATTTAGAGACTGAATTAAGCCTAGAAGCAAAGAAATAGGATTTAATAAAAATAGTAAAGATATCCAGAAACTGAGAGGAGGCATGCAAATTACAGATAGAGTTTCTCTAGATAGTTTTGATTTATTCAAACATTAATATTTTTTAAGTGAAACATTAATGTATTAGGAATTATAGTTTAGAAAATTTTTGAAAGATTAAAATATGACAAGAATTAGTAAAGTAAATCACATGATAGAGCAAATAGAACAGTGCCCCAAATGGCAAGCATAAGCAGTGTTTTTACATCTGATTCTCAAGCGGTTTAGATTACTTTGAGTTTAACCCATAACCAGAGACGTGAAACTTTTGGAAACAAATAAATAAAATTACGGAATTCCAGACACAATATCAAGAATTTTTTCAATCATACAAATTTCAGAAATTTTTTGCCATCATTATATATTTATCATATATGTGATGAGGGATTACCCGCAACTCTTCCCACTTATGATTAGCCAACGGTGAATACAGGCGTGGACGTAATAGCGAGAAAGTTCCAGAACACGAGCGATTTCCGAAAGCTCTGAGAACATTCTAGAACACGAGCGATTCCCGCCGAAAGTGTCGAGACACTTCGTCTACAAAGTGAAAGAACTCTCGAACGGGTCGAAACCACCTTTGGAAGAATCCTATAGCATCTTTTCATACCCTGCAATACGGAATGTAAGCTCCACCTATTCTACTGTAACGGCGGCTAGAGAAGCGACCACCACGGCAGCGTGGGAAAATGGAAAATGTTGTTGACTCAAGTGTCGAGAGGAAAAGCCCACACACCATAGCGACCACCCGAAAACATCTTCTTAATGATTTCTTAACGACAGCCAGCCAGCAGGGGTCGGAAATCGTTGTGGTTTCAAAACAAAGGCAGGCGCCTTTCTGTCGCTCTCTTCGACATTTCGAGACCAAGAAGACAGAGATAAATGATGATGAGTTTCCGACAGGATTTGATGGTCCCCTTTCAAGTCCGCCGAAGTCTGTCGTAAAAGTTGAGGGGAAAGACCAACGTGAGACAGCCAATCAAGAACGTGAGAAATCTTCAACACCCAATCCAGCACCGACAAAAGGCGGACCCGGAACGGAAAGGAGGAGTCGATAAGCACCCAACATATATAGAGTTTTTTGGGGAGATATCAAGAGAGAGACGGGGACAGCGGTCAGCAGAGGGAGAGACACGGAGACAGAGGATCAGAGAGAGAGCTTGGAGAGAGGCGGTCAGCAGAGACCGTTTTTGGAGCTTGAAGTGAATATCCGTTCACTGTTGTGCATTTAGCCCACCTTGGGATCCTATACTCGCCGGAGTATTTTAGTGAGAAAGGCTCGACCGTAGCCGTAAAGGAGAACCCTCCTAGAGATCCGTGTAACTGCTCATCCTAGTAGTGATCCTGTCCGGAAAGACTGAGATTTCCTGCCTTGGAACTCTGTACTCATCCGAGTAATTTTGTGTTGAGAATAGGCTCACCCGTAGCCGTGCGTTAGACTTCCCCGAGCGAAATTGTGAGGCTCGCCAGCAGCCCTAAGCGCCTCGATAGAACTTTGGACCTTCCAAGGAACTAATATTAATGAACTTTACATTCATTTTCCGACTTTTTGTACAAATTGTATAACAAACCAATTTAGTCCAGAATCGGATATTTTCAATGGTAACTAGTCTAGCTACCCGTGAATCAAGACGTTACACTACCTAGCCGTTTGCATACTTCCCCAAAGGGTTTCACGCCTCTTTTCTGGCTCCGTGTTCCTTTTCTATCATTTAAACTAAAGGGAATAAGAAACGCATCACCCCACCACGATAAGCGCAGGGGTGGAGGTGAGAACAACTTCACATTCGAGACACTTTGTCTACAAACACAGTGAAAGAACTCTCGAACGGGTGGAAAAACCTTTTACGAAGATTAGGTAAGTATTTATGTAACGTCGCACTATAGCAACACAACGGGCTAGTGACGACGGTCCGGGATCAAACCCGATTCGAAGATTGGGTTACTGAGCTTAACATCAAAAGAGTTGAATAATTGAAAAATTCAACTATTTGAAGAACGCGAATTTTTTTTTTTGAAAAAGAAACGTATTGTAAATGACCATCCTGGATTTAAATAAGAAAGTTTTGTTCGTGAAAGATAAAAACTAAGCGCAATATCCGAAGTCAAAATGATAATAAAATTCTCATACCGATTGATCGCAGCTAATTCTATATTATACAAGGGCCGCGGTGGCCCGGTTGGAAGAGTAACGAACTAGCAACCGAAGGGTTGCGAGTTCGAATCCAGCCAAACACCGTCGTGTACAAAGGGGGCTGGTGCACGTTAAATCTGTCGTGGCCTCAAATGTCCTCACGTTGGCGTGATGTGGAAGTTTGGAGAGTGGGGTGCCAGCTCAGGTGTTGCCTCGTCATCTGACCGTGGTTCAAAATTACGTGGTGTTGTCCTCGGATCTTTCCCTTTGGGATTGATCCCGGACCGTCACCAATAGCCCATTGTGTTGCTCCAATGTGACGTTAATTGAAATACCCCCCTATATTATACAATTTGGATTTCGGTTTTAGAAATTTAGTAGTTAGAGTAATAGCAAAAATCTCTGAGATGTGCATTTATCGTAAAGACTTGCAGTTCTTATTTGAAGCACAGCCATAAAAACTTACCAAGTCTCTTAACACGAACTCAAAATTTCTGATAATCTTAATTTATGAAGTAAATAATCGCAATTAAACTAAAAACACTTATCTGCTGACGTCATCGGGTAGCTGAAGTCATTACGTCCTTTCGTTCTTTTGTAGGATGACTTGTTTGACGTGTATGTAGCTAAAGCCAGATCACCGCTTCTGATGGGATTGTAATGGCAATGGACGATGTGAACTGTCAACATCCGATTTTGCATTTTAAACGATCATGTCTCCGTACCCCTATTTTAAATTAAATATAATTATCAGTCGACTTTTAGGTAGGTAGTTAATTAACGTCACACTGGAGCAACACTACGGGCTATTGGCGGCGGTCTGGGATTAATCCCTAAGAGAAAGATCCAAGGGCAACGCCTCCTTATTTAGAGCCACGGTCAGATGGCGAGGTCAACATCTGAGTTGGCACCCCACTCTCCAAACTTCCACACCATGCCAACGTGAGGACATTTGAGGCTATCCACAGATTTAAGGTGCACCAGCCCCCGTGTACACAACTGTCTTAGGCTCGACCGAGTTTCCAACTCGCAATCCTCTGGTTGCTCTTCCAACTGGGTTACGGAACCCCTTGAACTTTTAGGAGTGACGATAAAAGACATCAGTTTTAGAGAAAGGACAGGAATAATACTTAAATCAATCGAAAATTTCAAAATTTGCATAAATACTTCAAAGTCGCAGCACATTTGGGAATTACATTATTTCTAACCTTGAGAAAGCAATTTTTGCATGGTTTTAATATATATATTTTTATTTTTTGAAGCAAAATTTATTTGGAAAATTACTGGAAGTTTGAAAGCCCTATTTCACAGTATAATTTGTTTCAATTTAATATCTTTACAGTACGAACTTTTAATTTAAATTAGTAACAGTCACATTAAATATCACGTCAATCAAAAAAGATCTTATACGAATCATACAATTCGTTGCATCTGTAGATAATTTATAAAGTAGATATATTATAAAAACAGTACGCTTAATAACATACGAAAAAATAATTAAAGTAGTGTAATTATAAACGTATGAAGACAACAAATACATTTTAAAAACTGGTAGATTAGTTATTTAAAACTATCATAGAGGCAATAAAAAATGTGCATTTAATTTTATATGAATCGTTATGATGTCAATAAATACTTACAAATATTATCCACTGGAAAGCCTTTGCGACCACCACTAATTGTATATTCGTAATTCTTTTATAATGGGCCATCGGAACAAAAATCAGGCTTCAAACGATCAAAGTTTGCGATATTGGATTATCTTTTCTCGGACAAAGTTGCACGGGATGCTACTCGCTCAATTTCCAAACTTCTAATGACGAAAACCACAGTTGCGGAGCCCTTTAACAATACAAATTCATTGTTAACAGCATTGTTTGAAAACTTCATTTTTGTGTAATAATGGTAATCTTTGTTACGAATTCTTTTGTTACTAACAATGTTGAAAAGTGTACCATTGTTTCAAAATATGAATGTTACGATTTTCATAAGAAAACCTAAAATTAGCCAAAAATATAAGTTTTATACGATATTTATATAAATAAAATATATTTTTTACATTTATACACAAGGCGTTGAATGGTAAAAGTACTTAAGCTGTTATAGTTATACTTCAGGACAGAATATAGCATATTTACGACTATAATCAATGCGTATCTTAGAGAAACTTGATATCATTTCATCATGATAAACATTGCTTCGGAAATTTCTAATAAATCACTGTATCAATTGTTTTTTATCTTAAATATGCACTGAACTAAAAACAATTATGAACCATGTCTTGTGTGTGTAGAATCATTTCCGTATGTTTCAGTTACTTGTGTATTACATTCATAGTTCAGTATTACAACATATTACAAAAGTTAAGATGCAAAGACATAAGAAACGTTGGGAAATTTTTCTACCCATATAAAACTCTATATCAATAAATGACAATACCAAAGGTTTAAAGCTTAAAAATACATTTGAACCACAAAGTGTTTATGAATCCTATCTTCTGTGTAAAACTTTCCGCATGTTTCAGTTACACGTATAGATTACTTGAAAATTACGTTATAAAAGTTTACATACGAAAGTCAAATTACATTTTATATTATAAAAGTGTTGAGACTCAACCAACGTCTGAAACTTTTCCTCAGTAACGTCATATTTCCCCTCACTTTCTTCAAATCACAATGAGCTGTTTCGATCCATGGTAAAACGATATCTCCACGAGCTTTCATAAGAAACCATTATTATCCAAAAATCCAAACGAAATGTGTTTTCTGTTGGTCAATGGTTTCCTCATATTGATACATTTGAAGAAAATTTATCGTCTCTACTTTATGGTCCATCTGATGCTACAGTGAAATTGTCAGCACAATATATATACCATCTAAGAGAGAAGATGTTAATAAAGGTGAGAATACCAGACTTACTAATTTATTGTGCTGATTCAGAAAACTCGATCTATTCCAAGCAGAGCAAACGGCTGATACCATGACAAGAATATCCGTTTCCTTCCAAGACATGGATCGTGTGATTAATCAGAGCGGAACATATGGAATAACATATAATGATCGAAAATTCATGTCAGAATATATGGAATAACAGGAGACTGAACGTGAATCTGGTGAGACTGTATAGGTCACATATATTTAACCCAGACATTAATTTCGTTTCAGAACCGGCCCTAACGTGTTCG
Organism: Meta bourneti; assembly: GCA_933210815.1. Taxonomy (NCBI): domain Eukaryota; kingdom Metazoa; phylum Arthropoda; class Arachnida; order Araneae; family Tetragnathidae; genus Meta; species Meta bourneti. The sequence goes on along the minus strand of OW119932.1, from coordinate 56,638,389 downwards.
ACTTATGATACGATCTTAATGGCGGGGCAGGCACATTTAAGCGAATGCCTGATTTTAAAACTTCTTGATTAAACCACTTTGGTGCTACTAATCCTACAATTACTAATTTATTGAATGAACCTTCTCTTGCACAAATCTGTTTTCATTACTATCAGATATAGGTTTTTATAATTTAATTAAAAGGTGACGGTGAGAACGACTTCACGTGTGAGACACCGTTTACAAACTCTCTCGAACGAGTCGAAATCAACTTTTGAAGAATCCCACACGACCTCTTGATAGCCAAAAGATGGTGCAATCGAGAGACCCTTAGCGTGACAGACTTCCTCATCGCTGTTCCCGCCTCTTGTCCTGTGGCCACGAGTTCATTCAATGTCGCATAAAACAAGAAACGCGTCACCGATACACAAGTGCAGGTGAGAACGACTTCACATTCGAGACACTTCGTTTACAATGCAAAAGAAACCTTTCGTGCGGGTCAAAATCACCCTTTGAAGAATCCCACACAACCTCTTGATAAAGGATCTTGATCTGAGGGATTTCAAATTGTTTGGATATGGGAGTGAAACTATTAACTTTTACAAAGGTATTTTAATTAACGTCGCGGCACTGGAGCAACACAACGGGCTCTTGGCGACGATCCGGGATCAATCCAGAAGTGAGATCCGAGGACAACACCTCCTAATTTTGAACCAAGGTCGAACGACGAGGTCGACACCCGAGCTGGCACCCCACTCTCCAAACTAACACACCCTATTTCTCAGTCAGATACGCTCGGTAACACTAACGATTAGAAACGCGTTTCAAATACTTGTTAATTTATATTACTTAAATTTGACAGACATTGAAATATCGTTCAACGTTTTCGAAACTGTCTTGTTTCATTTTTGAAAAGGTACCTGAACAGCATTCCGACAAATTTCTCCGAAAACAGTCTAGAATTAAAAATTAACCCAGAGTTTTTATAACTTTTTCGGAGATCAATAATTTCGTTAACATATCTTATAGTTACCCAGCATTAGGTTTGTAAAAGTTAATTGAAGTTCGGTTTTAAAATTTGTAACCCTTATTTATATCTCGAACACCGAAAGCTTTATCGATGAACATACTATGGATTTAGACCTTACAAGCTATCATTTCGGTTGAAGTTCTATATATATAATTTTACAAGACACCACCGCAAAACCATTTCGGCTGCTTATTGATGACATTTTTCACATAATGTATTTTTATAGAAACATATACCAATATATACCTTTTACTGATCTGATAGTATGCCTAACACCTGACGAAATAACGTTGAGTCTAAAAGGTTTTATTGACACAGAAGAGAGAAATACACCTAGGAGGAATGCATCTGACAGGAATTGGACCCGCGCCGCCTACAACTCGAAGGTTGCTAGCACAGTGGACATACCCACTGGGCCACGACAGTCCCATTCCTCAATAAGAGAAGTCAAATCATCTATATGGGGGAGAGAGAGACCACATCTCCTCGCGGTGTCCCCTGGACCTTGAAGACTGACCAAACTTCTGGTCCGATTTCAAGGACACTAAGAGGTAACGGTACCCAATGTTCCAAAGAGTCACAGTCTGAGCGTTGAACTCACACCCTAAGCATATATTCACCTGCCCTGCAATAATAGCTGCTCTTCAAACCATCGATTACCGACCTGAAGTATTCTTCAGGACGGTAATCGATGGTTTGAAGAGCAGCTATTATTGTATCTCGCTTTACAGCGAGAAAATAGTCGACATCGCCAAAATTGGGCAAAACGCATACAGCGACATCTGATTCAGAAATGGACACAACTACAAATCATCTGTGTGATCCTTTTAAGTTCATAATGTTTTCGCATTATTATAAATTAAGGTCGTTTTAGTTACCTTTAGATTTTCGCGGATTTATTTTATTTAAAAACATGTTAACTGAATATTAGCTAAAGATCCAGTATCTGATTTAAAATCAACATGTACTACTTTCGTCTGATTTATACTAATTGATTTTGTCTTAAACCCAGACTGACTTAAAATATTTATGTTTTACGAAGTAAAAAAGCATTCAATATGTATATTGTCTCACTCTATTTCTTGAGCTTTTTTAGCGCACTGAGGACAAACAAGGGCAAAATGGTTCTTTTTACATTTATATACGTATTACTAACTTATTCATATACATTTATACAGGGTGAGTTTAAATTGTTTTTACAAAATAAGAGGTGTGATAGTATCCATCCAGACGAGCAATAATTACCATGGAACACAGGGTCGCAATCCACTCTGAGAGGCAGAAAAGAGTCAAGTGGAAACGCGTCGAGCATGCACGATGGAGCCCCAGCACACTTTTCCAGCACGGTCCGGCACTTCTTGAATGCCACATATCCCGCACGATAGATCGGACGTGGCGGACCTGTGGCTTGGCCTCCTCGCTCACTGGACCTCAACCCAGACTTTTTCTTCTGGGGGCACATGAAATCTTTAGTGTACCAGACGCCTGTGGACTCGGCTGAAGATCTCGTAGCGAGAATCGGTGTTGCCGCAGACAAAATTAACACAACACCAGGAATCTTCGAAAGGGTGCACCAGTCATTCCTTCGCCGGTGTGAGCTGTGCGACACGCGTGGCCGCCACTTTGAACACTTGCTGTGAGTTTTTCTCTGATCAATAAATCAGATTATGCAACTTTTGGTATCGTTCACTCGCTTTCCCAACACTGTTGTAAGTTCATGTTGAAATTCTAATTTTACTCTTTTCTGCCTCTCAGAGTGGAATACGACCATATGTTCCATGGTAATTATTGCTCGTCTGGATGGGTACTATCATCCCTCTTATTTTGTAAAAACAATTTAGACTCACCCTGTATATTACTAATTGAACATTGTATCGTCTTCCCCATATCGTATAGTCATTCCGCTGACAGCTTGGCTAAGTTCTTTCGGATTTTTCATGTACGTTCGGTCAAAAAAAACGTCAGAACACCTCTTGTTATTCCCATCTCTGGAATCTCACAGTCAAACAGACTTTGAATAATGCCTCTACAAATAAATGCGCATTTTATTTTTGCATAAGGGTCAGTCTACATATTTAATTATAATACAACACCAACTTTTAATGTCATTAAAAGATTACGCATACCAAAATTACGCTAAATATCAAAATTTTGTGCAAAATTTTAAAATAATATAAGTGAAAAACCGTTTGGGATCCGTCTCAATACTTAGAATTTTAAAATGCAGTTCACGCGTAGTGCTTTAGTATATTCCCCAATCTGACAATCGATGCTTCAGTTTCTTTGACTCTTTTAGGTTTTATTATATTTTCATTAAACCAAGTGCATATTTAAATGAATTAATTAACAATTATTTAAAAAAAATGTCCGGTTTGAAATTATTAATTATATTGCATAAAATAAATAATCGTCAAATAACAAAAAGAGCTCAAAAGTATTTTATTTTGGTTGATGCATATTATTTAATAAATTGGGTCGAAACCACCTTTGGAAAGGCTTGTCTGCATTAATAATCAATTTGGTAAAGATATTGAATCCGGAGCATGTTTGCCGCCAAATCAAGATGGCGTCCAAAGCCAGTATGGCTTTAGAGGCCATCGCAATTTCGTAAAAAAAACCGCGGATTTTCCTATGTAAAAAACCTTTTGCATAGGGTTGCCATAAAGCTGGATCAAAACACCAAGGTTACCATGTTTGGCGATAAATAGCTAGTGCCCCGGATTCGACATCTCCACCCTCAATTTTTCCTGGATATATTGCTCTTTACAAGAAAAAGTGCCATACACCAAAGTTCAAGTTTAAAGCCTACTTATAGAATTAAAAAATAGTCCGATGCGTTGCTCCAGTTTGACGTTAACTAAATACCTACCGATAGAAGTAAAAAGGACATTATGCATTTTTTGTCCAACTGCAAGAAAAACACAAATCGGTGGAAAAATTAATTTGTTTTTGTAACTTGCTAAGAGTGATTAAAATTAGCCCTTTGTATAATTTTAAATATTTGTATTGCTGACCGAATAGAATTTTTGCCTTGAAAGGTCAGAATAGTGTTTGAAACAGAAATTGACTACTTTATTTTTCGTGGTCAATTTGTGTTGGTGCAGAACGGTACAAGTAAAAACAAATTTTTCAGGAGAGTTTTGTTGAATGTATTTTTTATTTTACATAAAAATCAATTTAATCATTTAAATCTTCTTTTAGTTGTAGTTGGCCCATAGGGTCTGGGGGGGGGTAAAGTGGGTAGTCCATGCAAAAGCTAACTCATTAATTATAAACCCTATTTTCATGGAAAATAAAAGTCACAACTTTTAAGTTTTTCAATCGAAAAATTTTTACTTGTAACATCTAGAAAATCCTGGTGGCCTCTTGTTTGTTTTGTCATGGATTGTAATTGTCTGGGAAACTTTCTATTTATGTATGCGTTTTTAAAACTATTTATATATATTTTGTTCTCCTGAGATAGGAAACTTGTTAATATATTCCAATAAACAAGCAAGAAATGACAACATTATTTTTAATGCTAGACGTTTCTAAATGAAGTGGGGTAAAGTGGGTATAGCTTTAGGCTTAGCAGCAACATTGAAGAAACTTCTTTTAGGAGTTATTTTATTCTAAAGCATTTTTAATCAGCAAAAATGAATAAGTATTCCATAATATATATGTATAGGTATATATGGCTACCCCAATTACAAGTCGTGCCTTACAGCCTGTAGATGTTGAGGTTTCCATGCCACTTAAAATAAAATAGAAAGAATTACAATATCATGGTACAGGGAAAAACGGTTTGCAAAGTGTTTTTAAGGTCACATTTCCATGTCTATTGAAACAATTACCTTACTCTATGTTAGTAAACTTTTTAGCCAATTGCAAGTATAAACTATAAATAAAACATACTTCTCATGTGCAGTAATGACTAAGAAAATTTAATTTTAATCTTTATTTTATAAACAAATATATTTTCCAGAATACCAAAACACCTTTATACATGGAAGAGTACATTTTTTGAGGAGGACCAACCAGTAATAAATGAATAGTTCACATCTCATTTCATAACAGGCATGCTTGTGGCTGCTTTGGAATCAGTAACATCCTGTTCACGCCATAACTGTGTTATTGTTTTCATCTGACAGTAGAAGTTAATACCCTAGAAAAGATAGCATTTTCAATAAATAAAACTTATGTAAATTTTCGTTTATAAACTTAAAAGTTTCACTTATAGTTACTAATAATTAGGTTGGTTGGTTGGGGGTTTTATGGCACAAGGGCCATATTTGGCCAAGCTGCGCCAAACCCAAGACAATGGTAAGTAAAAAATGTGGTGAAAAGGAAAAAAGGGATTGGGAACAGAGTAGTGAGATGAAAGTAGAAAAAGATTGCTTGGGTATCCAGGGAGCGGAGGGTTGAGAGTTTGAAACTTGGTTTAGTCATGTACAAGGGGGTTGGTGTACATTAAATCTGTCATGGCCTCAAATGTCCTCATGTTGACATGGTGTGGAAATTTGGAGTGGGGTTCTGGTGTTGATCTCGTCATCTGACCGTGGCTGAAAATTATGAGGTGTTGTCCTTGGATCTTTCCCTTCGGGATTGACTGCAGACCGTCGCCAATAGCCCATTGTGTTGCTGCAGTGTGACACTAATTAGCTACCTACCTACCATCTCAAAGACCGGGGAAAAAAGCGATCTTCCAGAAAATCCGTATGAGTTGGCAAGTATGAGATAAGGGTGTCACCAACATAAAAATTATTGAAAATTGCCTTTAAAAATACCTTTAACCCTCCAAGTGGTTTCCCATGAGATATCTCGTTCATCAAGATCTGACTAATTTTTCCAATGACCAGTGCAGTTTTACTAATGGACAAGATTCCTCATCAAGACTAAACTGCCCTATTACTCCAAAGATAATGATGATCCAAGTATATTGGTTGGGTTTTATGGCGCAAGGGCCTTATTTGGCCATGCTACATAAGACATACGTTATCAAGTAAGACATACACATACAATGAAAGTTTTACTGATACAGAAGAGAGAAATACATCTAGGGAGAAACTCATCTGACAGGAATCGAACCTGCACTACCTTCAACTCGAAGGTTGCTAGCACAGTGGGTATACCCACTGAGTCATGATGTCCCCAATCCAAGTAGGAAAAAAATTGTCTCTTGCCCAGATAAATGATGATGTTTGGGATAGGTTTTGCACCTGAGGCCATTACAGGGCAGTTTTCGAAGCGAACTAGGAGGGTTGAAATATGAAAAATGCCCTTCAATTTTTAAAATATCTTCCAGGGAGATTCACAACATTTTTTTTCAAAATCATAAATTAAATAAATCCAAACTTTGAAAACTCATGAACGAGAACTTCATCATTTTGTATAAATATTTACATATTTTTGAAAATATAAATAAAACTTTTTTAAAATTGCACTTTACAAGAATGTTAGAAGTCCAAAGAATTTATAATTTAGTAAAGTAACAATAATTATTGAATACTATTCTGTTGCTTGATTTTTCTTTATTCATGCTTTAATTACTTTTTCACATACTTAATACTTTTCAATTAAAGAGTTACAAGCAATAAACTAACGAGAGTATACTTACAGCTTTCCCATAGAAATTAGCATCTCCAAGGAAAGAGCCTCTGGATCCAGTAAATGAAAACATTGGCAATGGTACAGGAATAGGTACATTGACACCAACCTACAACAAATTGCATAGAAAAAATTACAATATTTATTGAATCTGATTTTTCTATATTTCTTGAAAATGAATTTTGTTGTTTAACAAACATTTTGAAATACACATTAAATATGCATTATTAATTTTGGAGAGAAAACTTGAATATTATTCTCAAAGCATGAATGGATTTACTGACTTTAAAATATGTAATACTGAAGAGAAATTATATCTGTAAATATATAATATTTTTCATTGATAAGCATATAGATAAAATCACATGTCTAAATAGAACTTAAATTCATAATAACAGTTAAAAACAATAGCATTTTTGAGATGTTATTTTTAAACTAATACTAGGGGTGTTCAAATGAAAAGGTACGAAACGACACTGTGGGTATAATTGAAGTCTTTATTCAAAAGTAATCACCAGAGGACTGAACACAACTATCCTACTGTTTCACGAGCCGAAGGATTCCCTGTTCCCAGAATTCCTGTGGCTGTGACAAGAGCCAGTCCTCCACTGTGTCCTTCAGTTCGTCGTCCGGGTTGAAGCGCTTCCCTTTGAGATGTTTTTTAGCGGACAAAACAGATGGAAGTTGTAGGTCGATATGTCCGGGCTGCAGGGCGGATGCTCAAGCTGCTCCCTCTTGAACTTGGCCAGTACACTTTGTGTGACCCTGGAGACGTGTGGACGCGCGTCATCGTGGAGCAGAATCACTCCCTCCGTGAGCAGCCCAGGCCGTTTGCTCTTGATGGACTTGCGTAGGCTACGGAGTGTCTCACCTACCGGTTTAACACCTTCCGCAATCAGAAATCTGATAACACCTCGCTGCTCCTCAATCGTCGAATTTTGCAATGTGAACGCCATGATGTCCTCACACGCACTGCCGCGTCAATTGGACGGAACACACAACTGCATGCTTCTCTTCTGCGTCATGTGCGGGCACCCGCGCATGCGCACAACCACGCCGGTACTCGTGCATTCGCTTCCTTAGATGTCTCACTACGTTATCCCAAAGCGGCATATTCAAATTTCAACCGGTTTGGTTTTTATGACGTTTCGTACTTTTTCATTTGAACACTCCTCGTACATGTTTTTCTGCTGATATATGCAATCATTATTAAAAATACCAGAAACTAATTCGAAAACAATTAATCAAAGTAAAAATTATATCTGATCTAAAAGACTACAAACTAAGGCATGGTAAAAAATTAGTTAAAAATAGTGTCATGGAGATGGAGGAACAAAACTTTATGAAATATTTCTTGTTTAAGGTACCCTGATATATGCTTAATTTGTGCCTTGTATAGCTCTTTTGGCTTATAATTGGGAACCAAGAATGGAATGACACTTGATACAGATACTTTGAATTATTAATAGGCACCAAAAAATTATAATAGAGTTCATAGTTTCCCAAAGTGGATGTTGAAGAAATCTTAGGGGCAATGCCAGGGGAAATAGGGGTCATTCAGGGGTACTAAGAAATTGTTTTAAACAGGCTTGACCATACAGACACTCACTAGTGATGTACCGTCGTTTATTCTTTTAACTAAAAAGAGGAAATGAATGCAAATAGTTGACTGGAGATTTAAAAATGCTACTGACGAAAATAGAGCCACTATACACAAATTGATAGCACACCAGGTTCATCCTCTCATTAGCGATTATTTTTTAATTTATTAATATTAATTACTAATAACGAGCAATCTAGTGTGTTTATGTGCAATTCATTTTTTGTTATTGCATTTTAACAAGTAGCTTTATCATTTCATTTCGAAACCAGCTTTATAAAATTCTATTAGATGAGAACATTTTCCAAAGGGGGAATCAAAATAAATTGGGTCCGTGAAAAGGAAGTAAGACAAAAAGATTTGAGAACTGTGGTACATATGAATATATTGTTGATACATTACCGATCAAACCTGGACTGTGACACAATGTTCATGCTATTTTTATTTATACCTCATTAAATCTTTCATGCTGTTCAAAGTAAAAGTAAATGTTTCTTACTTGGCCGACATCTATTTCTTGAATGAATTTTCTTGCTGTAGCACCATTGGTTGTAAAGACTGCAGTGCCATTGCCATATGGGTTGGCATTAATCAATTCAATGGCTTCATCGATGTTATCAGCTGAAAGTATAACCAACACTGGTCCGAAAATTTCTTCTTTGTAGCAAAGCATGTTTGGCTAAAAAAAGATCACGAACGAGATCACGTATGAGAAATAAGATAACATGCCAAAGATCAATACAAATATGTTCATACTCATTTTAAATATGCAGTTTGAATGTTCTTGATAACAGAAAATTTTTAAGTAAAGAAATTTTAAATTTAACTAAATTAACAAATGTACAACATTTATACACAATGCAGATTCTTTATTATTCAAGTGGTTCAATAATATTTTGGATACATAATTTAAAAATTTAGAGTGAAGCAAAATTCAGAAAACAATACACATGCTCTACTCTAGAAATATTATTAATGTGGATTTTAGACTATTTGTCTACATTATGACATTTACTTAAATCAATTTTTTCAAAGTCCCTATATGCACAAGGTCTGTCCAGTAAGTATCCAGTCATGTTATATTAAATAAGATACATTGCCCCTAGGAGTTTTGATGCCTAGTCACTTCCAAAGTAGATTTCTTTAAACCTCTCATACTTCTCCTAGCATGTTTTCCACTTTTCAATATTTTTATAATACTTTTTCATTTTTAACATTACAGTAAATAATGCAAAGATAATTTCACTATCTTAAAGAGAGCCACTAACACAATTTCAGAGCAGGAACTTTCATAAAATTATTAGGACTCAAACTCTTAAGAGTACACGAATCACATATACTGACAAATAATGCGTGCATTGAAGAAAAAGAAAAACTGACCACTGCTGACCGTAATCTTGAATTATGTTCTAAAAAGACAAGTATTAAGTGCTGAATAACTCCCTAAAAATCAGAAAACTTGGTTTCTCTGAAAAAATTGCTATTTTCAGTTTTAATTTACATAGAAATTGTATATATATTTTGACATAAATGGTCTCAGTATGAGGTAAGCAGCATGCCTTCTAGTATTCGTTATATTTTTTTGCTTTGTTTTGTGTGCCTTCTCATGGGTTAAGAAACCATTTCAGGATTTTAAATTTAAAGTGTAAAAGATGTTATTTAACTGTTTCATGGAAAAACAGCATACAGTTCTTTGTAAAGTCATACACATCAGTGAAAGATGAAATGCTCATGTAACATACCGTTACATCGGACAAAATGGTGGGTCCAACGAAGTTACCCTTTTGAAAATTTGGAACCACGACAGATCGACCATCCAGGACAAGCTTGGCACCTTCCTTAACCCCAGATTCAACCAGATTACATATCCTTTGCTTGGCTTCTGGTGATATTACTGGACCAAGATCTGTATTTGGAATGTGTCCTGTAAAAGTAACAAACACAAGCTTAATAAGTCATTGAAAACAAAGAAATGCTCCTTTGCTTACTTAAGGATACTTAATTATTGAATAATGTATGGAACTTTAAAACAGATAGAATGCAGCAGATTTCCTCATGGGAAAAATAGTTAAAATTTTTTAAATACCTTCAAATAACAGGTCATGTTTTTGGTTTGTTGAATTAACATCACACTGGAGCAACACAATGGGCTATTGTTGATGGTCTGGGATCAATCCCGACGGAAAAGACCTGAGAGCAACGCCAAGTAATTTTGAGACAGATTGATGACGATGTCAACACATGAGGTGGTACCCAGCACTCCAAACTTCCACACTATGCCAATTTGAGGCCACAACAGATTTAGCAGCCCCAATGAACACGACTGTCTTTGATTGGATTGAGTTTTGAACCTGCAACCCTCATGTTACTAATCCGCTATTCTTTCAATCGGGTGACCACAGCCCCTCCAGGCAGTTGAGTAAAGCCAGCTTTTCCAGGCTTTGGATCTTGAATCTTACAAACCTGTGATTTAGTTTTACTGTTAATACAAACAGTGAAACCAATTCATCACAGGTTCATAAGATTCAGGATCCCAAGTGTAGTTTACAGAAAAATCAAATTATTCCACCTGTACCAAAGTAATATTGCTGCACGGTTACCACCATTAGAAAAGTTGATATTTTAAATATCAAGCTAAGATATCCATTACATTTATGTGTAATAAATAGGACTTTCAGCATGGTAACAAATAAAAACTTATTAGCAATGATTGTAGGCATTACCAGCATTCACTTTCAGTTTCTTTGCCCTTTCTACTAGTTCAGGTATCCAATCTTTGGACTGACCGACAAAAACAGCTGTGGATAAGGCCATACAGCGCTGACCGGCAGCCCCGAATGCAGCACCCACAAGCTTAAGAAACAGTAAGAAACACTCTTTAAAACTGCTTTATAGAAAACAAACAGATACTAAAATTGTGACATGTCCCTTACCTGATTCAGAGTATGTTCTTTATTGGCATCAGGCATAATAACTCCATGATTTTTGGCCCCCTGTAAAACAATGGGTTTAAAATTTATAAATAATGCATATCATTCCAAAAATTCAATTTCGAAAAGTTGAAAATATGATAAATACCATATTGCACTGTACTCGTTTTCCATTTTTTGATCCTCGTTCATAAATGTACTTTCCCTAGAAAATAGAAAGAACATTCTGAAGCCCTCAACATAAATCCTGTATATAGAAATACTTAAAACTGGGCATTGTTCATAAAATGAATACAAGATACTTAATAAATAACACTCGGTAATTAGTAAATGAAATAGGATCTAATAAACATTCTCTTCACTGAAATATTTATTTTAACATTTTAAATTTTGCTGAAAATTTTGTTAGTTTTATAGAAATAAATATGAAATGTTTTGAAAAATCGATTTTTAATATTGAGAACATGGTGATAAATGAAGTACTATCTACCATTGATTGCTGAAGTTATATTAAAAAGTTTCGTTTCCATTTTATACTATTTTTCCAAAGTATTGTTTTTGAAAATCAAGTTTCATCATCAAAATTACAACATTTCTAAATTCCAAGTAGTAGTTAACTTGGAATTAAAAGAAATACATTTTCTAATAATTTATAGTTTAATTACTAATAACTTAAAAGGTTCAAAGAGGTATAAAAATTATTTGTGTCCTTTCGGTTAAAAGTTACTTCTATTATTTTAAAAGATCAATTTAACAGTAATCTAAATAACATATAGTCAAAGTCATAAATGAATACAGACACATGATATTTAAGAAGCAACAATATTTGAATCAATTACCGCTCTATCAGATCCAACAAAAGATATGGCTTTTATTGTTGGGCTGTCACAGATAAAAGTAACAGCTAAAAGAGAAAATAGTTAACATTAGAAAATGTACAAGTGTTTAATTATGGAAACAATTGAGTTAATTTAAAATAACAAAATAACTTGAACTAATGATTTTGCGGTACCTTTATACTTAGTATGTAAACGTTCATAATGCATATTTTGTGAAATTCTTGGCAAAATTTTTCGCTAATCACATACAAAATAAATAAATTTTTATTATTTTCAGCTTATCATTTAAATTTATCAGTTTAAAAGCCTTTAATAGAGCATAACGTTTGATTCAATCAGGTAAGCTTTTATAAGTTAAATTCAAAGTACTCTCAAGCAAATGAAATAATTTTTGGATTATTTAAGAATATGTGAAACAAGCGGCCATATGGACACTACTGTCCTTGCTTTAATTTTAAAACTCACTTATTCTTTAGCCCTGACTTTCGGAGCAGCCATGCATTCAAACCCTGCCTGTGCACCCCAAAAAGTAATCTGCTTTTCTTCCCCTCTACCAATGAGGAGGGTAATCGGTCATTCCACTCTACAAAGGTTTTTCGAACATCACCTTGTCACCTGAAGCATTTTTAAATGATCATTATGTCTTAGGGGGTCAATTTCTAACTACATACATCTGTCTACGAATCGGATAACCTCGTGTGAGATTTTCGACTTGAGCTAAAATATGCAAAAGACCCAGTGTTGCTGTTTGTGTAAATTACAGGTTACGGGGAATCGAAGCCTGAAGGGGGCACATGTTTCACTTGTCTTTTTACATGAAATTTAATTCTATGAAATTTTTATGCCTGTGCATGCATAACTGGAAAAGATACATTGTGTAAAACATAGCTCCGAAATTGAATTATGATCTAGAAATGCCAATTTCAAGATTTATTGGGTCGACGCAAAAGTTCATCACGTTTGTTTGACATAAATTTAAGAAAAATTTTATTTCCTAAAAATTACATTTAATCGATGTAGTATGTGCCATTCTGTTTGAAGACCTTTCTCCATCTCTCTCTGGTAGCTGTATAATCAAGCACTCATAGAAGTTCTGAGGTTTCTGGCTAAAGAACTGATCCAGGTGACGAAACTTTCTGAACCACTTATGGCACGTGAAATCATCTACGTCACCCTCATCCTACACAATACAAATGTTCTTTTGCATCTGCGAAGCATTCTTGCCTTTTCGGAAATAAAAAACCATAACATGTCGAAAATGCTCCTTATTTTCTACCATTTTTAATACTTAACAAATTAAAAAAAAAATTCTTTCACAAGTACTCGCTGAAATTCCTTCTTTTCAAATACTCTTGCATTCTCCAACTTTTGCATCAACCCAATATTAGTGACAGTAGGGTGATAGTAATAATATGGAACATATTTCTAATAAGCAAGTTTTCACATCTGTCAGCTTTATCTCTCCTCAAAGTGCATTACAGTGAAGTATTGCTCTGTCACCTTTGCACTTAAAAGTGTGCCCATCTTAGTATTTTTAGGAAAAGATATTAAAAAGTGCCCACAAACCACCAACACCTACATTTCAGAAATATAATTGGGCTGTGTGTGAGTCTAGTGAAAGTTCACTGATGTACTTAGATATTTTGTGTCTATAATTGGAAAATAAAACCATTACCAAAAAATTCACGCTGTTTTGAGATGCTATTTATAGGAAGGAATTATTGAAAACCATTTGTATCATATTCCATTATTTTTCTGATTTTAATTTTTAGACATCAATTTCAAAGCAAAGGACATATTTTTACTTTAAAAATTTATCACAAATATTTTATTCACTGCTTTAAAAATAAAGTAAATAATTGCAAATTAATTGCAGATAGCACAACAGAAAAAACAGAACCCATTGTATTCCCGAAGCGAAAGCTTTGAAATAAAGGGCATTGGAGGGAAATAAATAAATGAAATTGCTCTATTAAAACATTTATTGAAAAACCATTGACTTAAAACTTATTCTTGTGTTGAATAATATGTTTGATCTAAAATTGAAAAATATTTTCCTAGTTCTGTTATAAATAAGTTTCGTATCGTTTTAATTTTGCACTATACTTCATCGAAAGAAAGTGCTCTTACGTGTATGGATAAAATTGTTTTCCTACCACAATTTCTTTTGATTCCTGTATTATTACGAGTTTAAAAAACATTATGTATTAAATGCCAAACATCAGCAAACACACGAACTATCTAATTCCAAATTCGACTTACGAGTTGAAAAGAGCATTTTATGCACAACCCCCATCAAAACAAGTGGGGTTTTCGGTCCTGGTGTATGGTTCCCTGATGAGATGTAAAATAAGTTGCAAACGAGGGGGAGGAAACAGTTGGTGATTGTACTAATGATTCTCTGCCGTTTTGGGTTTTTGAGACAACATGGTCTTGAGATGTGTACGACTGTGAGAGGGTTAACCCTCCAAGTGGCATACCTGAACAGTTTGGAAAATTCAGTTAGAATAGACTAAAAATTTCCTCACTGTAAGCGAATATCAAAATATTCAGACATTTTGCTCCTTGTAATATTCACGTCTGCACAGAAACCCCTTCAAAATTGTACTCAGGCATGCATTTAGAGCAGAAATTACAACTGGTGTGCAATGGTACATTGGTACCACAAGAATGGCACCAGTGTGCCTTACATTTCAAAGGTTGCGTTTTAAGCTTTTGACAAGTGTCCACAAATAATTTTAATACCCATATAAATAATTTGAACTATTATTATTTTTTATGAAGTAAAAATAGTTTCAAAAAGATTTTTCAAAAACCACTTTGGAGCAAAAGGTATAGAAATTTTATCTATTTCTGTAAATCAATTGAAATTACATGTATTTTTTTTCAGATAGGTAAACAGAATTTTAGTAATTAGTTTATGTACCACGAGACGAAAAGGGTTGAAATGAAATGGTTAATGAGAAAAAATTATAATTGAAAATTTTCAAGATTGAGATCGACATTTTTGTACAAAAAAAAACTTGAATTGTGGCCATCTTTATGCAAATTCAAGCATTTGCATGCAGAACTGTCAGAAGACAGTGGCATGCATATGTGCTTGAATTTGATTCAGGATGCTATCACATTTTATTTTTATGTTTTATCGTTGTTGATTGTTATATCTGAGTAACATATTTCCTTGTTAATCTGATGTACTTTTTGCACAATTGAGAACACATCGAGTAATTGATGATTGCTACTAGCCAGTATTTGAGTTGGCACTTCTGAAAGCCAGAGGCAGGAGGCCAAAAATGCAATCCCGACACAAAAAAGAATACTGTAAATATTTAGGCTTGCAAGTGGACATGGGTTCTTTTGTCAACGTTGTACTTTTCAATGTTACACAGTATATTATAGTGTACAATGCACAGTACGTTACTATGTTGTTACCCATAGTACACAATACGTACCATCATGAGCTCCATGCATGACATTTACTACACCGTCCGGAATACCAGCTTCTTTGGCTAGCTCCATCAATATCATTGTGGCACCAGGATCTCTTTCAGATGGTTTGATAATTATTGTATTGCCACACACCAAAGCAAGAGGAAACATCTATAAAATAATTTATATTCAATCAATGTAAAATGTATTTTCCACTCAAAACTTAAATTTATAAAAAGACAGTTACAATAGATCAGTGGCTGGTTGAGTTCGTTTTGGGGTTTTATGGCACAAGGGCCATATTTAGCCAAGCTGCGCCAAGCATAAGACAGATAATTTCAAGCAAAAAATGTTGTGAAAGGGAGAGAGATTAGGGAATCGAATAATGGGATGACTTGGTATCACGGGATCATGATACCTGTATTTGCTGAAGACAGTAAACCCCATGGGAAACGAAAAGTTCATTAGAGTACCTTGGGTCTGTGAAGCCTGCTCACACCTAAAGGAGATGTGCCCCTGAGGGCACAATAAATAGACCAGTGATTTTAAACTGATGTGCAACAAGAATAGCATTGTTATGCCTTATGGATGGTGAAATGATTTGAATTGTGTAAGATTTATTTCATTTCAAAGGTTTAGTTTGGAACTTTTAACAAGTGTCTTCAAAAATAATTTCAAGTATAACTCATAAATAATTTTGAATTACTTTTTTATTACAAAGTTAAAAACAATTATTCAAAATTCTTTCACTTTGGAGCCAAAAGGGCAGGAAAGTGATATTATGTTTTTGTAAATCAAGCAAAATTATACTTATTCTTTTTGTCAGAACTGCAAATAAAATCATTATTTGGTGTGCTACACAATTTTAGTAATTAGTTTATGTGTGCCACGAGATGAATTGAAAATACCAGCAAGATTCTAATTAAAAGCTAAAAAATTTGATGAGAATATAAGATGTATTAATAACTTTGTGGATGGAATAAGGAGTTAGAAGAATAGTTAATTTTTAAAAAGCTGAAATCAATATTTACTTTTTAAACTGTTTTCATAGCGTCTACATAAAAATATTTGTAAAAAGTTAAATAGCGATAGTGTGTGTAAACCCATGTGACGAAATTGTAGGAAACACTTCAAGGTTGGTTGGTTTTTAATGTGCAAGGGCCATATTTGGCCATGCTGCGCCAAACACAAGATAGACAATGTCAAGTAATTGTGAAAAGAACGGATGGTTAGAAGAGAAAGATCGTTTGGGCATCCTGGGGCCAGGACCCTCATGTTTACCACAGGCATTAAGCCCCATGGGGAAAGAATAGATTACTAAGGTACCTAGGATTCATGAAGCCTGTACACACCTAAATATGTCCCCCCAACGGGAACTCTTTAAGGAAAATAAAGTTAAAAGTTTTTGAAAAAAATTTTAATTCGCAGGAGTAGGAATTTTAAATATTGAAATGCCTTTTAAAAAATTGCATTTTTTAAAGTTATCGTTTATGTAGAAATTATGTGTTTCTTTTGTAATGCACATTTAAAGTGTAATGGAATAAGCATCAACTATTCCATTGTTTTTATTTTACATTTCCAAATGAAACATTTTGTTGCAAATGTAAAATAAAAAATAATTGTTCAGTGGGGAATGTGTCCTTTAATAGCATCATCATTTTAACACATGCCTTTTGTAATTATTATCTGCATGAAGGAAATTAGAACAGGAGGAACACGACTCTTTCCCTATTTAAATAGAATACAAGTAAACAGTCAACTCACCCAAAGTGGTATCATAGCAGGAAAGTTAAAAGGCGTTATTCCAGCACACACTCCTAGGGGTAGGCGATAGGATAATGAGTCCATGTCTCGAGAAATAGAAGGCATCGTCTCGCCTTGTAGTAGAGACGTGACAGAACATGCATGTTCAACAACTTCTGTTCAAGGAACAACATAATGCATAGAATGTAGATAAATTAAAGTATAAAGGATATTACTAATACTTAGTCATTGAAAAGGGCGGGAAATTACAAGCAAGTTCATCAGGTCTTGGAATGTTACACTGCAAGTATTCAAAAGGATAAAACAAATTAGCAAGGGTAGACAACCTCTGAATGCTCAAATTTCAGTGAAAACAGGTAAACGTTTTTAAGTTCTGTGATGTTTAAGCGGATTTTTTTTTCAAATTCAGAACTTTGATAGTATGGATGTTCTATTTAAACAGGAAATCACACTTTAAAGCTTCTAACATTTAAACTAACAATGAAAAAATTATAATTGGTCAATTGTTACTTTTATAGTTTTGCAGTCTGCAAGATATTTAAAAAAATAATTACTTTACAGTAATGAAATGATTGGATCACTTTGTGGCATTGACATTGACATGGAAAAGCATGTAAGTCACAAAAACCAAATTTTAAAGGACAAGCAAAAAACGTTTGTGAGCCATTTAAAAAAGAATTGTATTTGTATAAACTAAAAGAGCTGCAGAAAATACACTATTTCTTCTAGTGACTTACTGGCATGGGTTCTTACTATCTTATCCACCAAAAAACTAATTTTCGATTTTTTTTTGACTTGCATGCTTTTCCATGTCAACGCCTCAATTATAGAACACATCACCTACCAAATGATCTATAATTATAATGATCAGTTCAGTTCTTTAAGTTATGACTTTGGAGTACCAAAGTTTTCCAAATTCCAGAGTTCACCCAGTCAATTTGCCCAAAGCACATTTTTCTAGCAACCTGCCAACTGTTTCCAATGCTGGTCTTTTTGTTTTGAAAATAAAATGGAACTTATCGGCCTTTCTTCCACATTATACATGAAATACCTTTATCACAAATTCAACTTGCCCAAAGCAAACGTTTTTGGCAACTCACCAACCTGATATTTCAGTATTTTATAACATAAATCCTTTATGGATTGCCATGACGTGGTGCGAAATATTAAATTTGGCATTGTTTGTAAACTTCCCACATTGGGAAAAAAAGAGATACTTCTTTGTCCGGAAGACTTGGAAAAAAGATGTTTTACAGAAAATCTGCAAGAGTTGGCACGTATGTTTGCCACTTTAAAAATTGGTCATCAGTGCTAATGCACATAATGAAACACAAGGCAAGAATTAGGTAGTTAGACATTAAGTATTGTCCCAGGAAGAACCCAGGGCAGAATAATGCCATGACCACTATACCAGATAGGCAGCTCAAACTAATGTAGTGTAACTTCAGTTAACTTTACCTATGAATCCAACAAACATTAGAGTAGAATTTTTCAGGAAAGCTCCTTCCCTTCAATTGATGATATTATCAAGTCAAGAAAAATTTAATTTTTTTATAGTTTAGGTAGTTGGCTGATATCCTCAGCCACTTCCTTGGGTGTGCCACTGATACCTACAACTGACAAAATCAGATTTTCAAGTTACTCATATGCGAGGTTTCATAACAATTTAGGTCTTTTAAACTAGCATTTGAAACACTTGTAAGAAATATTGAATGCTACTTACGTAAACCTCTGTGTACATCTCCTTCAGCATCTACAAACGTTTTCCCTTGCTCTATTGTGATACTTTCTTTCAGTCTACCCTAAAATAAAAACAATTGCTAGGACTTAGCATGACAAGGAAAGAATTTTAATTAACGTCACACTGGAGCAACACAACGGGCTATTGGCGACAGTCCGGGATCAACCCCAGGGAAAGATCCGGGATCAACCCCAAGGAAAGATCCGGGATCAATCCCAAGGAAAGATCCGGGATCAACCCCAAGGAAAGATCCGGGATCAACCCCAGGGAAAGATCCGAGGACAACACCACGTAATTTTGAACCATGGTCAGATGAGACAGCACTTCAGCTGGCACCCCACTCTCTAAACTTCCACACCATGCCAACGTGAGGACATTTGAGGTCAAGACAGATTTAACGTGCACCAGCCCCCTTTGATTGGTTTGCACTTGGTGCTTTGTATCTCTTGCTTTCTATTTAAATTCTTCAGCTTCATTCAGCTTCAGGAATGAGATGGAACAATACAAAATTACGCTTTACCATAAAAGTGCTGTAAGCAAAATTATGTTAGCTTATTGCAGGTGTTTAAGCTATTGTGATTGCATGTCATGGTCTATTCTCATTTGATGTGCTTTTGAAACTCAACCATTCATATGAGAGTAAATCAAGAATTATCCACAATGTAGTTTACAAAGTTGTTTTGGCGTTGTATGGCACAAGGACTATATTTGGTCAACCTGCGACAAACACAAGACAATGTCCAGTTAAAGGTGTCATGAAAGGGGAAGAGACAATGGGAAACAGAGTAGGCAGTTTTGAGTGGCCTTTTCTGTCAAGTTAAATGTATATTAAAGCAGTGGTTTTTAACCTTTTTAGTGATCAGAACCCCCTTGAATCTAAAAATAAATTCTTGCACCCCTTGAAAAATGAGTTTATTTCTTTATTTAGGAAATTACATCTATTGTGAAATAATTTATTCCAGTTTTTCAAATTCATTTTGAATATGTGCATTGGCTTGTATTTCAATAAGGTCGTCTTTTATTAAATCGCTGATGTCCATCGAAACTTCTCTCGCACCCCTGGAAATGCTTTTTAGCACCCCAGGTGTGCACACACCCAAGGTTAATAACCACTGTATTAAAGGAACTAAATTCATTAGAGGAAAGAGGAGTGGCTTGCTGGTTGTGCAAGAACAGCTAATACCTTAGCAGCAGCCCTGGTCATAGAAGTGACAATGGAACCAATCCAGCAACTTTAAACTTATAAAGCAATACGAGAAAATTCGCATCTGCATGAAAACGACAACTCTGCCAATAGAAACACCAATATGACTGCATTGCAGATAATTATTGATTCACCCTTGGATCTTCAATTTTCCAATTGTTTTGAGTTATCTATGGTAAACCACAGATGCTGAATAACAGGTTGGTTGACTTTATGGCACAAGGGCTATATTTGGCCAAGCTGCGCCAAATACAAGACAGACAATGTCAAGTAATTGTGAAAAAGGATGGAGAACATCAGGATAGCTTCGACATCCTTGGGTCGTGATCCCCCATGTTTATTAGGCAGTAAATCCCATGGGAAAAGAATAGATTATTAGGGTACCTCGAGTTTGTTAAGCCCATACACACCTAAAGTTGATCTGAAAAACAGAATACAGAACAGCTGTATTGAAAAATAAAAGAATAGCTAGATTTGAAGTTGTATTATTTACCATATTCTCCTTTATCAAGTGTTGTAATCGGAACATGGTCTGCTGGCGGGTGAGAATTGATGTCTGCGACCATGACTTGAAAGCTTCTTTGGCACTAGAGACAGCCCACTCCATCTCTTCAGGAGTGGATTTTGGCACTCTGGTCACAATTTCGTTCGTTGCCTGCAAAATTTTCCTTCATCAGAATGAGAAATTACATAACAATAGGCAGTCCCAGTAACCTCTTCGTATATAGAACTAGCTGAATTACCCAGCATTGCTCAGGTTGAATTGTTTATAATTCATTGTAATATTACTCAATATAATTTCTATGCAAATTTCGAATTGTTTTTAGCCCCCCTGCAGACCCAGGACAAATCGAACAGGGTTTTTATATAGCCTGTGTCCTGCAGAATTCTACAAGTTGAATGTACCAAATTTAGTGTGAACTGGTCTGACATTGATCATATAAATACCATGTTATTCCTGTGAGGATTTTGAATTGTCTTTATCCCCCTGTACCATATTGAGGATAAAAAAGAATATTTTCTATAAAATAATCTTATATTATCATAAAATTTACATTGGACTAATAAAGCTACAGTTTAAGAATTTACCAGACAGGATACATAAACGATTTTCAGCACAACCCCACCTATCTGCGATTACACCATATTCTAAGATTCTAAAAAGCCTCGAAGGTCATCTCGAGAGACGACTCCAGTAGATGTTAACTCTGACATCATCTGCACAGCCAGACAGTGAGAGAGTACACCCTAACAAGTGCTCTGTCCAGGATGATGGCATGTTACACCCCTCCGCACACCCAAGACAAATAGAACGGGGGTTAATATGTAGCCTATGTTACCACAGGGTTCCAAAGAATAAGTGTACCAAATTTGATGTAGATTGGTCAAATGGTGTAGATTTGCATAGAGAACAGACAGACAGATGCCAACTCGGCTTTATATGTATAGATTTCTTGGGATATAAGAGAAAGAGCCATACATCATAGTTTGATTTTCAAAACCTTGTAAGTCTTCAAATGGAAATTTTCGAAGAGCAATGAAAAATTAGATGCCAAACTGTAGAATGGTTATGAGATTTGATGTTTTAAAAATTTGCCAATAAAAGGTTTTGTGATTTAGCCTTAAGAGCTAATCTAACCAAAAAATGTTAATCTTAAACCAAATAAATTAAAGCTTACGAGATTTGGATGATAGAACGACTATACAGATTGAAGAGAAAAGCTTGTATTAGAGGAAACAAAGTAATTTATTATGCATTAAATTGCATCTTTTAATATCGCATAAAACTACTAGTTGAACGGAAAATCAGTGGTGAAACATTAAAATTATAGAGCAGCTTAGAGATTTATAATAAATATCTTGTCAATGGTAAAACATTACAAAACAGTGAAAAATGTAGAACAGTTTTGAGGATAAGAAAAATTTGGTCAGTACACAACATTTTGTATTACAATATACGTATACATCACTTATGTATGTCACAGAAATCACCATTATTTATGCATTGCTGTATGGCAAATGTAAAAAACTAAAGTACAGTGCAATTTCACGATTTCCTACAAATGAGCTGGATTTGAGCTACAAAATATTAAAAATGCAGAATGAGATATTATCATTCTCGATCATCTTTCGCCTGCATTTATAAAGAGTTCTTTTCGGTTTTCATTACCTTTAGGCATTACAGGCTTGGAACCAAATAACTGAAATGATGCCAAATTTCTATCATTAACTAGGTTGCTTGGGATTTTTATGGCGCAAAAGGCCACGTCTGGCCTAGCAATGTTTTCCAGTTAAATAAATGGATATGCACACAAGGAAAGTTTTACTGACACAAAAATGAGAACAAAACCAAGGGTTATGCAGGAATTGAATCTGTCATCTACAACTCAAATGCTGCTAATTTTCTGTAAGGTCAGTTTGCCAGTGGAGAGTAGCAAAGCAATCTGATTGATAAAGTGAGGACTATATACTTGTCTCAGATTCAATTTGTAGCTCATCTGTGACCATTTGGGTTTGCCATTAAAAATTGAGATCACACCAAAATGATTCCATTATAGATTGTGGGGCAAAAAATAGTATTCTTGGAAATCTTATAACACTCAAATTTTTAACCTTCCAAGTGGCATGCCTGAACACAACTTGGAAAATTCAGTTCAACCTGGACAAATTCCTGCATGGCACTCAGCAGACCAAAAATATTTGGACATCTTGCCTGAATCCAGACATCTGGGTCCACGAAATATTTTAGGTCTGCCATCCACTGCATAGAAACCTCTCTGAGTTGTACTCAAGTGCGACACTTTAAATGTTAATGATGGTTGAGGTTCTCCGGCCAACACACTGAGGAAAGTTGGTTAGAAGGAACCATTGGATCCTGAGGGACATTGGCTGGGTTGTCCTTGGACAGTCATCAGGGTAAGGGGAATGGGAGGGGTTAAGAGATTCGACTAGGGGACAAAGGAAGAAGGACGTGCAAGGGTCCTTTCACTGACATAGAAGATATTGAATTGCAAATATACTTATTAATATTATGTAAATAAAGTCTATTAATCAAGTACCCATAAAGAAGTGTCACACTCTCTGGTAGATAAGAAAAGAACCAAACACATGTTATAGTGTCACAATGATAGGTATAACTTGTGGGGATTAAATCATTGGTTCAAAACAATTTCTATGATTAGAAGCTACTTTATTTATAAATCAAGGTAGGTGGTTAATTAACGTCGTACTGGAGCAACACAATGGGCTATTGGCAATGGTCTGGGATCAATTTTGAAGGGAAAGATCCATTATAAATCAAGATTTCAATTAAACAAATTTTAAGATTAAGACTTAAGTACACAAGAAAATAAAGAGTAGGTATACATACAGGATTATGCAAGTCAATCCAATCAGTAGTCTTGGACTCCACAAACTTTCCATCAATGAACAGTTTGGTATTTGGCTGAAAAAGAATAACAATATCAGTTTTCACAAAGAGGCATATAGTATACAGAAACAAACCAGATGAAATGTAGTTTTTACAAATAATTTATTCAGCATTGAGCTGATTATACTGAAAAAATACTTACAACAGATGCAAAATGCCTTGACAGAACTCCATGTTTCTAGCAAATAAAAGGATACGAAAGATTATCTTTTGATGGAAAATGAAAAGCATTTATGTAAAGCTGAACATTATTTTACTTAGCACATAGATAAAATTAATGAAATTTGAGTACCTTAAATTCAAAAACAACCTACACAGTACTTTTTACAAGATTATCATGAAACACATTTTGTGTAAAATTATTTCAGATAGTTTAAAACTGTTTTACAAAAATTGTTCTTTAGATGAAAGCAAGTTTAATGCAACCAAAACTAACTTACTTTTAGGCATAACTTTTTCTTAAGTTTGAACATTTGATTTTTTTGTTTAACTATTTGGGGTTAGGTGGGTTAAAAATACCTTTGGGTTAGCTTTTTAACCCACCTCAAAAAGTTGAGATTACTCATAGCCATACAGTTTCATATTTTATTTAAAGTTTTTCATTGAGTTAGCAATGCTATGAACTAACGCTAAATGTGTAAACTGAAAACAAAAATTTACATATGTCAAAACACATTAATAAGTATTAGACACTGTTGTGATAAAGGTTGGCGAATTGTGTGGTGCAGTGAATTTTTATCTTTCATAACGGTAAATATTGTTTTTTTTGTAAAAATTTATTGAGTGAATAAATTGTTTTATAATAAAAACATGTTATTTGATGTTTAAAGTCAATCTTGAAGCTGAATAAACAATTCAGTGCAATTTGTTGTTTTTTTCATGAAAATCGTTTGCCTCAGAGTTATATTAAAAGCTAATAGTTCGAATTTCGGGTAGGATAGATTGAGTTTCGGTTTCGTTTTCTAAAACTATTTGAATCACTTAAAACTTTGTTTAAATTTCAAAGGTAAAATGTCAAATTTCCAAAATTTGCAGCACGAGATGATACAAAGTTTTAAACAATTCGTAAGTACCTAATAAAACCTTTGTAAAGTGTTATTGTTATTGAAAAAGCTTAGTTGATTTCAAAACAATAAAAACAATGTATAAACAAAAATTTTCTGTAAGTGTTACATTGCTACATTAATTCGTTTCATTTTTAAACAAGAAAATATGAAAAACGTGCTAAAATAGTGTGCCACAGTGGAATAATAATTGCAGTTCTGATATGTGATATAAATGAAAATTTATAAAAAGGACTAACTATAAATTGCAGTCTTTGTGAAAACAGAAAATTTCTCAGATATCTTCCCATAGTAACAGTCTAGAAAACAGATCCCTGACTAGAGAAAAGCAAGAAAACACAAGTACTTGAAACTATCTCCCGGAAAATCAGACGAGGCAATTTGTAAACAAATTATCTTCCACTTTCACAACACAGATTCTTAACTCAGTTCAGTTCACTATTAACGGGGGAAAGCAAATTATTTTCATTGTTTCTGAGTAAATGAGGCATTTAAAAAAAGTAAAATTTGAATAAAGTACTCACAATTGCACAAAATATGGGAAAGGGAAAATATGAGAGGAGAGTTTTTCGTGTAAACAAAAGCAAAAAACAAAAGAGGAAAAAATACTTCCGGTTAAGAGCTAATTTGATTAATAACTATTTTAGCCCTGTGGGATCTTACTTTTAAGTGATATTCATTGCGAAGTAACAACGAACCACAGGAAGGTGAGAGTTTTCTTCTAGTTATCCAATATAGAATACTTATAAAAAGCACGTTCAACCACAAAATTACTAGGGTCATTGAAGTTTCGTGCAAAGTGAAGAGTTTTATAGGAGGCGCTTCAGTATCGCAAATGATGTCACCCTCTTCCCAGTGAAAACGTTATACCTCATAGTCTTTCAGGTATGCAGGGAATCTCACTCTTCGACCAGTTCTTGTGTTTCTGGATTCAATGTCACTAGGAAGTGGTTGTGAGATTTTGGAGTTATCAGATTCACATGTCTGAAGATTTGTTGTTACTTCATCTTTGAGTTTGAAACATGGTTTCAGTCTATCTTTTGATATCCTTTTAATTTTACCTGAAACTACCACATCGAAGAATTTCTCAAAACGTTGTTTAACTAAATATGGTCCAAGGTAGTTTGGTTGAAGAGATAATGAGATTATGTTATAGATGAATACATGTGAACAATTTGCTAAGTCCTTGTGTACGAAAACTGGTTTTTTCCCATGGCTGGTTGTTGGAGTTGGTTTTAGGTTTTGGATGTGACTTTGAAATTTTTGTATAAAATCTGAATGCGTGACAGTTGGGGATTTACTGAAAAATTCTCCAGGCAAACAGATTGGTGTGCCGTACACAAGTTCAGCGGAAGAACGCAAATCTTTAATAGCGGATCGAATGCCAAGAAGAATTAAGGGTAGAATATCAGTCCAAGAATTTGACGTTTGTAGGTGGGATTTCAGGCTGTTTTTCAAAGTTCGGTGTTGGCGTTTGATTAAACCGTTAGATTGTGGATGGTAAGCTGTGGTTGTGTTAGTTTTGAAACCTAGGTATTTGCTCAAGGATTGGAAGAGTTGGATTTCAAACTGGCGACCTTGGTCAGATGTTATTCTTTCTGGGATTCGAAATCTGGAAATCCAAGTCGCGACAAGGGCTTTTGTGATGGAATCTGCCCTGTTTGGTCTTCTAAAGGAACAACTTCAATCCACCGGATGAACCTATCGATGATAATAAGTAGATACCTAAAACCTTTGCAAGATGGTAAAGGACCAACAATATCGATGTTAACATGTTTGAATCGTTGATTTGGAACTTTGAATTCAGCAACTGGAGAATGGGTATGTTTGTGAACTTTGGCTCGTTGGCATGCCAAGCATGCTCTAGTCCACAGTTGGCAGTCTTTGTTCATGCCAGACCAATGAATATTTTTGTCGCCAACTTCATTGTTGCACGAATTCCAGGATGGTATAAGTTATGTATACAGAAAAATACTCTTGCGAAATTCCTTAGGAATGTACGGCCGGTTAAAATTAGTGGAGGTATCACATTAAATTTTCTTATCGCTATCCGGGATAAGAATTTGTACCATTTTGAAACTGGAATTTGATTTAAGAATCTTGAGGTCTTCACCCTCCTGGCAATCTGTAATAACTGTATAATCAATTGGAGGTGGAGTAGTGATGGTTTCAATTCTCGACAGTGTCTGCTACGATGTTTTCTTCGGAAATGTACTATATGTCTGTAGTGAACTCAGCAATGTAGTTCAACTGCCGGGCTTTTCTTGGAGAGGCTTTATCTAAGTTCTGCTGGAAGGCAAAGGTGATAGGTTTGTGATCCGTGAAAATAGTAAATGATCGTCCTTCCAGAATGTGCTTAAAATGCTTTAACGCTAGGTAGATTGCAAGTAATTCTCGATCATAAGCGCTGTAGTTTCTTTGCGTGGATGTTAGGGATCAAGAGAAAAAGCTTAGCGGTTGTTTTTCACAATTATAGTTGATGGATTACGGCACCCACGGCGGAATCGGATGCATTTGTTGTTAGGGTGATTTGCGCCGTCTGGTTAGAGTGAACTAACATTGCTGAGTTGCACAATGCGTTTTTCATATCAGTAAAAGCATTCTGCGCATCTTCGGTCCAAATTAAAGTTTTTTGCTGCTTTTCTTTACTCCTTTAAGCAAGATTGTCAACGGTTGTTGCACTTTGGCATAAAGCGACGATAGAAGTTCACCATTCCCAAAAATCTGCGCAAGGATTCTGGTTTAGGATATTGTTTAATTGTATCAATTTTCGATGAAAGAGGTTTAATTCCCCCCTTCCATTGATATCTCATAACCTAAAAATTCAAGTTTGCTCAGACCAAATTTACATTTTGCAATGTTTATGCGCAGTCCGTAGTTATTGAGCCTTCGAAATACTAATTCAAGATGTTTTTTTGTGTGTTTCTGTGTCCGGGGAAGCAATGAGAATGTCATCGAGATAGCAGAACACAAAATCTAGGCCGCTCAGCATGGTGCTCATAAACCTTTGGAAGGTTTGTGCTGCGTTGCGTAAACCGAATGTCATAAGGAAATTCAAAAAGCCCGAAAGGTATGATGGCGGTCTTCGGAATATCAGCTTCGTGAACAGGAATC
The DNA here is from genome assembly GCA_933210815.1 of Meta bourneti. Lineage (NCBI taxonomy): Eukaryota > Metazoa > Arthropoda > Arachnida > Araneae > Tetragnathidae > Meta > Meta bourneti. Next base: position 56,610,679 of record OW119932.1, on the reverse strand, counting down.
TGTCGGGGGTAGGCTCTTATCAAATCTATAGTTGAAAATATCGTTTTTCCATGCAGAATATTTGTACAGTTCATAAGAAATGGCAGTGGGTAACGGTCTGGTATGGTGTGGTGATTACCGTGGGCTTAATGCAAACATGGCCTCCAGTCACCGGATTTTTTTAAAGTGAGATGTAATGGACTTGACCAGTGGCTTTTGGATGGTCTGCAGAGACCTTCTCGCAGCAATCAACTTTTCTTGAGAAAGTCTTCTGGCTTTAGAGAATATGGGGTTTCCTTTAATTTCGATGCGATGTTGCACATTATGTTTAATTTTATCATTTTTTATGTTGGGTTTAAGTAAGTTAGGAAATTTATTTAAAATGGCTCCATATTGGTTTTGTTGGCGTGGTGTGGAAGTTTGGAGAGTGGGGTGCCAGCTCAGGTGTTGCCTCGTCATCTGACCATGGTTCAAAATTACGTGGTGTCGTCCTCAGATCTTTCCCTTTGGGATTGATCCCGGACCGTCACCAATAGCCCATTGTGTTGCTCCAGTGTGACGTTAATTGAAATACCCCCCCCCCCCATATTGGTTTTGAAAAGTGTTAGCAATGAATTTAGGAGTGATGCTACCGTTACCCAAAGTACCTTTAGTCGTCAATGAGGTGATACCATCAATTAGTTCTATTTTTACTGTCGACTAATAAGTTAAAGTGTGAAAGAAAGTCTATTCCAACAATAGGTTTGTTGACATCTGCAATTATAAAAGGCCAGTTGAAAGATCTTCGTAGCCCCAAATCCAGTTCCAACAATTTTTGAGTTTTGTGCCGTTAGCTGCAAACAGCTCAAGCTTAGACACAATTCTTTTTTCCGATAGTGATGGTGGAATAACCGATAATTCTGCTCCAGTGTCAATTAAAAACTGTGTTGCTGATGCGTTGTCACCGAATATATAGACAACTCAGCCCAACCCCTTGACCTTCGGTCGTCATTAAAAGCCGGGGTTCAGTTTTCCTGTTTCGAAACCTGATATTTGCATGGCGGTGTGCACTTGTAAGCTCTCGCCAAAGCGTTGGTGAAAATAACAGTTATTTGGGTCATTGAATTCAAGAAACCGTTCCAAAAATAACAATCTGTATCTTCGTCTTTGTGGACTGTAATCTCTACCTCTATTCATCTCCGCTATCTGCAGTACCAAGTCTGTGATATCTGTTTCTGTAGATCATGGGTGGTATTGTTATCAGTTGATGGAGAAACAATGTGCGAGCTACCTGAAGTGAATTGGGATTTAATTCCCATATTTTGTCAGCCATTGTCGATAGTTTGGACAAATCATCGCTGCTTACTGACAAAATGCTCCGCATATTAAGCGGTAGTCGTTGCATCCATAATGTTTTCAAAAATTCATCTGGCACCTGCTCCGTCGCCAAATTGCGCATTTCGCAGAGGAGTTGGGATGGTTTCTTATCACCCAATTCCAATTCGGTCAGAAGTTTCTGAGTTTTCTGCGTTTCAGAATCGGCAAAAATTTCAATAAGCCTCTTTATAATGGCCAGATCTTTCCCGTCGTCTGGTGGTTTGACAAGGATATCTGCAGCTTGTGACAATGTCCCTGCTTCGATTGAGCTGACTACATAATTATATTTTGTTTGATCAACTGTTAGTCCAGCATTGCGGAATTGGGCTTCGATCTGCAGAAGCCATATTTTGGGGTCGGATTTCCAAAAAGGAGGAATTTTTAGACTTACCCTGGCAATCGTTGGTTTCTCCGATGCTGTTTCGGCGTTCTCGTTTGTAGACATTTTATGGCAATCGATCACATCCGGGTCACCAATGAAGTTCGTTGAATAATGACAAATGTATTATTAATTTACCATATAGCACAAACTTCTTTAAATAATTTTATTAACGAGAAAATATAGTTTTAAAACAAATGATAACGAAACGTTAGACGAATAATTCCATAGTTATTTATTTTTTAAACTTTATTAGCTGATGCCACTCGAGCAAAGAAAAATCGCAACGTGAAGAGTTTTATAGGAGGCGCTTCAGCATCGCAAAATGATGTCACCACAATCATCTATATTCAACTTTGCAAAAAAAGCCTCTCATGAAAGGCTTCTAACTGCAATGTTTTATTCCTTTGTGTTTTTAAAATATTGTTGTGGTGGTGTTTTTCTCGCATTTAATAAAGTTATTACTATAAATTTCCTATACGAGGGCAATAGAATTTTTTACGTTACTTATCAGACTGAAGTTTCCTCTTTCTATGAGCTAGTTGTCACTTGTCATGTGCTAATTACCAATTGCCTCTCTACCAATTGCAATAAAAAAAACCCCTCAACATGTTCATCATCGAGCTTATTAAATAGAAGGAGCATGTGGGCTGAATCGCTGTAGTAAGATCACAGTGTAAACCAGTGCTTCCCAACCGATGTGCCGCGAAAGGACTGGAAGTGTACCGCGAAATATTTAACCGCAAAGTCCTGATTATGGATCGACGGTAGCGCAGGGCTATCCATTGGTGAAAAAGCTATAAACATTCTTTTACCATTTGCTACAACATATATATGTGAGGAAAGTTTCTCATGCTCATTATCAAGAATTTAAAGAGATCATGATTGAAAAGTCTTAATCATGAATTGCGAGTTTCGATTATTGACCCAGATATATAAAGGTTGTGTTCACAGAAACAAATCCAAGTATCTCACTGAAATAAGGTGATATATGTATTAACTGTTGCAGAAGAATATTGATGCTTAAAATGCTCATTTTTTCATTCAATTATTATTATTAGCATATTTACACACAGTCAGAAATTATTTTGTGTATAATTAATTTTACTTTTGTATTTTCACATCATAATTTCGTAAAATAAGTGTTCTAAAAATTTGATCACAATTTCACTCAGTCAAATCTGACAATTTAGTTCATAGGTGCGATATAAAAACTGTCAAATATCAATCACTGAGGATGTATGGATTAGGTTTTTCCATTCCATTTGTTTCGTTCATTTCGTGCTTATGACTGCATAAGGACACTCATTTGAAACGAATGTCTAGCTGGAATGTTGATATTATAATGCAAAAATATTTGAAAGATCTTATTAATTGAATCCCTAGTATGAAATAAAAGAAATTAACCATGTTAATAGAAAAATGTTCCTTCATAGTGTGTTCTGAAATTATTTATGCTTGAAAGGTGGCGTGAAGTTATTTATGCTTATGGCATGTGCCGTGACGTGAAAAAAGGTTGGGAAGCACTGGGGTAAGCCATGGAACTTACACCGATTGGCTATCGAACCACAGACTTCGCTGGATAATCACATTAACCAATCAATAATTTGTCCAACAATAGGATTAATGCTTTTCGCCACAACCATGCCATAGATTTTCAAACCAAGTGATCAGCAGAAATAACATGAAGTTGCGCCGAATATGTTCCGTCTATTTCATTAGAAGGTCGATGTGTAACATCCTTTTTTTTTTTAACATGCTCTTACAATTCTAGGTGGCGCTTCGAAAATTACTCAAAAATGGTGCTCTCGATATGTCAAATGCACTTTTTCAACGCTAACCACCGTCGAAATGTGAGCTTTCACAATTACAACTTTTCTGGCAAACATGAGCCGAGGTAGCCCGGCTGGAAGTGTAACGGATGAGAAATCAGGGTTGAGAATTCGAAAGTAGGTTCAGCCAAGGACCGTCGTGTACACGGGGCTGCACGATAAATCTGTCGTGGCCTCAAATGTCCACAAGTTGGCGTGGTGTGGAAGCTTGGAGAGAGTGGGTTGCCAGCTCATCATCTGACCGTGGTTCAAAATTACGTGGTGTTGTCCTCCGATCTTTCTCTCCTGGATTGACCCATTGTGTTGCTCCAGTGTGACGGTAATTAATTACCATAACCACTACCTTTACTACTTCATTTGTTACTTGAATTCCTGATGATTCATACCTGCGAGTTCTGGACCGCTGTAGCCCGTTTTTAAGAGTAGCGGATTGGTTGCGAGTTCAAAATTCGATCCACAACCAAGGATCGTCGTGTATGGGGAACGAACATAGAACACGTTGTCTCTTGTAGCCTCAAATATCCTCACGCTGGCATTGGTGGGGCAGCTCGGAGAGTGGGTTGCCAGCTAAGGTGTTTGTCTCGTCATCTGGCCGTGGTTTAAAACTACGAGGTGGTTTAAAACTACGTGATACCTCGGATCGTTCCCTTCGGGATTGAACCCGGACTGTCGCCAGTTGTGTTGTGTTCAGTGCGACATTGATACAGCTACCCCCGTGAGAGTTGTGAGCGGCTCAATGTTCGATTCCTCCCTTGGTGTATTTCTCTCTTCTGTGTCAATAAAACTTCCTTGTACTTCGCGTAATCTTGAACCACGGTCAGATGATGAGGCAACACTTGAGTTGGAACCCCACTCTCCAAACTTCCACACCACGCCAACGTGAGGACATTTGAGGCTACCACTACCGCGACGGTCTTTGGTTGGATTCGAACTCGTAACCCTCCGGTTGTTATTCCAACAGGGCTACCGCGGCCATCTTTACGCACCGGAAAACAGCTCTCGTAAAAAATTTAATATTCGCTTTTAGCCATTTTTTAAAAACAAAATGACAGAACTTCTACAGGAGAATCTTGTTTAGTTGGGTTTATAATGGCGCAAGGGCCATATTTGGCCATGGCGCGCCAAACAAGACAAAAGCACTTCCAGTTTCCACTGCAGCCGAGTCGACGTGCTTAAATTCATGCATTTTAAATTAGTAACGAACCGAGTCTTCGATTTTAGCGATTTCGCTTCAAGCTCGATCTAGCGATTTCGATTTCACGCATGCGTGAAAACGAGCGAGCCATGCTGAACAAACAACGCAGTAAAAGGCGTCATTAAGAGGGCCTCCTTCTTGTCGGACCCCCTAATTTGCATAATTTTTCAAATTTAATATTCAAATTATACCGTTAGTCATCCCTAACGTTTGCTACCTCAGAACGCACGTCCTAAGGTACTGTACGTCAAGCATGACGACTGTCGGTAACCCGGTATCATTTGTAACGCGGGCAGGTTTTTGTGTCACGGAAATGGCTTTATGATGTACCGCAGTGTGGAATGGAGGGAAATAGCCATGTTGGTTATATTTATTAGAATATAACATGCACAGCCACGGGAAGGAAACACTCTTTAATCGTGCATCGTTGATAGAAGAGCTAGTTTAAAGGAGTCATTAGTTAGTAAATAACGTCTATAAATTCACATGCATGGAATTAGAGTAACTCCCTGAGTCATTATTTCTCTAAGTGGATGTTACCATCACCTGTGGACGCTGAGGAAATTTTTGGGGGCAGTGCTGGCGTAGGGGTATAGAGGATCAAGAGTAGGCAATCAGATCAAAATATTTGTCGCACAGAAGGTTTTAACCCTCCAAGTGGTTTCGACAAGGTGTCTCGTCCATCAAGATCTGGTCAGTTTTGCTAATGACGAGATACCTCTTCGACCAGGAGGTTTAATCGGCAACCACCAGGAGGATTATCGAACACTTATCCACTTGGAACACACACACTCACAAAGGTGATGTATTATTGCACGAATTTTATGTTGTAAAATGCAAGCGAGACAACTGATCGGTCTAAAAACAAAGAGAGGTCGTCACAGGCAAGTGTTAGCGTCTATCTATTTGCGAGCACTTTCGACTTAAGCCTTTGATTGCATTTCTGTTCTCTTTAGTTTGACGTTGAGATGCAGTGTGATAACAAGGCTTTTTCACTAGAAAGAGAAACCGACTAAATAATTGACTGGGGAGATTTAAGGCTGCTGCTGTGAGGAAAATAGATCCTAATGTAGACAAATTAAGTGCAACACACCAGGCTCATTCTTAGTGAGGGCAGAGATAGCCCAGTTGGTAGAGTAATGGATTAGCAAACGGAGGGTTGCAAGTTCGAAACTAGGTCCAATCAAAGACCGTCGTGTACAATGGGGCTGGTGCACCTTAAATCCATAGTGGTCTCAGATGTCCTCAGGTTGGCGTGGTGTAGAAGTTTGGTTAGTGGGGTGCCAGCTCAGGTGTAATCTCTTAATCTGACCGTGGTTCAATATTACGAGGTGTTGTCCTCGGATCTTTCCCTTCGGGATTGCCCCCAGGGGCATACCTACTTTAGGTTTGTACGGGCTTCACAACCCCGGGGTACCTGAGTGATCTCCCCTTTTTTTCATTCTTCTCCTCCCCTCCCCTTCTACTTTTTGCTTTCTTCTTCCTCCCTCGTTGTGGTTGCCTCTTCGGAAGTGAGGGCTCCCCTTGAGAAGCTTTTCGTCACTCTGTTACCTTCAGCTCCTTCTTGGGGATTATATCACCCACGTGTTTGCCGTGCGTGGAGTCCCGTGTCCCTGGAAAAGGGGATCCTGGCAGTTGAGGGGCGATATACTGACCCAACACACTGCTTTGGCCCCAGCTTCAGGTAAACGGGAGGTGTACATTGGCCCCGTGTGCATCAATCGGCTGGTCGATTGGACTTCGTCGTCGGCTAGGGATCAAGCGATCGGTCACCTACTGAGCAACACGTTAAGGGTGGTGGCTGCCACAGGGGTGATTGAAAGCGTATAGGCCCTGTTAGCACTGGTGCAGACTGCATCCCCTTGTTGGGCTCGGTGGTGGGTGGTGCTGCAGAGCCCGAATATCTTTTTATAAACTATGAATGACAATTCTTCTGTTTCTTCTCCCTCTCGAAGGGAGCAACAAAGTCCGACTTTATCGAATATCCGTTTCTTTCTCGTAAAATTAAAACATAATGATGAACAAAACGCAGATCAGTCTTTTTCTAAAACCTCCCCTTTTCTTATAAATAAAACTATTCAATCTTTTATAGGCACAGTAAAATCAATCAAAAAACTGCGTTCCGGTGACCTTTTAATTGAAACTTCCAATAACACTCAGTCGAACCTCTTAAATAATGCTACAAATCTTGGCACTTTTTCCGTTTCTGTTTCCCCACATAAAACGTTAAACTTCTCTAGGGGAGTTATCTCTGAACCTGACCTTCTCAATACATCTGAAGAGGAAATTCTGGAGAACTTACATGACGAACACGTCTGTGGCGTGCGACGAATAACCATCAGGTCGAGGCGAGATGATAAAATCTTGCCAACTAAACATCTTATTCTCACTTTCGACCAGCCGTCACTGCCTTCCCGTATCAAAGCAGGATACCTCAGTTGCCCAGTCCGTCCGTTCATTCCGAATCCCCAGCGCTGTTTCAACTGCCAGGGGTTCGGACACTCTAAATTCTCTTGCCGGAGCCCCACTAAATGTGCTCGTTGTGGAGAAGTGGGCCACGAGACGGACGGCTGCACTAAATCTCCTCATTGTATCAATTGCGGTGGAGATCATCCTGCTTTCTCCAGATCTTGCCCCAAATGGGAATTTGAGAAGGAGGTTCAGACAATTAAAACTTTACAAAATCTTTCATTTCCTGAAGCTCGCAGGCTTGTGGAATCCCGAACTCCCAAGTCTGGCGCTTCATATGCCAAAATAACTACCAAAACGTACAATACAATAGCCACACAAACTGATTCCCCTTTTGAAACTAATCTCTCACCAGTAAACTTTTCAATAACTCCGCAAACTTCTGTAAATAAAACTCAATCAATATCTAAAACTGTAAGCACATCAACCCCTCGTCCGTCCTCCAGTAGACCCGATTCCCGTCCACAGATAACCAAACCATCTATTAGGAAAATTAAAACCATAAAAAAACCGAAAACCGATTACAATTCCAAAACACCCAGATTTTTACATAAAAATAAAATAGCAATAAAAATACTTCGGCGTGCAGCCGAAGATATAGAATTAAATCTTCATGCATCGGACCTGTCTGAGGACGACGAAAACTATGAAATGAAAGCACATCCAGGGCAAAATAAGAAATCTGCGCCTCCTATCAATCAATGATAGGATCTTTTATATCATGGAACTGTCGTGGCTTTCGAAATAAGTTGGATGACGTAAAAACCCTGATTGCAGAGTACCATCCCGCCTGTGTCGCACTTCAGGAGACATACCTGAAGTCGTCTGACACGGCGAAGATCCGTCGTTATACTTGTAATAGGAGAGATGGCAGTAATGATGGAAGAGCATCGGGTGGTGTTGCTCTCTTCACCTCCCTTGAATATCCATCTTTAGGCCTCTCACTAAACACCCCTTTGCAAGCTGTTGCGGTTAGAGTACAAGTACGACGGATGATTACCATCTGTACGCTATATTTACCACCAAATCATTCCATCCAACAACAGAGCCTTGAGAACTTGGTCGATCAACTGCCGCCGCCGTTCATTATACTCGGTGACTTTAATGCCCATAGTGTACTTTGGGGAAGTAGGGATACCAATTCCCGTGGGCGACAGATAGAACAGCTGATCACAGATCGCTGTCTCTGTCTGCTCAATAACGGTGAGGTTACCTACTTCCACGAGCCATCTAGATCCTTCCATGCAATCGATCTCGCCATCTGCTCCCCTTCAATTCTTCCCTTACTGTCCTTTTTTGTCGGTAGTGACCTGCGCAACAGTGATCATTTCCCAATATTCGTTACTCATATTAGTGGAAATGATCCTGTTCGCCGCCCGTCACGATATATCTATGAAGCAGCCGACTGGCCTAATTTTACATCTCGAGCCACTATATCAGACCAGATGGTAGAAGGCAGCATAGATGAGGCGATAACAAGAGGCACCGATGTTATAATTAAAGCTGCTGATACGGCAATCCCCAAGAAATCTCCCTCCTTTCATAAACATCGTAAACCATGGTGGACTCCCGAATGCACTGCAGCGACTAAGATCCAAAGGAAGGCGTGGGGTATTTTCCGCCGATACCCCACAACTGAAAATCTTCTCACCTTCAAACGTGCGAAAGCTAACGCTCGCCGAGTGCGACGTCAAAGCCAAAGGGAATCTTGGATAAGGTATGTTTCAGGCATAACACCTGCCACTTCCTCCAAACAGTTATGGGATCGAGTACGGAAAGCGATGGGATTATATTCCGAACACTCCATCACGTTCGTTGAAGAAAATGGACAACACGTGTCAGAGGCTGTCGAGATAGCCAACGCCATTGCGCGTGCTTTCTCTACAGCCTCCAGTACTATCAATTATTCGGACACATTTCAACGCGCAAAACATCGCGCAGAATCCCATCGTCTAAATTTCCACTCTCGCACCGAACTCGCCTATAACTGTCGATTTACAGAGAGGGAATTGATGAGATGCCTTAAAGGGACCAGAATGACAGCACCTGGCCCTGATGGCGTCTCTTACATCATGATGCAACACATTTCCCGTCAATCCCTTCTTAACATCTTACAACTTTTTAATCGTATATGGGAGGAACATATCTTCCCTTTGGCTTGGACACGTGCCATAGTTATACCCTTTCCAAAACCTGGAAAAGATCCCACCAATCCGTATAATTATCGCCCAATAGCACTCACCAGCTGCATGTGCAAATTTTTTGAAAGGATGGTGAATTATCGTCTCACTTACATCTTGGAGACAACTCAGGCTCTTTCACCATTTCAAAGCGGTTTCAGGGTTGGCCGCTCAACGGTAGACAACATCTTATCACTCGAAACTCAAGCTCGCCGTGCATTTCTGCGTCGAAACCATCTTGTCTCTATTTTTTTCGACATGGAGAAGGCGTATGATCGCACTTGGCGATACGGAATCCTCCGTGATTTACATTCTCTTGGGTTTCGAGGTCATCTACCAGTATTCATTCAAAAATTTCTAGCCACTCGACAGTTTCAAGTCCGTATCGGCTCTGCGCTTTCGGATATTTTCATTCAAGAAGAGGGCGTTCCTCAAGGTAGTGTCCTCAGCGTTACTCTATTTTCAATAAAAATAAATAACATATTAAACCAACTGCCTCCAACTGTCCAGGGTAATTTGTACGTGGATGACTTGAGCATTCATTGCCAAGGTAAAGACATGCGGTACATTGAGGGACAACTTCAGTCAGCTGTCCATCGCTTAACGCGGTGGAGTGACGAAAACGGTTTCAGCTTCTCCACTCTAAAGACATCTTGTGTTCATTTCTGCCGACGTCGGAACCTACATCCTGACCCAGAGATCTTCCTGGGTGGTATTAGGATTGCAGTGGAGGACAGAGTACGATTTCTAGGTATCATTTTCGACCAAAAACTTACCTCCTCCCTCACGTCGTGCAACTGCGGATGTCTTGCGAGAAAAAGCTCAATCTCTTAAAAGTACTCTCAAAAACATCTTGGGGAGCAGAACGGTCCTCCATGTTAAATATCTATCGAGCTTTAATTCGTTCCAGACTAGACTATGGATGTGCAGTTTATGGCTCTGCCCGTCAGTCTGTGTTACGAAAGCTCGATACTGTGCATCACACTGCACTAAGGATCTGTTCCGGAGCATTTCGCACTTCACCCGTCAAAAGCCTGTATGTGATTTGCCACGAACCATCTTTGACTTCTACACGTCTTTTGTTGTCGTTACGACAGTACTATCGAGTCTTAGAACATCCGGACCATCCACTGCAAAATTCACTCCTGGATAATTATCTTGATCGCCTATTTTCGAATCGACCCTCTTGTATTGCAACTTTCGGGCTACGCATGAGAAATGCCCTAAGGAATACGCCCCTTCACTCATTTGATGTAGCTGAGAGACCTCTTTTCACCATCTCACCCTGGAAATCTCATGCAATATCATTCTTAAATTTATTTCCAGATTTAGAGAGATCTAATACCAGCTCAATCATTTATAAACAGCTTTTTCTCGCTCACCGTCATAATTTTTCAAATCACACAGCAGTATATACTGACGGTTCAAAATCACTCGATTATGCCGGCTGTGCTTTTATTTGCGAATCCGTCACTTTTAATTTCTCATTACCATCTTTTATTTCTGTTTTTACCACTGAATTTTTAGCTCTTTACAAAGCACTGAAATATGTTTCCAGTCTCAGTACTGGCAATTTTATATTTTACACGGACTCTAAAAGTGTTTTGGAATCCTTGAATTCGGATTCTCCAAGACACCCTTTGGCTCATGATATTTTAAAACTTAATAACAGGCTTGTCCGTCGTGGCTTCGGTATCATTTTTTGTTGGATACCGGGACACGTCGGTATTATCGGCAATGAACTGGCCGATGATGCAGCGAAAACTGCAGTGATTCCACTTGATATTCGTATTCCATACGATGATCTACGTCAATTTGTACGGGACATCGTATGGAACGAATGGCGCGAAGACTGGAATGAGCAGAACAACAAGCTCCACAACATCCATCCGACAATCTCACCCCTACCGTCACTACCATCTCGACGGTTCGACGTCATTCTAACTCGTCTTCGCATCGGCCATTCACGAATCACTCATAGATTTTTATTGGTCGGGGAAACCACTCCATCGTGCCAGCATTGCCAAGATCCGCTCTCCATTTGTCATATTTTAACTTCTTGTACATTTCTTAGACATCTTTACAGACAATTTTTTAAAACTTCATTACCACTTTTATCAGACCTTTTGGGTCAACCTCCCCATCCATTGCTTTTTAGATTTCTTCATGGTTCTGGATTTTTACCACATATCTAAGATTTTAAATTTAATTTCATCAAGTTTTATAGAACTGAGATGGGGATATCCCATCTTAGTTCTCTCTAAAAATATATATATATATATACGATTTTACAGGCTGAGGTTTTATATTAATTAATTTTTATGTATTTCAATTGGTTTTATTCATTACATTTCCATATGGTGGATTTGTGACTTGAAAGTGGTGACTACATCTCCTAATTTTAATATCTTGTGTTTGGCGCAGCTTATCCTTTTTTGGATCTTGCGCCATAAAACCCAAATCAACCAACCAACCAACCCTTCGGGATTGTTCCCGGATCGTCGCCAATAGCCCGTTGTGTTGCTTCAGTTAACTAATTACCTGCCTAACAATTTCAATTTTCGATTGCATTTCCGTCATCCTGTTTAGTTGAACGAAGAGGAGCCTACTGCTAATAATTGACTGGAGATTTAAGGATGCTCTACTGACGAAAATAAAGTTTAATCTAGACAAATTGGTAACACAACACAGTTCATCCAACTTGTTAGTGATTATTTTATTGCACAAACTACTTTCGGTAGTTGGGCAGTTGAATTAATGTCGCACTGGAGCAACACAACTGGCTATTGGTGGCGGTCCAGGATCATTCCCGTAGGGAATCCGAGGAAAACACCTCATAATTTTGAATCATGGTCAGATGACGAGGTCACACCTGAACTGTCACCCCACTCTCCAAACTTCCACACCTCGCCAATGTGAAGACATTTGAGGTCACGACAGATTTAACGTGCACAGCCCCCACGCGCAAGACGGTCTTTGACTGGATCGAGTTTCGAACTCGCAATGGTTGCTAATTCACAACTCTTCCAACCGGGCTGCCACGGCCCCAAATTACTTTAATACAAAACTGCAATACAAGAGACGAGTTGTGCACCACAACATAAAGGAATAAACACACAAAACACAAAAAAACTAGTAAAACACCAAAAAACACACAAAGATCTGTCTACATAACAGGAGTTATCTACCTAAAAGTTCTTTCGCTCTCAGTATCGGAAAATGTCAGTCTTCACGGATTGCTTTGCAACAAAGCAAGGGTGATCTGTATATACCAGACTTGTTAAGGTTACATAGATTCACTGAGTTATAAGAGGCCGCCAGAAAAGTTATCTATCATATATTATTTATATTTATCATATATTGTTACAAAGGAAGATAATAAAACTAAATAAAGAATTTAATTTGATGCGCGACCATTGCATTGATTAGACAATTTGTTTAATAATTGGTTCGATTTTTGTAGTAGCCAAACGCAAAATTGATTCAAAGTTTTCATCACTCAGGCGGTTCTAATTTTTCTTTGTTAATATCCATAACTAAAAAGGTTTGTTCCCAGATGTGTGTTGACCCAAAAAGAGACTCTGGCTATTTAATGCATTATCTCGCAACAAAGTTTTGGGTGCCTTGTTAAAGTTAAAATACCTCATCGTGAGGCGGACCGCCAGCAAATCAACGGAGGGCCCGCGGTCTGGGCACCTCTGGTCCATGATCTGGCTGTTTTGAAAGTGATCAAAAAGGCTAGGTGACAGCGTCAATTCTATGCAGAAAGGGTGGCAAGACAATCATGCCCAGTTATAAAGAAAAAGATTACCACCAATTTTTGAAAAATAAGGGTTTTTCAAAAATATTCATCAAATTTTATGAGCATTTAGTTTACATTTAATAATCACAATTCCATTAAGAATGTAAAAATTCATTGGGAAAAGAAACTAACGCAATACCGGCTAAGACAGGACAGCTGTGATTTTTTTTTTCCGATTTCTCTAGCTACATTTAGCCTACGTTTGCATACAACCACAAATACCATAGTAACTCATCCAAATCCCTAATCCTTTGATATAGACGGAAATGACTCAGATTACAAGTCACTGCACATCCACCCTAAAAAACGAAGAAATCCCCACTTTTTGCACACTTATTTAAAATTCTTCCTAACCCTGCTACGGTCTTAGGAAACCCCTATATAAGGGTCACTGAAAAAAGACAGTTATATGGAGAAATAAAGGAGGGTATGGGGGAAGAGACGCCTTCCCGAGCAAAGAGAAGAGGATTAGAGCCCTCATAACACATTTAGGGCTTACGGACAGATTATCTGAGACCACAATTCATGTTTAAGTCTGGTTCAATGTCTTTAATAACCTGCATAAGGACGGAAGGCACGTTTTGGTTATTGTAGTGGAACGGAAAAGATTTTCTATGTATTTCAAAATGTGTATTCTTTGATGGGTATGGAGGGTGTATCTGAGTTTATGATGTGTAAGCTTTAGTAAACGTTAAGTATGCTGCGTATCAGAAAAAGGTGATTTGATTCGTAGCATTTGAGATAAGGAAGTCTGGACTTTTTGAATCAAGGAAATATTATACTTGTGCAAAGCTTTCTATTTTAATAGAGCATTAACTTTATATCCTGATTAAGTCAGACAAGACGTAAGGTAGGTAGGTAGTTGAATTTACGTGCACTGGAGCAACACAACGGGCTATTAGCGACGGTCCGTGATCAATCCCGAAGGGAAAGATCCGAGGATAACACCTCGTAATTTTGAACCAAACAAAATATAAAATGCACATAAATTTGCTAGAATATACATACTATTAGTAATTAATATTTGCAGTTGTGTTTCTTCTGTCTGTATTTTGCTATGGCCTTTGGAAATGAAAAAGTAATAATCTCAAAGACACGACTATTTAAATCAGTACTATATTCTTATTAACTAATTTTATTGATACTTATTTGCTTATTTAATTAGGTACTGTGTTGCTCGAGTTGAATTATTTGGTACAGATTGAAAGTGGTTGGCTTTTCTTATGCCCTCTGAGGGCCGAATCTTGCAAAGCTGCTCCAAGCAGCGCTTTCTAAATGGTAGGTAGGTATTTTAATTAACGTCACACTGGAGCAACACAACGGGCTATTGGTGACGGTCAGGGATCAATCCCGAAGGGAAAGATCCGAGGACAGCACCACGTAATTTAAAACCACGGTCAGATGACGAGGCAATACCTAAGCTGGCACCCCACTCTCCAAACTTCCGCACCACGTCAACGTGAGGAATTTGAGGCCAAGACGGATTTAACCATCCCCTTAACCATTGCACCATCCCCTTTGTACACGACGGTCTTTGGTTGGATTCGAACTCGCAACTCTCCGGTTGCTAATCCGTTACTCTTCCAACCGGGCTACCGCGGCCCTTTTCTAAATGAATATACACACACAAGAAAAGTTTTTACTGAAACAGAAGAGAGAAATATACCCAAGGTAGTTAAGAAATCGAACCTGAGCCGAATACAGCTACAGATTGAAAGTTATTAGAATTTGGTTGCTTCGCTCTCATAGAAAAGGTAATTGTTATGTCAATTTAATGTCTAGTTTCGTTAATTCTTATCAATATCCTCATGTAAGAGCGTTTGTACACACACCGATAATTATCGGATGTCGGAGACGTAATTATCGTAGTGGTGGTGTTCAGGCACGGTCTCTTGCACATTGCATTTTATCGGAGATCTGCGTCATTTTCGTTTGAACGTGATCAAATTGTGTTAAACGATTTTATTCGATGTTTTTAGCAACCTAGTTAAAATTATAGTTAAGGTGAATATGCGTGTATCATTTAAAAAAAGAAAAGAAATTGTTATTTCGTACTGGATGTACTTGCGAAAGCGTAGAAATAATAGACGCTTTTGGATTCATCCGCTAATAGCCGAAGATATGTGGAAGGAGCGCTTTATACAATGTTTTATAAGCTCCGAGAATATTTGGAAAAATTCTTTAATTATTTCCGAATGAGCATCAACACTTTTGACTGAAATTACTGCGACTAAAATGCAGATGAATATGTAAACAACTGCAATTCTGCAATGCGAAGAGCAGGCGCACTGGATATTTATCGGTCCGGTTTAGCAGACCGTCCGACAATTCAAAATGTCGGATAGCATTTTTGATGGATCCGATAATATCGGACGGCCGTGTGCAAGGTACCAATATAAAACAATGCAATTTGAAAGTGTCCGACTCCGACATCCGATAATTATCGGTGTGTGTACAAACGCTCTAACTCTGAAGTAAATGTATATGCGTGATACTTTGTCTTTCATAAATTTTATATTTCTAAATTCCTTCAACATCATCAGTCTTGTACCCCAATATAACAGTTGCCCTGAATAACTCATGTAAGCTTTAAGTCTTGTGTTTCCATTCCATAAAATTTTATACCGGCCTGAAAGCCGAATGGACTCTGTTTCGTAGGCTTTGGATTCTAATCCCGGATCAAGGATGTTTGTAATGGTTCAGAATCCACTTTAGGCCCTAGATCCGGGTGTCCGAGAGCCCTCATGTAGCAAAAACAAATCGTTGTGCAACTGAACGATAAAGCATATAACTATATATATAGGCAAAAAAAGTCCAAAGGTCCAAATTTGTTAAAGTGTCGCAGGATTTGGGTTACCAAACGTCCGGACAAGTCAGGAATTTGCGCGCATTACCCGGATTACTCCCTGAATCATTAATTGTCAGGATTTTTTAGAGAAATCAGCAATTCAATTCAAACGCCGTATTGTCTGAAACGCTTCAAGTACAAAAATGCGTAAGTCGTTTACGGCAAATCGCAGAATTGTATATGCCTAGTCGGATTTTTTTTATTAGAGGTATTTTTTAATTTGTAATGCTAGAATTTATTATTTGTAACAATGTTCATTGGGGTCGTTTTAATGTAATTTCTTTTATTGATACTCCATCAAAATTGATTTTTTTTGTCCTGAAATGTCAAAAATTATATTTGAATTTGTTCGGAATTTCCATTTCCAGGACTTGAACGTTCATCTTGGCCCCACATCTGGCCCTTAAGCCATTATAAGCCAGCAAAAGGAACTTCCGGCAAGAAAAATTTCCCATTTGTTGGAAATTTTACGAAACATTTATTCAATAATATGTTTCAGTTCTGAGGCTCTTTTTTGAAAAAAAAGTTAGATTGCGTCGAGGACACAAACCGTAATTTTGACGTGAATACTCGGGTCTGGTGTTGGATTGTGGAAGGAATGAAGCAAACACAGAAATTTCAAAAGTTTATTGTGTGTGAATATTCAACAATTAATTTACAGTATGAACGATTAAAGTGCAGTTCGATATTAATATTGAAGGATAATTTTATTGATTACAAGCCTGCGATTGTAGTGTAGTTTGGTATCTTTCGAATGACACAGTCCTCACTCTACTCAATCCAAAGTTACGCAGGCTTAGATCTCGCACAGTACCGTAGAATTTTGACATATTGTAACCTCCCTCTCCTCAGTACGCCTGCGCACTGGGTCCTTTGGTCATGTCTGGTTCCGACACCCTTTGTTTTCACGACGCTATATTTGATGTTTCTTCTAGTTCTGAAATCAAGACAAAACAGTTGTAACGCTTTTTGTAACTCTCGATTTTTTTTTATGCATGCCTCCTAGTACTGTTCCTATTTTAAATACGTATTCATGTCAAAAAGTATTCTAGGCTTGCGATCCAACACGATCATTCACGATTTGCAGTCCACTATTGTGCTTGTATTAATAAATATTCTCACAACAAAAAAAATCCACTATATAAAATATCTTGAGAGAAAAAATCGAAAGTCACTGCCTTTTCAACTCTTTAACAGTTACATCATCACAGCAAAACAAAATATGAAACCTAAAAAAAAACCCAGTCCATGTTATAAATTTAGAATGTCCGCTATAATCCCCGTTATTAATTTATCTCCGCTTGAGACTCGCAACGTGCTTCTTTTTTTCCAAGCGTCCTCGCCACAAATCAAGTGTTTGCGAGTGCCACAAATCAAGTCCCAATCAGGCATCTGCAGATATTAAGAACATTAACACTTCGTCAGCATTAGTGCCTCTCCCTTCCCTTCACCCCCACAGCTTTCACAACTGCTCCCTGTGCCCCGAGAATAACCGGCGCTGTTATTCAATTTAGTCCATAAATTACTCTTTTATCGTCTCAAAGCCCCGTTTATGGACTTGCAAACTGGAAATGGATTAGAAATGGTGTTGTGTGCTAGATATGGCCATGTGAGTGGCGTTGCTTTGCTGTTTGACTCTGTGGAGTGCCCTGTGAGTGGCGTTGCTTTGCTGTTTGACTCTGTGGAGTGCCCTGTGGAGCTTTTAATTCTGGGGCTTTAATGAAATAAGTGTTTTTATAGAGATGTGCTGTTACTCCGATTACAGTTTCTTAGCGTGGTGTAGAAATTGAAAGAGTAGGGTGCCACTCTGGTGTTGATCTCATCATATGACCGTGGCGTGGAAGTTTGGAGAATAGGGTTCCAGCTCACGTGCTAACCTCGCAATTTGACCCTGGTTACGAGGTGTTGTCCTCGGATTTGTTCATTCGGGATCAATCCCGGTCCGTCACCAATACCGCGTTGCGTTGCTCCAGTGCGACGTAAATTCAATTATCTCCCGAATATTCTTGATATTGCAAAAATAAATACTGAAATTGCTCAATTGATGCAAATCGTAGCTTTATTTAGCCCATAAGTACGAAAACAACCCAAAGAGGTTTGATTTGTATTTGCTACTTTTTTTTATTAACGTCACACTGGAGCAATTCAACGGGCTATTGGTGACGGTCCGGGATCAATCCGAAAGGGAAAGATCCGAGGACAACACCACGTAATTTTGAACCACAGTCAGATGACGAGGCAACACCTGAGTTGGCACCCCACTCCAAACTTCCAGCAAACAGGTTTGAAAACAGTCGAATATAATTTGCAAGCGAAACGCTCATTCAGCATTCGGCTGCCAAAGGTAGGTGGGTATTTTAATTGAAGCAACACAACGGGCTATTGGCGACGGTCCGGGATCAAACCCGTAGGGAAAGATCCGAGGACAACACCACGTAATTTTGAATCACGGTCAGATGACGAGGTCACACCTGAGCTGGCACCCCGTTCTACAAACTTCCACACCACCCCAACGTGAGGACATTTGAGGCCACGGCAGATTCAGCGTGTACCATCCCTCTTAGTACACGACGGTCTTCGGTTGGAACTCGCAACCCTCCGGTTGCTAATCCGTTACTCTTCCAACTGGGCTACCACTGCCCTTTCTACCCCCAAAATATCCTTGATGGTACAAAAGTAAACATTGAATATTGATTAATTGATGCAAATCGTAGGTTTTTACCCGTAAATAGAAAAACCAAGACCAGGTCTGTAAATAGTCAAATATATTTGCAAATATAACTCTCATTTGGTATTCGTCTGCCAAAGGAATCCAGCTATATGCTAAGTGACTGAACGAGAAAGGATTGGACAAGAGAACAGGGGTCGTGGTAGCCCGGTTCCAGGTCAGGTGTGACCTCGTCATCTGACCGCGGTTCAAAATTACGTGGTGTTACCCTTGAGGATTGATCCCGGACCGTTGACAATATATACGTTGTGTTGCTCCAGTGCGACGTTAATTGAAATACCAAATACCTGGACAAGAGAACAAAAATCTGTTGTGTATTCACCTAGATATGAATGGCCGAGTTCGTATTCAGTGGAAGTTCTCACATCGAGCTCTCCCGATTTATTTTAAATGTTAAAACCATACAAAATACACACTGAAATTTACTTAATCTGTGGAAAGCGAAGTTTCCTTTATTACACAGGTAAGATACACGTCTGATGTCTTCCCATTAATTGGTCCAGCCCAGACTAGCTGAAGACTACGGATATAGGGTATCAACATAGGAATGATCAATCCGATGTGAATGAAAACCTCGTAATTTTGTACCACGGTCAGCTGACGAGATCAACATCTGAGCTGTGGCACCCCACTCTCCGGCGTGGATGTTCCAAACTCCCACACCACGCCAGGACAGTTGAGACCACGGCAGATTTAACGTGTAGTAGTCCCCACGAATACGACTGTCTTTGTGTTCCGAACTCGCAACTCTGCGGTTGATAACCCTCTACTCAAGCAGTTGGGAAAAGATGGAAGGAAAGTAGTATAATTTGTCAAGGGACACTTTTCAATTTGTATTTGAAAAGCATCAAGTCACGGGGATGGCTTAAGACTGTCACAACTATTGCATGACTTGGTTACGTAGTCGAAAATCCCTACATTACGGAATAAAAACTTCCCACTTTTCTGGTATTTTCCACAGGCCCATTCAATGGACTCTGGTACAATATTACGACATCTTCAGATGCGTACTCGTAGCGTTACTGTCTTTATAAAAGAGTTGATAAATGGCTTGGAATACGTAATGGTCCCCCCTAATCATGGCGCAGTTTTCTATTAAACAATAATTCCATCTGACGTAATACGTAACTGAAACTGACTACATTACAGAATGGTTGAGAGTTCGAAACTTGGTCCAACGAAAGACCGTCGTGTACATGGGGACTGGTGCACGTTCAATCGGTCGTGGCCTCAAATATCCTCACGCTGGCGTGATGTGGAAAGTGGGATGCCAGTTCAGGTTGTTCTCGTCATCTGACCGTGGTTCAAAATTACGTGGTGTTGTCCTTGGACTTTTTCGTTCGGGTTTGATCCGGGCCGTCACCAATAGCCCGCTGTGTTGCTCCAGTGAGACGGTAATTAACTACCTACCCATTCCATGGACTGGTACCGACATCTCCATCAGTGGGTACTCGTAGCGTCACTCTTTTTAAAAGAGTTGATAAATAGCTTGGAACACGGAACAGTCCCCTTAATCATAGCTCATTTTTCTCTTAAACAATTATTCCATCCGATGCCACACGGAAGAATGCAATTCAGTTGCATAAACGCTATCAGAATCCCACACGACGTTAAACGCCACCGTCTCGTGCCAAAAGGGAGTACCAGATCTAATTCCCCTGCCATACAAACCGAACAAACACAATCCACAAACATCGGTATCTTATGACGAGCGTTCCCTTAAGCAAACCGTAAAACATCCGTGAGGAGCCCAAATAAAAAGACCGCACCGACAAATAACCCGGCTTCGATTGAACTATAAACCTGGCAACGGACCGAATCGATTCCCGGTGAACGTATCGACTAACCGATTACACGACGAAGCTACTTTCGCGGTCGAATGTCAGGATTCATGCATATATTTATGTGTTTGCGAATGGCAACGCTGTCCGTTTATGCGCGTGTGCCTTGCAGTGGATGACACGAAATCTAGAGTTGACTGAGGCGTTTTAATAAGCGGTTTGGAAAACGAAGGTGTTTTGGGTAGGGTCGGGATGACAAGTTGCTCTGCGGGAGATTTGGAATCGATGGATCTTTGATTCGCGGGGAATACGAGTGTTTAATCAAGGAGGCTGTTATTAATTTATCGATTCTCTCGCTCCCTGTGCCTCAATTGCAAACAAAAATTTGCAGCTTATGCCATTCTCAATTTATTTTTGATAGATAGTTGAATTAATGTCGCACTGGTATGATATTAAAAGCATAGCTAAACTAGTGAAAATAAAATATAGTGGCACGATATGTGGTACGGTGTCTAAGGTGTGAAGAAGTGAAGCCGGATAATACGGAGATTAGGACTAACACATTTTATTTCTCTATCAAAAAAAGTATATACATAAACGGTTATAAAAATGATGGAACACAGCCTACACGCTGCCATATGCATGAATTGTATAAAACGGCGTTCGCTCCATCTGCGCGTGGAAGCTTTCAGTCACTAGTTCAACTCTCACTGAGTCAGGAAAATAGGTTCTACTAGTCACGCTCGAAGATCAGCAAGTTGTTTCTCGCACTTGTACAAAGTCACGGGATTTTTTTAGCACACCTACGCGCGCCGCTCTTTCCTGTTTCCGTCAGCCAACACCTGCACGGGTGCTAAGTTGATTATCAGCACCATCTGACGGGGAGGCTTGTGGACACTTCGATTCCACAAATATTACAAATGCAGCTTGATCAAATGACTTCCTTGAAACTGCGATACCACTAAGTCTTTTATTTCGTCCCAAAGCGAGTGTTCAAATCCAATCAAATACAATCTCGTACAAAGGAGACTAGTGCGCGTTCAATAGGTTGTGGCCTCAAATGTCCTCTCGTGGGCGTGGTGTGGAAGTTTGGAGAGTGGGATGCCAGCTCAGGTGTGACCTCGTCATCTGACCGTGGATCAAAATTACTTGGTGTTGTCCTCCGATCTATTCCTTGGGGATTGATCCCGGACCGTCGCCAATAGCCCGTTGTGTTGCTGTAGTGCGGCGTTAATTCAAATACATACTTAACATCCTCCATTGATATCGAAACACTCAGATGGCAATGCAAATCGCTGCACTACATAAGCAATTCGTTGGTTGATAACACTGATGCAGTGGCGTCCCCAGGATTTCGTTTTATCGAAAGAATTATAAAAACGAATCATCAGTTTTTATCGATTCGGGTTGGTTGGTTGATAGTTGAATTAATATCGCACTGGAGCAACACAATGTGGTATTGGCGTCGGTCCGGGGTCAATCTCGAAGGGAAAGATCCGACCACGTAATTTTGAACCACGGTCAGATGACGAGGTCAACACCTGAATTGTGTGGCACTCACTCTCCAAACTTCCACACCAAGCAAACGTGAGGACATTTGAGGCCACGGCCGATTTAACTTGCACCAGCCCACGATGTACACGACGGTCTTTGGTTGGAACGAGTTTCGAACTCGCAACCCTCTGGTTGCAATTCAGGATAGAGTCGGGGATTTCGCAGCCCTCCTATTGCAGATCCGCGACTTTATCAACTGGGCTACCGTGGACATGATGAATTCCAGGTTGACTGTTTGGGTTACATGGCGCAAGGGTCTTATAAGGTCGAGATGCGCCAAACTAAAGACGGACAACATCAAATAATGGACATACGCGCAACGAAAGTTTTACTGACACCGAAGGAAGAAAAACACCCTAGGTAGGTTAACGTTGAACCTGTCTTTGGCTGAACCTAGTTTCGAACCTCCAACCTTCCAGGTGCTAATCCCTTACTCTTCCATCCGGGCTACCACGGCCCTTTAATTCACGGAGATGAACTCATTTTGTAAAATCCCTTCATACATTCTTTAAAACAATGTCTTTCCAGATTTGAAACAAAAGCCTTAGTCCAACACTTATGCTGACCAACCAAAAAGGATTAAATCGTCATTAAAAGAACACCCTAATCCTAAACAGGACGCTACCAGCCGATTTTAATCATTCCTAAAATCACCTCTCAGCTTTCCTAAATGTAAAACGGAAACTATAAAGGACTTAAAACCGAAAACAAAGGTGCCACAAATATTAATGAGCATTTCATCATAAGCTATATTACGTTAAGACCCCCTCTAGCTCTTAGGATTAAGGCCGGGATATATATTATTGGCATGAAGATTTCTGTACCGACCGCAACCGTACCCGCGTAATATATAGGCCTATTCGAGAATCTTTCAATGACAATTGCAACGCGCTTTTAATCCGGGCATGAATTTTGAAAAGCGCCATCTATCGCAGCGGTCATTAGAAAGTGAGGAGAAGATCCGTTTTATTACGTACAAAACATTTCGATAATTTCTAACAGGCAGTTAGTTTGGAATTTATGTGAGTTTGCTGTGCATATCTAAGTGCTGCAGATTGGCAACGGTGCTTTGTTGGCTGCGGTGGGTGGTTCGTGTCAGTCGGCGACATCTTTGGACACTTCAATTCCCTTGTATATACATTTCATAAACGAGTCAAAGCTTAATTTTTTGTATTTCATTGTAAAACTGTGGGACGCCAGCTCAGGTGTTGACCTCGTCATCTGACTGTGGTTCAAAATTACGAGGTGTTGTCCTCGATCTTTCCCTTCGGGATTGATCTCGGACCGTTGTCCATAGCCCGTTGTGTTGCTCCAATGCGACTCTACCTTGCAACCTACAGTCTTCCCTGCATGACTTCCTACCCAATTTGACCTTCTCGAGCAGTAGAATCTTTCCAAAGGATGTTACTCAAAAGAAATGAGCAATTGAATATTTCCAAATGATTCTATTCCAAGGAAATGAGCAATAGAATCGTTCCAGGGGATTCTGTTCTGTGGAAAGTAGCAGTAAAATCTGTCTAAAGGATTATCTTCTAAAGAAAATAGCAATAGGATCTTGACAAAGGATTATCTTATAAAGAAATGAGCAATAGGATCTTGACAAAGGATTATCTTATAAAGAAATGAGCAATAGGATCTTGACAAAGGATTATCTTATAAAGAAATGAGGCAGTAGAATCTTTTCAAAGGATTATCTTCTAAAGAAATGAGCAATAGACTATTTCCACGGGATTCTATTATAAGGAAAGGGGCTATAGAATCTTTCCAACGGATTCTATTATAAGGAAAGAAGCAATAGAATCTTTCTAAAGGATTTTGTTCTAAGGAAAAGATAAATATGATCTTTCCACAAAGGATTGTGGTTCTAAAGAAAGGAGCATTAGAATCTTTAGAATATTTCCAAAGGATTGTATTCTAAGGAAAAGAGCAATAGAATCTTTCCAAAGGATGGTTATTCAAAAGAAATGAGCAACTTAATGTTTCCAAATGATTCTATTCCAAGGAAATGAGCAATAGAATCATTCCAGGGGATTCTGTTCTAAGGAAAGTAGCAGTAAAATCTTTCCAAAGGATTATCTTCTAAAGAAAAGAGCAATAAAATCTGTCTAAAGGATTATCTTCTAAAGAAAAGAGCAATAAAATCTGTCTAAAGGATTATCTTCTAAAGAAAAGAGCAATAAAATCTGTCTAAAGGATTATCTTTTAAAGAAAAGAGCAATAAAATCTGTCTAAAGGATTATCTTCTAAAAAGTGAGCAACAGAATATTTCCAAGGGATTCTATTATAAGGAACGGAGCAATAAAATCTTTCTAAAGGATTTTGTTCTAAGGAAAATATTAATTTGATCTTTCCAAAAGGATTGTGTTCTATGTAAAGGAGCAATAGAATCTTTCCAAAGGATTTTATTAGAATGAATATTTCCAAAAGATTTTATTTTACAGAATGAGCCAATAGAATCGTTCCAAATATTCTATTCTAAGGAGAGGACCAATAGAATCTTTATATATAAAAGTTTAAAGAACCCATGGATTCCTTAGAAGGATGTGGTTATTTGGTCATTGTGTTGCGGGGTAAAAACAACACTACCCTACTCGGAAATCTCTCGAAGCTCAGATAGTTAATAAATTAAACAGAAAAATATAGCTCATGAACCCTAACACTCCTATATTGAAAACTGACCACTCACGTGATTTAATACTAACAACAAAAATATTTCTCTTCAAAGAATTTGAACCAGGTGGGTGTTGCAAAATTATTTAACAAATTTAAAAATTCCCATTTTACGAAACAAAAAAATTCTCTAATTAAAATCAGTTATGCGTTGCAAAAAACTTAATAAAAGCAAACAATTATGTTGGGAGTGGCCAAAAATGGCGCATGGCTTAGCTCAGTATTATTCCCAACTAAACCCCTTCTCTCCGAGAAAAGCAGACGATATATAAAGCATTATCTTAATGGGTCTTCCGTTTTCAGGCTTTAATAATATTGCCTCCGAAAGGGGGGTGGACGCGGGATAAAACCCTTTCGACCCTTCTTTTCTGCATTTTAATTTATACAACCAGTCGCTTTGGAAGTGTGGCGTAAATCAGCATTTGTCATATAAAAAAGATGAGATAAGTGTTATGACTCGAAAGGTTTTTTGAGCGATTCAAGCTGATTTATCTGGGCAGAAGATTCGCACTGATTAAACACCAGTAGGAGCTTTTAAAAAGTATTAAAAGCATGAAGCTAATTGGATCAGAAATTCAACACCTCCCCCATTTAATTTTTGGTAAATATTCATAAAATTATTAAAAAATACCAACTTTAAAATGGTACGCATTTTTTAAATTTCTATTAGTGTGTCCATTTTCAATATAATTCCGTCTTTGTTCAAATTAATGAGTTGAGAAGTACACTCCAAAACTCGAAGAAATATTTTTAGATGAAATTCAAAAGCGAAATTAAATTCCTCAGATGAAATATAACGTTAACGCTTTTGAATAACTTAGAGTAATTGGTGTTTTTCGAATACATGTGAAAACTTCATTTTCCAGTACCTAAAATTATTGCTAATAATTTTTTCCATTTTATCCTTTCCAATACCTTCCTTTGTTCAAATTAATAACCAGAACTCTTGAAGAGAAAGGACTATTTTTGAGGTAAACTTAAAAACGAAATTAAATTCCTTAGATAAAATATAACGGTGAGATGGTAATTAATTAACGTCGCACTGAAGCAACACAATGGTCTATTGGCTACGGTCCGGAATCAATCCCTAAGAAAATATAGAGATAAATCTTTTGAAAAACAGTGTAATTGTCATTTTTTGAATACTTAAGAAGAGTTGTAATTTTTCCAATACCTAAAAAGTATTGTAATTTTTAAATACGCAAAAGGTTGCTATTTGTTAATATTTACGAAAAATCGAATTGGTTTTTAGAAAGAGTAGCTCGATACATTTAATGCCAATTCTTAGGGGCCAAACACCTTTCCGAATATTACTAAGATTGCTTCAAAAAGATGAGATATAAATTAAATATAGTGTCGCGTAGAAAAGATCCAAACTTCGAAGAAAGGAAATTTAACGGTTGACTTAGAAAAGAGAAACACAGCAAAGCGTAACTGTAGTGTAAACCATAAATAAATAATCAGCGTTTTATAGGATAATAACATCGTTTGATGCTTTATGATCGGTTATAAGATGCTTCTATAAAGTTCTACGATGCCATTGCCAAAAATACCAGATAGAATATAAATTTTATTGAAAAAAGAGAAACGGGAAAATATCGTCCGCCATCAAAGTCAAATGGAACTTTTGAACCTGGAGTTCATTATTTTTTGATTATTTATCGTTTGTACAGCTCAACACGTGGCAATATTATTTGATGTATTTTCAGTTTACTGAATTTACCAAATGGGTCAAACGACCCGTTTTAAAAATATGACTTAAAATTACTTTTTAAGTTTTATCCCTTTTCCTCAATTGACTTTACGACTTTTCCTGAAATATTTTAAAATTAACTTAAATATTCCTCTTTATCTCTCCTTACATCCAGCATAAGTATAAATTAGACCTATTTTTACAGTGACGGGTCATTTGACTGGTTTAATATTTTGTGTTTTTACAACATTGTCAACTCTAAAACCATTCCATGTACACTGTTGTGCAAAATAATTAGCACACACCACTGAAAAGAGTTCCATGCTTTATTGCATCCTAACGATAACGGAACATCTTAATTTTTTTTTTTGGGGGGGGGGCTAGGTAGTCCGGTTGGAAGAATAACGGATTAGCAACCGGAAGGTTGTGTGTTCGAATCCAACCAAAGACCGTCGTGTACAAAGGGGGGTGGTACACGTTAAATCTCTAGTGTCCTCACGTTGTCGTGGTGTGGAAGTTTGGAGAGTGGACTGCCAGCTCAGGTGTGACCTCGTCATCTGACCGTGGTTCAAAATTAAGTGGTGTTGTGTCCTAGGATCTATCCCTTCGGGTTTGATCCCGGACCGTCGCCAATAGCCCATTGTGTTGCTCCAGTGCGACGTTAAGATACCTACCTCAGATTTTTTCCTCCTTCTGAACTGAGATAATGGTATCAGTTCGAAAAGCAACCGCTCAAATAATGGTAGGTAGGTATTTCAATTAACGTCACACTGGAGCAACACAACGGGCTATTAGCGACGGTCCGGGATCCATCCCCAAGAAAAGGATCCGAGTACACCTCGTAATTTGAAGCCACGGTCAGATGACGAGGTCACACCTGAGCTGGCACTCCACTCTCCAAACTTCCACACCACGCCAACGTGAGGACTTTGAGGTACAGATTTAACGTGCATGTACACGAAGGTCTGATTTTATTCGAACTCGCAACCCTCCGGTTGCTAATCCGTTACTCTTGCAATCGAGCTACCGTGTCCATATGACAAAAAAATGCCTCTCACGGCAAACACGTTCATAAAATCCGCAAACCTCCGAAAAACGTAAATTTTCATCGCACACACTACGTTGTACGTTATTAACAAGCGCTGAAGATTGCAAGATTTCACTGCCCAAAAATGATTCTCCAACTTCCACACCATCGCGCTTGAATAAAGAAGCCCATCACACAAACACCTCTCCACATGAACTCTCCCAAAAGTCATTAAATCCAGAAACACACCGCTTGAAATATTGGGCGCGTGCAAAAAACCCGAATCCCTACCGGCACGCATTAAGGCCCTAACAATCACCTTTTCCATATTCATTTCTGAGTGAAAAGTCCTCATTAATCAGGCCGGCATCATTAATAATTTGTGTCGTTTGGCACTGTGCGCAGACGATTCTGTTCTTCCCCCTCCCCCCTCGTCGTTCGATCGGAAGACGGAAACAACAAAACGATGTCGTTTTCTTGTCACAGTGCACGTAATGTGCGTCGAGGATTTTGGTCAGGGTTGCCAGACTCATAGGGGGAGAAATCGCCCAATTTCAGTTTTAGAAGCGCCCAGGAAAAATTAAGTGTTTCAAATTTCAGAAAAATTGAATTCTAAATAGTAATGCAAGACAATAAAAAATATTGATTGAAATTAAATTAATCGTTTTTTTACATCATACTAGTGGTCGCCCAGTGGTCGAAATTCGACCATAATTCATTTAATTTTTAAGTTTGAACGTTAATAAGGTTCTTTTGTCAAAGAATATACCTCTATATTCATTGCATATAATTTTTTTGAATTTTGTTCTATTACGTAAGCTGCGAGCATGTACAAATACATCATAGGAAAAATGCGATATAGCTTGGTTAAGCCATATCTAAAAAACAATAACGCGTTATTTGACATTTTCTTGGTTTTTTTTATTGCTATACTGGCCACAGGTTTCGCCAAGGCTACAGTTAATTTGCCTATCTTTTTCAAATTATATCAAATTTAAATAAAAAATAAATCCAAAAAATGAAAAAAGAATACGTGCTTCGTATTTTTTATACATATATATTTTATTGAAACAAAAAAACCGGGTGGTTAAAAAAATAAATGTTGTCCATTGAACTTGAAATAGTTCGACAATGAATTTAATGATTCAAAACTTCTATGTAGACGATGTTTTTTGTAAAAACTCTTTCATCGTTTGCTAAATGCCCTTGACCGTTATATTCTGAAATATAAAATCTCAAACCATCGAATGATCGAACTCTACTTGCTGCGACGTACAATTGACCATGTGTAAAAAAACTGGCTGCCTCAATAAAATTCCAATTTTTTCGAATGTTTGTCCTTGAGACTTATTTATTGTCATCGCAAATGCAGGTATAATTAGAAATTGAGTTCTTTGAAAGTTAAATGGTAAAATAGTTCCGGAATATATTAAACTTATACGTGGAATCAAAATTCTCTTATTGCGTGCGGTTCCAGTTAAAACTTCGCAATCAATAGTATTACGATGCATAAATTTGATGCGCATTCTTGTTCCATTGACTAATGCTTCCTTTGTATTTAAGTTTCTGATCAGCAAAGCGATGCAATTAACTTTCAATACTAACTTATGTGGTGGCAAATTATGCCAAATCTCATACTCCTCCGTGCGCGCAATGTGCTTAAAAAGGGGTACAAAGTTTTTCTTCACGTATTAATGTATAGATTCTTATACAATTTTCTATTCCTTATTAGCAGATTACTATGCTCGGATTCAGGGTCCTCCCAAAATTATCTTATCTAAATTATTCTAATTAAACATTGATAACAGAATTTGATAATACAACCTGTCAAAATATTTTGACTTGTAGCGCTCTTACACCAGGAGGGGAGAGGTAGCCCAGTATGTCGAGTCTCAGATAAGCAACCGGGGTGCAGGGACGTAACTAGAGGGGGGCAGACGGGGCATGTGCCCCGGGTGCCGGATTGGAAGGGGGGCGCTAAACTGGCCGAGTATTTTTTTTTACTATAGATATTTACGTATGATAAAAAAATGAAGAGGAAAACTTATTAGTAGACTACAAAAATCAAAAGCTATAAAAGGAGCTAAATGCATAATGTGTGAAGTGTTGCATGAGTTTGTTGTGAGTAAAGAAGGGGAGGATGGATAGGGCAGTAAACTGTGCGTGAATGTATGCGACTAATGCTATTCTTACCTACACATATCCCGGTATCATTTGATAATCGCTGCAAATGAAATGAAAAGGTTTATGATAAGTGTGAAAGAAATACCAAACATGTTACTCTCAGATTATTTGTCAATGAAATATCTTAGAATTATTTTATATCTTGTACTAAAAATGAAATTACTGAAAATTAATCTATTTACCTTTGAAATCAAGCATTTACCATCTAAGTTGAATAAAAAAAATTGGAATAGTGGAATTAATTTGGTGGCGATATTAGGTGCTTTCTGGTAGGGTTTAGGTTTGGTTGGTCGGTGGGGGGCGCCAAGGCGAGTTCTTGCCCCGGGTGGAAACTAGCCGTTACGTCCCTGCCGGGGTGGGTTCGAAACTCGATCAAACCAAAGACTCACATACGTGGGGTTGGTGCACTTTAAATCTGTCGTGTTCTCAAATGTCTTCACGCCCCCAGGGGCATTCCTTCTTTAGGTTTGTACGGGCTTCACAACCCCGGGGTACCTGAGTGATCTTTTTCTTTCCCAGGGGTTTGCTGTCTTTGGTGAACACGGGGGTCGCGCTCCCGGGATACCTAAGCGATCTTTCTCTACCTTCATCCCACTACTCTATTCCCCACCCCTCCTTTTTCTCCATTTCACGTCTTGCGATTCGGAAACCATTAAAATTTCTTTCAATTGAAAAACACCTTAAATTCACTCTTTTGTTATTTAAAAAATATGTTAATCACCTATGTTATTACGTATCATAAATTACCTTTTTAGTTGTGTTAAGTTCTATTTGCTTCTAAATTATCATTTATTCCTTTTTATGATTCTTTTAAAAGACGTCAGTACGTTTTTCTGACCCGCATGTTTGCCGTGTGCGGCGTCCCGTATCGGGGGAAAGTGGAGTCCTGGGGTACCTGATGCGTGCCCTTTGGTCCATGCTTCTGCGTAGACGGGTGGCTGGAGTGAGCCCGCTCTGGTCAATCGGCTCACCTAATTTCTCTGGGGTTCACCACGTCAGAGCGCTTGGTCCCTCTGTCGTGTTGGACTCCAATGATATTGGGTATTTAGGGTTAGTGCTGTAGCTAGGGATGCCCTGGGCGAACTGGCGGATCCACATTCCGACACTACGGCACTATATTCTGTTTGTGACTCCTGAAGCGGTTCCGAGATCTGTTGCTGGACAACTGCCGGATACTGCTTCCCCTGGTTGGGCTCCATGGTGGGCGGGGGCACACCAGGATGAACTTTTTTTCTAATATTCATGGAACCCAAAACTTTTCCTTGCCCTGACGGAGGCTTAGATCCGTCAAACACACTTAGCTCTGATACATCTCCAAATGACCAAAATGAACCTTCCTTAGAAACGAAAACACCTGAAAATAGCACTATATCTCGTCAGATAACAAAATCAATACCAAAATTTCTCATTATTCACAATGAATACGGCAAATTGTCTAAAATGTCACCTTTTCTAATAGAAAAATATATAAAAAATGCAGCTTCAGAAGTAAATAGTGTTAAAAAATTGAAATCAGGAGACCTTTTAATTGAATCAAAATCAGAAATTCAATCAGGAAAATTATTAAATATTAAAAACTTTGGGGACGTCGAAATTCAAGTCTTTCCACACAAAACTTTAAACTATACCCGAGGAGTAATCTCATCCCAAGAACTCTCAATGGTGTCCGACGAAGAATTTGTCGCTGAATTAAAAGATCAAAAAGTTATAGCAGCCAAAAGAATCATGATGAGGCGAGATTCTAATTTCATTCCATCAAGAAATGTTGTTCTGACCTTCGATTCTCCTGTAATGCCAACCAAAATAAAAGCCGGTTACTTGTGCTGCGACGTGAGGCCTTTCGTTCCGGGTCCCCTCCGATGCTTCTTGTGTCAGAGATTTGGACATGCCAAAACAGCATGTCGCGCATCTATACCAACCTGTGCACGTTGCGCAAAGCCCGGTCACGACAGTTCCTCATGCTCTGAAACCGAACATTGCATCAATTGCCAGGGTGATCACGCTGCATATTCCAAGACTTGTCCACGCTGGATTCAAGAAAAAGAAATCCAAACATTAAGAGTCACCAAAAACCTATCCTTTCCCGAAGCTAGAAAATTGATAGAATCCCGTACACCTCGTCCTAACACCTCATATGCATCCGTCATTAAAACTAGCAAAACAATAAGCACCCAAACATATAATTCAGATTTTACATCTAATAAAGTAAATGCAGAAACGCAAATAAACTCTACTCCTTATAATTATCAACCAACCAAATCAAATCAGCAATCCCATAGCGTAAGCCCAAAATCAAGTGACAAAGTTACAAGTAAACCCTCAAACTTGCCGCAACAGAGAACCGCACCAGCAACAAAAATCTTCAAGCCGAACCCAACAACGTCAATAGAACAATATAAAAAAAAGCAAAGTAAGAAAGACAAACTTACTCCCCGGAACTCTAGAGATCACTCAAAATTACCGGATACCGAAATAGATCTACACCCTTCCACGGACTCAGACATGGAGTTTGGAGAGGACGGTATTGACGAGAACGCTGCATTTTTTAGAAAAGGTTCTAGATTTTACAAAAAACCTTCCAAATAAAACCACCCAACCTTTATTTCAGAAGACATTGAAAAGGGCTCTAATTTTTAAAAAATAAATGGCTATTAATCTCCTAACTTGGAACTGTCATGGTTTTCGTACACATATCGACGATATCAAATCTCTAATAAATAATTTTAACCCTGTTTGCCTAGCCCTTCAAGAAACATACTTAACGCCTACTAACACAATGAATGTTAAAAATTATAATTTAATAAGAAATGATTACATCCACGGTGCACGCGCTTCGGGCGGCGTGGCTATAATGACCTTGCAGAATTTCCCATCCAGAAGAATTTCTTTAAATACGAGCATTCAAGCAATAGCCATTCAACTTCATATTAAATTTTTACTAACAATCTGCTGCATATATCTACCCCCAAATGAAAACGTTAGTCAGCAGGAACTAAATGATTTAATAACTCAACTTCCGTCTCCATACTTCATCATAGGGGATTTTAACGGACACAACCCTCTTTGGGGAAGTAATGATTTTAACACAAAAGGACAACAAATTGAAAAATTGATGGATGACCATTGTCTCTGCCTTTTAAATGATTCCAGTCATACATACTTCCATACTCCGACTCAAACCTTTCACACCCTGGACCTTGCAATATGCTCCCCTACTTTGCTTTCATTTTGGGACTTTAAAATTGACAATGATCTGCACAATAGCGATCACTTTCCAATCATTTTAACATATAACTGCAATGACGTTTTACTACCCAGACGACCTGTGCGATATATATTTGAGAAAGCGGATTGGACTCGATATCAGGTGGAATCAAACATTTCCGACAACATGGTTATGATGCCTAGCATAAATGATGCCGTAGAAATGATAACGAACACCTTGATTAAGGCGGCAGATGTGGCTATCCCCAAAACATCGGGTAAAATGCCTAAATTATGGAAGCCTTGGTGGAATGAAGCATGCTCTCAAGCCCATAAATTCCAAAAAAAAGCATGGAACACCTTCAGACGTTATCCCACCACTTCGAATTTGATAGTTTTCAAGCGGGCTAAAGCAGAAGCACGAAAATTAAGGAGACAGCGACAAAAAGAATCCTGGCAAGAATACGTTAATACAATTGAATGTCGAATATCATCAAAACAGCTATGGGGAAAAATTCGAAAAATTACCGGCAAATATCGTAATCCAAATATATCATTTTTACTTCAAAATGGACAAGTCGTTTCAGACGTTAAGACAATTGCCGATACCTTGGGAGAATCTTTTTCTAAGGTATCTCATGAGAGCTCTTACCCCCAAGATTTTATTAATTATAAGCGACGTGAAGAACGCAAGACGTTAAACTTTCAACCATCCGCTCATAGAACTTACAATCGTAAGTTTACCATATTCGAACTGAAAAATGCATTAAGGAAATCACACCCGACTTCACCGGGCCCCGATCATATTCATCTAGACATGTTGACCCATCTCAATGAAGATTCATTACAAAACATTTTACTTCTTTATAATAGAATTTGGACAGAGCAAGATTTTCCGACAACCTGGCACAGAGCTATTATTATTCCAATACCGAAACCTGGGAAGGATCCTCAAGACCCTAATAACTATCGACCCATTGCCTTGACAAGCTGTATCTGCAAAGTCATGGAAAGAATGGTGAATGCTCGGTTGATACATGTCCTTGAGTCTGAAAAACATCTATCGGAGTTTCAAAGCGGATTCCGTTTTGGACGAAGCACCTACGACAATGCCTTAATGCTGGAATCCTCTATCAGAGATACATTCGTCACAAAGAAGCATTTGGTAGCTGTCTTCTTCGATATGGAGAAAGCTTACGATAGGACATGGCGATATGGCATAATGCGAGACTTATACGAGATGGGCTTTCTGGGAAATCTCCCACTATTTATTCAAAACTTTTTATTGACAAGGACCTTTAGCGTTCGCATTAATAATATTTTATCAGATGACTTTTCACAGGACGAGGGTGTTCCCCAAGGAAGCGTTCTAAGCGTGATACTTTTTATAATTAAAATCAACGGTATTATTAAACAACTTCCTCCATATGTGCACGGAACGCTTTTTGTAGACGATTTCCAAATATTCTGTTCTGGAATCAATGTACCTTTTATTGAAAGACAACTCCAAACGGCTATTAGAATTGTAAGTAAGTGGGCAAACGAAAATGGTTTTGTTTTTTCTTCGCAAAAGACTGTATGTGTACATTTTACTAGAAGACGCGGACTTTTTCCTGATCCAGAACTTTTACTCGACGGAACTGTTATTCCAGTAGTTCCAGAAATAAAATTTCTGGGTATTATTTTTGACTCGAAGTTATCTTTTCGACCTCATATCAAGGTATTAAAACGAAAATGCAACCAATCACTGAATATTTTAAAGGTTTTATGTAACACAACTTGGGGAGCTGATTTTATTTCAATTTTAAAAATTTACAAAGCTGTTGTCCGATCGAAACTCGATTATGGGAGTGTAATATATGGATCTTCTGCTAAGTCTGTTCTTCAAGCCCTGGATACTATTCATAACCAAGGCCTCCGATTATCCCTCGGAGCTTTTCGCACTTCGCCAGTCCAGAGTTTATATATAATGACAGGCGAGCCGGATTTAAGACATCGACGTGAGAAACTTACCCTAAAATACTATTTTAAGATTAAAGCCAACCCTTCTCACCCATTGCATATTAGAGTAACTAACCCTAAATTTGGAAGTCATTACTCATTAAAACCTTCATTCATACCGTCACTTGGTTTTAGAGTCCGTACCATAATGAATTCATTAAATGTTGACAATCTGGGAATATTTCCTAGAGAAAACGAACCTCCACCTTGGAATGATAAAAATCTACTTACCATCAATGACTTTTCACATTTTAACAAATCATCAACCCCCGATACCATTTATTTACAATTATTCCATTCCCATAGAAACAAATATTCATCTTTTAAAACAGTTTTTACTGACGGATCTAAGAACGGGACAAATGTTGGAGCCGCGGCCGTTTTTGATAATACAACCATTGCAAGAAAATTGCATGGGTGCTGCAGTGTCTTCACTTCAGAGATGTACGCAATAATTTTAGCCTTAAAAACGATTTCTACACACAGTAATAAAAACTGGATCTTGTATACCGACTCTAAAAGCAGTATCGAATCCCTATTAAACTATACACATAAAAGTCATTCCTTGGTTTTAAAAGCAATGAATTTGCTCCTATCATTAACAGAAAATGATTTTCGGATATTCTTTTGTTGGATTCCTGGGCATGTGGGAATCCGGGGCAATGAGAAAGCGGATTTGGCAGCCAAAAACGCAACATTGATTATAAACTCCAATGTCCCGATTCACGACATTTATAGTGTTTTAACCCAAGCCATAAATTCATCCTGGCAATCCGCTTGGGATTTGGAAAACCATAACAAACTTCATGATATTCAACCATCTATAAAGGGATTCAGCAAAACAAACTTAAATAGAAGTCATCACGTAAAACTGACAAGGCTCCGAATCGGACATTCCTTTTTTACCCACAGACATTTACTGCTGGGAGAACCAGCTCCTCTCTTTATGCTCATCATGCAATAGTATTTTTTCCATAAAGCACATATTGACGGAATGCCGGAATTTTAATCGTCATAGACTAAACCGATTTGGTATCTCCCCTATTACCTTAACAGACTTGTTGATGGACCCACATCATAAAAACTTATTTTTATTCCTTACTGACATTAGTTTCGCAAACTTTATTTAGATTTTATAATCGACTGCAACATACACAACTGTACTGAATTTTATTACGTGGCTTTCTGACTCGCTCTAAATAAATACCAGTTATGAACTAGCTATTGTTTGGCGCAGCATGGCCAAATCTGGCCCTTGTGCCATAAAAAACCAACCAACCAACCAAATGTCTTCACGTTGGCGTGGTATGGAAGTTTGGAGAGTCCCAATAGACTTGTGTTGGCCGTGAAATATATGTAGACTGAGTATTGCTTTGAGAGGAGCTTCGGAAAGTGTGACCAGCCTGTCGACAAGTAGTCACGTGATTGTTCCTAGAGGACTTGTGAAGGAGCACGCACTGGCAAATCCGCAGCTACTCCTAACAAAGGACAAGGGCAGGGGTAGCTCAGTTGATAGTCTCGGATTAGCAACCGGAGTGTCGCGAGTTCGAAACTCGAACCAAACCCACCACAGACCGTCGCTTACATGCACTTTAATCAGTCGTTCACTTTAAATCAGTCGTGGCCTCAAATGTCCTCACGTTGCCGTGGTGTGGAAATTTGGAGAGTGGAGTGCCAGCTCAGGTATTGCTTCGTCATCTGACCGTGGTTCAAAATTACGTGGTATTGTCCTCGGTTCTTTCCCTTGGGGATTGATTTCGGATCATCACCAACAGCCCGTCGTGTTGCTCCAGTGTGACGTTAATTAAAATACCTACCTACCCAAATTCTTCCCAGTCACTTTATGAAATAGGATGTTTTGGGAATTCTGTTAGCCCATATCGTCGCCTTGCAACAGAAACCCCTAAACAGTCAAAATATGTTTGTGCTGTATAGCTGTTTAAAGACTAACTATTAAAAAAAATTAAACTTTGTCAAAAAATAAAAGCATTTTGATGGTATTGTACATTTTTTAAAATGATTACAAAATGACAATGAGTTTTAAATCAGTCATGGTCTCAAATGCCATGAATGAGATGTCAAGTCGGTGGCATGTGGAAGTCGTGAGTCAGCTCAGGTGTTGACCTCATCATCTGTCCATGGTTCAAAATTTCGAGGTGTTCGAGAACGAATGGGTGTATGTGAGATGTATCCTGACTCCCCCAGGATACCCCATCTTAATTCTCTATCAAAAAAATATACGATTTTACAGGCTGAGGTTTTACATTCTTAATTAATTTTTATGTATCTCAATTTTTTTTATTCATTACATTTCTATATGGTGGATTTGTGACTTGAAAATGGTGACTACATCTCCTAATTTTAATATCTTGTGTTTGGCGCAGCTTATCCTCTTTTGGATCTTGCGCCATAAAACCCAAATCAACCAACCAACCAACCTGACTCCCCCAGTGCTTCACCAGGTAAAACTTAGTAGTTTCCCTGTTGTGCCAAAATGATTAAGCTCAATTGGATGGGCATTAGCAAAAAAGGTTTTTGCCCAGGCTCCCAATGCAAAATTTCGGTTCCCAACAAGCTTACAAATAGCCCCAAAAAGGAGCAGTCGCGCCCAATTTGGCAACACTGTCCTCATGTCGTTATTTTTTATTTACTCCCCTCCTGCAGATGAAGAACGGGGTGCGGGGAAGCCTTTTCAGACGAGGGACGAGTTTAGATGTCTTTTCCTGCGATGATCTCAAGCGAATAAAAAAGGGATTTTTTATTATTATCCGTGAGCACACAATAAAGGGGTGTGTTCCAATTGAAAATTTCTCAATTTTTCCTATGAGGTGATTTTTCTGGATTCACGAGGAAATCAATAGGATCATATCGCACCTTTTCGTGACAAGCAATCTTAAAATATAAATTTTACGAGAGAGGTATGAAAATAAAGCATATTTTACTGTGGATTTGAAATTTGCAGGATTCTTTTACATCTTTAAGAAAAATATGTAGCGTTTCCTCATTTGATTTCCATGATTCGTTCTAGTTTTATAGAACTGAAGGTGCTGATGCCGATCTGTGTCCAAAACAAAATTTACGTATTTAAAATGATGAAAGTTTCTTTTAAATAGTTAGGCCAAAATATACTGAATAGAAAAAGATAAATTTGTTAATGAATTGTTGTTCGTTATAATAATTCGAAGCCGTTGGAATATCCCAGTTGGAAGAGCAACGGATTATGTTGGCTAGTTCGAAACTAGGTCCAGTCAAAGACCCCCGTGTACTTGGGGGACTGATGCACAATTAAATCTGTAGTGGCCTCAAATGTCCTCACATTGGCGAGGTGTGGAAGTTTGGAGAGCGGGGTGCCAGCTCAGGTGTTGTTCTAGCCATCTGACCGTGGTTCAAAATTACGAGGCGTTGTCCTTCAGGATTGATCCCGAACCGTCGCCAATACCCCGTTGTGTTGCTCCATTGCAACGTTAACTATATACCTACCTGCCTATAGTAATTCTTGATTGCAGTTTTTTTTATTGACCATAAGCAAAAGGTTGGACCAGGCAAAAGGTTGTAATTATAGATGGCCCCCAGGGGCATTCCTTCTTTAGGTTTGTACGGGCTTCACAACCCCGGGGTACCTGAGTGATCTTTTTCTTTCCCAGGGGTTTGCTGTCTTTGGTGAACACGGGGGTCGCGCTCCCGGGATACCTAAGCGATCTTTCTCTACCTTCATCCCACTACTCTATTCCCCACCCCTCCTTTTTCTCCATTTCACGTCTTGCGATTCGGAAACCATTAAAATTTCTTTACATTGAAAAACACCTTAAATTCACTCTTTTGTTATTTAAAAAATATGTTAATCACCTATGTTATTACGTATCATAGAATACCTTTTTAGTTGTGTTAAGTTCTATTTGTTTCTAAATTATCATTTATTCCTTTTTATGATTCTTTTAAAAGACGTCAGTACGTTTTTCTGACCCGCATGTTTGCCGTGTGCGGCGTCCCGTATCGGGGGAAAGTGGAGTCCTGGGGTACCTGATGCGTGCCCTTTGGTCCATGCTTCTGCGTAGACGGTGGCTGGAGTGAGCCCGCTCTGGTCAATCGGCTCACCTAATTTCTCTGGGGTTCACCACGTCAGAGCGCTTGGTCCCTCTGTCGTGTTGGACTCCAATGATATTGGGTATTTAGGGTTAGTGCTGTAGCTAGGGATGCCCTGGGCGAACTGGCGGATCCACATTCCGACACTACGGCACTATATTCTGGTTGTTACTCCTGAAGCGGTTCCGAGATCTGTTGCTGGACAACTGCCGGATACTGCTTCCCCTGGTTGGGCTCCATGGTGGGCGGGGGCACACCAGGATGAATTTTTTTTCTAATATTCATGGAACCAAAAACTCTTTCTTGCCCTGACGGAGGCTTAGATCCGTCAAACCAACTTAGCTCTGATACATCTCCAAATGACCTAAATGAACCTTCTTTAGAAATGAAAACACCTGAAAATACCACTATAACTCGTCAGATAACAAAATCAATACCAAAATTTCTCATTATTCACAATGAATACGGTAAATTATCTAAAATGTCGCCTTTTCTAATAGAAAAATATATAAAAAATGCAGCTGGAGAAGTAAATAATGTTAAAAAATTGAAATCCGGAGACCTTTTAATTGAATCTAAATCAGAAGTTCAATCAGGAAAATTACTAAATATTAAAAACTTTGGGGACGTCGAAATTCAAGTCTTTCCACACAAAACTTTAAACTATACCCGAGGAGTAATCTCATCCCAAGAACTCTCAATGGTGTCCGACGAAGAATTTGTCGCTGAATTAAAAGATCAAAAAGTTATAGCAGCCAAAAGAATCATGATGAGGCGAGACTCTAATTTCATTCCATCAAGAAATGTTATTCTGACCTTCGATTCTCCTGTTATGCCAACAAAAATTAAAGCCGGTTACTTGTGCTGCGACGTGAGGCCTTTCGTTCCAAGCCCACTGCGATGCTTTTTATGCCAGAGATTTGGACATGCTAAAACAGCATGTCGAGCATCAGCAACCATCTGTGCACGTTGCGCAAAGCCCGGTCACGACAGTTCCTCATGCTCTGAAACCGAACATTGCATCAATTGCCAGGGTGATCACGCTGCATATTCCAAGACTTGTCCACGCTGGATTCAAGAAAAAGAAATCCAAACATTAAGAGTCACCAAAAACCTATCCTTTCCCGAAGCTAGAAAATTGATAGAATCCCGTACAC
This sequence comes from Meta bourneti, assembly GCA_933210815.1. NCBI lineage: Eukaryota > Metazoa > Arthropoda > Arachnida > Araneae > Tetragnathidae > Meta > Meta bourneti. Next base: position 56,570,557 of record OW119932.1, on the reverse strand, counting down.
CTCGTCCTAACACCTCATATGCATCAGTCATTAAAACCAGCAAAACAATAAGCACCCAAACATATAATTCAGACTTTACACCTAATAAAGTAAATGCAGAAACGCAAATAAACTCTACTCCTTATAATTATCAACCAACCAAATCAAATCAGCAATCCCATAGCGTAAGCCCAAAATCAAGTGACAAAGTTACAAGTAAACCCTCAAACCTGCCGCAACAGAGAACCGCACCAGCAACAAAAATCTTCAAGCCGAACCCAACAACGTCAATAGAACTAAATAAAAAAAAGCAAAGTAAGAAAGACAAACTTACTCCCCGGAACTCTAGAGATCACTCAAAATTACCGGATACCGAAATAGATTTACACCCTTCCACGGACTCAGACATGGAGTTTGGAGAGGACGGTATTGACGAGAACGCTGCATTTTTTAGAAAAGGTTCTAGATTTTACAAAAAACCTTCCAAATAAAACCACCCAACCTTTATTTCAGAAGACATTGAAAAGGGCTCTAATTTTTAAAAAATAAATGGCTATTAATCTCCTAACTTGGAACTGTCATGGTTTTCGTACACATATCGACGATATCAAATCTCTAATAAATAATTTTAACCCTGTTTGCCTAGCCCTTCAAGAAACATACTTAACGCCTACTAACACAATGAATGTTAAAAATTATAATTTAATAAGAAATGATTACATCCACGGTGCACGCGCTTCGGGCGGTGTGGCTCTGATGACTTTGCAGAATTTTCCAGCAAGAAGAATTTCACTAAATACGAGCATTCAAGCAATAGCCATTCAACTTCATATTAAATTTTTACTAACAATCTGCTGCATATATCTACCCCCAAATGAAAACGTTAGTCAGCAGGAACTAAATGATTTAATAACGCAACTTCCGTCTCCATACTTCATCATAGGGGATTTTAACGGACACAACCCTCTTTGGGGAAGTAATGATTTTAACACAAAAGGACAACAAATTGAAAAATTGATGGATGACCATTGTCTCTGCCTTTTAAATGATTCCAGTCATACATACTTCCATACTCCGACCCAAACCTTTCACACCCTGGACCTTGCAATATGCTCCCCTACTTTGCTTTCATTTTGGGACTTTAAAATTGACAATGATCTGCACAATAGCGATCACTTTCCAATCATTTTAACATATAACTGCAATGACGTTTTACTACCCAGACGACCTGTGCGATATATATTTGAGAAAGCGGATTGGACTCGATATCAGGTGGAATCAAACATTTCCGACAACATGGTTATGATGCCTAGCATAAATGATGCCGTTGAAATGATAACGAACACCTTGATTAAGGCGGCAGATGTGGCTATCCCCAAAACATCGGGTAAAATGCCTAAATTATGGAAGCCTTGGTGGAATGAAGCATGCTCTCAAGCCCATAAATTCCAAAAAAAAGCATGGAACACCTTCAGACGTTATCCCACCACTTCGAATTTGATAGTTTTCAAGCGGGCTAAAGCAGAAGCTCGAAAATTAAGGAGACAGCGACAAAAAGAATCCTGGCAAGAATACGTAAATACAATTGAATGTCGAATATCATCAAAACAGCTATGGGGAAAAATTCGAAAAATTACCGGCAAATATCGTAATCCAAATATATCGTTTTTACTTCAAAATGGACAAGTCGTTTCAGACGTTAAGACAATTGCTGATACCTTGGGAGAATCTTTTTCTAAGGTATCTCATGAGAGCTCTTACCCCCAAGATTTTATTAATTATAAGCGACGTGAAGAACGCAAGACGTTAAACTTTCAACCATCCGCTCATAAAACTTACAATCGTAAGTTTACCATATTCGAACTGAAAAATGCATTAAGGAAATCACACCCGACTTCACCGGGCCCCGATCATATTCATCTAGACATGTTGACCCATCTCAATGAAGATTCATTACAAAACATTTTACTTCTTTATAATAGAATTTGGACAGAGCAAGATTTTCCGACAACCTGGCACAGAGCTATTATTATTCCAATACCGAAACCTGGGAAGGATCCTCAAGACCCTAATAACTATCGACCCATTGCCTTGACAAGCTGTATCTGCAAAGTCATGGAAAGAATGGTGAATGCTCGGTTGATACATGTCCTTGAGTCTGAAAAACATCTATCGGAGTTTCAAAGCGGATTCCGTTTTGGACGAAGCACCTACGACAATGCCTTAATGCTGGAATCCTCTATCAGAGATACATTCGTCACAAAGAAGCATTTGGTAGCTGTCTTCTTCGATATGGAGAAAGCTTACGATAGGACATGGCGATATGGCATAATGCGAGACTTATACGAGATGGGCTTTCTGGGAAATCTCCCACTATTTATTCAAAACTTTTTATTGACAAGGACCTTTAGCGTTCGCATTAATAATATTTTATCAGATGACTTTTCACAGGACGAGGGTGTTCCCCAAGGAAGCGTTCTAAGCGTGATACTTTTTATAATTAAAATCAACGGTATTATTAAACAACTTCCTCCATATGTGCACGGAACGCTTTTTGTAGACGATTTCCAAATATTCTGTTCTGGAATCAATGTACCTTTTATTGAAAGACAACTCCAAACGGCTATTAGAATTGTAAGTAAGTGGGCAAATGAAAATGGTTTTGTTTTTTCTTCGCAAAAGACTGTATGTGTACATTTTACTAGAAGACGCGGACTTTTTCCTGATCCAGAACTTTTACTAGACGGAACTGTTATTCCAGTAGTTCCAGAAATAAAATTTTTGGGTATTATTTTTGACTCGAAGTTATCTTTTCGATCTCATATCAAAGTGTTGAAACGAAAATGCAACCAATCATTGAATATTTTAAAGGTTTTATGTAACACATCTTGGGGAGCTGATTTTATTTCAATTTTAAAAATTTACAAAGCTGTTGTCCGATCGAAACTCGATTATGGGAGTGTAATATATGGATCTTGTGCTAAGTCTGTTCTTCAAGCCCTGGATACTATTCATCACCAAGGCCTCCGATTATCCCTTGGAGCTTTTCGCACTTCGCCAGTCCAGAGTTTATATATAATGACAGGCGAGCCGGATTTAAGACATCGACGTGAGAAACTTACCCTAAAATACTATTTTAAGATTAAAGCCAACCCTTCTCACCCATTGCATAATAGAGTAACTAACCCTAAATTTGGAAGTCATTACTCATTAAAACCTTCATTCATACCATCACTTGGTTTTAGAGTCCGTACCATAATGAATTCATTAAACGTTGACAATCTGGGAATATTTCCTAGAGAAAACGAACCTCCACCTTGGAATGATAAAAATCTACTTACCATCAATGACTTTTCACATTTTAACAAATCATCAACCCCCGATACCATTTATTTACAATTATTCCATTCCCATAGAAACAAATATTCATCTTTTAAAACAGTTTTTACTGACGGATCTAAGAACGGGACAAATGTTGGAGCCGCGGCCGTTTTTGATAATACAACCATTGCTAGAAAATTGCATGGGTGCTGCAGTGTCTTCACTTCAGAGATCTACGCAATAATTTTAGCCTTAAAAACGATTTCTACACACACTAATAGAAACTGGATCTTGTATACCGACTCTAAAAGCAGTATCGAATCCCTATTAAACTATACACATAAAAGTCATTCCTTGGTTTTAAAAGCAATGAATTTGCTCCTAACATTAACAGAAAATGATTTTCGGATATTCTTTTGTTGGATTCCTGGGCATGTGGGAATCCGGGGCAATGAGAAAGCGGATTTGGCAGCCAAAAACGCAACATTGATTATAAACTCCAATGTCCCGATTCACGACATTAATAGTGTTTTAACCCAAGCCATAAATTCATCCTGGCAATCCGCTTGGGATTTGGAAAACCATAACAAACTTCATGATATTCAACCATCTATAAAGGGATTCAGCAAAACAAACTTAAATAGAAATCATCACGTAAAACTGACAAGGCTCCGAATTGGACATTCCTTTTTTACCCACAGACATTTACTGCTGGGAGAACCAGCTCCTCTTTATGCTCATCATGCAATAGTATTTTTTCCATAAAGCACATATTGACGGAATGCCGGAATTTTAATCATCATAGACTAAACCGATTTGGTATCTCCCCTATTACCTTAACAGACTTGTTGATGGACTCACATCATAAAAACTTATTTTTATTCCTTACTGACATTGGTTTCGTAAACTTTATTTAGATTTTATAATCGACTGCAACATACACAACTGTACTGAATTTTATTACGTGGCTTTCTGACTCGCTCTAATTAAATACCATTTATGAACTAGCTATTGTTTGGCGCAGCATGGCCAAATCTGGCCCTTGTGCCATAAAAAACCAACCAACCAACCAACCTAATTATAGATGCATTTTCAGCTCGAAAGGAGTGGAGAATCACCGTTTACCCAAATGTATCTTCCTATATTTGAGACAAAGCCAAATCATTTTTAGGTGGCATTGTTAGAGATCCCTTGTTCTGAGGGGGTTAAAATCAGATTGGTGTGTTACATTTTCAACAATTCTGACTCAAGTCCGGAAATGCAATCTAAAAGTGCTAAACTGTTGAAAGAAAAAGGGAATTAAGTCACAGCTTCAATACTTCGCCACTAGATTGCAGCATAATACGGGCATGCAAGTAAAACAGGTGAAATCCATACACCCTGTATTATAAACTAACACTTCAGAAACAATTTCCGTTTTCATCCCTGAATTTCAAACCTTCTAAGATAGGAAGACCACTTTCTCTTGGACATGTGCCTCAAGAAAACCTCTACCAGAGACCACGACCTTGTTAATCAGGTTAAAAAAAGACATGCTTGATCTTCCTTACATCCCACCGATTCACCGTGCATTTTTTCAAAACTTGAAAACACAAGTCATCGAAGAAGAGATTGAAGATACGGGACCTTTAGAGTTCATTAAAGAAAATCCATGAAAAAATTGTTTCTGTGAATGGTTCAATATTAAATTGTATTTTCCGTATCAATGTGTTCAAAATAAATTAAGTACGTTTTCATTGGCAGTTTTTCACTTTTATCAACCTCAAAAATTATAATTATTGACTTGCACTATGATGTAAATCATTTTCAGTTGTTGAAAATTAAAGCAAACATAAAATTTAGGCAATTTTTTTTTACAATTACTTTTAATCAAACCCCATATTAATGTTCGATTGGTTCCCCGCACAAATTTGTGACTTGGAAATTTATTATAATTCTAGTAAAACCTTTTGTTTCTCAAAATGAGGATTAATCGACTTACACCACTCTGACTTTAACCCCATCACGCATGCTTAAAGCCTCGTTATTTCTCATTTGATCTGGGAAATTCGAACAGTTTTCGAATTTCTTTCAGAGTGACATAAATTAAAATTTTGAAAGAATTATTAACTTACAAATCACACACAAAAACTTTAAAAATATAAATCCCCGCTATAGAGTTTGTACCATTCGACAATTCAGGGTTATTCAAAATGAATCATTCGATTTCAAAATGCTATATTTTCATAAATAAACGACACAGAATGATAAGTAATACATGAATACAAAGGAAAAATATGGAAGTTTTTTTACAAGTGTTCGATATAACTTCCTTTAGTTACACGTATAATGTCAAGACGGTATGTAAATTCCTACCAAACCTAAAGCGTCAGTGGTAATTGATTGTACAGCAGCAGAAATACGTTGTTTAAGTTCACATAAATTTGTGGGTAATGGTTGCACATACACTTTTTCTTTTACAAACCCCAAAGGAAGAAATCGCATGGGGTCATATCAGGTGACCTAGGTGACCAGCTGTGTAACACCCACTGCTATCAAACTGATGATATCACCTTCGAATACTCTGAGCCGTAGATGGATTAATTCGGTACTTTTTACGAAATTCACGCTGAACGGTGATTACAGATCCACATCGCGCAAACGACAGCACACAAAAAACTTTCTGCTCCACGGACGCCATTATCACTTCTGCCGCTGAAAAGCTTCTAAAACAGCTTTCGTGAAATAGCTTCACGAAGAACACACGAGCGTCATCTATTCTTCACAATATAAAACTTCAATATTTTTCCTTTGTATTCATATATTACTTATCATTCTGTGTCATTTATTTTTTGAAAATATGGAATTTTGAAATTGGATGATTCATTTTGAATTACCCTGTACATCTGAGGCATCGAACGACACACAAAAACAGACAATGGACTAATGACGAGATCGCTAAAGACATGCGAGTGATTTCATTTGTGTAAATGAGAAAAACAAATTGACAACGATAACGGGAGTTGTCTGTGGTCTATTAAAAGTGACAGATCAAAATCACGCATTTCCCCCAACAGCTGCATAAGCTGTTTTCTCATATCATAATCTTAACAATATCGATATTTACTTTTTTAACGCTCAACTTTTCATGCATGTCCCTAAATACTGTTTAAAGACGTATTCACGTCAAAAGCATTGCAACTCTTTTGTCTTGCGATTTCAGAACGAGAAGCATCCAGACGATAAATATAAATTCTTTTCATTAATTTTTTAATTATTTTAAGCCTACAACGGTGTTTTTCGTAAGTAATTCTTCCCTGGCAACTTAAAAGGCACACAAAAAAAGCGCCAAAAGCGTTGCCACAAAAAGTCTTTGTATCAAAGTCGAAGCATTTTGACAATGTTATATATCTTTTGAACAGATTATAATATGAAAATGTATTTCTTGTTATCTTGAAAATAAGGATTTAGTGGTCTCCGAATAAATGTCAGTTAATGAGTTTCGTCTCTAAGCCGACGTTATATGATTACTTCGCAAAAGACAAAACAAGCATTTGAATAGCAAGTGATTTCTAGAGCCCGTTGTATTCTTATTTCAAAGGTTTTACACGTGTACAGACTGATCTAACATGCATGGAAAGAAGATAACTCGTCTGGGACTAATTACTCTAGACAATGTAAGGCAATGACATGATATCTGGACACTAAAAAAGACCCCGTGCTGAAGATTTTATTAATTACCGCACAGTGTAATGGCCTGTTTAGTATGTTGAACTTTGTAATGAGGCTTCCTTGTGATACTAGTTCAAATTGTCACTTGTCATAACAGAGTGTAGCTTATGGCTTAATCCAGGTGTTTTAAGGACTAATGATGATAAGCTTTTCTTCAAGGATATATTGTCGGTGTTCATTTTAGTTAGTCTTGTGTGAGGGATTTTCAGTGTAAACAAACCAATCAGACGATCTGTAAAGATTTTACTTCTGCTTTCCAAATGCTAATGCATGATGTATATTGGCGCTACCATGAAATGTAGTTAAGGCAAGTTTTGATAACATATTTGGCATTTAATCCAACTGGCGTTGAACAATCAACAATTATATATAATTTTGGAATTCATGCTTTGAGAATTTTGTTTGCGAAGTGCTGAAAACCGTATTCCAGAAACAAGTCAAGTGACGTCAAGTTCGGAATGCGTACATGAAACATGTTTCACCGCAGAAATCACTAACATTAAGCGTGACAGAAAATGCTTCTCATAATGATTATTTTGCGTTGATATAGTTCAGGTTTATTGTCTGATGAAACTCATCCAGTCTTTGAAACGAATACAAGAAGGCATTCTGAAATGTTTTGAGACCTACCATACTCAACAAATGTTCCAAGGCAATAGAATTGGTGAGCTCGTGCTTTCATTGGGGCCTTAGTAGTTCAGTGGGTTTGCCCATTGCGCTAGCAACTTGTAAGTTGTAGGTGGTGCAGGTTCAATTTCTCCCTGGCTGTATTTCTCTCCTCTGAGTCAGTAAAACTTGTGTCTTGTGTTTGGAACAGTTTGGCCAAATATGACCTTTGCGCTTGAAAACCTATTCCAACCAATCCAAGCTAAAAGTCAATGAATTTAGATAAACAGATGAAATGCCGATGTTTGACGCAGCATGGCCAAATATGGCATATGCTCCATAAAACCTAACCAACCATGCTGTCAGTATTATGCCATGCAAATTTTCCGAAAAGAAATCTTGATTGGTTTATTTTATATAATTTTTTACATATTTACAGGCTTCAAGTACTCTGCGATGGTATTTAATTCCTCAGTCAGGTTGTTTAGTTTGTATTTTGATGGCACAAGGCCATATTTGGCCAAGCTGCACCAGACACAAGGCAGCAATGATCCTCAGTCAGGCTCTAATTGCATTTAAATATGACATCATTGCAGCGTTGACAAGTCTTTCTTTTAGACGGTGTTTGAACAACTCTTTTATCCAGAGTTCGAAAAGACAGGGGGTTTAAAGGCTTTTAGGTGATCTTGGGGGGTTTACTTTCTGGCGTGATAGTGAACAATCTCTGACTGAGTTTGAAGAGACAGCTTGTATTACAGATTTAGAGTCAGATAAAATAACCACTTTTTCGAATGAATCTTTTTTCAGAAGTTGCTTTAATACCACACAAATTGCTTCCGACCTCTCCTTCAAAATAAGTAGAATAGCTGCCTGTAGAAATGGAACAATTTAGAGTGAATACCAGAGCCAGCCAGCCTCCTCAAACCTGTCAGAGAACCATCGGTATATCTCTATCTATCTATATCTCTCTATCTATCTCTATCTCTATCTATCTATCTATGTATATATATCTATCTATGTATATATCTCTATCTCTATCTCTGTATCTATCTCTATCTATGTATCTATCTCTATCTCTGTATATATCTTCTATGTATCTATCTCTATCTCTGTATATATCTATGTATATATCTTTATCTCTCTCTATATATCTATATCTATATATATATATATATATATATATATGTATATGTATATATATATATATGTATATATCTCTATCTATGTGCAACCAATGATTTTGAGGGTACCGATTTTCAATCATTTCCAACTTTAAAATTCGGATTTCATGATTATCCGCATAGTTCTTTGAATTTACATTTAAATACGATTGTGATCCGCTTCTACAATTATACCGCAAGAGTATAATGATGTATTTGGTGAATACACCATTATGCCCTTTTGGTTGAACGTTTTGCCTTCATGTCGAATTTCGATAGAAGTCGTGTCAATTTTGCTATTAAAGCCATCGTGCCGTAAGTCGTTTGGTAGCTGACGGAAGTTTAATTTCACCTACGGTGCTCACCTAATGAGCTGCGATCGACGAGAACATAATAGCACATTTACTGTTTACTCTCAAAAGGAAATTAAGAAGACTTAGCATAAACGGAAATATAACGAGGTGCCAATTTAAAATAGGTAATTGAGCCGATTAGGAATAAAAGGAATCGGAATATGAAAAAAAATCGGGGTTGTGTTCTATCACGGAAAAGGTTGTCTCATTTCAGAGCGTTTCCTGAACTGTTTCTTGAGATGATTAAAGGTGTTTCCATAAAAAACGAGAAAGAACAAAATTACTCTATGTATTCTCATTAAAACTCATTTCGAAGTGACGAAAATGTTTCGCTGTAAAGAGATTTTCGTGCGCGCGTTACAGCTTGATTAATAATTTTCATTCATACATAAATATTCACGTAAAACAGCATGTAAGACATTTTGAAATAATTTCCTTAAATGGGAAAGAACAAAATTACTCAGCTTATTTTCATTGGAACTAATTTCGAAGTGACGAAAATGTTTCGGTGTAAAGAGATTTTCGTTACAGCTTGATTGTTAATTTATTCATGCATAAAATATTCACGTAAAATAGCATGCAAAACTTTTTAGCGTTAATTTTGATTGAAGAATAGTGAAATCAACAAAAGGAAATTTAGTAAACTAAAATTCGAAAATTAAAAATAGTGCCATAAAATTAGACAACCTTCATCAGACCAAATCCGTGATTTTTGTTTATACAAGAGAAAAGAATTCATGGTTGGTGATAACAAATAATGATGGATAATTGATGAGATGATGATAATGATGTAGATAAACTATAACCATCTGGAACATGCTTTTAAAAAGAGAATTTCATTCAGTTTTATCATTTTTCAGTTTGAAGAAATTTTCCAATTTTTTCACAAAATTTCTAAAATTTACTTCGTTACAAAAGAAATCTTATTACCTTATGGTAATACCATTTGAAAAGAAAATTCGTCCTAATTTCGCATTTGTGGATTTTTCGTTGTGTCGATTTTCGTAATGAGAAGGATCTACTGCAGAATTTTGCATTTCAAAATGTTAATTGAGAGAAAGCGAAGATCATCTAGCAATGATGTTACGAATTTCGATCATTCGGAATTTGATTTCTTTTTAAAATTTATTCGTTCTTCCAGAAAAAGTAGGTTCAGAAGTGTAAGTAATCAAAACTTTTGAAATGAGAGAAAACTGAATATTAAACAAAGTAATGGAAAAACTCAAATTTTCTGGGACATTCAATTCAACCAGTTTAGCATTGAAACGAATTTGAAAAGAAAAGAACTCAAACGTTTGTTTCATCCTGATTGAGGAAAATATTCAGATTCACAATCAACTTTAGATAACTCATAAAGCTCATTAAGTACATCTATCGATGAATAATGCAACGATATCGAAATCGATAATACGAGAGAAAAAAATGGTGCAAAATATCGAAAGAACATCCAACCAGGTTCTGCATCATGGAACACAACTCGCGTGCCAGCGAATATTCGTCTTCTGAAGAGAAACGAAACAAAACAAGGGGAAAGTGGATATAAAAAGAACATAACATGCCGGTCACGTTTTATTAATTTCCACACTATACGAACAAACAGATCTGGCGAATTGTTTTTCATAAATCACGCAATCCATTATTAAAGGACTCGTCGTGTGTTTTCTATTTACCCGGATTTCGGGTCCGTACTAAAAGCTGGTAAAATCCTTCGTGCCAAAAGGAGGTGATCAGTTGAGTAGGTATTCATAATCCTAGCTCATTCTGATGTGCGTGATTGGTTTCAGTATAAACTTTGTCAAAGACGTGTTCAGCTTTAGTACACCACGTGACAGCTAGAGGGGACATCTTTGGGCGCAGGTGTCGAAGGCAGGTGATTTTTTTATGGTCGTGATTTCGTGCTTGGATTTTTCGAGAACATTCGAGTTCTTTGATGAGGATTTTTTTAAATTGTACTTTATGTTGACACGTTGTCGCGTTTGTGTTTTGAATTAAAATATCTTAGAGTTTAATAGAAATAAATCATTTCCCCATTTTTTTATTAACTTAGTGTTATCGTTTTATGAAGTTGTTTTTGCCATGAAATTTCGTATTTCCTAATTTGGTGGTTCTTACCCCCTAATAGAATTCAAATACAAAATGCATGAAATATATTTCAAAGACCCGATTTAATTTTCTTGAAATAATGTGAAATTAAACTTTGCGTTTTTTTGTTTTTGTGGTGACAAAAAAACACTTCAAAATGAAGGGAAAATCTGGATAAATGCCATTTTGCGAAAAATATGAAAAATGCCCGAAAGTGCCTTAAGCCCTTAAACAGCAGTTTTTTTACAAAACACATTTCTATTAACATTAATAACATTTCAGTTTTGTCAAAAAAGATGCAAAATTCTATCCCTATTTAAAACTATAAATTTTAATTGAATGCGTTAGTTATGAAATCAATAATTACTTTATAATTAAAATAATTATTGATTGATTCATATTTAATAATTTCTTTCAATTCTCACATTTAAAAAAGTAGATTTCGTTTGGAAAAGAAAACAATTATGAAATGTATTCAAATTTACCTATTTCTACTATTAATAACAATCGCTTACCGTTTACTTTTAAAAAGTTGTTTGAAGACTTTAATATATATAACTTTCGATACGGTGCATAACAAAAAGTGTCCCACACCAATCTTATTACTAGAAATTACCTTCTGAACATCGACTATTCACTGGTTCAAGGTGATTCGATATTTTTTGACGTCTGTACCTATTTTCACGTACGTTCACGTTTTCTTTCATGCGCTGAATTCTATCTTCCAGATTTTTTGTTGCCTTCTGTGTCTCAATCAGACTACAGAATAATTTCATTAGAGCTGCGAGCTCTTCACGTATTTTAGCAATCTATATATATAAAACAGAGTTGGCGTCTGTCTATCTATCTGTTCTCTATACAAATCTACATTGTTTGACCAAGTCTCACCAAATTTGGTACACTTATTCTTTGGAACACAGCGGATAACGTAGGCTAGATATAAACTACCATTCGGGATTCGTCCTTTGTCTGCAGAGGAGGCTAAAAACAATTCGACATCCCCATAGGAATAAAATCGAGTATTTTTGCGATCACTGTCAGACCAATGCACACCAAATTTGGTACATTTATTCTTTAGAATTCTGCGGGAAGCATAGGCTACATATTAACCCCATTCGATTTGTCCTAGGTCTGCAGAGGGGCTAAAAACAATGCGAAGTTGCTATAGGAATAACATCGAGTATCCTTATTATCACAGTTTGACCAATTCACATCAAATTTCGTACGCTCATTCTTTATAATCCTGCGGGAAACATAGGCTAAATATTAACCCCAGTTCTATTGGTTCAGGGTGTATAGAGGGGGCTAAAAACAATTCGACATCCCCATAGGAATAAAATCGAGTATTTTGCGACCACTGTCAGACCAATGCACACCAAATTTGGTACATTTATTCTTTAGAATTCTGCGGGAAGCATAGGCTACATATTAACCCCATTCAATTTGTCCTAGGTCTGCAGAGGGGCTAAAAACAATGCGAAGTTGCTATAGGAATAACATCGAGTATCCTTATTATCACAGTTTGACCAATTCACATCAAATTTCGTACGCTCATTCTTTATAATCCTGCGGGAAACATAGGCTAAATATTAACCCCAGTTCTATTGGTTCAGGGTGTATAGAGGGGGCTAAAAACAATTCGACATCCCCATAGGAATAAAATCGAGTATTTTGCGATCACTGTCAGACCAATGCACACCAAATTTGGTACATTTATTCTTTAGAATTCTGCGGGAAGCATAGGCTACATATTAACCCCATTCGATTTGTCCTAGGTCTGCAGAGGGGCTAAAAACAATGCGAAGTTGCTATAGGAATAACATCGAGTATCCTTATTATCACAGTTTGACCAATTCACATCAAATTTCGTACGCTCATTCTTTATAATCCTGCGGGAAACATAGGCTAAATATTAACCCCAGTTCTATTGGTTCAGGGTGTATAGAGGGGGCTAAAAACAATTCGACATCCCCATAGGAATAAAATCGAGTATTTTGCGATCACTGTCAGACCAATGCACACCAAATTTGGTACATTTATTCTTTAGAATTCTGCGGGAAGCATAGGCTACATATTAACCCCATTCGATTTGTCCTAGGTCTGCAGAGGGGCTAAAAACAATGCGAAGTTGCTATAGGAATAACATCGAGTATCCTTATTATCACAGTTTGACCAATTCACATCAAATTTCGTACGCTCATTCTTTATAATCCTGCTGGAAACATAGGCTAAATATTAACCCCAGTTCTATTGGTTCAGGGTGTATAGAGGGGGCTAAAAAGAATTCGAAATCCCCATAGGAATAACATTGAGTAATATTACGATGAATTACAAACAATTCAACCCAAGCACCGAGTATTTCAGTTAGTATTATATACTATAGTATGGCGAAATAGGTTAAGACGTCAAAAATACTGAATCACATTGAACCAGTGAACAGTCGAAGCAGATGTTCAGTATGTAATAAGTGGGGTAATAAGACTGGTGTGGACATTTTTATCATACATCACATCGACTTATTAAAGTATTTAAACAACTTTTAAAAGTAAACGATTCTATAATTAATAGCAGAAATAATTATCAAATAGATTCCAATTTACTTTTTTCTTGTCCAAACAAAGCCTATTTTTTAATGTGAGATTTGAAAGAAATGATTAAATATGAATCGATCAATATTTATTTCAATTATAAAATAGTTATTGATTTCATAAATAACATATTCACTTCAAAATTATAGCTAGGATTTTGCATCATTTTTTGTCAAGACTGAAATGTTATTCATATTAATAGAAACGTGTTTCGTAAAAAAACTGCTGATTTAAGGAATTTGTTAAGGCAATTTCGGGTATTTTTCGTGTTATTTTTTGCAAAATTTCATTTTTCCAGATTTTCCCTGACATTTGCGTCCGACGTAAATTGTAGAACGATTAAAGAGTTGAAGCGATGTTAAAAAATTATTTTCCGTGCACTTAGATGATGCCTGCATTTTTCTGTGAAGGAGAAGTGATTAGTTAGTTTGATCATTTTTCAATCAACATTTAATTAGTTCAACCCGAGCAACGACAGGTAATTCTGCTAATTGTTCATATTCCTTTGTTTGTCGGGGCTGTGGTAGTCCAGTTGAAAGTAAAGGATTAGCAGTCGGATGGATGCGAGTTCGAAACTCGATCCAGCCAAAGACAGTCGTGTATACGGGAGATGGCGCACGTTAAATCTGTCGTGGCCTCAAATGTCCTCACGTTGTCGTGGTGTGGAAGTTTGGAGAGTGGGGTACAAAAGCTCAGGTTTTGACCTCGTCATCTGACCGTGGTTCAAAATTACGTGGTGTTGTCCTATAATCTTTTCCTTTGGGACTGATCCCGGACCGTCGCCAATAGCCCTCTGTGTTGCTCCAGTGCAACGTTAATTAAAATACCTACCTACCACGATCTTTCCCTTGGAGATTGATTCGGGTCGTCACCAATAGTCCGTTACGTTGCTCCAGTGTTATGTTGATTAATTACCATTATCTTTGTTCCATTCTGCTACGTAAGTTTGTGATATATATAGGGTACTACGAGGGTTGAATGCTCACTTTTAATTTAAGAAAGCAAACCCCCTGAGAGTGATCTGATTTCCTTTAGTGATCGAAAGTTTGTATGAAAGATCACTAAGACTATTTCCATTTGATGGACTATTATCAGTGTGTATTGCACCCCCATAATACCATCAATCCAATTCTTCACCTGCAGTAAACTCTTGATTAGCGAACAAGGGCTTTAATTTTTGATCTGCTCGCTAAATTACCCGGTGCTCCATTCCTACATAAAAACTCCAATCGTTTAGAAGTCAACAACCTTTGCTATAAAAGTGAGTCTTTTTATTCCAGCAAGGTTGAGTTCTGTTCGTCTCAGTCGAAGGCTATCTTTTCCATTCGAAGTTGCATTTCCCTCTGCGTCCCATGGGTGAAGTGAATAAGGAGATAAGACGTTGGTTACGGGTATTCTCAAACGAACCAAGGCAGGCGAGGCGATTTTTCAATCCTCCTGGTGATTGTCTCGACGAGGTATCTCGTTACCGAAACTGGCCGGATTTTGACGGACGAGATATCTCGTCAATACAAGGAAACTGACCCGATCTCGTCGTCATCGGAAATTCGGCAATATCTTGATTGACGGGATATCGTGTCGTTAGCGGAATTGGCAAGATCTTGATGGACGAGATATATCGTGTAGAAAAAAAACTGTCGGGATATCGTGTCACATTAGCGGAATTGGTAAGATCTTGATGGACGAGATATATCGTGTAGAAAAAAAAAACTGTCGGGATATCGTGTCATTAGCGGAATTGGTAAGATCTTGATGGACGAGATATATCGTGTAGAAAAAAAACTGTCGGGATATCGTGTCGTTAGCGGAATTGGTACGATCTTGATGGACGAGATATATCGTGTAGAAAAAAACTGTCGGGATATCGTGTCGTTAGGGGAATTGGTAAGATCTTGATGGACGAGATATATCGTGTAGAAAAAAACTGTCGATATCGTGTCGTTAGCGGAATTGGTAAGATCTTGATGGACGAGATATATCGTGTAGAAAAAAACTGTCGGGATATCGTGTCGTTAGCGGAATTGGTAAGATCTTGATGGACGAGATATATCGTGTAGAAAAAAACTGTCGGGATATCTCGTCGTTAGCAAAATTGGTCAGATCTTGATGGACGATATATCTCGTCGAAACCACTTGGAGGATTAAAGCAAAGGCGTCCAACTTTATGAGAGCTGGAGGTCGGATTGTGAAAGATTGGGAAGAAAGGCGGGCTACAAATAAAAGAACTAGACGAGTCTGTGTAGATATGCACGTACAATTGCTATATAATTGCTCTCGCGTGATACATATTGGGGGTTACCTTAAAATTTAGCTTATCGCCGTTTTGGGGACGTAACTGAGGAAATTATGTTTTAAGTACAAATTGAAGTATCTCTAAAGTTATTGGAAAACCGGTACTTTTCTCTGAAAATCATTCAAAACACACAGCGACAACGAAACTTATTTCTTCGTAAGAAACCAAGAAACAAGTTAGGACAAACAGAGATCCCTCTTACTTTTTAGTGTACTTATATCCCTCCAAATTGATTGTCGAACCACTAGAGCCTTTGTGCGAAACCAACCGCTGAGTTTTCGCAATTACTTGAGCTTCTTTAACTTCGCTCAGGAAAGCGGCGGGCAATAAAATCTTTCACCAGAATACACACTTTTTTTCCCCTTGTCGATCTTCCTTCTGTCCGTATCATCCATCTTGAAATTAAGGTTTGAATGTATGGTATAAAAAGCGTGGGTTCTTCATTAAATGACTTGGAACTCAGAGGAGAATAAAAAAGTCATTGGGAAATAAAAGCTTGATGTCTCTGACATTCAGTGTTTGTTGAGGATTCATGGGCAATTCTGCTGCGAACTAGAAGAGTTCCTCAGGGACAGAATTGTGCCATTTCACAATCCAAAAAGACCAATTTCACAAATTCAAGAGTTTTTATTGCAGTTCAGGGTTCTCACATAAGGGGTCCCAATACCGTGGCACACTGCCATCAGAAATGAGAAAGGTTTTTATTCTTTTCTTCGATTCTTTTTTTCGACGAAAAAATTTAGTTTTGTATTTCTTTACGGCAATTTTATTCTTTAAGGTCTTACGTGCGCCATTTTTTTTGTTTAAACTCGCAAAATGAGTCCGGTTATAAGCCATTAACCCTCCATGGTGGTTTTGAAAAGATATCTCATCCATCAAGATCTGACCAATTTTGCTAATGACGAGATATCTCGTCATCGATGTATTGTCGATTTTTATGTGTGTGTGTGTGATTACGTGTTTGGCGTACAACTCAATGACTTTCTTTCTAAAAATCTAAAAAATATTTCAAACTTTGCTAAGATTCTCGAAAGAATCTTGTTTCTGTACAAATAAACAAGATTCTTTCAAACTTTAGAAAGATTCTATTGGTCCATTCCTTAGAATAGATTGTTCATTTGGAACGATTCCATTTGTCCATTCCTTAGAATAGATTGTTCATTTGGAACGATTCCATTTGTCTTTTTCTTGGAATAAAATCCTTTGGTACTCTTCTATTGGCTCATTTTGTATAATTAAATCATTTGGAAAGACCCTAATGCATCCTTCTTTAGAATATAATCATTCGGAAAGATTCTACCACTCCTTTTTCCTTAGAATAGAATCATTTGGAAAGATTCAATTTTCTTAGAATAGACAGAGAGGTGTTGTCCTCGTCATCTGACCGTGGTTCAAAATTACGAGGTGTTTTCTTGGATCTTTCTCTTCGGGATGATCTCGAACCTTCGTCGTGTTGCTCCAATGCGACGTTAATTAGCTACCTACCCCAAAATAGAAGCCTTTGGAAAGATTCTATTAGACAAGAAGGTAAAATTGGTTAGAAGTCATGCAAGGAAGACTAAGTCGTAAGGTGGAATTATGCGGATGAACCCCTCAGAAGGATAAAAACATATGCATCAATATTCACAAATTCGTAGTACAATTAGAGATTAGATTATTTTATGTACAGGCATAATTTAAATAATCAATGCTTCTTAACACTACAAAGCGCACAGGAGAAAATGCGTGCTATCTAACCCCATCGTACCCTAACAAATTCTAGCCAACGAATCTTATTTACCAGGCAAACATTTACTTGACTCTTGACTCATGAATAGACAAACTATAATCGATAGATCCGGAGAGGGGAATAATAACATCATCAATTCGTTTTTGGCACAATTAAACTCAATCTAGTCTAAAAGCATTCGGTATCGTTACGGAACTATTAAAACCTTCTAATGACTCTCTTGCGTTGGAAATGTGCGTGCGAATTGAGTTGCCTTGCATTTTAAAAAGCAATTGACTGATTGAAGGTTTTTTGCGCTGTGCTGGTTTAATGGTTAATGAAATGGCTTCACTGGTTAAATGGATGCAAATGAATAGGCGCACTTTTGAATATTCTATGTTATAAATAGGAATCGGATGTTTTATTAACGAGTTGCATCTCGTGGGTGCGTTCGAAAAGCGACACAAAGAGTTGACAAATAGTACAATACAGATATGGGCATGTAGACTTTTTTCAGTGTGTTGGTTTTATTGTAAATATAATGACCCACAGTGTAATTGATGCCATATGAGCCCAGTGCCTTTTGAGTGTCATTTTGTTAGGAGAAACAGAAATTAAACGTTTTCTGTGCATGCGTAATGACTACTGTTGGTAAAAGCACAATACCGATCTGTGTACCGATTGATTCATTAACTATACCACCCTATTCAATATCAGGGCCGAGGGTGGTCAATATTCTGAGTGGTGTTCTGGGCATACATTTGCATGTAGCCAGGAATGAAAGAATACAGGCGTCCAAAAGACGGGATTAGTATACCTTCCACTTTGAAATACATGAATTTTTAATTTTCTTTGTAATATTTAAAAAGTACACACCATCTGGAAATCTATATATTGTGAATAGGACGGCTTATTAAGGTTAGTATGTGTGTGGATGACTAATACCCCAGGAACGGTTCTGTTTAAAATAAGGAGAATAATTAGGATTTCCGAAAACAAAATGTTCAATTTAAACAGTTAATATCTCTTAAAAACAACCGTTCATGTCAATATCTGGAAGCTTAAAAAAAGGCTAAATTAAGTTACTGTGTTAGACTAAAACAAAAGTTATATATGGGTAAAACTGTTATTTTACTATAACAGTTAGTGTTATTGCTAATTTACGATAACAGTTATAATTAACAGCTAATATAACAGTTTTGTTTCAGTTGTTAATAAGTTAGCAACTAAATTTAGCGGTTATTATAAACTTTAAGAAATTGACATTAACGGTTGTTAAGAGATATTAACTGTTCGAATTGACCTTTCAGTAAGTAGAAAATATTAGTTTATGCAACTTTTTAATTTTATCAATTTTTTTAGGAATTTTAATAATTTTAATCGAATCGAATTAAATTTGATATTATTTCACTTCTATCTCAATAACATTTATAGAAAACTGTTAATATTTTATGTAGCAGTTAACTGTTATTTTACACAATAACATTTTTATTTAAACTGTTATCGAAATAACAACCCATCACTAGAAATTCTAAATACCGGTTTCTCATCTACTGTTTTTCTTAGATTTCGCACAGACTGAACGTTTCATTAAATGTTCCATTACTGAATCAGTCCGACTTAAATCGGATACTGATTCAGTAATGAAACATTTAATGAAAAAATTGCAAATGTGTAGGATGGATAAACCAACTTAAATCGGGGGTACTTGTTCAGTAGTGGAACATTCAATGAAAAAGTTTCAAATTTGTAGTTACTGATTTGATTATTCGACTTTAATCGGGTACTAGTTCAATAATGAAATATTCAACAAAAAAGTTTCATATGTGTAGGTAGTAACTGGATGTGATCATACGACTTAAATTGGATGCTAGTTCAGTAATGGAGTATTCAATGAAAACGTTTTAAATGTGTAGGTACTGACTGGATGCGATTGTCTGACTTAAATAGGGTACTAGTTCAGGAATGCGACATTCAACAAAAAAGTTTAAAATGTGTAGGTACTGACTGGATGTAATTTTCCGACTTAAATAGGGTACTAATTCAGTAAAGGAACATTCAATGGAAAAGTTTCAAATATATGGGTACTGACTGAGCACGATTATCCGATTTAAATCGGTACTAGTTGGAAATGAGCATTCAATGAAAAAGTGTCAAATGTATTAGGTGTAACTCAAAATACTATCAATATTTTCAGATACTCCTACACAGAAAAATACACTTAGCATGATGATCATATTCAAGATGTCTGATAGAGTTTCGAATTTGGACCACATGTTAAGACGGGATTGGGAAAGTCAAGTTTATAAGGAATTTACCAAACTAACTTCTAAAATAGAGATTTACAATTTGACAAACTTGTTTTAAAATGAACCAGAAAAGTAAGTTAGCCAAGAACAATGGAACCCTTCCGACATTGATAGTAATTGCTGTTGTAGTTAAAGCAATTCGCTGCACTTTTTTTACAGACATGTAAATATTCCAAAGCTTTACTTATCCTCTGGTATATTGATCCTTTTACCACCTTTAACCTTTATTGTTCATGAAAACGATAAAAATCAAGAATCACTTTTGTGGAGGTGCTATTTCTTTACTGATTTTCATTTAACCTCAGACCTCTCAGTTCAAAAAACGCTATTCAGATTAGATTTCTGGCCACATTATATCTCATTGTGACGGCATTTGCCTCTATTAATTTTCCTATGGCCTTCCAATTCCTTTACTATATTTACTTTCATACTTTGTAAATTTTTCCAATGATATCAGATAAGTTTAAAATCTCAACGTTTTCAGCTTACAAGAAATCAGGAATTTTAATCAAAAGATTGAACTTTTATCTGACATCACTCAAATTTCTATTCTATTTTCCGATAACTTTTACTTCTGATTGAAAAACATTTTTTGCCTTTCATGAAGTAATTTAAAAACTTGCATCGCATCTTGGCCAAAAGTTTGCTCTTGCAGCAGGAAAATCTCAATCTACCCACCTGAGATCTTACGACAAAGGTTTTTCAACCCATGCAACAAGTTCCTCGAGCTGGAGCAACGCGATCAACTTTTCCAGAATCTTATTCTAGGTCTCCGACCGCTCCCCTAAACTCTTAGAAAACAACTAAAACCCCAACTCGGTAGCAAAACGGAAATACAATTTCCAGATCTGTCTGGTGGGTCTCCATCACAAATGAAGTCGCCTCCAAACAACCGACAGAGAAATTCACTTTGCATTCATTTGCATGTAATTTCACTGAAGGGGGATACACCTGTCTGCAGATAAGATCGCGTGTAGAGCACCCATTAATTTCCGAATGACCACTTCCTTGCAAAAGACGAGTCCCCTGACCAGGACCAACCCCCAGACTCCTCCATGGAGACATGCACCCGCAATGGCCTCCGGGTCCACCTAATTTGCATTTCGCTTTTTAACATTAATTAAACTATGTGACAGAGAGAGGCATGACCTGAAAATCACGGAAACCCCCTTTGCAGCTTTTCCTCCCAGACGCAATTAAAAACATTCGAAAATTACGCTCGCATGCCACGGTTTGTTCAGGAAATTAAAAGCAGTCCCCAATGCCCCACGAAGTGCGATATGTTGCTAATATTAGAGTTAGGTTTCCGTGATTATTTTGTTTTCCAGCATAAAAGCCAGGAAGAGAGAGACGAGCTTAATGAGCAAGTGGATGAGAAGGGTATTTTTAATCAAGTTGTAGTTTGTATAAACAGCCAGGTTCTCGATCAGACACGTCCCCAAGGGAGTAACCAAAGGTAATTTTAATCTGCTCGTGTGTAACAAGCAATAAATAAATGATGCTGCCCTCTTTGGTTCTGAGAGCGTCCACCTCAGTAGGGAAATTGTTCAGTTCACTGTCTAACACGCTAAAGGCCCATTATCTAAATTTGACCACCGTAGACTTCCCATCCAATACCCATTGATGGGATCTAATTTTGCCCTTGGGTAGCAAAAAATGACCTTAGGGTGACAAACCAAAACCCTCTTTGTGAATAAGGCGGAAAAAAGGCTCATAACCCCTTGATTAGCTTGATTTTCAATTTATGTTTTCATTAGTCGGTCACACACCAGAACAGCATGCAACAAAACATACGACATGCGCATGCGTACTTTGTTTCGTGCGTACCATCCGTTTGTGGGAAAATATATTACGCATGTATATTTCTGCTTATTTAGTGACACAAAGCTTGTTAGCTGATTGGTTGCTACGGGTTTATGGTGTAAGGGCTATATTTGGCCAAGATGGCATGCATACTCCATTTCGTTGCAGAAAATATGTCGGTAAGCATATATATTTCTGTCTATTTAGTGACACAGCTGGTTAGTTGTTACGGGTTTTATGGGGTAAGAGCTACTTTTGACCAAGCTGTGAATACTTACTCTGGTTTTTACAGAAAATGTGTCGGTAGGCATGAGTATTTCTGCCTATATATTGGCACAGAGTTGGTTAGTTGGTTTCTACGGGATTTATGTTGTAAGGGCTGTATTTGCCCAAGCTGCATATGCGCACTCTGTTTCTCTGTAGAAAATTTGTCTATACGCATGTCTATTAACTTCCTATTTAGAAACACAAAGCTGGTTGGTTGGTTCCTACGAGTTCTATGGTGTAAGGGCCATTTTGCCCAAGATGCACATGCGTACTCCGTTTCTTTGCAGCAAACATGTCGATAGACGTATGTATTTCTGTCTTTTTTGTGACACAGAGCTGGTTAATTGGTTGGTTGCCACAGCTTTTATGGTAAAAGAGCCATATCTGGTCAAACTGTGCATGCGTATTCCGTTTCTTTGCACAATATGTCGATATGTATGTGTATTTGTGCCTATTTAGTGACACAATACTGGTTTGTTTATTTGCTACAGATTTTATGGTGAACGAGCCATTTTTGGCCAAGCTGCGCATGAGTACTCCGTTTCTGTGCAGAAAACATTGGTACACATGCGTGTTTCTATCTATTCAAGGTCACAGAGCTGGTTAGTTGTGGTTGGTATACGATTTTTATGGTGTAAGAGCCAAATTTACCAGGCTGCATATGCTCACTCTGTTTCTTTGTAGACGACGTGTCGGTAGACACCTGCATTTCTGCCTATTTAGTGTCGCAGAACTGTTTAGTTGGTTGGTTTATGGAGTAAAAGCCAAATTTCACCAGGCTGCGCATGCTTACTCCCTTTCTTTGTAGAAAACGTGTCGGTATGCAAGTGTATTTCTTATTTAGCGACGCAGAGCTGGTGAATTGGTTTCTACAGGTTTTATGTTGCAAGAGCCATATTTGGGAAAGCTGCACATGCGTACTACATTTCTTTGCAAAAAAAATGCCGGTAGGCATATGTACAGAGTGGTTACAGAGGTTAGATGGCTTCTACGGGTTTTATGGTGTAAGAGCCATATTTGACCATGCTGCACCGTACAAGAGACAAACAACGTAAAGTAATCACATAACATCAGAATGGGACATAATATCAGTAGAAATCTAATCTGAACGACAATTTTTGCCGTGAAGTCTATGGTTAAATAAACACCAGTAAGAGAGGAGAGAGAAGAGGAAAATGTCACAACCACAGAAAGCTATTCTCTTACTTTTTTTATTGTTTTATAAAAACGAAAAGCTTCTTGTGAATGGAATTAAACAATAGAGTTAAAGAGGAATGAAATTTAAATGACGTTCCCGAATCAAGCGTGTTTATTATTTCGAGGAATTTATTCCGCGAAATTTAGTGCTGTACAACCTCAAGAAATCGACGCAAACTGAATAATAAAGATTCTATTCATTTCAAAGAGACAAATCCCAAGCGTGATGACAATCACTTTTATTTCTGCCTCTCAAGTACAAACTTCACACAAAAAGTTATGTGCTCCTGAATAAAATATTCAAAATCATGGACTGTCATCTAAACCCATGTTTCTGCGTATTTTTGCATTAATTCCGAGCCATTTTACAACCTTTCCTTTCACACCTCCAAATAAAAATCCCCCAATCATGGGCGTGTAGCACCATCCGAGCATTTGACACCTCGTATTTTGCGGGAAGAAGCATTGCATCCAAGCACGTTATGCCTATTCAAGTTAAAAAAAATAAACGTCTCCCTTTCCACTGAAACGTCAGCGTGCAGGAATTATGACGTCACGTACCGCCTCGTTGCCAGATCTGTCATCTTAATACCGTATCATTTGTTGAAAACCTTTGTTTCCCGAGAAGATGGACGCAGCTGCATTTTACAGCGGGTGGGGTGTGAGCTCTTCAATGAGTTCATCATGTGATTATTAATTTACGATCGCTGAAAACAGTGATCCAATAAATTCATATAGTAAGTGGGCATTTATTGGACCCTTGTTTTCTGCTTGGAACGTGACTTGAATTCCGGAATGAATTAGTAATGATCGAGGGTAAACACTGGAAATGAAGGCCTTTTGTTCCCGTTGGATGGGGATTCTTTTTTCCCCTTTTCTGTTCTGTATTTTCCGAGTGGTTTGCTTCACTTCGTGCATGAAAGGGATTTCCAGCGGAAACAAATAAACAGGACGAAAAGTGAAGATTTTACCTCTGCTAAAGTTAGATATTTGCTTTAGGGCAGCGCTTTTGTGTTTTTGCAGTACTGCTGTTGTAGTACGCACTTCCTGTTTCGTTCCGGAAGTGACGTAACTTTGCATGTTACTCAATGCAATTTTAGTATGTCGGTCATTAGAGAAGTTATCAGTGCGAATGTACAGACCAGGTTTTACTTCCGTTACCTAAATGCTCTCGTATGATACATATCGGGGAACCCTAAAAACGTACTTTATCGCCAACTTGGTGGCGTTTGGAGTTTAATCTAATTGGAGTTGATTATCAGAATCAGTTTGGAGAACATTCTTTGGAATTTATTTTGACGAAGTGCTGAAATCGCATTCGAAACACAAGCCAAGTGACGTCACGTTTGGAATACATACATGAAATACGTTCCGACGCAGAAACAAAAGCGACACCTACATTTAGATTGATAGTAAAAGACTCTCACTCAGTGGATCTTAACCTGGGTGTGTGCACCCCTGGGGGTGCGAGAGAAGTTTCGATGGACGACAGCGATTTAATAAAAGACGATCTTGTTGAAATACGAGCCAATGCACGTATTCAAATGGAATTTGAAAAACTGGACTCAAAACAATTCTGGTGTACACAATTAGAACCTTATACCCACATCTGGCAAAAGCAGCATTGCAGACACTTTTACCATTTGCCACCACCTACCTGTGTGAAATGGGATTTTCACCACTTTTGCACATGAAAACAAAAGTCAAAAATCGCTTAAATGCAAGTGATGGCTTACGCCTGGCTCTTTCAAAAAAGAGCCTAGCTTCAAAAGTATTATTATGAATAAAGAACAACGTTGTCATTAAAAATTGAGATATTGTTTTGTATGTATATGTAAACGAATTCGTTTATTTTTCAATAAATAAGTTATCTTGCAATAGAAGTAATTTCCTAAGTAAAGAAATAGAAACACAATGTTCAAGGGGGTGAGAGAACTTATTTTTAGATTCAAAGGGGTGCCGATCACTGAAAAGGTTAAGAACCACTGCTCTAGATGGAACTAAGACAAGCAGCACATTGATCCATTTTCCGCCCTGCGATTAAATAAACGGAAATGTGCATGCGTGCCGACATGCTTTCAGCACAGAAATGGAAAATGATATTACAAGGGAAATGATGAAATAACAACAAAACGAGAGAAAACGGGGTTTTCTCCCAGTAGAATAATAGAAAATACTTTCTGCCAATAACCATATAGTTTGATAAAATTTTATTATATTTTAACTCGTATATTTCTCTGGAACTGTATAGATATAATGTGACTTTATCTGCCTTCATACATTTTTTTTTGCGAATTTAGCCTTCCTGGGGGTTGTATCGACTATGTATCTCGTCATTAGCAAAACTGAACCAGCTTTTGATGGACGAGATATTTCGTCATTAGAAAAAAAACTGGCCATATCCTGATCTCGTCATCATAAAAATATGCAATATCTCGATGACGAGTTATCTCATTAGCAAATTGGTCAGATCTTGATGGACGAGATATCTCGTCAAAACCACTTGGAGGGTTAAATGTCCTGGTTCATACCCCTGAGATTATGAGTATCACAGGTTCGAAATCAGTCATGAATTTACTCATTGAAAATATAATATCATAATGAGGACGTATGCGCCATCCATACAGATATATCTAAAAACACTATTTTATTCGTTAATTTTCCGTTTCAACAATTCAGAGCAACAGTAATTGTTGAAACGAAAGATTAACGAATAAAATAGTTGAATTGGATGGGTAGGTAGGTATTTTAATTAACGTCGCACTGGAGCAACACAATGGGCTATTGGTGACGATCCAGGATCAAACCCGAAGGGAAAGATCCGATGACGACACCACGTAATTTTGAATCACGGTCAGATGACGAATATTGGATGGGAGATTGACTTAAAACTATTTAACAAGCATATAATAATAATTAGACACACACATGTCTTATTCATACCTATTTTAGACACTAGAAAATTGAAGACATTATTCATTACATTGAGGTAAGTGTTTTTGGTCTAGAATTGACTAGCAAAGTATGGATTAAAACATTTGTCTATTGATTAAATAATTTAAAATCAAGTTGGGATACAATAGTTGGGAGATGTCACTTCTAGAATTGTAAGAGGAAAATGAAAACACCACAAGTGGGAAAAACCATCTCGCACAAATGCTACCCCAAAACGTCCAGAGCTGTTGAAAACTGAGTCTTATTTTATTTCCCCACGCCTAATTTTGTAACTCCATCCTGAAAAGCAATATATCACAATTATGATCGCCTGCCCCTACATTAAAAAAACAAGGCAACACTAAACTAACCATACCTTAAAGCTTCTTTTTCAACGCTTATAGACTCTACACCCTATGAAGAGATATCACCGTTGGAATATCAATTAACCCTTTTCCATCAGGCGACGACATAAAAGGAACACGAGAAAAAAAGACATTTACGCACCTTGGCTTAACGCCCGACAAGACTTAACAATCCGATTCTTTTTGCCCTTTTTTTAAAGACGACATGTGGTCGGTCTTCCACAAGTGTTACCACAAAACATCCAGAACTGCTAAAAATGAGTATTTTTTGTGTGTGTTTTATTTCCCCATTGACCAGGGAATAAAGTAGGCTTATCCCTACTGCTTCCCCCTGGACTATGGGCGATTTTTCAACGCACGCTCTGCGTACGTGATTCTGGTCTTAATGCTTTTTGGAAGCGCGTATTGAGTGCTCTTGTCAACCGGTGTTTGCAGAGGTGCCGTGTACTGTGAAATGAGATAGGATGAGTGTAGAGGAGGGGGTGCTAATGGTTCTATTGTGGGGTGTTAATGAGCACTTTTCGTCCCCTCGTGCTGCTGCAATTTTTCGGTAGATGAATGCTTATCGGAAGGGATGATGATTGAAATGATGATGAAAAATGAAGTGGATATTTTTTCAACGAATCAACACATCCACATCATGTAATTGGCCATTTGCTTGTTACCCTCCGAGTGGTTTCAATGAGATATATCGTCTTTCAAGATCTGACCAATTTCGCTAATGACTAGATATCTTGTCATCAATATATTGCCTAATTTTTTATGATGATGAGATCAAGATCTGGTAAGTTTTTCTAATGACGAGATTTCTTGTCCAACAAGATCTGGTGAGTTTTTCTAATGACGAGATTTCTTGTCCAACAAGATCTGGTGAGTTTTTCTAATGACGAGATTTCTTGTCCAACAAGATCTGGTGAGTTTTTCTGATGACGAGATTTCTTGTCCAACAAGATCTGGTGAGTTTTGCTGATGACGAGATTTCTTGTCCAACAAGATATGGTGAGTTTTGCTGATGACGAGATTTCTTGTCCAACAAGATCTGGTGAGTTTTGCTGATGACGAGATTTCTTGTCCAACAAGATCTGGTGAGTTTTGCTGATGACGAGATTTCTTGTCCAACAAGATCTGGTGAGTTTTGCTGATGAAGAGATTTCTTGTCCAACAAGATCTGGTGAGTTTTGCTGATGAAGATATTTCTTGTCCAACAAGATCTGGTGAGTTTATCTAATGACGAGATTTCTTGTCCAACAAGATCTGGTGAGTTTATCTAATGTCGAGATTTCTTGTCCAACAAGATCTGGTGAGTTTATCTAATGTCGAGATTTCTTGTCCAACAAGATCTGGTGAGTTTTTCTAATGACGAGATTTCTTGTCCAACAAGATCTGGTGAGTTTAGCTAACGACGAGATTTCTTGTCCAACAAGATCTGGTGAGTTTAGCTAATGACAAAATACCTCGTCGACACAACCACTAGGGAGGTTAAAATGGTAATACTTGATGTACCGTTTTTCAGAATCTACTTATCATAGGCACTGTATTGTTAAACCAAACGAATATTTATTGGATAGGTGTAGATATTGCCACGTGTTGAACGAGGCAGACGATAAATAACTGAAAGAAAACAAATTGAGTTCCAGGTTAAAAAGGGCTGCTAGACTTTGAAGGCAGACGATATTTTTCCGCAGTTTCTTTTTCATTAAATTTTGTAATTTTGACATTAATGACAAAGTGGAACTTTAAAGAAGCATCTTGTAACGAAAATCACGAAACTTCAAACGATGTTTGCTGTTTTATATAACGCTGATTATTATTTATTTATCAGCTCTTTCCACTGTTTCTTCCTTTAAGCTATGATGTTTTCTATATTTCTCTTTTCCCGAAGAGCTGTGGTAGGAAGATTAACGGATTAGCATCGAGAGGATTGCGTTTTCGAAACTCGGTCCAACCAAAGACCATCGCATACGTGAGGCTGGGGTGCTCGTTAAATCTGTCGTGGCTTCAAATGTCCCCATGTTGGCGTGCTATGGAAGTTTGGAGAGTGGAGTATCAGCTCAGGTGTTGACCTCGTCATCGGACATGGTTCAGAATTATGAGGTGCTGTCCTAGGATCTTTCCCTCGAAACCACCGTCTCCAATTGATCCCAGACCTTCACCAATAGCCCATTGTGTTCCTCCAATGCGAAGTAAATTCAACTACCTATCTACCTTTATTCGAATGATTCGGGATTGATCTCGGACCGTCGTCAACATAGACGTGAAGTATAAGTAGACCAAGCATTGCTATTGAGAAGGTAAAAAAGTGTGAAGGCTTCAAAAGGTGTAACTAACATGCAGACTAGTAGTCACGTGACTTCTCCGTGAAAAACTAGACTTGGTTGGCCGATTTGGTATCTTATCGCCTCGCTTGGCGATATATAACATCTCATAACAGGGTGAATGAGATTTCTATAGAGTAGCTACAAAAATGGTGAAATCGCCAAAACCTACTACTACGTTACGCGGACCAATCAGATGATGAATCAATGAATGGGCATGTTCTACCGTCCCGCGGACCAATCATATGATGAATGTTCGTTTCCACTTGGCAGAAGAAAGTTGTCTAAGGGTCACGTTACTACTAGTTTTAGTCACATGATCCTGGGCACATAAAAAGGTTACCATTGCTCGCTCTACTTTTATACTTCCTATATGGTCGCCATTAACCTGCCTTATGTATCTAGTTTGACGTAAATTCAAGTACATACCTACTTATTAGAACGAAGTAAAATATTTCAAAAATTGGACGGTATTTTTGTTTTTCTTTTGGCTATTTGAAAGTCCTTATTATATATATAGTTACGAGGTGAAAACATCTAACAACATGTCTGTCCATTGTTGTTTTCGTCACGCAAAATCCTGCACTACTAACCGCATGGGACACTTCTACGCATACAAAACGAGAGATGGCGCCACACAGCCTAATTCTAAAATTTAAACTGAAAAAATTGTGAACATAATTACTTATGTATTATCGCACAAACCAGTTGGGACAGCCCGTATGTTAGTCTGCAAGCATTGCGGCTTCCTTTGCAGTCTACCCATCTGGGAACGAACGGTCGCGTTAGAAAATGAACGGAAACGGCTAATCTGCGAGATCTTTCTTGAATTATTCAAATTATGTAAGGAAATCCTAACACGTTATTATTAAACTTATTCCTGACACGTTTTGTGTTGGTAGGCGCGATTTAAGGGGTCAAAATGTGTCTGGTTTATACTACAGCGCTGTGGGAGGGATTTTCAGTAAACAAAAATCTGACGGTCTCCAGTCCGAAGGCTCTCGCTTGACACATATCGCGGTTACCATAAAATGTAAGGCCGCGGTAGCCCAGTTGGAAGAGTAATTATTAGTAACTGGAGGGTTGATAGTTCGAAACTTGATCCAATCGAAGACCGTCGTATACACGGGGGCTGGTGCACGTTAGATCTCTCGTGCCTCAAACGTGTGGAAGTTTGGAGAGTAGGGTGCCAGCTCAGGTATTGTCCTCCTCATCTTACCACGGTTCAAAATTACGTGGCGTTGTGGTCCTCGATCTTTCCCCTGGGGATTGAACCTGGATCGTCGCCAATAACCCGCTGTGTTGCTCCAGTGCGATGTTAATTAATGCGTCCTTTACTTATATTTCACGTCTATGATTTGGTAGACTGAGCATTGTTATTAAGAGGAGCTTCGAAAAGTGTGGCCAACATGTCAGCTAGTAGTCACGTGACTGCTAAGTAAAAAGTTGACTTGTTTGACCGATTTGGTACATTACAGACTCGTTTGACGGTATAACATTTTATGACAGGGTAGGTGTGCGAATGCGCAATTCTATAGAGTGGCGACAAAAGTGGTGAAATCGCCAAAGCCTAGTATTATCAGACGATCAATCAATGGACCAATCAGATGATGCATCAATGTATGGGCGTCTCCTTCCATCCCGTGGAGCAATCAGATGATGAATATAAGCTTCCACCCAACAGACGAAAAAATCTAAGGGTCAAATTGCTACTGGTTTGGGTCACATGATCCTGGGTACATAAAAAGGTTATACTAACTCTACTTTAATACTACCTCTATGGTTCAAATGCTCTCGTGAGATACATGTCGCGGTTACCTTAAAATGAATTTTATCGACTTTCGGCGCTTAATCTAATTGGTGTTGACCAATCAACTATCATGTATTAATTTGGAATTTTCATTGGCGAAGTCCTGAAATCATGCCATATGGCGTCACGTTTGGAATGTACAGGGTGATTCTACGGTCATGGGACAAACTTCAGGGGGTGATAGAACACAACGAAACACACTTTTCCCCATAGAATGTATGGTCGCTAGAGGGCGCTTTCCATTTCAGCACAAATACACGGTCCGACGCAAGTTGGAAAGGAGAAGAGGCATGAAATATGGAAACAACGCTTTAATGTCAAATAAAAATCAATAACTGCTTGACAAAACGAAATAATGCAATTAGATTTGCATAAATTAAAGATAAGTACAAGGAACAACGGGTAAGGAAGAAATGACATGTACAAAACATAAAAAACTTTTCACATGGAAATGAAACGTCATGTACAAACATCAGCAATTACAACGCAAATGCACAATTACAGAAGCTGTCCAAAATGTCGACCACCACACCTGATACAGGCCTCGCGTGTGTTGATATATTTATGGAGCACATGACCCCGCAGGGGCCTAAATCTCCGGTGTTGAACATAGAGCTTGACTTAATGGAATTTGCCTTGTTGAGTTAAGTATTGAAATTAAAAGCTAGCTAATAATAAACAAGAATCCGGTAAAATTTAGGAGTTAGGAAGAATAAGGATCAATTTTAATGAAATAAGTCAGTGATCTCAGCTGCCCAGTGTGAGGGTGCGCCTAGGTCTGGATTTATTTTGAGGAAGGGTTGGGTCGTAGATTTCTATTTCCTGCACCGCTGCATTATGACTATTATTAATTTGGAGGAAGAATTTGCGAGAGATTTTATAGATAAATTTCCTTATGGTTGGGATATTGAGGGCTCTGGTGATATCGCTGTTGCGATAATACCATCTTGCATTCGATATTTGCCTAAGGAAGATGTTTTGAAGTTGTTCGATGCGCTTTAGATTCACATCACTTTAGTCCCCCCCCCATATGGGGCAAGCATGTTATGATTGGCCTGACAAATGAAAGGTATATGATTTTCTTGTTGTGTATAGAAAGTGTTGAACTCCGGGATGTGAGAGGGTAAACAGTGGCAGTGATTTTACGAAATTTATCCTGTATATGTATGTGTGGCTTCCAGTTTAATTTTGAGTCTAGGATAAGTCCTAGATATTTGGTTTGAAGTGACCAAGGGATTGATTGACCATAAAGTTGGAGTTTGGGTAGTTTTGAGGGATTTCTGCAGTGGAACATGATTGCAGCTGTCTTTTCAACATTGAGTAGTATTTTCCATTTGACAAGCCAGGATTCAAGGTCACATCGCGGACGTAACGCTTTTATACAAGCGTTTGACTGCGCTCTCTAGCGGCCAACCACTGCACTTGCGACCATACATTCCATGGGGAAAAGTGTTTGTTTCGTTGTGTTCTATCACCCCCTAAAGTTTGTCCCATGACCGTAGAATCACCCTGTATACAGGAAATACGTATCGCCGCAGAGACACTACCACCACCTATATGCAGCTTAACAGAAAATACCTCTCGT
The DNA here is from genome assembly GCA_933210815.1 of Meta bourneti. Taxonomy (NCBI): domain Eukaryota; kingdom Metazoa; phylum Arthropoda; class Arachnida; order Araneae; family Tetragnathidae; genus Meta; species Meta bourneti. Next base: position 56,538,171 of record OW119932.1, on the reverse strand, counting down.
AAGGACTACATCCCTTTCCCAAGAGTATTTTCTACACACGCAAGATCGTTTTATAATCCTGATAAAGAAACGAACCTCTGCTGTCCTTTACCAGCGTAAATGGCGGTCACCAGTACCAGCTCAGTTTGCCCCAGACATTTCTATATTATGAGTTTGAGAGACTTTCCGACAAGCTGGATGTAGGTGAGGACAATGTTTTTGTGGAGGTAGGTATTTAATTAACGTCGCACTGGAACAATACAATGGGCTATTGGCGACGGTCCGGGATCAAACCTGAAGGGAAAGATTCCAGGACAGCATCACGTAATTTTGAGCTACGGTCAGATGACGAGGTCACACCTGAGCTGGCACCCACTCTCGGTACTTCCACACCACGCCAACGTGAGGATATTTGAGGCCACGACAGATCTAACGTGCATCAGCCCCCTTTGTACACGACGGTCTTTGGTTGGATTCAAACTCTTAACTCTCCGATTGCTAGTCCGTTACTCTTCCAACCGGGTTACCGCAGCCCCTGCCGAGTCTTGGAACTTTCCCTTAGGGATTGATCGCGGACCGTCGCCGTTGCGTTGCTTTAGTGCGACTTCAATTAACTACCCATCTGATTAGTCCGTGCGACATATATTTTGGCGACTTTACCATTTTTGTCGACATTATCGAAATGCACATGCACACACTACCCTGCCATAAGATGCTGTATCGCCAAACAAGGCGATAAGATGCCAAATCGGTCATCCATCAATCTTCCACGGAACGGTCACGTGACTACTAGTCGACCTGTTGGCCACACTTTTTGAATCCGTCTCTCAATGCACGGTCTACTTAAATTTCACGTCTAATGGCGACATGCGTTATAAATGACGAACTCTTCATTTATAACGCATTTTTTTCTCTTAGTCTGAAAAAATCGATACATTTCGAGAGTCACGTCGGCTGTTCCCGTTGATAAAAGATATGTTTAACGGTCCCACCGGGAAATATACAAACCAATTACATCTCAATTTGATATGAGACTTGTCTCACGTAGCTTATCGCCGTTTCACATCGCACCAACTCACCCAGACCGCACTAATCCTTTTGCATCCACACTAACCAGAAAAAGTCATCCCAGCGAAATTTCCCGTTCGAGCGTATTCCGACACGCAAATGCCTTCCCATTTCACTTCCACTGTTATCACCCGGTGCGAATGTGACCGAAATTTCAAACAAATGACTCTTTTAAAACCGTCCACCCCTGCCTGCAAGTCAAACAAACGCCCCGTTCCCACAGCGGCCATTCCGCCGGGTCTTGCACACTTACGCGCGCGCGTCCAATTCGGGACTCGATAATTAAATGTTAGTCACTCAGGACCCGTGCCCCTCTAAGCACGTGGAAAAAGCGAGACTGAACGGCGCTGGGGTTTCAAAGCTGTATTGGAATCACGTATTTGGGGATGTTTACGTTGAAGATTACGATGTTTGCGGCGGTCACTTCCGATCTTGATTCCCTATCAGAGATACCCCCGCTAAATCCGAAACATAAACATTTGAGGTATATGTGAACAATGATGGTATAGGGTTTTTAATGTTGTTTAGCCATGGTGAAACGCCATTGGAGATTTAAGTACCTAAAGGCTAAGAGCGGATGCGTATGTCACGCTTGCGAGAATATGCGTGCCTATCAGGATGATTGGAGAGGTACTTTATAAGACCCCTTAACCCTCTAAGGCAGTGATTCCAACCTTTTTATACTTGAGTACCACCTGAGAATTCTGAAGGGTACCACTGGTTATGTTATAACTTTTTGAAGGGGTCAAATGAATCCTATACACATGAATAACTTTACGAAATGTATTTAAGTATAAATAAAACAAAATAGTACAGAAAATAAATCCATAAAACTAGAAAAAGCCGTTTATATGTAATTGTTATTAACAAATGGCATTTACAAATTCCCAACGCTAAATGTTTTTTATCAGGAGGCTTAATGAGAAACTTGCTGTTGCTTATTTTCTTATTAGAGCTTCTATGTCTGGTTCAATAGTGCTTATCTATAATCTTACGTCGTTTTCCACGCACAGACTATACCTGTACTTGTTTTTCACATACACTAGCTCTGAAAACTCACGTTCACATAAAAACGTTGTTAGAAATGGAGTTAAAAATTTTAGTGCTTGACTCAAATGAGCAGGATACTCATTTCTTGTAGACATCCAGAAAGAAACAAGACTTCTCTTTGAAAGAGTCTTTCATAGTTCTATGAAACATTCATTAAGTTTTAACCCAGTACTTTTAGTTTGTATTATTATTCAACCCTTCTGCGTACCACCCCAAATGCTTTCGCGTACCACCAGCTGGGAACCACTGCTCCAAGGGGTTCACATGCACAATTCCACCTTGCAGCATGCAGTCTTCCCTTCACGATTTCCAATCAATTTTGATCTCCTTGACCAATAGAATCTTTCCAAAGAATTCTATTCCGAGGAAATAGCAATAGAATCTTTCCAAAGGGTTCTATTCTAAGGTAATGGGGTAATTAATCAACGTCGCATTGGAGCAACACAGCGGGATATTGTCGACGGTCGGGGATCAATCCCCGATTGGAAAGATCAGAACACCACGCAATTTTGAACCACGGTCAGATGACGAGGTCACACCTGAGCTGGCACCCCACTCTCCAAACTTCCACACCACGCCAGAGTGAGGACACTTGAGGCTGCGACAGATTTAACGTGAACCAGCCCCCTTTGTAAACGACTATCTTTGATTGGTTACTCCTCCAACCAGACTACCGTGTCCCTTATTACATTTGGAGATATTAAATGTAGATATCAATGCTTACATCTACTTAAACGGATTTGAATAAGGCTTGAAAAGTGAATAATGATAAAAATAGAGGGCCGTGGTAGCTCGGTTGGAGAAGTAACGGATTAGCAGCTGGGGGGTTGCGAATTCGAATCCAACCAAAGACCGTCGTGTAGAAAGGGGGCTGGTGCACGCTCAATCCGTGATCTGAAATGTCCTCACGTTGGCGTGGTATGGAAGTTTGGAGAGTGGGGTTCCATCTCAGGTATGACCTCGTCATCTGACCGTGGATCAAAATTACGTGATGTTGTCCTCGGATCTTTCCCTTCGGATTTGATCCCGGACCGTCGCCGGTAGCCCTGTTGCGTTGCTCCAGTGCGAAGTTAGTTAAAATGCCTAAAAAATATATATAAATAGAAATTTCAGCTCGGATGGTGTACTCCTGTCTTCCAGTCTTAAATACAAAAGCATTGCGCGCCATCGAAATAAACATTGAACGAAAACCCTTTAGCAGAAACAAAATCACGCGAAAGAATAACACTCTCTTTAACCGAAACCCAATTTCAATACTTCCAGTACATCGAAATATATCAAAATATGTATATCGCATCTGCAAAAACAGAATTCAAGTACTTGAAAGCGTCGCCTCCTGGACAAATACTTGTAAGGAGGGAAGTATTGATCACAAAGTATGAGAGCAGCATATTGGATATTTTGAGGCATACTGCTTTCACTGTTGCCCCGGGTCCTGTCATCTATATATTCTGACGTATACAGAGCTCAGTAAACTTTGTAACTTGTGTTTCTGCCCTGGTATAACCTTCCATGACAACCATCTTCCCCAAATATGCCTTTGTGTGGGGCCTAATCCTATTTCGATGGGTGTATTTGGGAAGTTATTGTGTGAAAATGGAGGACGCGGATAGAATGGAGGTGTATTTTCTTCAAGAGTCTCGGAATCCCTTTCTAAAAGAAACTCAAAACGTATGCGAGACATTCATGGTAGTTCGCAAGGTTCGAGTATATGGAACACCTAGGGTTATCCTGAGGTTATAGAATTTTGCGTTCGAATATCAGACAATTCGTCGTTGTGTGGGTGTTGTGTTAGCATTGTCATGTTTCCCATCGACCTTATAAAATAGACGGGGTACCAGCGCGCGTCTATTCATGCTATTTCTATCGATTGCTAGGTTTAAAGGTCACGTGGTATTGGGAGAAAGGACGAATCCTAATGTGGGACTGATTATCGATTGGTTAAGCGATTATTGAGTGATTAGAAGCACTAGTTTCCGCTTCGATAGCCTATCGGTCCAAGCCAATGCCCAAGTCCACGTGGCCTACACTTCCGATATCTCTTTTTTCTTTTATTTACAATGGCGGGTGACAATGAAGGCCGACTGAAGCCAAACAATGCAACAAATGAGAGTAAATGATGACAGAAAAAATTGGTAGGTTCTGTTGAGGTCACAAACCGTAGTTTTAATGCGAATACTCGGGCCTAATTTTGGTATTTGGTACTTTTAATTAACGTCGCACTGGAGCAACGGGATATTGGTGGCGGTCCGGGATCAATCCCAAAGGGAAAGGTCCGAGGACAATACCACGCAAGTTTGAATCATGGTCAGATGACGAGGCAACACCTCAGCTGGCACCCCACTCTCCAAACTTCCACACCTCGCCAACGTGAGGACATTTGAGGCCACGGTAGATTTAACATGCGCCAGCCTCCTTTGCACACGCCGGTCTTTGGCTGGATTAGAACTCACAACCCTCCGGTTGCTAGTTCGTTACTCTTCCAACTGGGCTACCGATTTTGGATTGCGAAATGAATGGAGCAGAATAGGGAGTTTGAACGATTGTTTACTGTGTGAATATTCAAGAATTAATTTACAGTTTGAACGAGTGTTAGTATTCAAGAATTGATTTACAGTTTGAACGAGTGTGAGTATTCAACACTTAATTTACAGTTTGGACGAGTGTGAGTATTCAAGAATTAATTTACAGTTTGAACGAGTGTGAGTATTCAACACTTAATTTACAGTTTGGACGAGTGTGAGTATTCAAGAATTAATTTACAGTTTGGACGAGTGTGAGTATTCAAGAATTAATTTACAGTTTGAACGAGCGTGAGTATTCAAGAATTAATTTACAGTTTGGACGAGTGTGAGTATTCAAGAATTAATTTACAGTTTGAACGAGTGTGAGTATTCAAGAATTAATTTACAGTTTGAACGAGTGTGAATATTCAAGAATTAATTTACAGTTTGAACGAGTGTGAGTATTCAAGAATTAATTTACAGTTTGAACGAGTGTGAGTATTCAAGAATTGATTTACAGTTTGAACGAGTGTGAGTATTCAACACTTAATTTACAGTTTGGACGAGTGTGAGTATTCAAGAATTAATTTACAGTTTGAACGAGTGTGAGTATTCAAGAATTAATTTACAGTTTGGACGAGCGTGAGTATTCAAGAATTAATTTACAGTTTGGACGAGTGTGAGTATTCAAGAATTAATTTACAGTTTGAACGAGTGTGAGTATTCAAGAATTAATTTACAGTTTGAACGAGTGTGAGTATTCAAGAATTGATTTACAGTTTGAACGAGTGTGAGTATTCAACACTTAATTTACAGTTTGGACGAGTGTGAGTATTCAAGAATTAATTTACAGTTTGAACGAGTGTGAGTATTCAAGAATTAATTTACAGTTTGGACGAGCGTGAGTATTCAAGAATTAATTTACAGTTTGGACGAGTGTGAGTATTCAAGAATTAATTTACAGTTTGAACGAGTGTGAGTATTCAACACTTAATTTACAGTTTGGACGAGCGTGAGTATTCAAGAATTAATTTACAGTTTGGACGAGTGTGAGTATTCAAGAATTAATTTACAGTTTGGACGAGTGTGAGTATTCAACAATTAATTTACAGTTTGAACGAGTGTGAGTATTCAAGAATTAATTTACAGTTTGAACGAGTGTGAGTATTCAACAATTAATTTACAGTTTGAACGAGTGTGAGTATTCAACAATTAATTTAGTTTGAACGATTAAAGTGCAGTTTGATATTAATATTGAAGGATAAGTTTATTGATTAAAATCCTGTGTGATTGTAGCGTAGTTTTGTAGTTTTCGAAAGACACCATTTATGCAGCTCTCTCTCCACGCAAACCACTGGCCCAAAGCTCGCCAAGTACTACAATTTCGACATATTGCAGACCCCCTCCCGCCCTCATTGCGCCTGCGCACTCGGTCCGAAAGTCATGCGAGGTCTACGCAACGCTATATTTATCTGCTGGATGTTTCCTCAAGTTGAACCTGAAATCATAAGACAAAACAGTTATGCGTTTTTGTGATGCAAGCAAGAACAGACAATTTGTTGTCTTAAAGAACGAGTTAAAGTAGTCACTCATTTTATGCGATGCGCATCTGAGTAGAATAAAATTTATCCTGTTCGATTAACAGGAATAAGCCGGCATTTGCATAACGCAGCGAAACAAAACCTTATTATGCCACCACAGTGCCTTGTTTCCTTAAAATTTAATATAGAACCCCCTCTCCTCCCCTTGAGTAAGATAAGATCAATTTTTAACCTAACTTAAATCAACACAAAACGTCAAAAGCTGCCACGAGCCGATCAGTCAGAAGAGAAAAGAACACATACGCGAACGGACAAAGTTAAAAAAGTAACGAAACTGCTACGGAAACAGTAGCGCGAATTTGTTTGTCTGAAGCAGCAAAACTCTGGGTGATCACAACGGGCTATTGGTGACGGTCCGGGATCAATCTCGAACGGAAAGATTCCACTAGGGGCCTCTCTAGTCCAGTTGAAAGAGCAACGGATTAGCAACCGGAGGATTCCGAACTCGAAACTCGGTCCAGTCAAAGACCTTCGTGTACACAGGGCTGGGGACGTTAAATCTATCGTGTCCTCAAATGTCCTTACGTTAGCGTGGTGTGGAAGTTTGGAGAGTGGGAAACCAACTCAGGTGTTCTCGTCATCTGACCGTTGTTCAAAACTACGAGTCGTTGTCCTTTGATCTTTCCCTTTGAGATCGATCCCGACCTTTACCGATAGCCCGTTGTGTTATTCCAGTGCGACGTTAATTAAATACCTACCGGAGGACAACACCTCGTAACATTGAACCACGGTCAGATGACGAGGTAAACACCTGACCCCACTAAAGTGGCTTCATGAAACAGAACAATAGGTTTTGATTTAACGACCAAAGATACAAATTGTCACATTGTAAAACTCGCTTTTATGTTCTGATATTTCCCAATCTGGTGTGAGTCGATATAGAAGTAACGTTTTCAGGTGCTGTCACTTCCACGAACGAAGAATGAAATATAATCAAATTTTCCCAAGGCCATTAACACGACATGGCAAATAAACTTCTACGACACAAAATTTCAATCATCGATAATAGCTCCGAATTTTCATTCAACTGCAACTCATTAAACATAAATCGGACATCACTTGTTCTAAGTACACGAGGCATTTATTAGCATTGGCTCGCATCATAATCGCCATATCAAGTACAACGCGGACTGACGTCACGGCAACGAGCAATAAACCCGAAACCGCTTCCCGAACGACAAAAGCACACAAATAATTGCTTTTAGCTTCGAAAAGACAACCTCACCCCCCGTGATTTGTTCGAAAGCACGACATCTGCGTTCCTTCCTCCTTTTTTCGCCATGTAACTGCAGTCACGAGAATGTGCCAAACATCCCCAGCGCCATTTTAATTCTTGTCGAAACCGCGGAGCTCAATGGCTCAATGTCATGTCCTGGGACCATTCAACGGGTAATGCGAATGAAGAGTAGCGATGCCGTGGCGTGTTGTTATCGAAATCCAATAAAATTCTTGTTGCTCTGAGGGGAGTTTTCATGTATTCTCGGCCCTTTACAATCTCTAATCTGAATGTGCGTTTGAGTAATTCTGGAGGTATGAACTTGTATACAAACTTTCGCTTTTACTGGGCATGCAGCTGGTAGGGTATATGAGACATTTGCAGGCACGCATTCAGAAAATAATTTGGAGGGGGCCCAATCCTATCTCCCAGTTTTGTATTCCAATCGAAAGGTCCTATTCTAATCGTTAATCCTCTAAGTGGTTTCGATGCGTTATCTCGTCCATCAAGAACTGACTTATCAAGATATTGCCGATTTTTTATCATGACGAGATTAAAATCGGATAAGTTCTTTCTAAAGACGAAATATTCATCAAGATCTGACTAATTTTTCTAATGAAGAGATATCTCTTTGTTAAGATAGTGCCGATTTAATGATGACGTGATCAAGATCTGGTAAGGTGCTTCTAATAACAAGATGTCCATCAAGATCTGATTAATTTTCCTAATTTCTCTTCATTAAGATATTGCAGATTTTTTTTATCATGACGAGATTAAAATCTGGTAAGTTCTTTCTAAAGACGAGATATCCATCAAGATCTGACTAATTTTTCTAATGAAGAGATATCTCTTTGTTAAGATAGTGCCGATTTAATGATGACGTGATCACGATCTGGTAAGGTGCTTCTAATGACAAGATGTCCATCGAGATCTGATTAATTTTCCTAATTTCTCTTCATTAAGATATTGCCGATTTTTTTTGTGACTACGAAATCAATATCTGGTCAGTTTTTCTCCAATGACGAGATATCTGGTCATCAGGATATTGCCATTTTTTTTCATGACTGCAGTCACGAGAATCTGCTAGTACGGGGCAGACATCCACACAGCACTATTTCAATCCTTGTTGAATCCATGGAGCTCAATTACCCAATGTCATGTCCTGGGACCATTCAACAGGTAATGGGAATGAAGAGTAGCGATGCCGTGGCGTGTTGTTATCGAAATCCAATAAAATCCTTGTTGCTCTGATGGGGGTTTTCATGTATTCTCGGCCCTTTACAATCTCTAATCTGGATGTGCGTTTGAGATGGTAATTCTGGAGGTATGAACTTCTATACAAACTTTCGCATCTACTGGGCATGCAGCTGGTAGGGTATAAGACATTTGCTGGCGCGCATTCAGAAAATAATTTTGGAGGGGGCCCAATCCTATCTCCCAGTTTTGTATTCCAATCGAAAGGGCTTAATACTAAAGAAACAATGCGCTGGCTCTCAAGTGGTTTCTAGGAGATGCATTGTTATCGAAATATAGACGATTTTTTTTATCTTCACGAGATGCAGATCTGGTCAGTTTTTTTCTGATGACGAGATATCTCGTCCTCAAGATATTGTCGATTTTTTCATTTTGCTAATGGCGATATACCTCGTCGAGACAACCACCAGGAGAGTTAAGAGATTTTATATTTTTCGACGAAAAGAATCGATTTTGCGTGTATTTTTTACGTAATTCTTTTTCTTTGGGGACTTAAGAACATTTCTGCCAAATTTTTAGTCGAAATTCGTATAAGTGGTCCTGTTTTAAGCCATTGGCAGACTCGGTGCACAGATTTTCGAGCGTGCACTCATAAAGATATATGTTTCATAAAGCCAATTTTCTACGATTTGCCATCAAAAGTCGATCGAAAGATCATGAACTGAAAAGCGTTGTTAGTATGTAAATACTATTAGTACTGAATATGCTTCCGTTAACTATATATGCTCCATGCGGACACTATAATAGCGTTTTTCTAGGAACAGCTTTTTCGCGAGTGGTTTGGCATAAAGTATGCGATTGAACCGATCGATTTGAAGTTTTTATAGCATGTAGAGCAAACAGCCTATTATCGTTTAATGAACATGAAAAGGATGTGATGTTTTATATTTTTATAGGCAGAACAATCCGTCAATTTTAAAAACGAAAAATCGAGATCAAACGACAAACGAGCGAAATCGTTTATTTTTATTTGACCTGTCACCATTTCCCCAAATATTAAAAAAAAATTTTTGTTCGTCAAGAGATATTTCCACTGTGTGAAGTAAAACATCGTTCGTCTATTTATGTTTAAGATATCTTGGATTTGACTGTGTTACTTCAGTGCAGTGATTCTTAACCTTTCTAGCGATCGGCACCCCCTTGAATCTAAAAATAAGTTCTTGCACCCCTTGAAAAATGTGTTTTATTTAGGAAATGACATCTATTGCAAGGTAATTTATTTATAGAAAAATAAACACATACGCTACATATACATAAAACAATATCTCAATTTTTAATGACTACGTTGTTTATTCATAATAATAATTTTGAAGCGAGGCTTCTTTTTTGAAAGAGCTACGCGTAAAGTCATCACTAGAATTTAAGCGATTTCTGGCTTTTGTTTTCATGTGCAAAAGTGATGAAATCCCATTTCCCACAGGTAAGTGGTGGCAAATGGTAAAAGTGTCTGCAATGCTGCTTTTGCCAGCTGTGGATAAGGTTCTGTGTTCATCAGAATTGTTTTCAGTCCAGTTTTTTAAATTCCATTTGTATACGTGCATTTACTCGTATTTGAATAAGATCGTCTTTCATTAAATCGCTGTCGTCCATCTAAACTTCTCTCGCACCTCTGGAAATGCTTTCTCGCACCTCCAGGGGTGCACACACTCCAGGTTAAGAACCACTGCTCCAGTGCAACGTTAATTAATTACCACTACCTCTTCGGATTTGATAAATCATGCCGGCCACGAAACTTTCGCGGCACCGGGATCGACGATCGTTAGTTAGCAAGCGTTATTCTTCATGAAAATGATTTTAAAGAATTTGTATGCCTGAAATTATTTGTGTATGCCTGAAAGAGACGAACGAATTTCGGATTTATTTGATTGTGTCGATAGAAAATCTCAAATTAGGTCTAATAATTTCTGTATTACCAACCCGAATCAAACCAATCTAAAGTCATTCGATAGCTGAGGGTAGGCAGTTGAATAACGTCGCACTAGGCTATTTTTTTTTGGGGGGGGGGAAGAATTTCTTTCAAGATTCATAGGAGAAAACTTCTTGCTTCGATATATAGATGGCGCTGTACTCTGGAAGCTAGGCGCAAAAATATCAAACCACGAGTTTTCTCGCTTGATGTCGAATACTCATTCCGTGATTTACAGGAAAGCTAGAATCAATAACAATTGAAGACCACATTTAAATAAAATATAACTTCGTATTTTATTTCAAGATCTGAAAACAGCAACGAATGTAAACGCATTCTTTAAATAATTATTTTTCAGTGAATACAGAAAGTGAACACGTTTATGTCCACAACCATTTGATATTCCGAACTTCCTTGTTTTCAAAATCGCTCATATTTTATTATTTTGATTGATTTATCGACCAAAACTGACCTTTAGCTTCAAAATTTAGTGTTTCTTGATGCAGTGGGAACGTTAGTATCAATTTTCCCATAACGAATAGTAACCTTGAACATCTTCGCAACAACCTTAATATTTTATTTATTATATTTATATTTCAGTGCAAATCATCAGACGGCTTTAAAAAAATAAAATGGAGCAAAAGCAACTTAATGTGTTCGAACTTTAAAAATTAAACGTATGGAAAAATCACTCGAATTAAATGGGATACTCGCAATGTATGTACTAAATTTTATTTTTCGAGTGACTCGTCATTATACTTTAAGTGGTTTAGTTACCTTTCTTCTTATGCCTAAATAATTGCAACTTGCAGTAACAAATATCTTCACTTTTTAGATTGAGTTGGATGTTTATAGGGTGGTATTTTATTTTTTAAATGAAGTTAAAGTTTTTGAACTGTGATGATTTCAGATTGCCGTAGTTTTGGTTCAATTTCCTCTGGTTGTCGTTGGCTAGAACAGCCATTTCTCAAACTTTTTTGGTCCTAAGTTCCCTTTACCTAAACGGAAATCTCTGCGGTTCCTTTGTAAGGAATACGATGGAATTTCATCGTTAAATAATTGTATTTTAATTCAATCAAGCATTTGAGAGAAGGGAGGGAGGTATTTTAATTAATGTCGCACTGGAGCAACCACAACCGGTTATCGGCGACGGTGCGAGATCAAACCCCAAGGGAAAGATCCAATACCATGTAATTTTGAACCACGGTCAGATGACGAGGTCACACCTGAGCTGGCACCCCACACTCTGAACTTCCACCTACGCCAACGAGAGGACATTTGAGGCAGCGATAGATTTAACGTGCACCAGTCCCCTTTGTACACGACGTCTTTAGTCGGATTCGAACTCCGGTTGCTAATCCGTTACTCTTCCGACCGGGCTACCGCGGCCCTGGTGTATAAAGGAATATACCGGTAAAGCTAATCCATAATAGACGCTCTCTTAAAAGGGTGTACCGGACATCCTTAGAAACTTCTTAATGAACTTCAGACATTTTAAATTGATCGCGCTCTTAAATTGCTTCTTAAACTCAAGATTGTGATTGATGAAGCGTTTAATTCATCAAGGTAATTAACAGCGTCTTCCTAATTTGACTTTGAACGCGAACTTAAGCAAAATAAATCAAATCCGATACAAAAGAATGTCTAATGGGCGCTCGACACACTTCACGACGATGAGCCAGAATCCAATATCAAGTGAGTTCTTTTAATTAAAGGCGTAATCCCGATCTTCGTTGATCCCTCTCTGTGTTAGTGTGGATCACTGTTTAACCGTTATAAATGGGTTTCCCAATAATAAAGATGGCTATGCATATGCCTTTGTTTTGTGTTCTCAGTTTCATTAAGGTTTATGGGATTTGACGGAATTAAAAGACAGCAGAACAATTACTTTATAGGGGAGAGGAGTGGAAGACAAAAAAGGGTGATAGAAGGAAAGGGGTTTAGCTTTAGAGTGCGAGGGCAGGACATCCCCCTCCTGAATAAGAAGGGAGCCCTTACGAAAAAAATTTATAGAATTCTATAAATTCTCTAGAATCCTATAGAATTATGACCCGTTTTTCTATAAGCTCTATAAAAAACAGACTACAGAACTCTACAGAAAGTTTATAGAAATCTATAGAATGTCTGTAGAAACCTCTATAGAATTCTATAGAAGCTCTTTTCTTTCGTTTCACGACTTTTCTATAGAAAACTTTTTATAGAAATATTCTATATTCTATGGAAATGTACTTCTGTAGAATCTAGAATATACTAGAAATGCATTTCTATAGAATCTTGAATACCAGAAATATATTCTATAGTATCTAGAATACTAGAAATGTGTATTTCTGTAGAATACTAGAAATGCATTTCTGTAGAATCTAGAATACTAGAAATGTATTTCTGTAGAATCTTTTCTATCGATATGTATTGCTATAGAATCTACTCTATAGATATGTATTTCTATAGAAACGGAGCACATTTTCTATGTAGAAATGTATAGAATTCTGTAGAATTTTTTTCTATAGAAACAAAATTACGTTTCTCTACAGAAACCTCTATAGAATTCTATGAAACTATATAAACTTTTTTCACAAGGGGTGGCTAAACTAGATAGCATCCAAGAAATGCGAATTATGAAAAAAAATTTTGTATTGCAAAGTATTCTGTTTTCTGTTTGAAAACTGATCCTGATTTAAATTTTATCAAATATTTATATAGTTTCAAGTAAAAATCTGATCCGCATTTTGTCAAACGATAATTATTTATTTTTGACGGCAATGCGTCTTTACAATCAGACCAATACTAGGCGGTCGGCACGATAGGTACGTAGGCGGTTGTATTAATGTCTCAATGGAGCAGCACCACGGGCTATTATCGACGATCCGGGATCAAGGGAAAGATACCTGGACAACACCTAGCAATTTTCTATCGCAGTCTGATGACGAGATAAACACCTGAACTGGGACCCCAGTCTCCAAACTTCCATACCACTCCAACGTGAAAACATTTGAGGCCACGACGGAGTTAACGTGCACCAGGCCACTTTGTACACGGCGGTCTTGGTTGGATCACCAGATCAACCAGTACGGAAAGTTGAGCGCTATGAAAAAATGGGCATTGAGTTCGGTCTAATAATTTCTATATCATCATACTAGAACCAAACCAACCTAGTGTCATTCGATAACAGGTAGCAAAGACTTGTTAGTGACCTTGAATTTGCGGCTGCGGTCGTTTTGTGGAATTAAAGCTGCTCCGCCCAAACTTCAAAACAGTATAACTCGGGACTGCAAAGCGTTACGACGTCGATATGAGTCTCAAACGGGAGCTAACGTCGAGATCTGTTGATTTCAACATTAGAAGTCAAATCGAATACAGTATTGATTGCGAAAAAAAATATTTGGATCGCAGTTGAAAGGTATTAAAAATTTCACAATGTCGGCATATACACGTCGAAAGGCGAAGCAGAAACACATGGGACGCAATCTACGCGGAACAGCAACCCATCAGCTTTCAGTAAACTACTTCGAAAAATTGTCTCCTGAATTTGTCTTTATTTCATTTACTACTAGCTGAATTTACCCGGCGTTGCTCGGGTTGTTAATAAGTATGATCTATGAGCGATTTTCAGCGCAACCACATCATCTGCGATTGCACCATACTCCAAGATTCAAAAAACCCTCCAAGGTGATCTTGAGAGGCGACTCCTGTAGATGTTAACTCTGATGTCATCTGCACAGCCAGACCGGGAGAGAGCGCCCCCTAGCAAGTGCTCTGTCCAGGATGACGGGACATTACACTTCTCTGCACACCCAAGACAAATAGAACGGTAGTTAATATGTAGCCTACGTTACCCGCAGGTTTCCAAAGAATAAGTGTACCAAATTTGGTGTAGATTGGTCAAACGGTATAGATTTGTATAGAGAACAGACAGATGCCAACTCTGCTTTATATGTATAGATACCCAAATAAATACTATGCGCTAACGAGACGTATTTATGAAAAACCAACTGACCAGATCTTCGTCACGTCATTATAAAAAAATTGGCAATATCTTGATGATGAGATATCTCGTCATCAAGATATTGCCAATCTTAATAACGGGGTTGGTTGATTGGTTCATTGGGGTTTTATGGCGCAAGGTCCAATAGTGGACAAACATCGACAAACGCAAGATAAAATTCGACCCAGAAAATGAAAATATTTAAAAATCTTTCCAGCAATAAAATAAGTTAGTTCTTACTAAAAATATTAGATCATAAAAATCACAATAGTATTTTAAAACTGATTCATATTAAAATCATAATAAATAAACACCCAAGTATAGGATCATACACGTCATGAACATAAAAATAAAAAGTTTTGATAAAGTTTAAAACAAGAACGAAAAAAATTAGATGCAATTAAAAAATTTTACGATTCGATAAAAATTTAAATAGATTTGGTTGGGGATTTTGAAGAACCAAATCGAAAGTTTAAAATTGTGTTATGAATAAAAATACTAAGGTGATGATTAAAAACGGGACAATCAATTAAAATATGGCGAATGGTAAAAGGCGCTACACACAGGGGAGTCTCCTAATAAAAAACTTCATGACGAGGTATATCAAGATATAGCAAGATAGATCTGCCAGCAGATCAAGATCAATCTGCACGATAGATCTGGCAGCAGATCAAGAGTTGCAAGATAGATTTGCCAGCAGATCAAGATAAAGCTGCAAGACAAAGCTGCAAGATAGATCTGGTAAGATATAGCAAGTGACACATCTTGATTTCTCGTCTTACAACTGGTCATATCTTGATATCTCGTCGTTGGCAAGGGGATCTTGATGTCTAGTTTTGCAATTGGTGATATCTTGATACTCGTCAATAGCAAGAGGCAAATCTTGATGTCTCGTCTTTCAATTGGTCAGATCTTGGTGGACGAGATATCTCGTCGAAACCATTTGGAGAGTTAAACGTAGGTGCATCTTATACTATATTCCCAAGCCAGTTGACCAAACCGAAGCACTTAAAAAAGTTTAGTGCGTTATTTCACCCACACACAAACATGCACGACACACCGGTCACAGGAAAGGCACAAGCAAAGAAACATATCGACAGGCAAATCGGTGCAATTAATTGAGCTTGGAGATATTTTTGCTTCATTCGTCTCTTCCCACAAAGCGAGGAAATCAATTGCAGCGCGGATTCTACAGTGCTCAGTAATAACCGTAATTGCTCGACGTGTAGTTGCGTTATTGTCCCTGATCTTGCGTGAGCTTCTGTCAGTGAGGGATTATTGAATTCTCACAATAGGGGGTGATTTGTCACTTTTCGTGGAACCACTTGGAAATTTTGTGGCTCTTATTAAGTTTGGAATAATAATTTTGTATCTTGATAATTGTAATTTATTCCAATGGTATATTCTAGTGATGTATACTTATATTGTATAGTACGCAAGTAACTTAGAATTTATGTAGGATATTCATGTGCTATAGAGGGGTATATGCTTGCACGAATTTATTATTATTGTACTTGTTACGGTTTCCTTTCCACTTTAAAATGGATATATTTATAGCAATTGATTGTCATATTAACTATAAAATGTAATGATTTTCATCTGGTTTAATCTAATGTGTGAAATATTGTTTATTGTGATTTTATATGATTAAATTGTATATACTGTACTTAGGAAATTTTGTATACGAATTGTATATGTAGTGAGTTCTAGGCGTCTCATTTAGGCCAGTATTAAGCCAATATATATTCCTTGTATTTTTGATATGTGTATTTATGATTTTTGGTATTTTTTGTTGTGTTAGTGCATATTATAGGTATTTTGTAAATCATGTGAAGTATATAATGAAGCGCTGTTAGAAAATTGTTAAAATAGGACCTGTAAATTTATTTTCATAAATAAAAGCGTTTTTCGCAGGTGCTGGGGGGTTGATGTTTGAAAGACCTAATTCATACCGAATGGCTAAGGCCGGGTCGGTTGACTAATTTAGAACTTGTCACTTTTCGTTTCATGCGGCTCTAGTGGATATGCGTTGAGTGTTTCACTTAAATGGAAGGGCATTTGTCGTTGGAAAACACAGGGTGGGTGCATAGTAAAGTCCTTGCATATCAGGGATGCACAGACCGAGGCCTCATGCTCGTTGATTTGCTGGCCGCCCGCCTTACCATGTATTTTAACTTTTCAAGTCACACGTTAACAATTTCGGTTTTTTTTCGTTGCTAGATATATATTAAAATGCGCAAGATGAACATCGTTGGCGTGGTGTGGAAGTAAATAGAGTGGGGTGCAAGTTCAGATGTTTCCTCGTCATATGACCGTGGTTCAAATTTACTTGGTGGTGTCTTCAGATCTTTCCCTTTGGGATGGATCCCGGACTGTCACCAATAGCCCGTTGTATTGCTCCAGTGTGACGTTAATTAAAATACATACATACCATTTTTGTAATAATATTAAATATAAATTATCTAAATAATAAATATCAATAAAATAAATAATACATGATAGATAACTTTAGTGGTTTTTTGGGTGAACCTCCCATAAGCCACAGTGAATCTATGTGCCCTTGCTCTTAAGTAGTTTGTGCAATCATCCCTGGTATACACCCATGTAACTATCGAACGTAGATAGCTACAAAATGAAAGTGTAGGTAGGTAGTTAACGTCGCACTGGAGCAACGCAACGGGATACTGGCGACGGTCCGGGATCAATCCGGAGCACTCAATTTTATCTCGCAGCTATATACTGTATTTAGTAAATAGAACGACAAAATAGCATTGACGATACAAGGTAGTTTCGTCATTTAAGCTTGCAGGACATTAGATTTCACCGTTTAATTTTTTTTTCTGCACTAATTTCCCATTGCAGACGGAAAACATATACATGAAAAAAAACATTTGAAAATAAATTCAGGGCAAACGTTGCAGATCCAACATTTGTTATTTATTAATTTGCCATTATTACATTTGTTACAAATTTTTTCTTGGTTTCATGAAACAGAAATTTAATGAGAAGGATGAGGCTGTTTTGATTTGCACAATGAGATTATATCTGGCTGAATTTCGGAGACAGTGAGTCCAGCCTCTGTCTGGCTCCGTGTTGTCTGGTGTTGCCATTTTTTAAATTCGTTTTGTCGACTGGCGGACGAGGTACTGACACATTGAATGCCGACTACCTTTTTATGAAGTCAATGTTTCACCTTATCGGTGATAAATGATTTATACTCGATTCTTTTCTTCACACCGAGAGCGCAAAAAGAAATAATATTTAAATATTTTTGTCCCATTTTTTTTCGTAAAATATATTTTTAATTTTAAACTTTAAAATATGTTTAATAAAAATATGTTTAATTTTAAACATGTCCTACCTTTTCGCGGAGCACTGGGAATTATTTGCGGAGCACAGTGTTCAGCGGAGCACAGTTTGAGAAATGCTGGTATAGATTAATATTTTATACACTTTTATCTTTCTCGCGCATGTTTTAATGAATGTTGGCAAATGCATAAAAATCTGGTCAGAGAGGTTATCGAGATTAACACCCCGCATTTTAATTGATATTTTATACATATAGAGATTTGTAATTTAATGAAATATTCCACCCATTTTAAATATTTTATTTGTAAATAGTTATAAGAATAGATATCATTAGTTCAGTTTAGTTAGATTTCGGCCCGATTGGTGTACCTCCATTCATTTCAACCCCTGAAAATGTTCCTGAACCATGCCTTCACGGCCTAAATAGAGATGGAAAAAACTGTTATTTTTCAACAATGTTAAGTGTTATTTGTAACCTACGATAACAGTTAAAATTACAGTAAAAAATCAGTTTCGTTACAGCTAATTTCTAACACTAAGTGAGGCACTGAATCTAACATTTGTTAGAAATTGACAGTAATGGTTCTTTTTAACAGATGTAAACTGTTTAAATTGTCCATTATCCTATTTATAAAAAATTAGTTAATATAACTTTATTTTTATTAGGTATTTTTAAATGGTAGGCAGGTACTTAAGTGACAAAGGAGCAATACAACATGCTATTGACGACGGTCCGTGATCAAACCTGAAGGGAAAAATTCGAAGACAACACCATGTAATTCTGAACCACGGTCAAATGACGTCAACACCTGAGCAGTCACCCCACTCTCCAAAATTCCACACCACGCCAACGTGTGGACATTTGAGGTCATGACAGATTTTAAGCGCACCGGCCCCCTTTATTCACGACTGTCTTAGCCAGCAAGTATTTTTATAAAATTCAATTTTTCAAAGAGAAATTTAAAATCTAAATTGCTTCACTGCTATTTCAATACATTTGTAGTAATAGTTATTATTTTCTATAACAGTTGCTAACAGTTATTTTAAAATAAAACTGTCTTTTAAATGAGTTTATTGTTATTAAATTAGTTTACACTCTCCATGCATTGTTTCACAGCTATTTCAATAACATTTATATCTAACTTATTATTTTCGACCACAGTTGCTGTTATTTTACAGTAACACTGCTATTTAAACTTCTTTTAAAGTAACAGCTTATCCCTACGCCTAAATATCGCTGAATAAATAATTTACTTTCGCTTCTGAAATACACGTCATTGCTATACATTTTTCATTCTGTAAACCTTCCCAGATGTGCAAAATCCGGAAAATTGCGTGAAATGATAATCTCTATCTGAAGCGATTAAGAATCGAAGCGAATTTGGTACTTTTCTCGTTCGGGCTTTATCAGCGGTGGGAAACGTTCCATGTGATTGATAATTCCTGTGATTTAGAACTCCTGCGAGTCTTGCTGATAGGATGCACAAGCAATAACTTAGACGAGATAAAATCCCACCTCCCTTTAGTTATATAAGGCTCTTTACATGCAAATTCGTACTTTTCAGCTTCCTTCAACAGTATTTAGAGAAGTTGAACATCATGTAAGTATGAGTTCTCAATACGCTTTATTTTTCTTGGGACAGTTATGAATATTTGAATGGGTATGGAACGGATATTTTAACTAGAGCCTGATTTTACGATGTTATTTTTCTGACATTTCCAGGAACTTGTTCAGAAACTAATTTCGGGGTTTACCCAATCTCATTTCTCACAGCATGTTTTACTTGCATGATTAACCGAGCTTCTATGTGCGCTTATGAAACTGGCTTCAGTGTATATTTTTAACAGTTCTATTCATGCTTATTAAACTTCAGTGTATATTTTTGAGTGACATAGCGTCCTTCGAAGAAAGAAATACGCACTGGGAAAATTGTACTCTTAAATTTTGACCGTATGCCGACAAGACGTAATCGCGTGATAAGTCAAAATTGAACTAAACAAAATTATTACCTCCTGGGGCAACATGCATACAAATAGTAGTTGATTTAAGTACTATTTCTCTTTGCTTATGTCGTTACTCTTATATTTCAAGTCTTGGTGTCATTTACATTGGTCATTTACAATGGTGTTATTTACATTGATTTAGTAAATAATATTTAAATGACAAAGGAACGTTTAATACTGGATAGCAACTCTGCATTTAGAGAACCTATCACTTCGATAGCAGTTTAAATAACATTATTATTGTAAAATAACAGTTAGTACATTTTCGATAGTAGATATTTTAAGAGTTACCTATAAAAGTTATAAAATAGCAGTGAAACAATTTCAATAGAAATAAATTAAAAATCACAAATTTAAGTTTCTAAAAAGTAAGGATAAAAGTAAAAGGTTGCACAAACTAATTTGTTACGATTACTTAATGGTAAAGCTAAACAGCTAAGACCTCTTAAAAACAATAGTCAATGTCAATTTCTAAAAGTTAATAAAAACCATTAAATGTACTTCCTTACTTAGAGTTAGTAGTTGACTGAAATAGAATTTTATGTTAGCTGTTATTTATGACTGTTATCGTAAATTAGCAATAATACAACATTGTTTTTAAGAGTTTTAACATAATTATCTATATTTGATATAAATAATTAAAAATGAATTGAAATGCGGATCTTTTGCGGCATGAACAAGTGATAGAACTGTGTTGATATCTTGCAGGTGGTTGCACCAAATTCTTTTGCTTTCCTTTGTTGTGGGAAGCCAGTGTGCAGACAATGGCACCGACTGCTTGAAAAAGGAGAAATCTCTGGGAGTTCTGGACTTTGCGAAGGAATCCATTAATAAAGCGAAAGCCCTCTTCCCAAATTGCAGTAAGCAAAACATATTTTCACGTTTAACAATGTTGCACGCTAAACACTAACACATCTGACCCTATGAAGTGGGCGATGCCAACCACAATGTGTTCGTGTAGGTTATTCCAAAGATTTTCATGTCACAAATCCAACAGCATATAGGAAAACTCAATGGGTTCTCAATATTACGAATAACAAAATACACTACAACGAATACCTATCTGGATAGCCTCCGCCAAAGCGGACGAAGTAGAATAGTTTCATTTGAGACAAGTGAGAAGTGTATGTATCCATCCAGTTGGGTATATGCGCTTAACCCTCCTGATGGTTTATTTATCGTCGAAAACTGCAACAAGCCTCTGGTGCGGAAACCTGTTCCAAACTGTCTCCAGTTCTCGTCAAGTGACAATTTGTTTTCCCTACTTGGATCTTCATTCCTTTCGAGTAATAGGGCAGTTTTGTCTCCACAAGATATTTCGTCCATCTAGATCTGATCCAATTTTTCTAATGTCGAGATATAAAAATATTGCTGATCTTAAGATGACGAGATCCAGATCCGGATAGTTTTGTTCCAACGACTTATTATTGAACCTTCTGTTTAGACTAATATTCCGTATAATAATAGTTCCTATTTGTTATTCTGATTGCTGAACCTTCCTCCTAGAATTATACTCCAAACATCACAATTCCCATTTGTTGTTTTGACTGTCGAGCTTACTCTCTAAATATCATCAGGCATCATAATTCCTATTTTTATTCTTATTATTGAACCTTCTTGTTAGATTAATACATCAAATAATAATAATTCCTACTTGTTATTCTCATTGCTGCAACTTCTTGGAGTTATATTCCAAATATCAAATTACTTACATGTTAATGTACTTTTTTCTCTCAGCCGATGATTTTCCTTCAGCAAATTCCTCGGGTTGTGGAAAAAAGGAGAAGGCGATTGCCTTCCTCCAAATAGCAACAGACTTGATTACGGAAGCCGCGAACAATTATCCGACCTGTAAGTTGCTCAGATATTCGCTGTATTATTAATCCATACTAAAGGAATCAATATTTTTCATTTTAAATGTTGTAATACTTCACTACCTGTCTTATATATAGTTACTCTCATCTGGTGTGTTACAAAATGAAATAAATAAATGTATAAATATAAGAAACAATTTGGAGGCATATGTATTAAAATTTCCGTAGAACAAAAAGCGGATCTATCCCAGTTTTTGTTTTTTATCCAGGTTGTTTTAATAGTCTCAGAGCTGGTTACTTTCTACGGTTGTTAAAGACTTCTTCAGAGAGACAAACCAAAAAATCCAACAACGATTGCTGTGTTTGAAATGCATTATGAGGTAGTCACTTTGTACGGTTGTTAAAGATCTCCGCAGAGCAAAACCAATCACAACAATGATTGCTGTGTTTGATAAGCCTCAGTTGTTTACTTTCAATGGTTAAAAAAATTGTCCGCATGGTGACAAACCAAATCAATCCCAACTACTAATACATTCCTTGTTTTCAGGTCCTGATCCTGAGTCAAAACCTATGATCCTTCTCACGGAGAAACCAATGGACTGTACCGATGTGAAATAAAATGTGAAATAAATTTGCAATTTGTCATTAAGTATGTCAACCATAGAAGTGCAATATAAGTAAAGCGAGCTTTGCTATTGAGAGGAGCTTCGAAACGTGTGACAAACATGTTGATTAGTAGTCATGGGATTTCTCTGAAAAATTGACGACGTTGGTTGATTTGGTATTTTACTGCCTCGTTTGGAGATATAAAATCTTATCACGGTAGGTGTTTGAATGCCATTTCTAGAGGGACGACAAAAGTGGTGAAATCGCCAAAGTAGTGGGGACCAATCAGACGGTGGACAGTCCTATGGACCAATCAGTTGATGGATACTGGTTCTGCCAGGGGTAAAGACAGCTGTTCTTCTAGGAGTTGATCAGTTTGACGCACAGAAACATTACTGGATTTTCTTGTTGGACATCTGATGGTCATTTGGTAACCGTGTTTACATTGTTGCTATTAAATCCGGGTACCCAAGATAATCCCAAAACAATCCAATTGTTTCTCAGCTGTGATCGATATCGCTTAGAGCATACTGGATTTGGAGTTTGATCGACGGACTATCGCCGATCATTTTTTGGTACATGTAACGCTTATTTACTAACGGCTATATTTCCTGCTTTCAGGCCCAGAGTCAAAACCAGTGATCCTTCCCACTGAGAAACCAGAGATCCTTCCCACTGAGAAACCAGAGATCCTTCCCACTGAGAAACCAGAGATCCTTCCCACGGAGAAACCAGTGATCGTTCCCACGGAGAAAGCAATGGACTGTACCCATGTGTTGCAACAGGGGAACAGCACCAGTGGTGTCTACATGGTGTGGCCAAGGAGTCGTATATCGAAAAGCAAGCCTATCAATGTCTATTGTGACATGGATACAGACGGTGGAGGATGGACGGTGAGTATCCCTCATTGTCTATCAAAAGAGGTCTCTGTGTCACTTTAACCCTCTTGGCGGCTGTCTCGAAGAGGTATCTCGTGATTAGCAAACTGACCAGATCTTGATGGACAAGATATCTCGCCATTAGAATAAAGCTGGCCAGATCTTGATCTCGTCGATTTAAGTCATCAAAAATTCGGTAATATTTTCATCACTAGTTATCTTGTCATTAACAAAATTGATCACTTCTTGGTGGATTAGATATCTCGTCATCCGAAAAATTGGTCATATCTTGATGGACGAAATATCTCGGTGTGAAACAACTTAGATTTTTAAGATTGGCCCTATACTATAGCAGCCATACGACATGCGTACTGTGTTTTATGTACAGATAACATATCGATGCGCATCTGTATTTCCGCCAATTTAATGTCGCACGACCTATGTGGATTAATGTGTGGTTTGCCTTATATTGATACCAATGCGACTGAAATGTTTCCTTCAAGATGTGTGTATGTAAACTCAATTCAAAAGTGACAGCAGAAATCTTATAAAACTAAATGTATTGAAGGAAAATTTCTCTAGCTTTTTTGTTGCAAATCTAAGCCCTTTTTCGGTCATCTGATTTTCTCATAGATTTTCTAATATATTTTTCTCTTTAAGAAATTGGTAAAATGGATCACTTCGAAGGGTCGAAATTGACCAAAAAAATGTTTACTGCTCAGTTTTTTCACTGTTTCCGTTTGTAACGAATCAGAATAGCCCGTTGTGTTGTTCCATTGGGACGTTAATTATTTACCATAATTACCATTACCGTTTGTTCACAGGTAATACAAAGACGAGGCGGTTTCTCAAGAATACAAAATTTTTTTCAAGACTGGGAAAATTACAAAAAAGGATTTGGGGACCTTAAAGAAGAATTTTGGCTAGGTAAGTGGTCTTGAAACTTCATTAGCCTGAAGTATAGCGTGGCTCTGACGATAAGGCACATGACCTAGGTTGAGTCCATTTCTACACAGGCGGAAAATTTGCCGCCATGTGGAATTCAGTTTCCGAAACATTTTTGGTCAAATGCTCTCACAAAAAAAATACAATTTTTCTGCAACGCTCTCGAAAACGCTATCCCAACCAATAATAAACTCCAAATGCAGCTGCGCCTATAATTTTTAAATTTCACCAAAATATTTATGAAGCTGTGTGTGTAATTTTCCCTTCCGGAACAAGGGCCATACTTGGCCACTCTGCGACAGACATTCAATATCAAGTAATAGTCACACACACAATGAAAGTTTTACTGACACCGAAGACAGAAATACACCCAGGGAAGAATGCACCTGACAGGAATCAACCGCCTACAACTCGCTGGTTGCTAACACAGTGGGCATATCCTCTGAACCACGACCGCTCTATTATGTATGCGTGAATATTCAACGACTAATTCACAGTTTGAACGATTAAAGTCACTTTGTTATTAATATCGAGGTATAATCATTAATTGAAGATTTGTGATCATATCATAATTCTGTAACTTTCGAATGATACCACTTACGCAGTAACCACACCCCGATTCCAAAGTTACACTGACCCAAAGCTCGCTCAGGACAGTAGAATTTTCACTTATTGCGAAGGATATGTCGGACCCAGGGAGGAATGCCCCTGACAGGAGTCGATCTGAACAGCCGAAATCTCGCAAGTTGCTAGTGCAGTGGGCATACCCACTGATCCACGACGGTTCCATCTTGGTCCGACTTTTAAGACAAGAGGGCAGTTTTTGACTGATGTATCTCTTATCTTTCAGGTAATGACAACATATACATGATCAGTAACCAAGGAAACTATGAAGTCCGATTCGACCTTGAAGACTTCGAGGGCAACAGGAGGTATGCGGTCTACAGGAATTTCAGGATAGAGGACGAAGCAGCTAAATACACAATTCATGTATGGGCTTACAAAGGAGATGCTGGTAGGTTTTCTTTTGTTCGCACAGAAGCAGGTTAGAGATTTTCTCACTACAACGTATGGCACTACTAATTGAATTAACGAAAAACTTCTAATTATGGCTCTCCGTATGTGAAAATGCATGTTACACTCCGAGTTTCACTTTTTTGCCACAAAGCGCTGAACGCCGACCCTGTTTTATTGCCACTCAAAGAAAAGTTGAAAGGCCGAGCTTAGCCTCTTTGGTATGGTCACAGATTATCACCGGAGGTTCAACCAAAGATAGTCGTGTACACGGCCGCTGGTTCACGTTAAATCTGTCGTGGCCTCAAATGTCCTCACGTTGTCGTGGTGTGGAAATCTGGAGAGCGGGGTGGCAACTCAGGAGTTGATCTCGTCATCTGACCATGGTTCCAAATTACGAGGCGTTGTCCTTGGATCTTTTCCTTCGGGATTCATCCCAGACCGTCGCCAATAATCCGTGTGTTGATTCAGTGCGACGTTAATTAAGTACCAACCTACCTATAAGCTTTTATTGTCAAGAATGTGTGACAAAAAATGGAAATGCCACTATTAGGTGGAAGCGGGCGCTGTTTAGGTGAGTCGATAATATCGTTCCCAACTTGGACTCTCGACGGCATGCATCGCGAACCAAATTCGGAGCTTGGAGTTGAAAATCGGAACACAGAAACGATGTTATCGACTGATTTACACAGCGCCACCTACCACCTAAACGCGGCATTTCCTTTTTTTTGTCACACATTCTTGGCAATAAAAGCTTATAGGTAGGTAGTTAATTAACGTCGCACTGAAGCATCACACGTGTTTTGGCGAAGGTCCGGAATCAATCCCTAAGGGAAAGATCCAACAACGCCCCATCTTTGTCTTCTACATGTTTTTTGTTGTCGTTACGACAGTACTACCGAGTCTTAGAACATCCGGACCATCCACTGCAAAATTCACTCCTGGATAATTACATTTATCGCCTATTTTCGAATCGACCCTCTTGTATTGCAACTTTCGGGCTACGTATGAGAAATGTCCTGAGGAATACGCCCCTTCACTCATTTGATGTAGCTGAGAGACCTCTTTTCACCATCTCACCCTGGAAATCTCATACAATACCATTCTTAAATTTATTTCCAGGTTTAGAGAGATCTAATACCAGCTCAATCATTTATAAACAGCTTTTTCTCGCTCACCGTCATAATTTTTCAAATCACACAGCAGTATACACTGACGGTTCAAAATCACTCGATTATGCCGGCTGTGCTTTTATTTGCGAATCCGTCACTTTTAATTTCTCATTATCATCTTTTATTTCTGTTTTTACCGCTGAATTTTTAGCTCTTTACAAAGCACTGAGATATGATTCCAGACTCAATACTGGCAATTTTATATTTTACACTGACTCTAAGAGTGTCTTGGAATCCTTGAATTCGGATTCTCCAAGACACCCTTTGGCTCATGACATTTTAAAACTTCATAACAGGCTTGTCCGTCGTGGCTTCGGTATAATTTTTTGTTGGATACCAGGACACGTCGGAATTATCGGCAATGAACTGGCCGATGATGCAGCGAAAAATGCAGTGATTCCACTTGATATTCGTATTCCATACGATGATCTACGTCATTTTGTACGGGACATCGTATGGAACGAATGGCGCGAGACTGGAGTGAGCAGAGCAACAACAAGCTCCACAACATCCAGCCGACAATCTCACCTCTACCGTCACTACCATCTCGACGGTTCGACGTCATTTTAACTCGTCTTCGCATCGGCCATTCACGAATCACTCATAGATTTTTATTGGTCGGGGAAACCGCTCCATCGTGCCAGCATTGCCAAGATCCGCTCTCCAATTATCATATTTTAACTTCTTGTACATTTCTTAGACATCTTAATAGAAAATTTTTTAAAATTTCATTGCCAATTTTATCAGACCTGTTGGCTCAACCTCCCCATCCATTGCTTTTTAGATTTCTTCATTGTTCTGGATTTTTACCACATATCTAATTAAGATCTTAAATTTTATTTCATCAAGTTTTATAAAGCGAGATGGCGATACCCATCTCGCTTTAATTCTCTTAAATCTCAGATCCCATCTTAGTTCTCTTTTTTTTTAAAAAATACGATTTTACATTTCTTATGCTTGAGGTTTTACATTCATATTTAATTTTTATGCATATCAATTAGTTTTGTTCATTACACTTCTTATGTGGTGTTGTTTCTTTGTTACAAATCATAAACCCATCTTCTAATTTTAATATCTTGTGTTTGGCGCAGCTTATCCTCTTTTGGATCTTGCGCCATAAAACCCAAATCAACCAACCAACCAACAACGCCGCGGAATTATAAACCAAGGTCAAATGACGAGATAACACCTGAGCTCCACCGAGTTTTGAACTCGCAACCCTTCGATTTTAATCCGTTTTTCTTCCAACAGGATGAACGCGGCTTCAAAAATTTTGGAAATTATGGTCGGTATCACTATTTCATCTATGTTACCGGCAATGTAGGAAAAGCAGGCATCATATAGAATGCCTAGACAATGCTTAGAATGCTTGGCGTTTTTCCATAAAGTATGAAATATCTGAATTATTTAAATATTACATATGCTTTCCCTAGGCATTGTATGTAATACCTAGGAATTATGTAAAATAACAAATGCTATTTAGGCAAAGTATTAAAAGAGAGTCATGAAAAGGCTTTTAGTGAAAAGACGGATTTGAAAAAGAAAGAAATACAAAATAAAATTTCGGACTTTCTTAGTGGGAAAAACTAGAGAAAATAAAATATGAACCTACTTGTAACAAGGAAGGAAAGAATCTTATTTTATTTGCACTTAATTGTTTTCCTCACAAAAAATAAAGCTTAAAAATACGGTCATGAAAACGCCTTCATTAATGTCACGTGCCTTGCCACATGACATTAGAAACGTCATTAGCGGGAGTATTTTATACTTCGCTGATTTGACTTTTGGCAGTGCATAGAATGCTTTGGAAATGTGTAAAATATTAATCGTTTCATCTTTGCCCCAAAACGCCAGGCATTCTGTATATTGCCTAGGCATTCTATACAGTGCCTGGGCATTCTATAAAGTGACTGCTTTGAATGCTTTGCTGGTAATATATATAAATGCACGCTGTTTTTCAGGCGACAGTATGGAGTATGACAACGACGGTGTGTTCTGCACGAAAGACAGGCCGCACGGGAGGGGTAACCAAGGGGTATCCTGCGCTATATCAAGAGAAACCGGCTGGTGGTTCAACTCGTGCAACAAAGCAAACATCAACGGACTCCCACGCAGAGAAGCTAGAGCATCTGACCCCATGAACCTGTATTGGAAAGAGTGGAAGGACTACGCGAGTTTGGCAAAAGCAGACATGAAATTGAGGAGGATCTAAATCCAGCTTCAGGTCCTACTACAACTGCAAGACCAAGCAAATGACTTTCAAGCATACCCTGATTTCAAATAATAGTTTTTCATATATGTGAGACAAATACTCTTAATAAAGATACTGTTTTATATATCCATTCTATTTACGCACTTGCAGATCCTTCTTTTTTTAGTCCCCCGGGTGGTTACGACGAGATATCTGGTCTATCAAGATCTGGTCAGTTTTGCTAATGATCTGTTGCCTCCGAGATAACACTGCTCTATAACACCATTCAGGTAGGTGGGTAGTTAATTATTGTCGCACACACACAGAAACAATGCAAAGGCTATTGGTGACGGTCCGGGATCAATCCCAAAGGGAAAGATTGGTGGACAACACCACGTAATTTTGAACCGCGGTTAGATGACGAGAACAACACCTGAGCTGGCACCCCACTCTACAAATTTTCATACCAAGACAACGTGAGGAAATTTGAGGCCACGACGATTTAAAGTGCACCATCCCTTGTGTACATGTCGGTCTTTGACTGGACCGAGTTTCGAATCCGCAATCCTCTACTCTTCCAACTGTACTACCGCGATACTTCTACAAGGAGGAGATAAGATCAATGTAGGGAAAACAAATTGTCCCTTGAGCCACGGTCTGGTGACAGTTTCAAACTAATTTTTGCCCCAGAGGTCGGCCACTACAGGGTGATTAACCAGTAGGAGGTTCAAAGCATCGACACACTTCACGACGATGAGCAAGAATCCAATATCGAGTGAGTTCTTTTAATTAAAGGCGTAATCCCGATCTTCGTTGATCCCTCTTTGTTAGTGTGGATCACAGTTTAACCGTCATAAATGGGTCTCCCAATAATAAAGATGGCTATGAATATGCCTTTGTTTTGTGTTCTCAGTTTCATTAAGGTTTATGGGATTTGACGGAATTAAAAGACAGCAGAACAATTACTTTATAGGGGAGAGGAGTGGAAGACAGAAAATGTTGATAGAAGGAAAGGGGTTTGGCTTTAGAGTGCAAGGACAGGACATTCCCTCCTGCAGGGAAGGGGCCCTTACGAAAAATTTTTATAGAATTCTATAAAAATTTCTATAGAATGGGGTCTAGAATCTAGAATATTAGAAATTTATTTCTATAGTATCTAGAATACAAGAAATATATTTCTGTTGAATCTAGAATACAAGGTATGTATATCTAAAGAAATGTATTTATGTAGAAATTTTCTTAGAACGACGGATTTAACGAGCACCAGCCCGCTTTGTACACGGCGTTCTTTGGTTGGATTCGAACTCGAAACCCTCCGGTTGCTAATCTGTTACTCTTCCGACCGCGGCCCGTGGCCAGTACGGAAAGTTGAGCGCTATGAAAAAATGAGCATTGAGTTCGGTCTAATAATTTCTACATCATCATACTAGAACCAAACCAACCTAGTGTCATTCGATAACAGGTAGCAAAGACTTGTTAGTGACCTTGAATTTGCGGCTGCGGTCGTTTTGTGGACGTAATGCTTCTCTGCCCAATCTTCAAAGTAGTATAACTCGGGACTGCAAAGCGTTACAACGTCGACATGAGTCTCAAACGGGAGTTAACGTCGAGATCTGTTGATTTCAAGATTAGAAGTCAAATCGAATAAAGTATTGATTGCGAAAATTTGGATCGCAGTTGAAGGATATTAAAAATTTCACAATGTCGGCATATACTCGTCGAAAGGCAAAGCAGAAACACATCGGACGCAATCTACGTGGAAGGGCAACTCGAGCTTTTGATAAACAACTTCAAAAATTGTCTACTGAATTTTTTTTCATTTACTACTAGTTAAATTTACTCGGCATTGCTCGGGTTGTTAATAAGTAGCCTTACGTTACCCTATAAACGATACTGAGCGATTTTCAGCACAATCACATCTATCTGCGTTGCACCATACTCTAAGATTCTAAAAAACTCCAAGGTGATCTTGAGAGGCGACTCCTGTAGATGTCAACTTCACAGCCAAATCGTGAGAGAGCAACCTAGCAAGTGGTCTGTCCAGGATGACGGGACATTACACCCCCCCCCCCGTGCACACCCAGGACAAATAGGACGGGGGTTAATATGTAGCCGTTAATCGCAGGTTTCCAAAGCATAAGTGTGCCAAATTTAGTGTAGATTGGTTATATGGTATAGATTTGTATAGAGAACAGAGA
The DNA here is from genome assembly GCA_933210815.1 of Meta bourneti. Classification (NCBI taxonomy): domain Eukaryota; kingdom Metazoa; phylum Arthropoda; class Arachnida; order Araneae; family Tetragnathidae; genus Meta; species Meta bourneti. Next base: position 56,507,480 of record OW119932.1, on the reverse strand, counting down.
GATGCGAACTCTGGTTCATATGTATAGATACCCAAATAAATATTAGGTCGCCCCAGGGGCATACCTCCTTTAGGTTTGTACGGTCTTCACAAGCCCGGGGTACCTGAGTGATCTTCCCTTTTTTTCATTCTTCTCCTCGCCTCCCCTTCTGCTTTTTCTTCCTCCCTCGTTGTGGTTGCCTCTTCGGAGGTGTGGGCTCCCCTTGAGAAGCTTTTCGTCACTCTGTTACCTTCAGCTCCTTCTTGGGGATTATATCACCCACGTGTTTGCCTTACGTGGAGTCCCGTGTCCCTGGAAAAGGGGATCCTGGCAGTTGAGGGACGATATACTGTCCCAACACACTACTTTGGCCCCAGCTTCAGGTAAACGGGAGGTGTACATTGGTCCCGTGTGCATCAATCGGCTGGTCGATTGGACTTCGTCGTCGGCTAGGGATCAAGCGATCGGTCACCTACTGAGCAACACGTTAAGAGTGGTGGCTGCCACAGGGTGATTGAAAGTGTATAGGCCCTGTTAGCACTGGTGCAGACTGCATCCCCTTGTTGGGCTCGGTGGTGGGTGGTGCTGCAGGCCCCGAATATCTTTAAAAAACTATGAATGACAATTCTTCCGTTTCTTCTCCCTCTCGAAGGGAGCAACAAAGTCCGCCTTTATCCAATGTCCGTTTCTTTCTCGTAAAATTAATACACAACGATGAACAAAATGTAGATCAGTCTTTTTCAAAAACCTCCCCTTTTCTTATAAATAAAACTATTCAATCTTTTATAGGCACAGTAAAATCAATCAAAAAACTGCGTTCCGGTGACCTTTTAATTGAAACTTCCAATAACACTCAGTCGAACCTCTTGAATAATGCTACAAGTCTTGGCACTTTTTCCGTTTCTGTTTCCCCACATAAAACGCTAAACTTCTCTAGGGGAGTTATCTCTGAACCTGACCTTCTCAATACATCTGAAGAGGAAATTCTGGAGAAGTTACGTGACGAACACGTCTGTGGCGTGCGACGAATAACCATCAGGTCGAGGCGAGATGATAAAATCTTCCAACTAAACATCTTATTCTCACTTTCGACCAGACGTCACTGCCTTCCCGTATCAAAGCAGGATACCTCAGTTGCCCAGTCCGTCCGTTCATTCCGAATCCCCAGCGCTGTTTCAACTGCCAGGGGTTCGGACACTCTAAATTCTCTTGCCGGAGCCCCACTAAATGTGCTCGTTGTGGAGAAGTGGGCCACGAGACGAACGGTTGCACTAAATCTCCCCATTGTATCAATTGTGGTGGAGATCATCCTGCTTTCTCCAGATCTTGCCCCAAATGGGAATTTGAGAAGGAGGTTCAAACTGTAAAAACATTGCAAAACCTTTCATTTCCTGAAGCTCGCAGGCTTGTGGAATCCCGAACTCCCAAGTCTGGCGCTTCATATGCCAAAATAACTGCCAAAACGTACAATACAATAGCCACACAAACTGATTCCACTTTTGAAACTCATCTCTCACCAGTAAACTTTTCAATAACCCAGCAAACTTTTGTAAATAAAACTCAATCAATATCTAAAACTGTGAGCACATCAACCCCTCGTCCGTCCTCTAGTAGACCCGACTCGCGTCCACAGATAACCAAACCATCTATTAGGAAAATTAAAACCATAAAAAAACAGAAAACCGATTGCAACTCTAGAACGCCCAGATTTTTACAAAACAATAAGATACCAATTAAAATACTTCGGCGTGCAGCCGAAGATATCGAATTGAATCTTCATGCTGCGGGCCTGTCGGAGGACGACGAAAATTACGAAATGAAAGCACCTCCAGGGCAAAATGAGAAATCTGCGCCTCCTATCAATCAATCATAGAATCTTTCATATCATGGAACGGTCGTGGCTTTCGAAATAAGTTGGATGACGTAAACACCCTGATTGCAGAGTACCATCCCGCCTGTGTCGCACTTCAGGAGACATACCTGAAGTCGTCTGACACGGCGAAGATCCGTCGTTATGCTTGTAATAGGAGAGATGGCAATAATGATGGAAGAGCATCGGGAGGTGTTGCCCTCTTCACCTCCCATGAATACCCATCTTTAGACCTCTAACTAAACACCCCTTTACAAACTGTTGCGGTTAAATTACAAGTAGGACGGATGACTACCATCTGTACGCTATATTTACCACCAAATCATTCCATCCAACAACAAAGCCTTGAGAACTTGATCGATCAACTGCCAAAGCCGTTCATTATACTCGGTGACTTTAATGCCCATAGTGTACTTTGGGGAAGTAGGGATACCAATTCCCGTGGGCGACAGATAGAACAACTGATCACAGATCGCTGTCTCTGTCTGCTCAATAACGGTGAAGTTACCTACTTCCACGAGCCACATCTAGATCCTTCCATGCAATCGATCTCGCCATCTGCTCCCCTTCAATTCTTCCCTTACTCTTCTTTTTTGTCGGTAGTGACCTGCGCAACAGCGATCATTTCCCAATATTCGTTACTCATATTAGTGGAAATGATCCTGTTAGCCGCCCGTCACGATATATCTATGAAGCAGCCGACTGGCCTAATTTTACATCTCGGGCCACTATATCAGACCAGATGGTAGAAGGCAGCATAGATGAGACAATAGCAAGAGTCACCGATGTTATAATTAAAACTGCTGATACTGTAATTCCCAAGAAATCTCCCTCCTTTCATAAACATTGTAAACCATGGTGGACTCCTGAATGCACTGCAGCGACTAAGATCCAAAGGAAGGCGTGGGGTATTTGCCGCCGATACCCCACAACTGAAAATCTTCTCACCTTCAAACGTGCGAAAGCTAACGCTCGCCGAGTGTGACGTCAAAGCCAAAGGGAATCTAGGATAAGGTATGTTTCAGGCATAAAACCTGCCACTTCCTCCAAACAGTTATGGGATCGAGTACGCAAAAGATGGGATTATATTCCAAGCACTCCATCACGTTCGTAGAAGAGAATGGACAACATGTGTCAGAGCCTGTCGAGATTGCCAACGCCATTGCGCGTGCTTTCTCTACAGCTTCCAGTACTACCAATTATTCGGACACATTTCAACGCGCAAAACATCGCGCAGAATCTCATCGTCTAAATTTCCAATTTCGCATTGAACTCGCCTATAACTGTCGATTTACAGAAAGGGAATTGATACGATGCCTTAAAGGGACCAGAATGACAGCACCTGGCCCTGATGGCGTCTCATATATCATGATACAACACCTTTCCCGTCAATCCCTTCTTAAAATCTTACACCTTTTTAATCGTATATAGGAGGAACATACCTTCCCTTTGGCTTGGAGACGTGCCATTGTTATACCCTTTGCAAAACCTGGAAAAGATCCCACCAATCCTATAACTATCGGCCAATAGCACTCACCAGCTGCATGTGCAAACTTTTTGAAAGAATGGTGAATTCCCGTCTCATTTACATCTTAGAGACAACTCAGGCTCTTTCACCATTTCAAAGCGGTTTCAGGGTTGGCCGCTCAACGGTAGACAACATCTTATCACTCGAAACTCAAGCTCGCCATTCATTTCTGCGACGAAACCATCTTGTCTCTATTTTTTTCGACATGGAGAAGGCGTATGATCGCACTTGGCGATACGGAATCCTCCGTGATTTACATTCTCTTGGATTTCGAGGCCATCTACCAGTATTTATTCAAAAATTTCTAGCCACTCGACAGTTTCAAGTCCGTATCGGCTCTGCGATTTCGGATATTTTCATTCAAGAAAAGGGCGTTCTTCTGGGTAGTGTCCTCAGCCGTTACTCTATTTTCAATAAAAATAAATAATATATCAAACCAACTGCCTCCAACTGTCCAGGGTAATTTGTACGTGGATGACTTGAGCATTCATTGCCAAGGTAAGGACATGCGGTACATTGAGCGACAACTTCAGTCAGCTGTCTTTCGCCTGACGCGGTGGAGTGACGAGAACGGTTTCAGCTTCTCCACTCAAAAGACATCTTGTGTTCATTTCTGCCGACGTCGGAACCTACATCCTGATCCAGAGATCTTCCTGGGTGGTATTAGGATTGCAGTGGAGGACAGAGTAAGAATTCTAGATATCATTTTCGACCAGAAACTTACCTTCCTCCCTCACGTCGTGCAGCTGCGGACGTCTTGCGAGAAAAAGCTCAATCTCTTAAAAGTACTCTCAAAAACATCTTTTGGAGCAGAACGGTCCTCCATGTTGAACATCTATCGAGCTTTAATTCGTTCCAGACTAGTCTATGGGTTTGCAGCTTATGGCTCTGCTCGTCAGTCTGTGTTACGAAAACGCGATACTGTGCATCACACTGCACTAAGGACTTGTTCCGGAGCATTTCGCACTTAACCCGTCAAAATCCTGTATGTGGTTTGCCACGAACCATCTTTGTCTTCTACACGTCTTTTGTTGTCGTTACGACAGTATTACCGAGTCTTAGAACATCCGGACCATCCACTGCAAAATTCACTCCTGGATAATTATCTTGATCGCCTATTTTCGAATCGACCTTCTTGTATTGCAACTTTCGGGCTACGCATGAGAAATACCCTGAGGAATACGCCCCTTCACTCATTTGCTGTAGCTGAAAGACCTCTTTTCACCATCTCACCCTGGAAATCTCATACAATACCATTCTTAAATTTATTTCCAGGTTTAGAGAGATCTAATACCAGCTCAATCATTTATAAACAGCTTTTTCTCGCTCACCGTCATAATTTTTCAAATCACACAGCAGTTTATACTGACGGTTCAAAATCACTCGATTATGCCGGCTGTGCTTTTATTTGCGAATCCGTCACTTTTAATTTCTCATTACCATCTTTTATTTCTGTTTTTACCGCTGAATTTTTAGCTCTTTACAAAGCACTGAAATATATTTCCAGACTGAATACTGGCAATTTTATATTTTACACTGACTCTAAAAATTTCTTGGAATCCTTGAATTCGGATTCTCCAAGACACCCTTTGGCTCATGACATTTTAAAACTTCATAACAGGCTTGTCCGTCGTGGCTTCGGTATCATTTTTTGTTGGATACCAGGACACGTCGGAATTATCGGCAATGAACTGGCCGATTATGCAGCGAAAAATGCGAGATTCCACGCGATGATTCCACTTGATATTCGTATTCCATACGATGACCTACGTCATTTTGTACGGGATATAGTATGGAACGAATGGCACTAAGACTGGAGTGAGCAGAGCAACAACAAGCTCCACAACATCCAGCCGACAATCTCACACCTACCGTCACTACCATCTCGACGGTTCGACGTCATTTTAACACGTCTTCGCATCGGCCATTCACGAATTCCTCATAGATTTTTATTGGTCGGAGAAATCACTCCATCGTGCCAGCATTGCCAAGATGCGCTCTCCATTTATCATATTTTAACTTCTTGTACATTTCTTAGACATCTTTATAGAAAATTTTTTAAAACTTCATTACCAATTTTATCAGACCTATTGGGTCAACCTCCCCATCGACTGCTTTTTAGATTTCTTCATCATTCTGGATTTTTTACCACATATCTAATTAAGATCTTAAATTTTGTTTCATCAAGTTTTATAAAGTGAGATGGGGATACCCATCTCACTTTAATTCTCTTAAATCTTAGATTCCATCTTAGTTCTCTTTTAAAAAAAATACGATTTTACATTTCTTATGATTGAGGTTTTACATTCATATTTAATTTTTATGCATATCAATTGGTTTTGTTCATTAAATTTCTATGTGGTGTTGTTTCTTTGTTTCATATCATAAATCCATCTAATAATTTTAATATCTCGTGTTTAACGCAGCTTATCCTCTTTTGGATCTTGCGCCATAAAACCCAAATCAACCAACCAACCAAATATTAGGTCATCCGGAAAGTTCTGCGGTTTTTCAAATCGAAGCGCGTTTTGTTATTACTATTTTGCTACCGCTGATAAGGAGTTACCTTGATTGAAGCAGATGTGTAAATTTGGTCTTTTCTGCTTTCACTGCATAATTTTAGCTTGTGTTGTTGGCACACTTTTGTTTCACTGCAGTGCTAAGAATGGAGAACCAAAAAGTTCATTTTCGTCACATTATGCTCTTTTATTTTAAGAAAGGAAAAATGCTTGTCAGATTGCTCGTAACATTCGTGCTGTATATGGACAAAGAGCTGTTTCTGATGACACAGTTTGAAGGTGATTTGATAAATTTAATCGCGGAAATTTCAGCCTCGAAGATGATGCCCGCTCTGGACGACAATCCTCTGTAAAGAAGGACCTAGCCATCGCTGAAAATTCACGTTACAGTCCAGGAACTATCATACAAACTAAATATTCCAAAAAGTACAGTTCATGATCATCTGAAGAAGATTGGGTATGTAATCCGCTACGATGCATGGGTACCCCATACTTTAACACAACAGAATATGCTTGCTCGAATTTCGGAATGGGATTCTTCGCTGAAACGAAATGAAAAAGCTCCTTTCTTAAACGTCTCATTACTGGAGATGAGAAGTGGATACTATACAATAATGTTACAAGAAAAGTTCATGGGGTAAGCCAAATGAACCTCCCCAAGTAACATCGAGAGGGGGCTGTATCTCAAGAAAGTAATGCTTTGTGTATGGTGGGACTACAAAGGAATTGTTCATTATGAATTGTTGCCAAACATCAGACAATAAATTCGGAAAAATACTGCTTTCAAATGGCAGTATAGTATTAAAAGCAGAAATCGAAGCAAAGCGGCCAGAACTAATCAATCATCGAGGTGTTTTCTTCAAACATGACAATGAATGTCAGGCAAAGACTTGAATATGGCTGTGATGTTTTGTGTCACCCCCATATACACCAGACCTTGCCCCTCAGATTTTGAACTCGTCAGGTCACTTCAAAATTCTCTGAATGGCCTGGAGTTCAATTCTTTGGAGACTGTCAAACAGCACTCGATAACTCCTTTACAAATAAGCCTAATGACTTTCTTAAAAAGGAATTTTGCAACTGCCGGAAAGATGGCAAAAATCATTGAATCACATAAGCACCATTTTGTTCTATAACATTTTCTTAAGTTTTTGTAATGCTTCGTTAGTATGTATCGTAAAAAAAACGCAGAACTTTCCGGATGACCAAATACTATGGGCTAACGAGACGTATTCATAAAAAACCAACTGACAAGATATTCGTCACGTCATTTTAAAAAAATTGGCAATATCATGATGACGAGATATCTCGTCATCAAGATATTGCCAATCTTAATGACGAGGTTGGTTGTTTGGGGTTCTATGGCGCAAGGTCCAATAGTGTACAAACTGCGCGAAACGCAAGATAAAATTCGACCCAATAAAGTGAATTTTTAAAAATCTATCCAGAAATAAAATAAGTTGGGTCTTAATTAAAATATTTAAATCAAAAGATCACTAATAGTATTTTAAAACTGATTCATATTAAAATCCTAATAAATAAACACGAAAGTACAGGATCATAATCGTCATGAACATAAAAATAAAAAGTTTTGAGGAAGTTTAAAACATGAAAGAAAAAAAAAATCAGATGGAATTCAAAAATATAATTCCTAAAAATTTAAATAGATTTGAATGGTGAATTTCTCCAACCAAATAGTAAGTTTAAAATTGTGCTAGGAAAAAAATACTAAAGGTGATAATTAAAAACAGGACAATCAATCAAAATATGGCGAATGGTAAAAGGAGCTACACAAAGGCGGATTCTCACCTAATAAAAAACTTAATGACGAGGTATATCAAGATATAGCAAAATAGATCTACCAGCAGATCAAAATAAAGCTGCAAGATAGATCTGCAAAGATATAGCAAGATAGATCTTGATATATCAAGATATAGCAAGTGACACATCTTGATTTCTCGTCATTAGCAAGTGGTAGATCTTGATATCACGTCATTAGCAAGAGGAAGATCTTGATGTCTCGTCTTGCAATTGGTCAGATCTTGGTGGACGAGATATCTCGTCGAAACCACTTGGAGAGTTAAATGTAGGTGCATCTTATACTACAATCCCAAACCAGTTGAAAAAACCGAAGCACTTAAAAATGTTTAGTGCGTTTTTTCACCCACACACAAACATGCACGACACACCGATCACAGGAAAGGCACAAAGAAACCTATCAACAGGGAAATCTTTGCAATTAATTGAGCTTGGAGATACTTTTGCTTCATTCGGTTCTTCCCACAAAGCGAGAAATCAATTTGCAGCGCTGATTCTGCAGTGCTCCGTAATAACCGTAATTGCCCGACGCGTAAAAGTTGCGTTATTGTCTCTGATCTTGCGTGAGCCTCTGTCAGTGAGGGATTATTGAATCCTCACAAAAGGGGGTGATTTGTCAGTTTTCGTGGAACCACTTGGAAATTTTGTGGCTCTTATTAAGTTTGGAATAATAGTTTTGTATCTTGATAATTGTAATTTATTGCAATGGTATATTCTAGTGATGTATATATTGTATAGTACGCAAGTAACTTAGTATCCATGTAGGATATTCATGTGCTATAGAGGGGTATATGCTTGTACGAATTTATTATTATTGTACTTGTTACGGTTTCCTTTCCACTTTAAAATGGATATATTTATAGCAATTGATTGTCATATTAACTATAAAATGTAATGATTTTCATTTGGTTTAATCTAATGTGTGAAATATTGTATATTATGATTTTTTATATGATTAAATTGTATATACGGTAATTAGGCAATTTTGTATACGAATTATATATGTAGTGAGTTCTAGGCGTCTCATTTAGGCCAGTATTAAGCATTCCTTGTATTACCAATATATATATTCCTTGTATTTTTTGTGTATTTATGATTTTTGGTATTTTGAAACTTGTTATGTTAGTGCATATTATAGGTATTTTATAAATCATGCGAAGTAAATAATGAAGCGCTGTTAGAAAATTGTTAAAATAGGCTGTAAATTTATTTTGATAAATAAAAGCGCTTTTAGCTGGTGCTGGGTGGTTGATGTTTGAAAGCCCTAATTCATACCGAATTAATAAGGCCGAGTCGGTTGACAAATTTAGAACTGTTCACTTTTCGTTTTATGCGGCTGTAGTGGTTGTGCGATGAGTGTTTCACTTAAATGGAAGGACATTTTTCGTTCGAAAACACAGGGTGGGTGCATAGCAAAGTCCTTTCACATCAGGGATGCACAGACCGAAGCCTCATGCGGCCTTCCGTTGATTTGCTGGCCGCCCGCCTTACCATGTATTATTTTAACTTTAGAAGTCACACGTCAACAATTTCGGCTTTTCTTCGTTGCTAGATATATATTAAAACGCGCAAGATAAACATCGTTGGCGTGGTGTGAAAGTTAATAGAGTGGGATGCGTGTTCAGATGTTTCCTCGTAATATGACAGTGGTTCAAATTTACGTGGTGGTGTCCTCGGATCTTTCCCTTTGGGATCGATCCCGGAACGTCACCAATAGCCCGTTGTGATTGCTCCAGTGTGACGTTAATTAAAATGCCTACCTACCTACAATTTTTGTAATAATATTAAATATAAATTATCAAGATAATAAATATCAATAAAATAAATAATATATGATAGATAACTTTAGTGGTTTTTTGGGTGAACCTCCCATAAGCCACAGTGAATCTATGTGCCCTTGCTCTTAAGTAGTTTTTGCAACCATACCTGGTATACACCCATGTAACTATCGAACGTAGATAGCTACAAAATGAAAGTGTAGGTAGTTAATGTCGCACTGGAGCAACGTAACGGGCTACTGGCAACGGTCAGGGATCAATCCCACAGGGAAAGATCGAGGATAACACCACGTTATTTGGAACCGCGATCAGTTGGCGATGATGCATGGAAGGGATTTTCAGTGTTAGGAAACATACCAGACGGTATGCGAAGATTTACTTCTGTTCAAATCCCTCTTTTGTATAGATCAGAGGTTCTCAAACTTTTTCAGTTACGGAGCACCTTTGAAATTAGAAATTCAACGCGGAGCACTCAATTTTATCTCGCAGATATATACTGTATTTAGTAAATTGAACGACAAAATAGCATTGACGATACAAGGTAGTTTCGTCATTTAAGCTTGCAGGACATTAGATTTCACCGTTTAATTTTTTTCTGCACTAATTTCCCATTGCAGACGGAAAACATACACATGAAAAAAAAACATAAGGAAATAAATTCAGGACAAATGTTGCAGATCCACAATTTGTTATTTTATTAATTTGCCATTATTACATTTGTTACAATTTTTTACTTGGTTTCGTGAGACAGAAATTTAATGAGAAGGATGAGTCAGTTTTGATCTGCACAATGAGATTACATCTGACTGAATTTCGGAGACAGTGAGTCCAGCCTCTGTCTGGCTCCTTGTTTTCTGGTGTTGCCTTTTTTTTTAATTCGTTTTGTCGACTGGCGGACGAGGTACTGACACATTGAATGCCGACTATCTTTTTATGAAGTCCATGTTTCACCTGATCGGTGATAAATGATTTATACTCGATTCTTTTCTTCACACCGAGAGCGCAAAAGGTCATAATATTCAAATATTTTTGTCCTATTTTTTTTCGTAAAAGATATTTTTAATTTTAAACTTTAAAATATGTTCAATAAAAATGTTTAATTTTAAACATGTCCTACCATTTCGCGGAGCACTGGGAATTGTTTGCGGAGCACAGTTTGAGAAACGCTGGTATATATTAGTGTTTTATGCACTTTTATCTTTCTCGCGCATGTTTTAATGAATGTTGGGAAATGCATCCAAATCTGGTCAGAGTGGTTATCGAGATTAACCCGAACAGACAGACGCCTTTTAAGGGCTATTTTATACATGTAGAGATTTGTACTTTAATGAAATATTCTACCCATTTTAAATATTTTATTTGTAAATAGTTATAAGAAAAGAAATCAACATGTTCAGGTGAGTTAGACTTCGGCCCGACTCCATTGATTTCAATACCTGAAAATGTTCCTGAACCATGCATCCATCGCCTAAATAGAGATGGTAAAAATTGTTATTTTACAACAGTGTTAAGTGCTATTTGTAATCTATGATAACACTTAAAATTAACAGTAAAAAATCAGTTTTGTTTGAGTTAATCACTAAAATAGCAGCTGAAACTAACGTTTGTTAGAAATTGACAGTAATGGTTGTTTTTGACAAATGTAAACTGTTTAAATTGACCATTATGCGATTTATAATGGTATTTATAATGTGATTTATATGGTAGGTAGGTACTCAACCTGACACTGGAGCAACACAACGGACTACTGACGACGGTTCGGAATCAAACCCGTAAGGGAAGAGTCCGAAGACGGACAACGATGGACAAATGATGTCAACACCTGAGCAGTCACTCCACTCTCCAAACTTCCATACCACGCCAACGTGAGGACATTTGAGGTCATGACAGATTTAAAGTGCAGCAGACCCCTTTATTAACGACTGTCTTTCGTTGGATTCGAACTCACTACCCTCCGATTGTTAATCCGTTACTCTTCCAACCGGGCTACGTCGGCCAGCCAAGTATTTTTAAAAAATTTCAACATTTCAATAAGAAATTTAAAATCTAAATTGCTTCACTGCCATTTAAATAAATTTGTAGGTAATAGTTACATTTTCTATAACAGTTGCTAACAGTTATTTTAAAATAACACTATCATTTAAATTAGTTTACTGTTATTAAATTAGTTTACACTCCATGCACATTGTTTCACTGCTATTTCAATAACATTTATATCTCGCTTATTATTTTCGACTACAGTTGCTGCTATTTTACAGTAACACTGCTATTTAAACTATTAAAGTAACAGCCCATCCCTACGCCTAAATATCGCTGAATAAATCATTTACTTTCGTTTCTGAAATACTCGTCATTGCTATACATTTTTCATTCTGTAAACCTTCCCAGATGTGCAAAATCCGGAAATTTGCGTGAAATGATAATCTCTATCTGAAGCGATTAAGAATCGAAGCGAATTTGGAACTTTTCTCATTCGGGCTTTATCAGCGGTGGGAAACGTTCCATGTGATTGATAATTCCTGTGATTTAGAACTCCTGCGAGTCTTGCTGATAGGATGCACAAGCAATAACTTAGACGAGATAAAATCCCACCTCCCTCTAGTTATATAAGGCTCTTTACATGCAAATTCGTACTTTTCAGCTTTCTTCAACGGTATTTAGAGAAATTCAACATCATGTAAGTATGAGTTCTCAATAAGCTTTATTTTCTTGGGAGAGTTATGAACGTTTGAATGGGTATAGAACGGATATTTTAACTAGAGCCTAATTTTACGATGTTATTTTTCTGACATTTCCAGGAACTTGTTCAGAAACTAATTTCGGGGTTAACCCAATCTTATTTCTCATAGTATGTTTTACTTGCATGATTAACCGAGCTTCTATGTACGCTTATGAAGCTGGCTTAAGTGTATATTTTTAACAGTTCTATTTATGCTTATTAAACTTCAGTGTATATTTTTAAGTGACATAGCGTCCTTTGAAGAAAGAAATACGCACTGGGAAAATTGTTGATTTTTTTAAATTTTGGCTGTTTGCCGACAAGGCGTAATATCGTGATAATAATTTTGTTTAATTCAATTTTGACTTATCTCCTGGGACACCATGCATACAAATAGTAAATGATTTGCGTACTATTTACTCTTTGCTTATGTCGTTACTCTTATATTTCATGTCTTGGTGTCATACATTGGTCATTTACAATGGTGTCATTTACATTGATTTAGTAAATATTATTTAAATGACAATGGAATGTTTAATACTAGATCGCAACTCTGCATTCAGTGAACCTATTATTTCGATAGCAGTTCAAATAGCATTATTATTGTAAAATAACAGTTAAAACAACTACTATCGAAAATGTATTAAGAGTTACCTTTAAAAGTTATAAAATAGCAGTGAAGCAATTTAAATCGAAATAAATTAAAAATTATAAATTGAAGTTTCTAAAAAGAAAGGATAAAAGTAAAAAGTTGCACAAACTAACTTGTTACGATTACTTAATGGTGAAGCTAAACAGTTAATACCTGTTAAAAACAATCGTCAATGTCAATTTCTAAAAGTTAACAAAAACCATTAAACGTACTTCCTTACTTAGAGTTAGTAGTTGACTGAAATAAAATGTTATGTTATATAGCTGTTATTTATGACTGTTATCGTAAATTACCAATAACACAACACTGTTTTTAAGAGTTTTAACATCTTTATCTACATTTGATATAAATAATTAAAAATCAATTGAAATGCGGATCTTTTGCACCATGAACAAGTGATAGAACTGTGTTGATATTTTGCAGGTGGTTGTACCAAATTCTTTTGCTTTCCTTTGTTGTGGGAAGCCAGTGTGCAGACAATGGCACCGAGTGCTTGAAAAAGGAGAAATCTCTGGGAGTTCTCGACCTTGCGAAGGAATCCATTAATAAAGCGAAAGCCCTCTTCCCAAATTGCAGTAAGCAAAACATATTTTCACGTTTAACAATGTTGCACGCTAAACACTAACACATCTGACCCTATGAAGTGGGCGATGCCAACCACAATGTGTTCGTGTAGGTTATTCCAAAGATTTTCATCTCACCAATCCAACAGCATATAGGAAAACTCAATGGGTTCTCATTATTACGAATAACAAAATACACTACAACGAATACCTATCTGGATAGCCTCCGCCAAAGCGGACGAAGTAGAATAGTTTCATTTGAGACAAGGAGTGTATATACCCACCCAGTTGGGTATATACGGTTAACCCTCCTAATGGTTTATTTATCGTCGAAAACTGTCAACAAACCTCTGGTGCAGAAACCTGTTCCAAACTGTCCCCAGTTCTCGGCAAGGGACAGTTTGTTTTCCCTACTTGGATCTTCATTCCCCTTCGAGTAATAGGGCAGTTTTGTCTCCACAAGATATTTCGTCCATCTAGATCTGTTTAGACTAATATTCCGTATAATAATAGTTCCTATTTGTTATTCTGATTGCTGAACCATCCTCCTAGACTTATACTCCAAACATCACAATTCCCATTTGTTATTCTGACTGTCGAACGTCCTCTCTAAATATCATCAGGTATCATAATTCATATTTTTATTCTTATTGTTGAACCTTCTTGTTAGATTAATACTCCAAATAATAATAATTCCTACTTGTTATTCTCATTGCTGAAACTTCTTGGAGTAATATTCCAAATATCAAATTAATTAACTGTTATTTACATGTTAATGTACTTTTTTCTCTCAGCCGATGATTTTCCTTCAGCAAACTCCTCGGGTTGTGGAAAAAAGGAGAAGGCGATTGCCTTCCTCGAAATAGCTACAGACTTGATTACGGAAGCCGAGAACAATTATCCGACTTGTAAGTTCGTCAGATATTGGCAGTATTATTAATCCATACTAAAGGAATCAATATAGTAAATTTTAAATGCTGTAATACTTCACTACCTTACTAATATATAGTTATACTCATCTGGTTTGTTACAAAATGAAATAAATAAAAGTATAAATATAAGAAACAATTTGGAGGCATATGGGTATTAAAATTTCCGTAGAGCGAAAAACCGGATGAATCCCAAATACGTTTTTTGTTTGAAAAGACTCAGAGCTGGTTACTTTCTACGGTTGTTAAAGATCTCCGCAGAGCAAAAACAAAACCAATCACAAAAATGGTTCCTGTGTTTGAAAAGCCTCAGCTGGTTACTTTCAATGGTTAAAAAAATTGTCCGCAGGATGGCAAACCAAATAAATCCCAACTACTAATACATTTCTTGTTTTCAGGTCCTGATCCTGAGTCAAAACCTGTGATCCTTCCCACGGAGAAACCAATGGACTGTACCGATGTGCAATAAAATGTGAAATAAATTTGCAATTTGTCATTAAGTATGTCAACCATACAAGAGCAAAATAAATAAAGCTAGCATTGCTATTGAGAGGAGCTTCGAAAAGTGTGACCAACATGTTGATTAGTAGTTATGTGATTTCTCTGAAAAATTAACGACGTTGGCTGATTTGGTATTTTACCGCCTCGTTTGGAGATATAAAATCTTATCACAGGGTAGGTGTTTGAATACAAATTTTTAGAGTGACGACAAAAGTGGTGAAATCGCCAAATTCGTGGGGACCAATCAGACGGTGAAACAATGATTTGTTGTCTTCTCGAGTCCTATGGACCAATCAGTTGATGGATACTGGTTCTGCCAGGGGTCAAGCCAGCCATTCGTCTTGGAGTTGATCAGTTAACGCACAGAAACATTACTGGATTTTCTTGTTGGACATTGATCTGATGGTCATTTGGTAACCGTGTTTACATTGTTGCTATTAAATCCGGGTACCCAAGATAATCCAAAAACAATCCAATTGCTTCTCAGCTGTGATCGATATCACTTAGAGCATATTGGATTTGGAGTTTGATCAACGGACTATCTCGATCATGTTTTGGTACATGTAACGCTTATTTGCTAACGGCTATATTTCCTGCTTTCAGGCCCAGAGTCAAAACCAGTGATCCTTCCCACTGAGAAACCAGAGATTCTTCCCACGGAGAAACCAGAGATCCTTCCCACGGAGAAACCAGAGATCCTTCCCACGGAGAAACCAGTGATCGTTCCCACGGAGAAAGCAATGGACTGTACCGATGTGTTGCAACAGGGGAACAGCACCAGCGGTGTCTACATGGTGTGGCCAAGGAGTCGTATATCGAAAAGCATGCCTATCAATGTCTATTGTGACATGGATACAGACGGTGGAGGATGGACGGTGAGTATCCCTCATTGTCTATCAAAAGAGGTCTCTGTGTCACTTTAACCCTCTTGGCGGCTGTCTCGAAGAGGTATCTCGTGATTAGCAAACTGACCAGATCTTGATGGACAAGATATCTCGCCATTAGAATAAAGCTGGCCAGATCTTGATCTCGTCGATTTAAGTCATCAAAAATTCGGTAATATTTTGATCACTAGTTATCTTGTCTTTAACAAAATTGGTCAGATCTTAACGGAGATATCTCGCCATCAGCAAAATTGGTCAGATCTTGATGGACGATATATCTCGGCGTGAAACAACTTGGATTTTTAAGATTGGCCCTATACTAGAGCAGCCATACGACATGCGTACTGTGTTTTACCTACAGATACCATATCGGTGCGCATCTGTATTTCCGCCAATTTAATGTCGCACGACCTATGTGGATTAATGTGTGGTTTGTCTTATATTGATACCAATGCTACTAAAATAATTCCTTCAAGATGAGTTTATGTAAACTCTCAATTCAAAAGTGACAGCAGAAATCTTATAAAACTAAATGTATTGAAGGAAAATTTCTCTAGCTTTTTTGTTGCAAATCTAAGGCCTATTTTTTCGGTCATCTGATTTTCTCATAGAATTTTCTAATATATTTTTTCACTTTAAGAAATTGGTAAAATGGATAACTTCGAAGGGTCGAAATTGACCGAAAAAATGTTTACTTCTCCGTTTTTTCACTGTTTCCTTTTGTAACGAATCACAATAGCCCGTTGTGTTGTTGCATTGGGACGTTAATTAATTACCATAGTTACCATTACCGTTTGTTCACAGGTAATACAAAGACGAGGCGGTTTCTCAAGAATACAAGATTTTTTTCAAGACTGGGAAAATTACAAAAAAGGATTTGGGGACCTTGAAGAAGAATTTTGGTTTGGTAAGTGGTCTTCAAACTTCATTAGCCTGAAGTATAGCGTGGCCCTGACGAAAAGGCACATGATCCAGGTTGAGTCCATTTCTACAAAGGCGGGAAATTCGCAGTCATGTGGAATTCAGTTTCAGCAATATTTTTGGTCAAAAGTTCTCTCAAAAAATACAACTTTTTTCGGCAACGCTCTCGAAAACGCTATCCCAACCAATAATAAACTCCAAATGCAGCTGCGCCTGTAATTTTTAAATTTCACCAAAATATTTATTAAGATGTATATGTAATTTTCCCTTCCGGCACAAGGGCCGTATTTGGCCAAGCTGCGCCAGACATACAATATCAAGTAATAGTCACACACATAATGATAGTTTTACTGACACCGAAGACAAATACACCCAGCAAGGAATACACCGGACTGGAATCAACCTGCACCGCCTACAATTCGCTGGTTGCTAGCACAGTGGGCATGTCCACTGAGCCACGACAGCCCCAATTATGTATGCGTGAATATTCAACGACTAATTTACAGTTTGAACGATTAAAGTCACTTATATTGAAATCGAAGGATATTCACGTCGATTGAAGAGTTGTGATCATATCATGGTTCTGTAACTTTCGAATGATATCACTTACGCAGTGACCACACCCCGATTCCAAAGTTACACTGACCCAAACCTCGTTCAGGACAGTAGAATTTCGACATATTGAGGACCCTCTCAAGAGGACCCAGGGAGAAATAAATGCCCCTGACAGGAGTCGATCTGCACAGCCGAAAACTCACTCGCAAGTTGCTAGTGCAGTGGACATACCTAGTGATCCACGACGGTCCCATCTTTGTCCGACATTTAAGACAAGATATAACTCAATCAAAAACTGCCCTCTTATCTTTCAGGTAATGACAACATATTCATGATCAGTAACCAAGGAAACTATGAAGTCCGATTCGACCTTGAAGACTTCGAGGGCAACAGGAGGTATGCGGTCTACAGGACTTTCAGATAGAGGACGAAGAAGCTAAATACACAATTCATGTATCGGATTACAAAGGAAATGCTGGTAGGTTTTCTTTTTGCACAGAAGCAGGTTATATATATATATATATATATATATATAAATAAATAAATAATAATAAAAACAATCAAATTACAAAATATACAAAACATTAAAACGTAAAATAATAGAAATGCAGACCAGCAAAATGCCAAAAGATCAAAAAGTAAAAATATTAGAAATGCAGACCAGCAAAATGCCAAAAGATCGAAAAGCAGACAAGTAAAAAGCCAAAAAGCCAAAAAAGTTGGGGGTAAAAAATAGTCAAGCAGAATCCAGAAAGCAGAAGGCAGAAGGCAGAACTCTCCATGTATGCGCGCTAAAGCTGCAGACACAACATGGAAAGTAAAATAATTCAAAATTACAAACCAAAACAAAGAGAAATCCAAAAATTTTAAAATCAAGAAATTTAGAAATTTAAGAAAATTTTGAAAAAAAATGATGGAAGTGTTGGTGGATCAGGGAGGAGCCTCACCCAGTCAACACAATATGGTGTTTTCTGCGTGTGAGCAGCAGAACACCAAAAGTAGCTCACACACCCCTCCAAACACCATAACTCCACCAACACTTCCATCATTTTTTTTCAAAATTTATATATATATATATATATATATATATATATATATAATATATATATATATTTATTTAAAATTTAAAAAAATTTTCACTAGACTCTCTTAATCCTCATTTTCTACTTTTACTACATGATATTTACAAAGCTCGACTTTCTAAAATTAATATGAAAAAAACTATTAATAATGATAATTTAATTTACATGAAAATAGGATTTAAACACCCAATCTTTGATAAATTTAATTTCAATAAAATTATAAATAATTTAATGAATATTTTTCCTATAAAATTTCATACTATAAAAAAATGCTTTAAATATGATATACCATTGGGTAGAAAAATATTTAATTATAATCATTTTTGCAGTAAGGTTAATTTATATAGGGATAACTGTGAATGCTTTTGCAACGATATAAATTATAGGCCTTATTTAAATGATAGTCTAGGACATATTGCAACTGGCAATCTTGGAATTATTGATAATGAACAATTAAGGGAATTAATGTATAAAGGTACTAAATTCAGACCTATTTATAATATTAAAAAAAGTTTTATACTTAAAAGTTTCCTCGAAGACATTGATAATTTTTGTATTTTGACTTCTACTAAATTTAATACCCCAATTTACCTCTTCACAGAATGGAAATGGAAACTTTACAATGACTTTAAAATTTTTATAAATGAAAATCCCCCACTTTCTGGAATAAGCACTGATTACTATAAAGCAATAATGCTAGCTATAAAAGACTTACAAAATAAATTCATAATAACACCGGTTGATAAAGCATCAGGTAACTATGCTATTATCTGTAAAAAACTATACTTAAATTTGCTAGATACTGAGCTTAAAAATTCTGATACCTATAAGTTCTGCAAATCCACATATACTACTATTGTTAAAAAAATTATTTCTTCAAATAAAAGGTTAAATATTTCTAATAATCACATTATTTTACCTTACATAACTGTTGTACCTAAATTTCATAAAAATCCTATGAAATTCCGATTTATTACTTGTGGTACAAATTCTTATATGATTAAACCCGGTATCTTACTTTGTAAATATCTAAAAATTATCCTTAATGCCATTATTGAAGAAGGTTTCACTTGGATTATACTAGTGATAATAATAACGTTTTAAATTATATAAATAAAAATATTATTAATAATATACTAACCTACGACTTTAAAGACCTATTTACTAGCATACCTTTGGGCAAACTTAAAGATGTACTTAACTACTATTATCATGACTTTAAAAATCTGATTACTATTGATTTTGAGGATTGGGAATTTTTGGTAAACTTCTGTATCTATAATAATTTTATTTTTAACGGTGAGCATTTATTTATTCAAGTTAAGGGTATACCCCAAGGTTCCAATTTTTCTTCCATTCTTGCTAATTTATTTCTTCATTATTATGAAAAAAATTTTTGCCTACAAATTAATTCTGCCTTTAGATATATTGATGATTTAATTGTTTTCAATGATACCAATTTTGCTAACCTTTGGAATTCGATTTACCCTGATGAACTATATTTATTGAAAACCAATTCAGATAACAATAAAGCCGTCTTTCTAGACTTGAATATATACACTTTAAATAATAAAACTGATATTAATATTTATGATAAGAGAGATGACTTTGAATTTCCGGTTTTTAAATTAATATATTGGGATTCTAATATTTCTAAAAAAATTTATTATAATACAATTGCTGGTCAACTGATACGTTTCAATAAAATTTGCAACTCTAAATCTAACTTTCTTTTGCAATGTAATAATCTCATTAACACACTTCTTAATAATAAATACCCTCACTCTTTTTATGGGATTATTTTTGAAAGATTTAAGATAACTAATATTATTTAATAGTTTATTTCGGAGACTTTCCTGTTGACTATCAATTTTATCAATTTAAAAAACTGGATTTGAACACTATTTTTTTCGACTTCCGATTCCAATTTTCGGAATTCCGAGTCGGAATTTCGAATCGGGGTTCCGGGTCGGAATTGCGGTTCCGATTTCTGATATACGGCGTTGTGAATGGCATTTGTTGGCGGTCCTCATGTAGTTTGCGGCGGGTTGTTGTCGAGCTTAGGTCAATCTATGTGGGTAAGTTTGTTTTCTCCTTTTTAATTTAATTTAATTTTAATTTTAATTTTGTATTATATTTATCTTTGGTTTCTGTCCTTGGTTGTCCCTGGTTTTGTTTTTCTAATTTTTCTTATGGTGTTTGGAGGGGTGTGTGAGCTACTTTTGGTGTTCTGCTGCTCACACGCAGAAAACACCATATTGTGTTGACTGGGTGAGGCTCCTCCCTGATCCACCAACACTTCCATCATTTTTTTTCAAAATTTTCTTAAATTTCTAAATTTCTTGATTTTAAAATTTTTGGATTTCTCTTTGTTTTGGTTTGTAATTTTGAATTATATATATATATATATATATATATATATAATTCAATTTATATATATTCTCACTACAAATTTTGGCACTGCTAATTGAATTAACGAAAAACTTCCAATTGCGGCTCTCCGTATGTGAAAATGCATGTTACACTCCGAGTTTCACTTTTTTGCCACAAAGCGCTGAACGCCGACCCTGTTTTATTGCCACTCAAAGAAAAGTTGAAAGGCCGCGCTAGCCTCGTTGGTAAGGTCACAGATTAGCACAGGAGGTTCAACCAAATATAGTCGTGTACACGGACGCTGGTGCACGTTTAATCTGTCGTGGCCTCAACTGTCCTCATGTTGGCGTGGTATGGAAGTCTGGAGAGCGGGGAGGCAGCTCAGGAGTTGATCTCGTCACCTGACCATGGTTCAAAATTACGAGGCGTTGTCCTTGGATCTTCTCCTTCGGGATTGATAACGGACCGTCGCCAATAACCCGTTGCGTTGCTTCAGTGCGACGTCAATTAAGTACCAACCTACCTATAAGCTTTTATTGTCAGGAATGTCTGACAAAAAACTGGAAATGCCACTTTTAGGTGGAAGGGGGCGCTGTTTAGGTCAGTCGATAATATCGTTCCCCGCTTGGACTCTCAACGGCATGCATCGCGAACCAAATTCGGAGCTTGAAGTTGAAAATCGGAACACAGAAACGATGTTATCGACTGACCTACACAGCGCCCCCTACCATCTAAACGCGGCATTTCCGTTTATTTGTCACACATTCTTGACAATAAAAGGTTATAGGTAGGTAGGTAGTTAATTAACGTCGCACTGAAGCATCACACGTGTTTTTGGCGATGGTCCGGGACCAATCCCTAAGGGAAAGATCCAAGAATGTCGCGGAATTATAAACCAAGGTCAAATGACGAGATAACACCTGAGCTCGACCGAGTTTTGAACTCGCAAGCCTCCGATTTCTAACCCGTTTCTCTTCCAACTGGGAGAACGCGTCTCCAAAAATTTTGGAAATTATGGTCTATATCACTATTTTATCTATGTTACTGGCAATGTATGAAAAGCATGCATCATATAGAATGCCTAGACCATGTTTAGAATGCTTGGCGTGTTTGGATAAAGTAGGAAATATCTGAATTATTTAAATATTACATATGCTTTCCCTAGGTATTGTATGTAATACCTAGGCATTATGTAGAATGACAATTGCTATTTAGGCAAAGTATTGAAAGAGAGTCATGAAAAGGCTTTTATTGAAAAGACGTATTTGAAAAAGAAAGAAATACGAAATGAAATTTCGGACTTTCTTAGTGAGAAAAATTAGATAAAATAAAATATTTGAATCTACTTGAAACAATTGGGAGTGTTTCAATTAACGTCACACTGGAGCAACACAACGGGCTATTGGTGACGGTCCGGGATCACAATCCCAAAGGGAAAGTTCCGAGGACAACACCACGTAATTTGGAAACACGGTCAGATGACGAGGTCAACACTGAGCTGGCACTCCACTCTCCAAACTTCCACCACGCCAACGTGAGGACATCTGAGGCCACGACAGATTTAACGTGCACCAGCCCCCTTTGTACACGACGGTGTTTGGCTGGATTCGACCTCGCAACCTTTCGGTTCCTAGTCCGTTACTCTTCCAACCGGGCCACCGCGGCCCACTTGTAACAAGTAAGGAGAAAGAATCTTATTTTATTTGCACTTTATTGTCTTTCTCACAAAAAAAGGCTTAAAAAGACAGTCATGAAAAGGCCTTCATTAATATCACGTGCCTTGCCACATCACATTAGAAAGGTCATTAGCGGAAGTATTGTATACTTCGCTGGTTTGACTTTTGGCATTGCATAGAAAGCTTTGGAAATGTGTGAAATATTAATCGTTTCATCTTTGCCCCAAAACGCAAGGCATTCTGTGTATTGCTAGGCATTCCATACAGTGCCTGGGCATTCCATACAGTGACTGCTTTGAATACTTTGCTGGTAATATATATAAATGCACGCTGTTTTTTCAGGCGACAGTATGGAGTATGAGAACGGCGGTGTGTTCTGCACGAAAGACAGGACGCACGGGATGACTAGCTTCGGAGATATCTGCACTATATCAAGAGAAACAGGCTGGTGGTTCTACGCGTGCAACAAGGCAAACATCAACGGACTCCCACGCAGAGAAGCTAGAGCATCTGACCGCAAGAACCTGTATTGGAAAGAGTGGAAGGGCTACGCGAGTTTGGCAAAAGCAGACATGAAATTGAGGAGGATCTAAATCCAGCTTCAGGTCCTACTACAACTGCAAGACCAATCAAATGACTTTCAAGCATACGCTGATTTCAAATAATTGTTTTTCATATATGTGAGCAAATACTCTTAATAAAAATACTATATTATATATCTATTATATTTACTCACTTGCAGATCCTTCTCTTTTTTAGTCCCCCGGGTGGTTTCGACGAGATATCTCGTCTATCAAGATCTGGTCAGTTTTGCTAATGATCAGTTGCCTCCGAGACAAAACTGTTCTATAACTCCAAGGAGGTAGGTGGGTAGTTAATTAATGTAGCACTGGAGCACAACGCAAAGGCTATTGGCTACGGTCCCGGATCAATCCCGAAGGGGAAATCCGAGGACAATACTTCGTAATTTTGAACCACGGTCAGGTGACGAGGACAACACCTGAACTGGCACCCCACTTTACAAATTTCCATAGCAAGCCAACGTGAGGAAATTTGAGGCCACAACGGGTTCAAAGTGCACCATCAATCGTGTACACGACGGTCTTGGACTGGACCGAGTTTCGAATCCGCAATCCTCTACTCTTCCAAATGTACTACCGCGATACTACTACAAGGAGGAGATCAGATCAAAGTAGGAAAACAAATTGTCCCTTGAGCCACGGTCTGGTGACAGTTTCAAACAAAATTTTGCCCCAGAGGTCGGCCACTACAGGGTGATTAACCAGTGGGAGGTTCAAAGCATCGACACACTTCACGACGATGACCAAGAATTCAACATCGAGTGAGTAATTTTAATGAAAGGCGTAATCCCGATCTTCGTTGATCCCTCTCTGTGTTAGTGTGGATCACAGTTTAACCGTCATAAATGGGTTTCCCAATAATAAAGATGCTATTCATATGCCTTTGTATATGCATCAGTTTCATTAACGTTTATGGGATTTGACGGCATTAAAAGACAGCAGAACAATTACTTTATAGGGGAAAGGAGTTGAAGACAGAAAATGTTGATAGAACGAAAGGGGTTTGGCTTTAGAGTTCAAGGACAGGACATCCCCTCCTGCAGGGAAGGGGCCCTTAAGAAAAAATTTTATAGAATTCTATAAAAATTTCTATAGAATGGGGTCTAGAATCTAGAATATTAGAAATGGATTTCTGTAGTATCTTGAGTACTAGAAATGTATTCTATAATATCGAGAATACTAGAAATGTATTTTACAGAAATCTACTTATGTAATATCTAGAACAATAGAAATATATTTCTATGGAATCTAGTATACTAGAAATGTATTTGTATGGAATCTAGTATACTGGAAATGTATTTCTATGGAATCTAGTATACTGGAAATGTATTTCTATAGAATCTAGAATACTAGAAATGAATTTCTGTTGAATCTAGAATACAAGGTATGTATATCTAAAGAAATGTATTTCTGTACAATCTAAAATACTGAACATGTATTTCTGTAGAATCTAAAATACTGAAAATGTATTTCTGTAGAATCTAAAATACTGAAAATGTATTTCTGTAGAATCTAAAATACTGAAAATGTATTTCTGTAGAAATTTTCTTAGAACGACATTTTCTGTAGAACGAAGGATTTAACGAGCACCAACCCGCTTTGTACACCGCGGGCTTTGGTTGGATGGTTGGATTCAAACTCGCAACCCTCCTGTGTTGCTAATCTGTTTCTCTTCCAACCGGGCTACAGCGACCAGTACGGAAAGTTGAGCGCTATAAAAAAATGGGCATTGAGTTCGGTCTAATAATTTCTATGTCATCATACTAGAACCAAACCAACCTAGTGTCATTCGATAACAGGTAGCAAAGACTTTTAGTGACGTTGAATTTGCGGCTGCGGTCGTTTTGTGGACTTAAAGCTGCTCCGCGCAAACTTCAAAATAGTATAAATCGGGACTGCAAAGCGTTACGACCTCAAAATGAGTCTCAAACGAAAGTTAACGTCGAGATCTGTTGATTTCAACATTAGAAGTCAAATCGAATACAGTATTGATTGCGTAAATTTGGATCGCAGTTGAAGGGTATTAAAAATTTCACAATGTCGGCATATAATCTTCGAAAGGCGAAGCAGAAACACATCGGAGGCAATCTACGCAGAACAGCAACCCATCAGCTTTCAATAAACTACTTCGAAAAATTGTCTCCTGAATTTGTCTTTATTTCATTTACTACTAGCTGAATTTATCCGGCGTTGCTCAGGTTGTTAATAAGTAGCCTACGTTATACTATAAACTATGAGCGATTTTCAGCGCAACCACATCACCATACTCTAAGTTTAAAAAAAAAACACTCCAAGGTCATCTTGAGAGGCGACTCCTGTAGATGTTAACTCTGATGTCATCTGCACAGCGAGACCGGGAGAGAGCGCCCCCTAGCAAGTGCTCTGTCCAGGATGACGGGACATTACACCTCTCTGCACATCCAAGACAAATAGAATGGGGGTTAATATGTAGCCTACGTTACCCGCAGGTTTCCAAAGAATAAGTGTACCAAATTTGGTGTAGATTGGTCAAACGGTATAGATTTGTTTTTATTTCATTTACTACTAACACACAGATGCCAACTCTGCTTTATATGTATAGATACCCAAATAAATACTATGCGCTAACGAGACGTATTTATGAAAAACCAACTGGCCACATCTTCGTCACGTCATCTATATATTAATACGCGAAAAAAAACTTTGTACCACTTTTTAAGCACATTGCGCGCACGGAGGAGTATGAGATTTGGTATAATTAAAGTTCATATGGAGAAGGAGTGCGGAAAGATAAAATTAATGTATAATATGCGTTAGAAATATATTAAATTAAACAAAATTTAAACATTCATTGTTTACGCTCATATACTGTACTCTATATATTAATACGAGAAGAAAAAACTTTGTACCCCTTTTTAAGCACATTGCACGCACGGAGGAGTTCGAGATTTGGCATAATTAAAGTTCATATGGAGAAGGAGTGCGGAAAGATAAAATTAATGTATAATATGCGTTACAAATATATTAAATTAAAAAAAAAATTCAATGTTTACGTTCATATATTTTAATCTATATTTTAATATGTGAAGAAAAAGCTTTGTACCCCTTTTTAAGCACATTTCGCGCACGAAGGAGTATGAGATTTGGCATAATTAAAGTTCATATGGAGAAGGAGTGCAGAAAGATAAAATTAACGTATAATATGCGTTACAAATATATTAACTTTTACACTACGGCGCTTTTATTCCGCTATCTGAATTTGGGATGACTGTTGTCCTGCCCGTAGTCAAAAGGTTAAATTAAACAAAATAAAACATTCATTGTTTACGTTCATATACTGTAATCTATATATTAATACGTGAAGAAAAAGTTTTGTACCCCTTTTTAAACACATTGCCCGCAAGGAGGAGTATGAGATTTGGCATAATTTGCCACCACATAAGTTAGTATTGAAAGTTAATTGCATCGTTTTGCTGATCAGAAACTTAAGTACAAAGGAAGCATTAGTCAATGGAACAAGAATGCGCTTCAAATTTATGCATCGCAATACTATTGATTGCGAAGGTTTAACTGGAACCACACGCAATAAGAGAATTTTGATTCCAGGTATAAATTTAACATATTCCGGAACTATTTTACCATTTAACTTTCAAAGAACTCAATTTCTAATTATACCTGTATTTGCGATGACAATAAATAAGTTTCAAGGACAAACTTTCGAAAAAATTGGAATTTTATTGAGGCAGCCAGTTTTTACACATGGTCAATTGTACGTCGCAGCAAGTAGAGTTCGATCATTCGATAGTTTGAGATTTTTTATTTCGGAATATAACGGTCAAGGGCATTTAGCAAACGATGAAAGAGTTTTTACAAAAAACATCCTCTACACAGAAGTTTTGAATCATTAAATTCATTGTCGAACAATTTCAAGTTCAATAGACAACATTTATTTTTTTAACCACCCGGTTTTTTTTGTTTCAATAAAAAATATATAAAAAAAGAAGCACGTATTCCTTATTTCATTTTTTGGATTTATTTTTTATTTAAATTTTATATAATTTGAAAAAGATAGGCAAATTAACTGTGTTGCCTTGGCGAAACTTGTGGCCAGTATAGCAATAAAATAAACTCAAGAAAATGTCAAACAACGCGTTATTGTTTTTGAGATATGGCTTAACCAAGCTATACCGCATTTTTCCTATGACGTATTTGTACATTTGAACAAAATTGAAAAAAATTATATGCAATGAATATAGAGGTATACTCTTTGACAAAAGAACCTTATTAACGTTCAAACTTAAAAATTAAATGAATTATGGTCGAATTTCGACCACTGGGAGACCACTAGTCTATATATTAATACCTGAAGAAAAAACTT
The DNA here is from genome assembly GCA_933210815.1 of Meta bourneti. Taxonomy (NCBI): domain Eukaryota; kingdom Metazoa; phylum Arthropoda; class Arachnida; order Araneae; family Tetragnathidae; genus Meta; species Meta bourneti. The sequence goes on along the minus strand of OW119932.1, from coordinate 56,480,195 downwards.
TGTACCCCTTTTTAAGCACATTGCGCGCACGGAGGAGTATGAGATTTGGCATAATTAAAGTTCATATGGAGAAAGAGTGCAGAAAGATAAAATTAATGTATAATATGCGTTATAAATATATTAAATTAAACAAAATAAAACATTAATTGTTTACGTTCGTATACTGTAAAAAATTTAGCGGAGTAAATGCGGAGTGGATGATTTGTAATTGATTTGATCCCACGCAGTGAAATCCACTCCAAGAGGGAGTTTATTTAGATTATTTATAAAAAATCTCTTTGGAGTAAAATACAAAATTCGGATAATTTAAATCTGTCAATGTCAAATACATATTAGCCTGTGGTCAAACAGTCACACTGAGTATAGATTATCTCTAAAGAATCTATATAAAATATGTATTACAAATACATAAATGGAAATAAAATATGCATTGTTTACTTTGTACATAATTGTACATTTTGTGATATAGATATTTGTGCTTTATATATTAGTGAAATACAACTTGCTCAATATATACATCTGTTGTAAAAAGGAAATTGTGTAGAAGCAATGTGAATTGACTTACTGTGAGGATGTGCAAACGGCTGATGATCGACTTAACCACACGTGCAGATGTCCGCTGAAATCCGGTGACTGGTAGAAACTATTTTCCTGACTCAGCGAGAGAGTTAGAATTGAACTAGTAATTGAAGGCTTCCACGCGCAGGTGGAGCGAGCGCAGTTTTGAACTAGTAACTGAAGGCTTCCACGCGCAGGTGGAGCGAGCGCAGTTTTTTAGAGAATTAATGCAAGTGGCAGCGTGTAGGCTGTTCCATCAATTTGAGATAACGGTTGCTGTACATAGTTTTTTAGGGAGAGAAATAAATTGTGTTAGTCCTAATCTCCGTATCACTTCGTAACACCCTAGCGATCGTTCCAAGGCGTAAGTTCAGGCGATCAGCTCGGATCTCCACACTACCTATCCCGACAATAAGATGGTGGCAGCGGTAAAAATGATGTACCCGGAGCAGTAAAGATTGGCCAGAGACGAGAAATTCCGAGGAACCCTGTTGAAGCAGACGAACCGGGAACAGTAAAGATTGGACCAGAGACGAGAAATCCTGAGGAAACGGACGGCGAGGCTACGCGAAATCCTGGTGAAGCAGACGAACCGGGTGAGTGTTGTTTACCCTTTCTTTTAAGAGAAATAATCAGGGATCCATTGCTAAATAAATGTTAGGTGAAGCATATTTGTTTGTTAAATGATGAGGTGTAGTTGAAGCACGGCAATGCGGGAAATACATCCGTATTTCAAATTTTAGAATTGCGCGACAGCGCAGGTGACACGTCAGTGTTCTTAGCCAAAAGTGCTGATTATAGTTTCTCTTGAAGAATTGTGATACACCAGGAGTGGCAGAAGGTATTTTTAAAGCACGACAGTGCTGGAATTTCAGAGTTACGAATTGAGCGTTAACTCATGTGACACGTCAGTGTTATTGTTCACATGTCATCGTTATCAGTTTAGGGTGAACCATTATTTTTCTCTTTAAACAATTGTGATATTTGCTAGGGGTAGTCAATCAGTAGCTGAAAAGGGTTTTTATTTTAATGGTCTTTTAGTTAATACCAGTTAGAAAGGAAAATATATTGGTGAATATGGCTTTTTTGGGAAAATATAAGAAATGCGATCTATTTACTTTAGCATTGGAGTTAGGGGAAACTCCTGATCCAAATATTAAAGTTATAGGACTGAAAGATCTCATAACAGGAAGTAAGTCATACGAAGTCGAATTCGTGATGGAGATGCTTGAAACGATAGTGAGTTCACGAAAGGAGATGGAAGAGAAGAAGGAGAGGGAAGAGAAGAAGGAGAGAGAAGAGAAGGAGAGAGAAGAGAAGGAGAGAGAAGAGAAGAAGGAGAGAGAAGAGAAGGAGGAGAGAGAAGAGGAAAAGGAGAGAAAGAAACAACAAAGAGAATTTGAGCTAGAAAAGTTAAGGATAGAAGCAGGAATAAGGATAAGCAATGATTCCATAGAAGGAAGAAGTAGTCCTACCGATATACATGTCGACATGACGAAATACATGCCCAAATTCCAAATGAAAGAGGGTGATATCCTTTTATACCTCTCCCTGTTCGAAAGTCAAGCTAGGCGGAGGAAAATTGATGAAAGAAATTGGGTATCATGTCTTTTGACCCTAATGCCTTTGGAGATAATAGAATTGATTGCGAGGGTTTCGGAAGAGGGATTAGAAGATTATGAACACATTAAAGACCTCTTGTTAAAGAAGTTTAAGATGAATCCAGAGGGATTTCGCCAGAAGTTCATTCAACATCAAAAAAGTCCTGATAAAACTTGGCAAGATTTTACTTATGAAGTAACCAATTATTTTCAAGGATGGATCGAAGGACTTGGTATCTCCGATTTTGAGAGTCTGAAGGAATTGATGATAGCCGATCAAGTCAAGAAAAGAGTGCCACAGGAAGCCAGGGACCATTTTATCGATGAATGGGGGAAAATATCAAAACCTTCATTGCTGGCTGAAAAGATAGACGAATACGAATGTGTTCGTAGAACATACAAGAGACAGCCAAGTACCACCATGAAGACAAATTCGGGATACAAGACCCAGTATGATGCAAGAGGTTACGGTGGATACCACATATCTCAGCAGGACCCCAAACGAACCTATCACAGAACTCAACCAGAACCGGCGAAACATAATTCCAGGCTTGTTTGTTTCTCATGCGGAATGGAGGGACACATGAAGAGGTTCTGTCCAAAGTCGGATAAAGGAAGATCAGATCACGATAATAGAAGGAAAGCGAACGTGAATAGGATCATAACTGAAGAAAGCGGTGTGGGGGATGAGAAAAGGACACTGAATACTGGCGGAACGGCGGTGGTAGCTAAAGTTGTATCCTTTAAGGAAAGATCCTGGCGAGACAATCTTTGCCCCTTGGAAAGAATCTTAATTAGTGTTGACGGGAGGGAGGCAAAAGCCCTAATTGATTCTGGGACTGAAATTACCGTCATACGGAAAGATATTGTACAAAATCTGTCGCTGGAAGAGAAATCGTCCATCTTTATTAAAGGAATCTTCGGTCCAGCGGAGAAATGCCCGTTAATGAACGTTCCCATAGGACTGATCATAGGAGGTAGGGGTGATGTGCTTCACCAAGAAGTCCTCTGCGCAGTTGCTCCCTCATTGGTGGAAGATGTGTTGTTGCCACCAGATATCCGAGACATGCTTAGAGGAAAGCAGGAATTAATTTCCACCGATATTGGTAGTGGAAACATCTTGGAACCACCTACAAAAGAGGGGAACACAGAAGGGAATTCCGTTGAAGTGAATAAGGACACAGAAGTGTTAGTGGTAGAAAGCACCGACGGAGACCAGGAAGAAGGGATATCGAAGACGGAAAGCTTCCGTAAAGAGCAAGAGGAGTGTAGAGAGCTGGAAGAGACCAGAAAACAGGCTAAGCAAGGTAGTGGAGGATTTTTCTTTAACGATGGTTTGGTCTTTCATAAAGACAAGATTCTTGGAGAGAATGTATGTCAATTGGTTCTTCCTAAACGTAGAAGAAAAGAGGTTCTTAGATTAGCCCACTGCTCAGTGTTTGGGGGACACATGGGAGCGAGGAAGACAATAGAAAGAATTAGATATTCGTTCTATTGGAACGGGCTATCAAGAGACGTGAGACAGTTTTGTTTAGCATGTGAAGGTTGTCAGTTGACGAGAAGGGTCAAACACAAAGATAGGGCCCCAATAACTCCCGTTGCGCGGCCAGAATTGCCCTTCCAAGTGGTCAATGTGGACATCATAGGACCGATAGATCCTCCAAGTTCTAAAGGACACAAATTTATCTTGTGTATGGTAGACCAACATACAAGGTGGGCTGAGGCGATCCCTTTGACGAGTCTTACAGCCAAAGCAACGTGTGAAGCTTTATTATCTATTTTTATGAGGACTGGAGTGCCAAACGTAATTGCCTCGGACAATGGTACAAATTTCAACGCTGAATTGACTCAGGAATTTGAAAAAACAATGGGTTCAACTCCACGGTTCTCCACACCATTATATCCACAATCAAACGGGTTAGTGGAAAGATTTAACCAAACTTTAAAGAATATGTTACATCACACCATTAAGGAAGAACCACGGTCCTGGCACACCAAAATACCGTTCATTTTATGGGCATACAGAGAGGTCCCGAACAGTACAACGGGTGTAGCACCTTTTCAATTGCTCTTTGGTCGGAAGCCAGAAGGTCCTTTGTCGATTCTAAAGAATACCTGGACGGGAAGACACGTGGGTTTGCAGCTGGATACAACCCCAATACATGTCTATCTGGAGAAGTTGAAAACCCGACTGGAGGAGGCCGCAGAGAAAGCCAAGATAACATCTAATATGCAACAAGGGAAAATGGCCCATTATTATAATTTAAGGTCTACAAGAAAGACTTTCAAGCAGGGAGATAAAGTCATCGTGCTCTTGCCAGATTCTACAAACAAATTATTGGCTAGATGGCAAGGTCCCGGAATCATTGAAGAGAAAAAGAATGAACATTCTTTCATTATAAAGATGCCAGACAATAGGATGAGGCACGTTCGCCAGAACAAGATAAGGGAATTTGTGGTCGGTTCCAACGCGGTAAATGTCATTTTTGAAGGTGAGGAAGAATTTGGTAACATAGAAAACGCTCCAATTGTCGAAGCAAGAGACGAGTTCACCCAAGAAGTGAAAATGATCACGACACCGTACTTAAATCCTAAACAGGAGGAAGAATTGAAAAGACTCTTGTGTAAGTTCGAAACACTTTTTTGCCGACCAATACAACCCGTGGGAGTAAGTCAGCACAAGATTGAATTGCTGCCTGACTCCATCCGGAGGAAACCACATAGTTATTGCATACCAATAGCATACCGTTCAGAAGTGGATAGGCAAGTCCAAGAACTTTTAGAATTGGGTCTTTTGGAGCCGTCCAATGCAGACATTACGTACCCCATTGTATGTGTCGCGAAGAAGGATGCCTCGATTAGAATGTGCATTGACTATAGGGCGCTTAATCTGATAACAAAAGTGCCCAGTTATCCTATGAAGGACATGCAGGAGTTGATCTTCACTGCGGGGATGGCCGAATGGTTAACTTGCTTGGATTTGGAAAGGGGATATTATCAAATAAAAATGGAGGACGAGAGCAAAGTTTTGACAGCATTTTCCACCCACAACGGGGTGTATCAATGGAAAGTGATGCCATTTGGATTGTCAGGAGCTTCGGGAACTTTCCAACGCATTATGAATCAAGTGTTGCACAAACATTCGGCTTATGCGCAAGCTTATATAGACGACATTGTTATATTCTCTAAAACGTGGGAAGAACATTTAGAACACTTGAAAAAAATCTTATCTGATCTGGAATATCTCGGATTTTCGGTGAAACTTAAGAAATGCATATTTGCATCCAAAGAGATAAAATACTTAGGACATAAGATAGGAGGGGGAAAGCACTCTCCTGACAATGACAAAATATTAGCCATCAAACAGTTGAGAAGACCCGTATCAAAAAAGGAAGTCAGATCCATTCTAGGACTGATGGGATTTTATAGGACTTACATTCCTGGTTATGTAACCAGAATGGTTATCAACCAGGTTATCAACCAGAACCGGCGAAACATAATTCCAGGCTTGTTTGTTTCTCATGCGGAATGGAGGGACACATGAAGAGGTTCTGTCCAAAGTCGGATAAAGGAAGATCAGATCACGATAATAGAAGGAAAGCTTCACACGTTGCTTTGGCTGTAAGACTCGTCAAAGGGATCGCCTCAGCCCACCTTGTATGTTGGTCTACCATACACAAGATAAATTTGTGTCCTTTAGAACTTGGAGGATCTATCGGTCCTATGATGTCCACATTGACCACTTGGAAGGGCAATTCTGGCCGCGCAACGGGAGTTATTGGGGCCCTATCTTTGTGTTTGACCCTTCTCGTCAACTGACAACCTTCACATGCTAAACAAAACTGTCTCACGTCTCTTGATAGCCCGTTCCAATAGAACGAATATCTAATTCTTTCTATTGTCTTCCTCGCTCCCATGTGTCCCCCAAACACTGAGCAGTGGGCTAATCTAAGAACCTCTTTTCTTCTACGTTTAGGAAGAACCAATTGACATACATTCTCTCCAAGAATCTTGTCTTTATGAAAGACCAAACCATCGTTAAAGAAAAATCCTCCACTACCTTGCTTAGCCTGTTTTCTGGTCTCTTCCAGCTCTCTACACTCCTCTTGCTCTTTACGGAAGCTTTCCGTCTTCGATATCCCTTCTTCCTGGTCTCCGTCGGTGCTTTCTACCACTAACACTTCTGTGTCCTTATTCACTTCAACGGAATTCCCTTCTGTGTTCCCCTCTTTTGTAGGTGGTTCCAAGATGTTTCCACTACCAATATCGGTGGAAATTAATTCCTGCTTTCCTCTAAGCATGTCTCGGATATCTGGTGGCAACAACACATCTTCCACCAATGAGGGAGCAACTGCGCAGAGGACTTCTTGGTGAAGCACATCACCCCTACCTCCTATGATCAGTCCTATGGGAACGTTCATTAACGGGCATTTCTCCGCTGGACCGAAGATTCCTTTAATAAAGATGGACGATTTCTCTTCCAGCGACAGATTTTGTACAATATCTTTCCGTATGACGGTAATTTCAGTCCCAGAATCAATTAGGGCTTTTGCCTCCCTCCCGTCAACACTAATTAAGATTCTTTCCAAGGGGCAAAGATTGTCTCGCCAGGATCTTTCCTTAAAGGATACAACTTTAGCTACCACCGCCGTTCCGCCAGTATTCAGTGTCCTTTTCTCATCCCCCACACCGCTTTCTTCAGTTATGATCCTATTCACGTTCGCTTTCCTTCTATTATCGTGATCTGATCTTCCTTTATCCGACTTTGGACAGAACCTCTTCATGTGTCCCTCCATTCCGCATGAGAAACAAACAAGCCTGGAATTATGTTTCGCCGGTTCTGGTTGAGTTCTGTGATAGGTTCGTTTGGTGTCCTGCTGAGATATGTGGTATCCACCGTAACCTCTTGCATCATACTGGGTCTTGTATCCCGAATTTGTCTTCATGGTGGTACTTGGCTGTCTCTTGTATGTTCTACGAACACATTCGTATTCGTCTATCTTTTCAGCCAGCAATGAAGGTTTTGATATTTTCCCCCATTCATCGATAAAATGGTCCCTGGCTTCCTGTGGCACTCTTTTCTTGACTTGATCGGCTATCATCAATTCCTTCAGACTCTCAAAATCGGAGATACCAAGTCCTTCGATCCATCCTTGAAAATAATTGGTTACTTCATAAGTAAAATCTTGCCAAGTTTTATCAGGACTTTTTTGATGTTGAATGAACTTCTGGCGAAATCCCTCTGGATTCATCTTAAACTTCTTTAACAAGAGGTCTTTAATGTGTTCATAATCTTCTAATCCCTCTTCCGAAACCCTCGCAATCAATTCTATTATCTCCAAAGGCATTAGGGTCAAAAGACATGATACCCAATTTCTTTCATCAATTTTCCTCCGCCTAGCTTGACTTTCGAACAGGGAGAGGTATAAAAGGATATCACCCTCTTTCATTTGGAATTTGGGCATGTATTTCGTCATGTCGACATGTATATCGGTAGGACTACTTCTTCCTTCTATGGAATCATTGCTTATCCTTATTCCTGCTTCTATCCTTAACTTTTCTAGCTCAAATTCTCTTTGTTGTTTCTTTCTCTCCTTTTCCTCTTCTCTCTCCTTCTCTTCTCTCTCCTTCTTCTCTTCTTTCTCCTTCTTCTCTTCTCTCTCCTTCTTCTCTTCTCTCTCCTTCTTCTCTTCTCTCTCCTTCTTCTCTTCTCTCTTCATCCCACCGCTGCCACCATCTTATTGTCGGGATAGGTAGTGTGGAGATCCGAGCTGATCGCCTGAACTTACGCCTTGGAACGATCGCTAGGGTGTTACGAAGTGATACGGAGATTAGGACTAACACAATTTATTTCTCTCCCTAAAAAACTATGTACAGCAACCGTTATCTCAAATTGATGGAACAGCCTACACGCTGCCACTTGCATTAATTCTCTAAAAAACTGCGCTCGCTCCACCTGCGCGTGGAAGCCTTCAGTTACTAGTTCAAAACTGCGCTCGCTCCACCTGCGCGTGGAAGCCTTCAATTACTAGTTCAATTCTAACTCACTCTCGCTGAGTCAGGAAAATAGTTTCTACCAGTCACCGGATTTCAGCGGACATCTGCACGTGTGGTTAAGTCGATCATCAGCCGTTTGCACATCCTCACACTTACTCTCGCCTATTTATTATTGGTGGTTTCAAAAAAGTGAGTACATTTTATTTAAATTAAACCCTGTCTAATCTTGGTTTCAGTACTTTCATTAAATGTTTTTTTTTACATTCAGGTATTCGCACCTATTTCCATTATGCCTCGACATAGAACATTGACGGTTCGGAGTGAGAGACAAAGAAGAAGGGATATATATTCGCGTACACATAATAATAGGCCAAATGCAAATTTAAATAGTGTAAATAGTACACAAAATGATGACATTATTTTGAGAGATACATCTAAATGCGCACTGAATGTCATTCCAAGAACTTTTAATACTTTTGATTGTGGATTGATGGATTTACAATGCAGGTTTTGCAATGCAAAACATTTCAAATCTAAAGTCACTTTAGGTGAAAGGACTGCATTCACTTCATGTTGTCATAAGGGTAAAGTAATAATACCGGCCTTAAGTCAAAATGAATATTTTAAATCATTGTATGATGGACTTACTTCAAATGAATTTTCAATAAAAAGTAAATCAAAAAATTATTTTGAAAACATTCGTAAATACAATTCATAATTTGCTATGGTTAGCTCAGAATCTAAAATTTCGGATACAGTTACGAAAGGAGTGAATCATTTCAAAATACATGATGTTTTTATCACAGATCAGGTCCAATGACTGCTGGATATGGTCGCTCACCATGTTATGCGCAATTACATTTTTATGATGTTGACACTGCTATCAATTATAGATTTCCTGAACACTTTAATTAATCATGCAAAAAAAATATAATGCACGAAATCTCTCTTGGAATTGGAATTGGAACGCATTAATCCTTTCATTCGGTCATTCATTGCAATGAAAGATCATTGTCAGAGAGTTGAAAATCAAAATAAAGAAATTTGCATGCTCATTAAAGTAAATCGTGATTTAGATCTACGCCGTTACAATGATGCAGTTCAAACTGATGTAGCAGTAATATTTAGTACAGTTGATGGTGAGCCACCTTTTGAACGAAATATGATTTCATTTTCAAAAGTTAATGGTACCATTAAAAATATCTGTTTTGGATTCATCATTAGACCCTTTAGCGTATCCATTACTTTTTCCAAATGGTGATACTGGGTGGCATATTAATATTTCTCATAATGTACCAACTACATCTAATTCAAGAGCGCCCAGAAATAAATTAACCATGCTTCAGTATGCAGCCTATCGACCTAACATTCAAAAGCATCCTACATTACATGAATATGTTGTAAAACACATGATGCATGGTCCATGCGTTGTACTTAATCCAAATTCTGTATGTATGAGAGATGGAAAATGCACAAAAGATTATCCAAAACGATTTAATGAATTTACATGTGAATCATTAAATGGATATCCATTATACAGAAGGCGTGATAATGGTATTCATGCAGAAGTTCGCTGTAGTTGCCTTGGCAATCGTTATGTTGTACCATACAATCCTTATTTACTTGCCAAATTTAATTGCCATAAAAATTTTGAAGTATGCACTACAGTTAAAAGTGTTAAATACATTTATAAATACGTGTATAAAGGCTATGACAGTGCATCTGTTGAATTAGGTTCAGGGCGAAATGAACAAGGTCAAGAAATACAAATTGATGAAGTTACAAATTTTGTAACTGGTCGTTATGTTGGATCAACTGAAGCTGTATGGCGCATCTATGAATTACCAATGCATTTTCAGTCACATGTTATCATCAGACTTGATATTCATTTACCGCGTAGATAGAATGTTTACTTTCGAGAAGGTCATGAATGTCAAGCAATTGAAAATGTAAAACAAACAAAATTATTAGCATTTTTTGAATTGAATCGATCAGATCCATCAGCACGTGAATATAAGTATATTGAAATTCCTCTGCATTATGTGTGGGAAGATTCCCGAAAAAAATGGAAGAAGAGAATGCGTGAAGGTGATAAAATCATTGCACGCATGTATGTAGTATCATCAAAAGACATCGAACTTTTCCAAATCATTTGAGGATGTTAGAACATACAAAGGAATTATACATACTTTTGTTGAAGCGTGCCATGCTCGCGGCATTGCTTCAAATGATAATGAATGGCGCGAATGTTTAAATGAAGCAAAAGAATTACATTCACCAAAGGAAATGCGAAATTTATTTGGTTACCTTTGTGCATTAAATGTGGCAGTCAATGCGTTGGCGTTATGGAATGAATTTAAAGTATATCTTAGTGAAGATTTTCTGAGAGTTTACAACGAAGAAGCATCCTTTAATAGAGCTCTATTAGAAATTGAAGATATTTTGAATGTTCATAATTTGTCATGTGAAATACTTGGTTTACCAGTTCCCACATATTCGCAGAGAATAGAAGAAGCAAATACTATTGATCCAATAGAACAAGAGTTCCTGTTTTTTGAGCATTATGAAACTGCAAATATTCAACAGCGTAATCTCATTGATCATGTGATTCGTGAAATTTTGCATCATGATACTGGATCTAATGTTTTTTGTTTAACCGCTCATACAGGTTGTGGCAAAACATTCTCACAAAAAGCAATCATTCACAAATTAAATTCGTTTAATCTTCGTTGTATTGCAACAGCGTTCAGTGGTATAGCCTCAACTCAATTACTTGGAGGTAGAACTTTACACAATGTGTTTAAATTGCCTATACCCATTTTGGAAAATTCTGTAGCGAATATTACCGCAAGTAGTAGCTATGGTCGTTACATAAATTCATCATTATCGATAATTATTGATGAAGTTTCTATGTGCCTACTGCAAGTGTTGAAAATCATAGATTATTGCGGGATCTATGCGATGAAAATGATAAACATAAAACATTTGGAGGGAAAACGATACTTCTGTGCGGTGATTTTCGGCAAATCTGACCAGTTATCCCACATGGATCACGTGTAACTTTAATTGAAAATTGTGTTACGAGTTGGCATAAATTTGTTTATTTTCATAAAGTTACGTTTACTCAAAATATGAGAGCCTTACCAAGTGAAATAGAATTTGTCGAATTCATGAAAAAATTGGTAATGATGAAGCCCCACAATTCCCTCAGTTTGGTGAAAATATTATTGAAATACCTCAGCAATTAATAGGAGATGAAAATAATATTATTCATGAGGTGTATGGAAATATTTTTCCGAAAACATACTCTCAGATAACATATTGAGCTCAGTTATTTTAGCACCTAAAAATGACGATTGTACTTTGATTAATATTGATATACTTAATAAAATACCTGGTGAACAGAGAACATATTATAGCTACGATAAAATAATTTGTGATGACAACAATGACATCAATAACCATCCAGTATTTGAATTCTTTGACTATTAGTGGTTTGCCACCACATAAGTTAATATTGAAAGTTAATTGCATCGTTTTGTTGATCAGAAACTTAACTACAAAGGAAGCATTAGTCAATGGAACAAGAATGTGCATCAAATTTATGCATCGTAATACTATTGATTGCGATTATTTTTTGGATTTATTTTTTATTTAAATTTTATTTAATTTGAAAAAGATAGGCAAATTAACTGTGTAGCCTTGACGAAACCTGTGGCCACTGTAGCAATAAAAAACCCCAAGAAAATGTCAAACAACGCGTTATTGTTTTTGAGATATGGCTTAACCAAGCTATACCGCATATTTCCTATGACGTATTTGTACATGGTCGCAGCTTATGTAATAGAACAAAATTCAAAAAATTATATGCAATGAATATAGAGGTATACTCTTTGACAAAAGAACCTTATTAACGTTCAAACTTAAAAATTAAATGAATTAAGGTCGAATTTCGACCACTGGGCGACCACTAGTTATCAAAAAATTGGCAATATCTTGATGACGAGATATCTCGTCATCAAGATATTGCCAATCTTAATGACGGGTTGGTTGGTTCATTGGTTTTTTTTATCAGGGATTAAATTGTATATACTGTACTTAGGTAATTTTGTATACGAATTGTATATGTAGTGAGTTCTCTCTCTCTCTCTCTCTAGGCGTCTCATTTAGGCCAGTATTAAGCCAATATATATTCCTTGTATTTTTGATATGTGTATTTATGATTTTTGATATTTTGAAACTTGTTATGTTAGTGCATATTATAGGTATTTTGCAAATCATGTGAAGTAAATAATGAAGCGTTGTTGCTTGAAAATTGTTAAAATAGGACCTGTAAATTTATTTTCATAAATAAAATCGTTTTTCGCAGGTGCTGGGGGGTTGATGTTTGAAAGACCTAATTCATACCGAATGGCTAAGGCCGGGTCGGTTGACAAATTTAGAACTTGTCACTTTTCGTTTCATGCGGCTCTAGTGGTTGTGCGATGAGTGTTTCACTTAAATGGAAGGGAATTTTTCGTTCGAAAACACAGGGTGGGTGCATAGCAAAGTCCTTGCACACCAGGGATACACAGACCGAGGCCTCATGCTCGTTGATTTGCTGGCCGCCCGCCTTACCATGTATTATTTTAACTTTTCAAGTCACACGTTAACAATTTCGGTTTTTCTTCGTTGCTAGATATATATTAAAATGCGCAAGATGAACATCGTTGGCGTGGTGTGAAAGTTAATAGAGTGCGGTGCCAGTTCAGATGTTTCCTCGTCATATGACCGTGGTTCAAATTTACTTGGTGGTGTCTTCAGATCTTTCCCTTTGGGATGGATCCCGGACTGTCACCAATAGCCCGTTGTATTGCTCCAGTGTGACGTTAATTAAAATACATACATACCATTTTTGTAATAATATTAAATATAAATTATCTAAATAATAAATATCAATAAAATAAATAATACATGATAGATAACTTTAGTGGTTCTTTGGGTGAACCTACCATAAGCTACAGTGAATCTATGTTCCCTTTGTATTAAGTAGTTTGTGCAATCATCCCTGGTATACACCCATGTAACTATCGAACGTAGATAGCTACAAAATGAAAGTGTAGGTAGGTAGTTAACGTTGCACTGGAGCAACGCAACGGGCTACTGGCAACGGTCCGGGATCAATCCGGAGCACTCAATTTTATCTCGCAGCTATATACTGTATTTAGTAAATAGAACGACAAAATAGCACATTGACGATACAAGGTAGTTTCGTCATTTAAGCTTGCAGGACATTAGATTTTTCACCGTTTAATTTTTTTTTCTTCACTAATTTCCCATTGCAGACGGAAAACATACACATGAAAAAAACATTTGAAAATAAATTCAAGGCAAACGTTGCAGATCCACAATTTGTTATTTTATTAATTTGCCATTATTACATTTGTTACAATTTTTACTTTTGTTTCGTGAAACAGAAATTTAATGAGAAGGATGAGGTTGTTTTTACCTGCACAATGATATTATATCTGGCTGAATTTCGGAGACAGTGAGTCTAGCCTCTGTCTGGCTCCGTGTTGTCTGGTTCTGTGTTGTCTGGTGTTGTCTTTTTTAAAATTTGTTTTGTCGACTGGCGGACGAGATACTGACACATTGAATGCCGACTACCTTTTTATAGTCAATGTTTCACCTGATAGGTGATAAATGATTTATACTCGATTCTTTTCTTCATACGGAGAGCGCAAAAGGAAATAATATTCAAATATTTTTGTCCCATTTTTTTCGTAAAATATATTTTTAATTTTAAACTTTAAAATATGTTTAATAAAAATATTCTTAATTTTAAACATGTCCTACCTTTTCGCGTAGCACTGGGAATTGTTTGCGGAGCACAGTTTGAGAAACGCTGGTATATATTAGTGTTTTATGCACTTTTATCTTTCTCGCGCATGTTTTAATGAATGTTGGGAAATGCATCCAAATCTGGTCAGAGTGGTTATCGAGATTAACCTGAACAGACAGACGCCTTTTAAGAGCTATTTTATATATGTAGAGATTTGTACTTTAATGAAATATTCTACCCATTTTAAATATTTTATTTGTAAATAGTTATAAGAAAAGAAATCAACATTTTCAGGTGAGGTAGACTTCGGCCCGACTCCATTGATTTCAATACCTGAAAATGTTCCTGAACCATGCCTTCACTGCATAAAGAGAGATGGTAATAATTGTTATTTTACAACAGTGTTAAGTGCTATTTGTAATCTATGATAACAGTTAAAATTAACAGTAAAAAAATCAGTTTTGTTTCAGTTAATCACTAAAATAGCAGCTGAAACTAACGTTTGTTAGAAATTGACAGTAATGGTTGTTTTTGACAGATGTAAACTGTTTAAAAATTGACCATTATGCGATTTATAATTGTATATATAATGGTATTTAGATGGTAGGTAGGTACTCAACCTGACACTGGAGCACCACAACGGACTACTGACGACGGTTCGGAATCAAACCCGAAAGGGAAGAATCCGAATACAATAACATATAATTTTGAACGACGGTCAAATGATGTCAACACCTGTGTGAGCAGTCACTCCACTTTCCAAACTTCCACACCACGCCAACGTGAGGACATTTGAGGTCATGACAGATTTTAAGTGCAGCAGACCCCTTTATTAACGACTGTCTTTCGTTGGATAAGAACTCGCAAACTTCCGATTGCTAATCCGTTACTCTTCCAACCGGGCTAACTCAGCCAGCAAGTATTTTTATAAAATTCAATTTTTCAATAAGAAATTGAAAATCTATATTGCTTCACTGCCATTTCAATAAATTGATAGGTAATAGTTACATTTTCTATAACAGTTGCTAACAGTTATTTTAAAATAACACTGTCATTTTAATTAGTTTACTGTTATTAAATTAGTTTATACTCCATGTATTTTTTCACTGCTATTTCAATAACATTTATATCTAACTTATTATTTTCGACCACAGTTGCTGTCATTTTACAACCATTTAAACTTCTATTTGAACAGCTATTAAACTTTACTATTTAAACTTCTATTAAAGTAACAGCCCATCCCTACGCCTAAATATCGCTGAATAAATCATTTACTTTCGCTTCTGAAATACACGTCATTGCTATTCATTTTTCATTCCGTAAACCTTCCCAGATGTGCAAAATCCGGAAATTTGCGTGAAATGATAATCTCTATCTCAGAATCGAAGCGAATTTGGTACTTTTCTCGTTCGGGCTTTATCAGCGGTGGGATAATTCCTGTGATTTAGAACTCCTGCGAGTCTTGCTGATAGGATGCACAAGCAATAACTTAGACGAGATAAAATCCCACCTCCCTTTAGTTATATAAGGCTCTTTACATGAAAATTTTCGTACTTTTGAGCTTCCTTCAACGGTATTTAGAGAAATTCAACATCATGTAAGTATGATTTCTCAATAAGCTTTATTTTCTTGGGACAGTTATGAACGTTTGAATGGGTATAGAACGGATATTTTAACTAGAGCCTGATTTTACGATTTTATTTTTCTGACATTTCCAGGAACTTGTTCAGAAACTAATTTCGGGGTTAACCCAATCTTATTTCTCACAGTATGTTTTACTTGCATCATTAACCAAGCTTCTATGTACGCTTATGAGACTAGCTTCAGTGTATATTTTTAACAGTTCTATTTATGCTTATTAAACTTCAGAGTATATTTTTAAGTGACATAGCGTCCTTTGAAGAAAGAAATACGCACTTTGAAAATTGTTGATTCTTTTAAATTTTGTCTATAAGCCGACAAGGCTTAATCGCGTGATAATAATTTTGTTTAGTTCAATTTTGAATTATCTCCTGGGGCAACATGCATACAAATAGTAGTTGATTTGCGTACTATTTCTCTTTGCTTATGTCGTTACTCTTATATTTCATGTCTTGGTGTCATATACATTGGTCATTTACAATGGTGTCATTTACATTGATTTAGTAAATATTATTTAAATGACAATGGAATGTTTAATACTGGATCGCAACTCTGCATTCAGTGAACCTATCATTTCGATAGGAGTTTAAATAATATTATTATTGTAAAATAACAGTTAAAACAACTACTATCGAGAATGTATTACGAGTTACCTATAAAAGTTATAAAATAACAGTCAAGCAATTTAAATCGAAATACATTAAAAATTATAAATTGAAGTTTCTAAAAAGAAAGGATAAAAGTAAAAAGTTGCACAAACTAACTTGTTACGATTACTTAATGGTGAAGCTAAACAGTTAATACTTGTTAAAAACAATCGTCAATGTCAATTTCTAAAAGTTAATAAAAACCATTAAATGTACTTCCTTACTTAGAGTTAGTAGTTGACTGAAATAAAATTTTATGTTAGCTGTTATTTATGACAATTATCGTAAATTAGCAATAACACAACACTGATTTTAAGAGTTTTAACATAATTATCTATATTTGATATAAATAATTAAAAATCAATTGAAATGCGGATCTTTTGCGCCATGAACAAGTGATAGAACTGTGTTGATATTTTGCAGGTGGTTGTACCAAATTCTTTTGCTTTCCTTTGTCGTGGGAAGCCAGTGTGCAGACAATGGCACCGACTGCTTGACAAAGGAGAAATCTCTGGGAGTTCTGGACTTTGCGAAGGAATCCATTAATAAAGCGAAAGCCCTCCTCCCGAATTGCAGTAAGCAAAACATATTTTCACGTTTAACAATGTTGCACGCTAAACACTAACACCTCTGACTCTATGAAGTGGCGATGCCAACAACAATGTGTTCGTGTAGGTTATTCCAAAGATTTTCATCTCACAAATCCAACAGCAGACAGGAAAACTCAACGGGTTCTCATTATTACGTATACCAAAACCTACTACAACGAATACCTGAGTGTCTGGATAGCCTTCGCCAAAGCGGACGAAGTACAATAGTTTCATTTGAGACAAGTGAGTAGTGTATGTACCCATCCAGTTGGGTACATGCGCTTAACCCTCCTGATGGTTTATTTATCGTCGAAAACTCTCAACAAGCCTCTGGTGCGGAAACCGGTTCCAAACTGTCGCCAGTTCTCGTCAAGTGACAATTTGTTTTCCCTACTTTGATCTTCAATCACTTCGAGTAATAGGGCAGTTTTGTCTTCAAAAGATATTTCGTCCATCTAGATCTGATCAAATTTTCTAATGTCGAGATATGAAGATATTGCTGATCTTCAGATGACGAGATCCAGATCCGGACAGTTTTGTTCCAAAGACTTATTACTGAACCCTCTGTTTAGACTAATATTCCGTATAATAATAGTTCCTATTTGTTATTCTGATTGCTGAACCTTCCTCCTAGAATTATACTCCAAACATCACAATTCCCATTTGTTGTTTTGACTGTCGAGCTTACTCTCTAAATATCATCAGGCATCATAATTCCTATTTTTATTCTTATTATTGAACCTTCTTGTTAGATTAATACATCAAATAATAATAATTCCTACTTGTTATTCTCATTGCTGCAACTTCTTGGAGTTATATTCCAAATATCAAATTACTTACATGTTAATGTACTTTTTTCTCTCAGCCGATGATTTTCCTTCAGCAAACTCCTCGGGTTGTGGAAAAAAGGAGAAGGCAATTGCCTTCCTCGAAATAGCTACAGATTTGATTACGGTAGCCGAGAACAATTATCCGACCTGTAAGTTGCTCAGATATTCGCTGTATTATTAATCCATACTAAAGGAATCAATATTGTAAATTTTAAATGTTGTAATACTTCACTACCTGTCTTATATATAGTTACTCTCATCTGGTGTGTTACAAAATGAAATAAATAAATGTATAAATATAAGAAAAAATTTGGAGGCATAGGTATTAAAATTTCCGTAGAGCGAAAAACCGGATCTATCCCAGTTTTTGTTTGTTATCCAGGTTGTTTTAATAGTCTCTGAGCTGGTTACTTTCTACGGTTGTTAAAGATCTCCGCAGAGCAAAACCAATCACAACAATGATTGCTGTGTTTGATTAGCCTCAGTTGTTTACTTTCAATGGTTAAAAAAAATGTCCGCATGGTGACAAACCAAATCAGTCCCAACTACTAATACATTCCTTGTTTTCAGGTCCTGATCCTGAGTCAAAACCTATGATCCTTCCCACGGAGAAACCAATGGACTGTACCGATGTGAAATAAAATGTGAAATAAATTTGCAATTTGTCATTAAGTATGTCAACCATAGAAGTGCAATATAAGTAAAGCGAGCTTTGCTATTGAGAGGAGCTTCGAAACGTGTGACCACCATGTTGATTAGTAGTCATGGGATTTCTCTGAAAAATTGACGACTTTGGTTGATTTGGTATTTTACTGCCTCGTTTGGAGACATAAAATCTTATCACAGGGTAGGTGTTTGAATGCCATTTCTAGAGTGACGACAAAAGTGGTGAAATCGCCAAAGTAGTGGGGACCAATCAGACGGCGAATCAATGGATTGTCGTCTTCCCGAGTCTATGGACCAATCAGTTGATGGATACTGGTTCTGCCAGGGGTAAAGACAGCTGTTCGTCTAGGAGTTTATCAGTTTGACGCACAGAAACATTACTGGATTTTCTTGTTGGACATCTGATGGTCATTTGGTAACCGTGTTTACATTGTTGCTATTAAATCCGGGTACCCAAGATAATCCCAAAACAATCCAATTGTTTCTCAGCTGTGATCGATATCGCTTAGAGCATACTGGATTTGGAGTTTGATCGACGGACTATCGCCGATCATTTTTTGGTACATGTAACGCTTATTTACTAACGGCTATATTTCCTGCTTTCAGGCCCAGAGTCAAAACCAGTGATCCTTCCCACTGAGAAACCAGAGATCCTTCCCACGGAGAAACCAGAGATCCTTCCCACGGAGAAACAAGAGATCCTTTCCACTGAGAAACAAGAGATCCTTCCCACGGAGAAACCAGAGATCCTTCCCACGGAGAAACCAGAGATCCTTTCCACTGAGAAACAAGAGATTCTTCCCACGGAGAAACCAGAGATCCTAACCACGGAGAAACCTGTGATCCTTCCTACGGAGAAACCAATCGACTGCAAAGATGTATTGCAACAGGGGAACAACACGAGCGGTGTCTACAAAGTGTGGCCAAGGAGTCGTCTATCGAAAAGCAAGCCTATCAATGTCTATTGTGACATGGATACAGACGGTGGAGGATGGACGGTGAGTATCCCTCATTGTCTATCAAAAGAGGTCTCTGTGTCACTTTAACCCTCTTAACGGCTGTCTCGAAGAGGTATCTCGTCATTAGCAAACTGACCAGATCTGGATGGACAAGATATCTCGCCATTAGATTAAAGCTGGCCAGATCTTGATCTCATCGATTTAAGTCATCAAAAATTCGGTAATATTTTGATCACTAGTTATCTTGTCATTAACAAAATTGGTCAGATCTTGACGCAGGAGATATCTCGTCATTAGCAAAATTGGTCAGATCTTGATGGATGATATATCTCGGCGTGAAACAACTTGGATTGTTAAGATTTTCCCCATACTAGGCAAGCCATACGACTTGCGTACTATATTTTACGTACAGATAACATCGGTGCGCATCTGTATTTCCACCCGCCAATTTAATGTCGCACGACCTATATGGATTAATGTGTGGTTTGCCTTATATTGATACCAATGCGACTAAAATGTTTCCTTCAAGATGAGTGTATGTAAACTCAATTCAAAAGTGACAGCAGAAATCTTATAAAACTAAATGTATTGAAGGAAAATTTCTCTAGCTCTTTTGTTGCAAATCTAAACCCTATTTTTTCGGTCATCTGATTTTCTCATAGATTTTCTAATATATTTTTCTCTTTAAGAAATGGGTAAAATGGATCACTTCGAAGTGTCGAAATTGACCAAAAAAATGTTTACTCCTCAGTTTTTTCACTGTTCGATTGTAACGAATCACAATAGCCCATTGTGTTGTTCCAGTGGGACGTTAATTATTTACCATAATAACCATTACCGTTTGTTCGCAGGTAATACAAAGACGAGGCGGTTTCTCAAGAATACAAGATTTGTTTCAAGACGGAAAATTACAAAAAAGGATTTGGGGACCTTGAAGAAGAATTTTGGTTAGGTAAGTGGTCTTGAAACTTCATTAGCCTGAAGTATAGCGTGGCTCTGACGAGAAGGCACACGACCTAGGTTCAGTCCGTTTCTACAAAGGCGGAAAATTTGCCGCCATGTGGAATTCAGTTTCCGAAACATTTTTGGTCACATGCTCTCACAAAAAAATACAATTCTTTCTGCAACGCTCTCGAAAACGCTATCCCAACCAATGATAAACTCCAAATGCAGCTGCGGCTATAATTTTTAAATTTCACCAAATTATTTATGAAGCTGTGTGTGTAATTTTCCCTTCCGGAACAAGGGCCATACTTGGCCACTCTGCGACAGATATACAATATCAAGTAATAGTCACACACACAATGAAAGTTTTACTGACACCGAAGACAGAAATACACCCAGGCAAGAATGCACCGGACAGGAATCAACCGCCTACAACTCGCTGGTTGCTAACACAGTGGGTATATCCTCTGAACCACGACCGCTCTATTATGTATGCGTGAATATTCAAGGACTAATTCACAGTTTGAACGATTAAAGTCACTTTGTTATTAATATCGAGGTATAATCATTAATTAAAGAGTTGTGATCATATCATGGTTCTGTAACTTTCGAATGATACCACTTACGCAGTAATCACACCCCGATTCCAAAGTTACACTGACCCAAAGCTCGCCCAGGACAGTAGAAATTCCACATATTAAGGACGCCCTCAGAAATAAACCCAGGGAGGTAGGCCCCTGACAGGATTCGGTCTGCACAGCCGAAAACTCGCAAGTTGCTAGTGCAGTGGGCATACCCACTGATCTCCGACTGTTCTATCTTGATCCGACATTTAAGATAACATATACTTCAGTCAAAAGCTGCCCTCTTATCTTTCAGGTAATGACAACATACACATGATAAGTAACCAAGGAAACTATGAAGTCCGATTCGACCTTGAAGACTTCGAGGGCAACAGGAAGTATGCGGTCTACAAGACTTTCAGGATAGAGGACGAAGCAGATAAATACAAAATTCATGTATCGGATTACAGTGGAAATGCTGGTAGGTTTTCTTTTGTTTTCACAGAAGCAGGTTAGAGATTTTCTCACTACAAGGTATGGCACTGCTAATTGAATTAACGAAACTAACTAATCCTTATGTGAAAATGCACGTTACAGTCCGAGTTTCGCTTTTTTGCCACTAAGCGGTAAACGCCGACCCTGTTTTATTGCCACTCAAAGAAGAGTTAAAGGGCCGCGGTACCTCTTCGGTAGGCTCACAGATTAGCACCGGAGGTTCAACCAAAGATAGTCGTGTAGACGGCCGCTGGTGCACGTTAAATCTGTCGTGGCTTCAACTGTCCTCACTTTGGCGTGGTGCGGAAGTCTGGAGAGCGGGGTGGCAGCTCAGGAGTTGATCTCGTCACCTGACCATGGTTCAAAATTACGAGGCGTTGTCCTTGGATCTTTTCCTTCGCGATTTATTCCGGACCGTCGCCAATAATCCGTGTGTTGCTTCTGTGCGACGTTAAATAACTACCTACCTATAAACTTTTATTGTCCAGAACGTGTGACAAAAAAACCGGAAATGCCAGTTTTAGGTGGTAGGGGCGCTGTTTAGGTCAGTCGATAATATCGTTCCCCACTCGGACTCTCAACGGCATGCATCGCGAACCAAATTCGGAGCTTGGAGTTGAAAATCGGAACATAGAAACGATGTTATCGACTGACCTAGAGACAACGATGTTATCGACTGACCTAGAGACAACTATGTTATCGACAGCGCCCCCTAACACCTAAACGCGGCATTTCCGTTTTTTTGTCACACATTCTTGGCAATAAAAGCTTATAGGTAGGTAGTTAATTAACGCACTGAAGGAACGCAAAGGTTTATTGGCGATGGTCAAGGATCAATCCCGAAGGGAAAGATCCAAGAACAACGCCGCGGAATTATGAACCACGGTCAAATGACGAGATAACATTTGAGCTCGACGGAGTTTTGAACTCGCAACCCTCCGATTTCTATTCCGTTTCTCTTCCAACTGCGCGATCGCGGCTCCAAAAAGTTTGGGACATTATGGTCTACATCACTATTTCATCTATGTTACTGGCAATGTATGAAAAGCAGGCATTATATAGAATGCCTTGACAATGTATAGAATGCTTGGCTTTTTTGGATAAAGTATGAAATATATGAATTATTTAAATATTATATATACTTTTCCTAGGCATTGTATGTAAAACCTAGGAATTATGTAGAATAACAAATTCTATTTAGGCAAAGTATTAAAAGAGAGTCATGAAAAGGCTTGTATTGAAAAGACGTATTTGAAAAATAAAGAAATACGAAATAAAATTTCGGACTTTCATAGTGAGAAAAATTAGAGAAAATGAAATATGGACCTACTTGTAACAAGAAAGGAAAGAATCTTATTTTACTTGCACTTAATTGTTTTTCTCACAAAAAATAAAGCTTAAAAAGACAGTCATGTAAAGGCCTTCATTAATATCACGTGACATTAGAATGGTCATTAGCGGGAGTATTGTATACTTCGCTGGTTTGACTTTTGGCAGTGCATAGAATGCTTTGGAAATGTGTGAAATATTAATCGTTTCATCTTTGCACCAAAACGCCAGGCATTCTGTATATTGCTAGGCATTCCATACAATGCCTGGGCATTCTATACAGTGACTGCTTTGAATACTTTGCTGGTAACATATAAATGCACGCTGTTTTTTCAGGTGACAGTATGGAGTATGAGAACAACAATGTGTTCTGCACGAAAGACAGGCCGCACGGGATGACTAACGTTGGGGTATCCTGCGCTATATCAAGAGGAACAGGCTGGTGGTTCGACTCCTGCAACAAGGCAAACCTCAACGGACTCCCCCGCAGAGGCGCTAGTACATATGACACAAGGAACCTGTATTGGAAAGAGTGGAAGGTCTTCGAGAGTTTAGCAAAAGCAGACATGAAATTGAGGAGGATCTAAATCCAGCTTCAGATCCTACTACAACTGCAAGACCAAGCAAATGACTTTCAAGCGTACGCTGATTTCAAATAATGGTTTTTTATATATGTGAGACAAATTCTCTTAATAAAGATACTATATTATATATGCATTCTATTTACGCACTTGCAGATCCTTCTCTTTTTTAGTCCCCCGGGTGGTTTCGACGAGATATCTCGTCTATCAAGATCTGGTCAGTTTTGTTAATGATCAGTTGCCTCGGAGACAACACTGTTCTATACTCCAAGGAGGTAGGTGGGTAATTAACGTCGCTCTGCAGCACACGCACGCACGCACGCACGCACACACGCACGCACGCACGCACGCACACACACACACACACACACACACACACACACACTCTCGCAAAGGCTATTGGCGACGGTCCGGGGATCAATCCCGAAAGGGAAGATCGAGGATAATACCTCGTAATTTTGAACCACTTTCAGATGACGAGAACAACAACTGAGCTGGCACCCCACTCTACAAATTTCCATACCAAGCCAACGTGAGGAAATTTGAGGCCACGACGATTTAAAGTGATCCATCCCTCGTGTACATGACGGTCTTTGACTGGACCGAGTTTCGAATCCGCAACCCTCTACTCTTCCAACCGGACTACCGTGGTCCTACTACAAGGAGGAGATAAGATCAAAGTAGGGAAAACGAATTCTCCCTTGAGCCACGGTCTGGTAACAGCTTCAAACACATTTTTGCACCAGAGGTCGGCCACTACAGGGTGATTAACCTGTAGGAGGTTCAAAGAATCGACACACTTCACGACGATGAGCAAGAATCCACAATATCGAGTGAGTTCTTTTAATGAAAGGCGTAATCCCGATCTTCGTTGATCCCTCTCTGTGTTAGTGTGGATCACTGTTTAACCGTTATAGATGGGTTTCCCAATAATATAGATGGCTATGCGTGTGCCTGTGTTTTGTCTTCTCAGTTTCATTAAGGTTTATGGGATTTGACGGCATTAAGAGACCAGAGCAATTATTTTATAAGCGAGAGGTGTGGAAAACCGAAAATATTGATAGAAGGAAAGGTGTTTGGCTTTAGAGATCGAGGACAAGACATCCCTCCTGCAGCGAAGGGGCCCTGAAGAAAAAGTGTTATAGAATTCTATAAAAATTTCTATAAAATGGGATCTAGAATCCTATAGAATTATGATCCGTCTTTCTATCAGCTCTATAAAGAATAATATATATAAATTCTACAGAAAGTTTATAGAAATCTATAGAAACCTCTACAGAATTCTATAGAAGCTCTTTCTTGTTTCGCGGTATAGAACAATAGAACTTCTTTTGTTTAATAGAAATATTCTATATTCTGTAGAAATGCATTTCTATAGAATCTAGAATACTAGAAATGCATTTCTATAGAATCTAGAAAAAAGGTATGTATATCTAAAGAAATGTATTTCTGTAGAATCTAGAATACTAAAAATGTGTATTTCTGTAGAAATTTTCTTAGAACGACATTTTCTGTAGAACGACGGATTTAACGAGCACCAACCCGCTTTGTACACCGCGGGCTTTGGTTGGATGGTTGGATTCAAACTCGCAACCCTCCTGTGTTGCTAATCTGTTTCTCTTCCAACCGGGCTACAGCGACCAGTACGGAAAGTTGAGCGCTATGAAAAAATGGGCATTGAGTTCGGTCTAATAATTTCTATGTCATCATACTAGAACCAAACCAACCTACTGTCATTCGATAACAGGTAGCAAAGACCTGTTAGTGACCTTGAATTTGTGGCTGCGATCGTTTTATGGACTTAAAGCTGCTCCGCGCAAACTTCAAAACAGTATAACTCGGGACTGCAAAGCGTTACAACGTCGACATGAGTCTCAAACGAGAGCTAACGTCGAGATATGATGACTTCAACATTAGTAGTCAAATCGAATACAGTATTGATTGCGAAAATTTGGATCGCAGTTGAAGGGTATTAAAAATTTCACAAAGTCTGTATATACTCTTCGAAAGGCGAAGCAGAAACACATGGGACGCAATCTACGCAGAACAGCAACCCATCAGCTTTCAATAAACTACTTCGAAAAATTGTCTCCTGAATTTGTCTTTATTTCATTTACTACTAGCCGAGTTTATCCGGCGTTGCTCGGGTTGTTACACTGCTGGCCACCCAAATTGCAACACCAAGAAAGACAAGAGATATCACAACAAAATTTATTTTGTAGATAACAGGTTGACCAAGTATCAAATGATTAAATTTATAGACTACTGTGAAGTGTGGTTCCTGCCAAAATCAGTAGCCAGAGTAGCCGCCATTGTTGGAGATCACCGCTGCCACACGCCTCGGCATTGATTCAAAGAGACTTTGGATGTGTTCTTGGGGTACAGCAGACCAAGCAGCTTCCACACGTTGCCAAAGTTGATCTGGTGTGGCAGCTGGGGATGTATTCTGGGTCAATCGTTGAGCAACCATGGACCACATGTTTTCTATCGGCGAAAGATCCGGCGAGCGAGCTGGCCAGGGAAGCAATTCAATCTGGCGATTGACGAAGAACCCTTGGACAATGCGTGCCACGTGTGGTCGCGCATTATCCTGTTGAAATATGGCTGTGGGCAAGCCCTGAAGGTAAGGAAGGACAACTGGCTCCAACACCTCGGAGATGTAGCGCTGGCTGTTTAAAGTACCGGCAATGCGTACTAGAGGAGTGCGAGAGTGATATCCAATACCGCCCCATACCATAATACCCGGTGCAGGACCAGTGTGGCGGTGCATAACGCAGCTGTTCAGCATCCTCTCTCCACGGTGTCTCCAGACTCGAATCCGACCATCGTGGTGTTGCAGACAGAAGCGTGACTCGTCAGTAAAGACAATTTCATTCCATTCTGCCGTCCACATCCTTCTTTCATCGCACCATTGGCGGCGGAAACGTCTGTGGTTCTGCGTCAAGGGTAGACGAAGCAATGGACGTCTTGCGGACAGACCACTCTGCTGTAAACGGCGTCGAATGGTACGCGCAGACACTGGATGATGCGATACAGACTGAATGTGCTGTGCTATGGTTCGTGATGTGGCTGAGCGATCCGTCATTGCCATACGCACAATATGCCTGTCATCACGTGAATTGGTGCACTGAGGTGGATGCGATCGAACACGTCGGTCCGTCGTACCCTCCTGCATCGTCGTACCCTCCTCCAACACGACTACCGATTTCCCTGAAAGATATTCCACAATCTCGGTAGGCCACTATCCTTCCTCTGTCGAAATCGGATACTTGATCAAAAGATGATTGCTGTTTTCTACGAGGCATAATTGATCGGTTTTTTGAAAAAACCACAAGAAAAACACAATTGCCGTACTTGAAATCGTCGAAATCTCCAAGCCTTAAATAGCGCTTTGAAGTGGCGCCACAGGCGCGCGTGATGTGCGTCTGCGCTGAAATTCTAATCATTTGCATATCTCACCTCCGCTAATGCATGTTGTAAATTTCATATTATTTGCATGCTTCCTTCAGGGTGTTGCATTTACGGTGGACAGCAGTGTAATAAGTAGCCTACGTTACACTATAAACGATACGATACTGAGCGATTTTCAGCACAACCACACCCATCTGCGATTGCACCATACTCTAAGATTAAAAAACCCTCCAAGGTCATCTTGAGTGGCGACTCCTGCAGATGTTAACTCTGATGTCATCTGCACAGCCAGACCGGGTGAGAGCGCCCCCTAGCAAGTGCTCTGTCCAGGATGACGGGACATTACACACCCAAGGACTCTGCACACCCAAGACAAATAGAACGGGGGTTAATATGTAGCATACGTTACCCGCAGGTTTCCAAAGAATAAGTGCACCAAATTTGGTGTAGATTGGTCAAACGGTATAGATTTGTATAGAGAAAAGACAGATGCCAACTCTGCTATATATGTATAGATACCCAAATAAATACTATGCGCTAACGAGACGTATTTATGAAAAACCAACTGACCACATCTTCGTCACGTCATCTATATATTAATACCCGAAGAAAAAACTTTGTACCCCTTTTTAAGCACATTGCGCGCACGGAGGAGTATGAGATTTGGCATAATTAAAGTTCATATGAAGAAGGAGTGCAGAAAGATAAAATTAATGTATAATATGCGTTACAAATATATTAAATTAAATTAAAAAAAACATTAATTGTTTACGTTCGTATACTGTAAAAAATTTAGCGGAGTAAATGCGGAGTGGATGATTTGTAATTGATTTAATCCCCCCGCAGTGAAATCCACCCCGAGAGGGAGTTTATTTAGAGCAGAAAGATAAAATTAATGTATAATATGCGTTACAAATATATATTAAATTAAACAAAATAAAACATTCATTGTTTACGTTCATATACTCTAAAAAATTTAGCGGAGTGGATGATTTGTAATTGATTTGATCCCCCCGCAGTGATATCCACTCCAAGAGGGAGTTTATTTAGATTATTTATAAAAAACTCTTTGGAGTAAAATACAAAATGCGGATAATTTAAATCTGTCAATGTCAAATACATATTAGCCTGTGATCAAACAGTCGCACTGAGTATGGATTATCTCTAAAGAATCTATATAAAATATGTATTACAAATACATAAATGGAAATAAAATATGCATTGTTTACTTTGTACATACATTGTACATTTTGTCTAATAGATATTTGTGCTTTATATATTAGTGAAATACAACTTGCTCAATATACATCTGTTGTAAAAAGAAAATTGTGTAGAAGCAATATGAATTTACTTACTCTCGCCTATTTATTATTGGTGGTTTCAAAAAAGTGAGTTCATTTTATTATTTAAATTACACCTTGTCTAATCTTGGTTTCAGTAATTTCATTAAATGTTTTTTACATTGAGGTATTCGCATCTATTTCCATTATGCCTCGACACAGAACATTGACGGGTCGGAGTGAGAGACAAAGAAGAAAGGATATATATAATTTGCTATGGTTAGCTCAGAATCTAAAATTTCGGATACAGTTACGAAAGGAGTGAATCATTTCAAAATACATGATGTTTTTGTCACAGATCAGATCCAATGACTGCTGGATATGGTCGCTCACCATGTTATGCGCAATTATATTTTTATGATGTTGACACTGCTATCAATTATAGATTACGTGAACACTTTAATGGAACATGCAATAACAATATAATGCGCGAAATCTCTCTTGGAATTGGAATTGGAACGCATTAATCCTTTCGTTCGGTCATTCATTGCAATGAAAGATCATTGTCAGAGAGTTGAAAATCAAAATAAAGAAATTTGTATGCTCATTAAAGTAAATCGTGATTTAGATCTACACCACTACAAGGATGCAGTTCAAACTGATGTAGCAGTAATATTTAGTACAGTTGATGGTGAGCCACCTTTTGAACGAAATATGATTTCATTTCCAAAAGTTAATGGTACCATAAAAATATCTGTTTTGGATTCATCATTAGACCCTTTAGCGTATCCATTACTTTTTCCAAATGGTGATACTGGGTGGCATATCAATATTTCTCATAATGTACCAACTACATCTAATTCAAGAGCGCCCAGAAATAAATTAACCATGCTTCAGTATGCAGCCTATCGACTTGCAATTAGAGAAGATTTCAGCATGTTGCACCATTCACAAAAATTATTTCTGCAGTGGATAATTGATATATATGTGAGAATAGAGGGCACAAGGTTACATTTCATTCGACAAAATCAAACAATTCTTAGGTCTGAACCTTATGACAATTTAACAGATTATTTAGAATCGAACATCAATGCCAGTAATGTTGGCCGTAGAGTAATTTTACCATCTTCATTCAATGGATCTCTAAGAAATATGTTTCAAAATTATTTAGATGCAATGTCATTTGTGCAACATTTCGGAAAGCCTTCTTTGTTTATTACAATGACTTGCAATCCAAGTTGGCTTGAAATAGTTAGCAATATTGGTGTAGGTGAGTCTGCTAATTTTCGGCCTGATATTGTTGTGCGTGTATTCAAGTCCAAACTGAACGCATCCTACATTACATGAATATGTTGTAAAACACATGGTGCATGGTCCATGCGGTGTACTTAATCCAAATTCTGTATGTATGAGAGATGGAAAATGCACAAAAGATTATCCAAAACGATTTAATGAATTTACATGTGAATCATTAAATGGATATCCATTATACAGAAGGCGTGATAATGGTATTCATGCAGAAGTTCGCGGTAGTTGCCTTGACAATCGTTATGTTGTACCATACAATCCTTATTTACTTGCCAAATTTAATTGCCATATAAATGTTGAAGTATGCACTACAGTTAAAAGTGTTAAATACATTTATAAATACGTGTATAAAGGCTATGACAGTGCATCTGTTGAATTAGGTTCAGGGCGAAATGAACAAGGCCATGAAATACAAATTGATGAAGTTACAAATTTTGTAACTGGTCGTTATGTTGGATTAACTGAAGCTTTATGGCGCATCTATGAATTACCAATGCATTTTCAGTCACATGTTATCATCAGACTTGATATTCATTTACCGCGTAGATAGAATGTCCACTTTCGAGAAGGGCAAGAACGTCAAGCGATTGAAAATGTAAGACAAACAAAATTATTAGCATTTTTTGAATTGAATCGATCAGATCCATCAGCACATGAATATAAGTATATTGAAATTCCTCTGCATTCTGTGTGGGAAGATTCCCGAAAATAATGGGAGACGAGAAGGCGTGAAGGTGATAAAATCATTGCACGCATGTATGTAGTATCACCAAAAGACATCGAACTTTTCCATTTACGATTGCTTTTATTACATGTCTGTGGTCCAAAATCATTTGAGGATGTTAGAACATTCAATGGAATTATACACACTTCTTTTATTGAAGCGTGCCATGCTCACGGCATTGCTTCAAATGATAATGAATGGCGCGAATGTTTAAATGAAGCAAAAGAATTACATTCACCAAAACAAATGCGAAATTTATTTGGTTACATTTGTCATTAAATGTACCAGCCAATGCATTGGCGTTATGGAATGAATTTAAAGTATATCTTAGTGAAAATTTTCTGAGAGTTTGCAACGAAGAAGTATCCTTTAATAGAGCTCTATTAGAAATTGAAGATATTTTGAATGTTCATAATTTGTCATGTCAAATACTTGGTTTACCAGTTCCCACATATTCGCAGAGAACAGAAGAAGCAAATACTATTGATCCAATAGAACAAGAGTTCTTGTTTTGTGAGCATTATGAAACTGCAAATATTGAGCAGCGTAATCTCATTGATCATGTGATTCGTGAAAATTTGCATCATGATACTGGATCTAATGTTTTTTGTTTAACCGCTCATGCAGGTTGTGGCAAAACATTCACACAAACAGCAATCATTCACAAATTAAATTCGCTTAATCTTCGTTGTATTTCAACAGCGTTCAGTGGCATAGCTTCAACTCTATTACTTGGAGGTAGGACTTTACACAATGTGTTTAAATTGTCTATACCCATTTTGGAAAATTCTGTAGCGAATATTACCGCAAATAGTAGCTATGGTCGTTACATAAATTCATCATCATTGATAATTATTGATGAAGTTTCTATGTGCCCACTGCAAGTGTTGAAAATCATAGATAGATTATTGCGGGATCTATGCGATGAAAATTATAAACATAAAACATTTGGAGGGAAAACGATACTTCTGTGCGGTGATTTTCGGCAAATCTTACCAATTATCCCACATGGATCACGTGTAACTTTAATTGAAAATTGTGTTACGAGTTGGCATAAATTTGTTTATTTTCATAAAGTTACGTTTACTCAAAATATGAGAGCCTTACCAAGTGAAATAGAATTTGTCGAATTCATGAAAAAAATTGGCAATGATGAAGCCCCACAATTCCCTCAGTTTGGTGAAAATATTATTGAAATACCTCAGCAATTAATAGGAGATGAAAATAATATTATTAATGAGGTGTATGGAAATATTTCCGAAAACATACTCTCAGATAACATATTGAGCTCAGTTATTTTAGCACCTAAAAAGACGATTGTACTTTGATTAATATTAATATACTTAATCAAATACCTTGTGAACAGAGAACATATCATAGCTACGATAAAATAATTTGGAATGATGACAATGACATCAATAACTATCCAGTAGAGTTTTTGAATTCTTTGACTATTAGTGGTTTGCCAACACATAAGTTAGTATTGAAAGTTATTGGATCGTTTTGCTGATCAGAAACTTAACTACAAAGGAAGCAACTACAAAGGAAGCATTAGTCAATGGAACAAGAATGCGCATCAAATTTATGCATCGTAATACTATTGATTGCGAAGTTTTAACTGGAACCGCACGCAATAAGAGAATTTTGATTCCACGTATAAATTTAACATATTCCGGAACTATTTTACCATTTAACTTTCAAAGAACTCAATTTCCAATTATACCTGCATTTGCGATGACAATAAATAAGTCTCAAGGACAAATATTCGAAAAAATTGGAATTTTAGTAAGGCAGCCAGTTTATACACATTGTCAATTGTACGTCGCAGCAAGTATAGTTCGATCATTCGATGGTTTGAGATTTTATATTTCAGAATATAACGATACAAACGATGAAAGAGTTTAAAAAAAAAACCATCGTCTACACACAGAAGTTTTGAATCATTAAATTCATTGTCGCACCATTTCAAGTTCAATGGACAACATTTATTTTTTTAACCACCCGGTTTTTTTTGTTTCAATAAAAAATATATAAAAAAATGCGAAGTACGTATTCCTTATTTCATTTTTTGGATTTATTTTTTATTTAAATTTTATATAATTTGAAAAAGATAGGCAAATTAACTGTGTAGCCTTGGCGAAACCTGTGGCCAGTATAGCAATTAAAAAACCAAAAAAATGTCAAACAACGCGTTATTGTTTTTGAGATATGGCTTAACCAAGCTATACCGCATTTTTCCTATGACGTATTTGTACATGCTCGCAGCTTACGTAATAGAACAAAATTCAAAAAATTATATGCAATGAATATAGAGGTATACTCTTTGACAAAAGAACCTTATTAACGTTCAAACTTAAAAAATAAATGACTTAAGGTCGAATTTCGACCACTGGGCGACCACTAGTTATCAAAAAATTGGCAATATCTTGATGACGAGATATCTCGTCATCAAGATATTGCCAATCTTAATGACGGGTTGGTTGGTTGGTTCATTGGGGTTTTATGGCGCAAGGTCCAATAGTGGACAAACTGCACCAAACGCAAGATAAAATTCGATCAAGAAAATGAAAATATTTAAAAATCTCTCCAGCAATAAAATAATTTAGTTCTTACTAAAAATTTTAGATAAAAAAATCACAATAGTATTTTAAAACTGATTCATATTAAA
This sequence comes from Meta bourneti, assembly GCA_933210815.1. Taxonomy (NCBI): domain Eukaryota; kingdom Metazoa; phylum Arthropoda; class Arachnida; order Araneae; family Tetragnathidae; genus Meta; species Meta bourneti. Next base: position 56,447,581 of record OW119932.1, on the reverse strand, counting down.
ATCATAATAAATAAACACCCAAGTATAGGATCATACACGTCATGAACATAAAAATAGAAAGTTTTGATAAAGTTTAAAAGAAAGGAAAAAATTAGATGCAATTCAAAAATTTTACGATTCGATAAAAATTTAAATAGATTTGGATGGGGATTTTGAACAACCAAATCGTAAGTTTAAAATGGTGTTATGAAAAAAAAATACTAAAGTGATGATTAAAAACAGGACAATCAATTAAAATACGGCGAATGGTAAAAGGCGCTACACACAGGGGAGTCTCCTAATAAAAAACTTAATGACAAGGTATATCAAGATATAGCAAGATAGATATGCCAGCAGATCAAAACCAGATCAATCTGCACGATAAATCTACCAGCAGATCAAGAGGTGCAAGATAGATTTGCCAGGAGATCAAGATAAAGCTGCAAGATAGATCTGACAACTTATAGCAAGATAGATCTTGATATATCAAGATGTAGCGACACATTTTGATTTCTTGTCTTGCAATTGGTCAGATCTTGATACTCGTCAATAGCAAGTCGCAAATCTTAATGTATCGTCTTGCAATTGGTCAGATCTTGGTGGACGAGATATCTCGTTGAAACCACTTGGAGAATTAAACGTACGTGCATCTTATACTACATTCCCAAGCCAGTTGAACAAACCGAAGCACTTAAAAATGTTTAGTGCGTTATTTCACCCACACACAAACATGCACGACACACCGATCACAGGAAAGGCACAAACAAAGAAACCTATCGACAGCATATCGGTGCAATTAATTGAGCTTGGAGATATTTTTGCTTCATTCAGTGCTTCCCACAAAGCGAGAAATCAATTTGTAGCGCTGATTCTGCAGTGCTCCGTAATAACCGTAATTGCCCGACGCGTAAAAGTTGCGTTATTATCCCTGATCTTGCGTGAGCCTCTGTCAATGAGGGATTATTAAATCCTCACAAAAGGGGGTGATTTGTCACTTTTCATGGAACCACTTGGAAATTTTGTGGCTCTTATTAAGTTTGGAATAATAATTTTGTATCTCGATAATTGTAATTTATTGCAATGGTATATTCTAGTGATGTATATATTGTATAGTACGCAAGTAACTTAGTATCCATGTAGGATATTCATGTGCTATAGAGGGGTATATGCTTGTACGAATTTATTATTATTGTACTTGTTACCGTTTCCTTTCCACTTTAAAATGGAAATATTTATAGCAATTGATTGTCATATTAACTTTAAAATGTAATGATTTTCATCTGGTTTAATCTAATGTGTGAAATATTGTTTATTGTGATTTTATATGATTAAATTGTATATACTGTACTTAGGAAATTTTGTATACGAATTGTATATGTAGTGAGTTCTCTCTAGGTGTCTCATTTAGGCCAGTATTAAGCCAATATATATTCCTTGTATTTTTGATATGTGTATTTATGATTTTTGGTATTTTGTTGTGTTAGTGCATATTATAGGTATATTTTGTAAGTCATGTGAAGTAAATAATGAAGCGCTGTTAGAAAATTGTTAAAATAGGACCTGTAAATTTATTTTCATAAATAAAAGCGTTTTTTGCAGGTGCTTGGGGGTTGATGTTTGAAAGACCTAATTCATACCGAATGGCTAAGGCCGGGTCGGTTGACAAATTTAGAACTTGTCACTTTTCGTTTCATGCGGCTCTAGTGGTTGTGCGATGAGTGTTTCACACTTAAATGGAAGGGAATTTTTCTTTGCTATGCACCCACCCTGTGTTTTCCAAAGACCTTGCGCACCAGGGATGCACAGACCGAGGCCTCATGCTCGTTGATTTGCTGGCCGCCCACCTTACCATGTATTATTTTAACTTTTCAAGTCACACGTTAACAATTTCGGTTTTTCTTCGTTGCTAGATATATATTAAAATGCGGAAGCTGAACATCGTTGGCGTGGTGTGGAAGTTAATAGAGTGGGGTGCCAGTTCAGATGTTTCCTCGTCATACGACCGTGGTTCAAATTTACTTGGTGGTGTCTTCGTATCTTTCCCTTTGGGATGGATCCCGGACTGTCACCAATAGCCCGAAGTATTGCTTCAGTGTGACGTTAATTAAAATACATACCTACCATTTTTGTAATAATATTAAATATAAATTATCTAAATAATAAATATCAATAAAATAAATAATACATGATAGATAACTTTAGTGGTTTTTTGGGTGAACCTACCATAAGCCACAGTGAATCTATGTGCCCTTGGTATTAAGTAGTTTGTGCAATCATCCCTGGTATACACCCATGTAACTATCGAACGTAGATAGCTACAAAATGAAATTGTAGGTAGGTAGTTAACGTCGCACTGGAGCAACGCAACGGGCTACTGGCGACGGTCCGGGATCAATCCCACAGGGAAAGATCGAGGATTACACCACGTAATTTTGAACCGCGGGCAGATGACGATAATGCATGAATGGGATTTTCAGTGTTAAGAAACATACCAGACGGTATGCGAAGATTTACTTCTGTTCAAATCCCTCTTTTGTATAGATAAAAAGTTCTCAAACTTTTTCAGTCACGGAGCACCTTTGAACTTGGAAATTCAACGCGGAGCACTCAATTTTAACTCGCAGCTATATACTGTATTTAGTTAATAGAACGACAAAATAGCATTGACGATACAAGGTAGTTTCGTCATTTAAGCTTGCAGGACATTAGATATTTCACCGTTTAATTTTTTTCTGCACTAATTTCCCATTGCAAACGGAAAACGCACAGATGAAAAAAAACATTTGAAAATAAATTCAGGGCAAACGTGGCAGATCCACAATTTGTTATTTTATTGATTTGACATTATTACATTAGTTACAAATTTTTACTTGGTTTTGTGAAACAGAAATTTAATGAGAAGGATGAGGTTGTTTTGATCTGCACAATGATATTATATCTGGCTGAATTTCAGAGACAGTGAGTCTAGCCTCTGTCTGGCTCCGTGTTGTCTGGTTCTGTGTTGTCTGGTGTTGCCTTTTTTTAAATTTGTTTTATCGACTGGCGGACGATATACTGACACATTGAATGCCGACTACCTTTTTATATAGTCAATGTTTCACCTGATCGGTGATAAATGATTTATACTCGATTCTTTTCTTCACACCGAGAGCGCAAAAGGAAATAATATTCAAATGTTTTTGTCCCATTTTTTTCGTAAAATATATTTTTAATTTTAAACTTTAAAAAATATGTTTAATAAAAATATTCTTAATTTTAAAAAGTCCTACCTTTTCGCGTAGCACTGGGAATTGTTTGCGGAGCACAGTTTGAGAAACGCTGGTATAGATTAATGTTTTATGCACTTTTATATCTTCCTCGCGCATGTTTTAATGAATGTTGGGAAATGCATACAAATCTGGTCAGAGTGGTTATCGAGATTAACCCGAACAGACAGACGCCTTTTAAGGGCTATTTTATACATGTAGAGATTTGTACTTTAATGAAATATTCTACCCATTTTAAATATTTTATTTGTAAATAGTTATAAGAAAAAAAATCAACTGTTTCAGGTAAGTTAGACTTCGGCCCGACTCCATTGATTTCAATACCTGAAAATGTTCATGAACCATGCCTTCACCGCCTAAAGAGAGATGATAAAAATTGTTATTTTACAACAGTGTTAAGTGCTATTTGTAATCTATGATAACAGTTAAAATAAACAGTAAAAAAATCAGTTTTGTTTCAGTTAATCACTAAAATAGCAACTGAAACTACCGTTTGTTAGAAATTGACAGTAATGGTTATTTTTGACAGAGGTAAACTGTTTAAAAATTGACCATTATGCGATTTATAATTGTATATATAACGGTATTTAGATGGTAGGTAGGTACTCAACCTGACACTGGAGCATCCCAACGGACTACTGACGACGGTTCGGAATCAAACCCGAAAGGGAAGAATCCGAATACAATAACATATAATTTTGAACGATGGTCAAATGATGTCAACACCCCTGTGTGTGTGTGTGTGTGTGTGTGTGTGTGTGAGCAGTCACTCCACTTTCCAAACTTCCACACCTCGCCAACGTGAGGACATTTGAGATCACGACAAATTTTAAGTTCAGCAGACCCCTTTATTAACGATCGTCTTTCGTTGGATTCGAACTCGCAACCCTCCGATTGCTAATCCGTTACTCTTCCAACCGGGCTACCTCGGCCAGCAAGTATTTTTAGTAATTTCAAATTTTAAATAAGAAATTTAAAATCTAAATTGCTTCACTGCTATTTCAATACATTTGTAGCAATAGTTATTATTTTCTATAACAGTTGCTAACAGTTATTTTAAAATAACACTGTCATTTTAATTAGTTTACTGTTATTAAATTAGTTTACACTCCATGCATTGTTTCACTGCTATTTCAATAACATTTATATCTACCTTATTATTTTCGACCACAGTTGCTGTTATTTTACAACTATTTAAACTTCTATTTAACTTTACTATTTAAACTTCTATTAAAATAACAGCCCATCCCTACGCCTAAATATCGCTGAATAAATCATTTACTTTCGCTTCTGAAATACTCGTCATTGCTATTCATTTTTCATTCTGTAAACCTTTCCAGATGTCCAAAATCCGGAAAATTGCGTGAAATAATCTCTATCTGAAGCGATTAAGAATCGAAGCGAATTTGGAACTTTTCTCATTCGGGCTTTATCAGCGGTGGGAAACGTTCCATGTGATTGATAATTCCTGTGATTTAGAACTCCTGCGAGTCTTGCTGATAGGATGCACAAGCAATAACTTAGACGAGATAAAATCCCACCTCCCTTTAGTTATATAAGGCTCTTTACATGCAAATTCGTACTTTTCAGCTTCCTTCAACGGTATTTAGAGAAATTCAACATCATGTAAGTATGAGTTCTCAATAAGCTTTATTTTCTTGGGACAGTTATGAACGTTTGAATGGGTATAGAACGGATATTTTAACTAGAGCCTGATTTTACGATTGTATTTTTCTGATATTTCCAGGAACTTGTTCAGAAACTAATTTCGGGGTTAACCCACTCTTATTTCTCACAGTTTGTTTTACTTGCATGATTAACCGAACTTCTATGTACGCTTATGAAACTAGTTTCAGTGTATATTTTTAACAGTTCTATTTATGCTTATTAAACTTCAGTGTATATTTTTAAGTGACATAGCGTCTTTTGAAGAAAGAAATACGCACTGGGAAAATTGTTGATTCTTTTAAATTTTGGCTATAAGCCGACAAGGCGTAATCGCGTGATAATAATTTTGTTTAGTTAAATTTTGAATTATCTCCTGGGGCACCATGCATACAAATAGTAGTTGATTTGCGTACTATTTCTCTTTGCTTATGTCGTTACTCTTATATTTCATGTCTTGGTGTCATATACATTGGTCATTTACAATGGTGTCATTTACATTGATTTAGTAAATATTATTTAAATGACAATGGAATGTTTAATACTGTATCGCAACTCTGCATTCAGTGAACCTATTATTTCGATAGCAGTTTAAATAGCATTATTATTGTAAAATAACAGTTAAAACAACTACTATCGAAAATGTATTAAGAGTTACCTATAAAAGTTATAAAATAGCAGTGAAGCAATTTAAATCGAAATAAATTAAAAATTATAAATTGAAGTTTCTAAAAAGGTAATTATAAGTGTAAAAAGTTGCTCAGTTGCTCAAACTAATTTGTTACGATTACTTAATGGTAATACCTGTTAAAAACAATCGTCAATGTCAATTTATAAAAGTTAATAAAAACCATTAAATGTACTTCCTTACTTAGAGTTAGTAGTTGACTGAAATAAAATTTTATGATATAGCTGTTATTTATGACTGTTATCGTAAATTAGCAATAACACAACACTGTTTTTAAGAGTTTTTACATCTTTATCTACATTTGATATAAATAATTAAAAATCAATTGAAATGCGGATCTTTTGCGCCATGAACAAGTGATAGAACTGTGTTGATATTTTGCAGGTGGTTGTACCAAATGCTTTTGCTTTTCTTTGTCGTGGGAAGCCAGTGTGCAGACAATGGCACCGACTGCTTGAAAAAGGAGAAATCTCTGGGAGTTCTCGACCTTGCGAAGGAATCCATTAATAAAGCGAAAGCCCTCTTCCCAAATTGCAGTAAGCAAAACATATTTTCACGTTTAACAATGCTGCACGCTAAACGCTAACACATCTGACCCTATGAAGTGGGCGATGCCAAGCACAATGTGTTCGTGTAGGTTATTCCAAAGATTTTCATCTCACCAATCCAACAGCATATAGGAAAACTCAATGGGTTCTCAATATTACGAATAACAAAATACACTACAACGAATACCTATCTGGATAGCCTCCGCCAAAGCGGAAGAAGTAGAATAGTTTCATTTGAGACAAGGAGTGTATATACCCACACAGTTGGGAATATACGCTTAACCCTCCTGATGGTTTATTTATCGTCGAAAACTGTCGACAAGCCTCTGGTGCAGAAACCTGTTCCAAACTGTCACCAGTTCTCGGCAAGGGACAGTTTGTTTTCTCTACTTGGATCTTCATTCCCCTTCAGGTAATACGGCAGTTTTGTCTCCACAAGATATTTCGTCTATCTAGATCTGAAAATTTTTCCAATGTCGAGATATCAAGATATTGCTGATCTTAAGATGACGAGATCCAGATCCGGACAGCTTTGTTCCAACGACTTATTATTGAACCTTCTGTTTAGACTAATATTCCGTATAATAATAGTTCCTATTTGTTATTCTGATTGCTGAACCTTCCTCCTAGACTTATACTCCAAACATCACAATTCCCATTTATTACTGACTGTCGAACTTCCTCTCTAAATATCATCATTTACGATAATTCCTATTTTTATTCTTATTATTGAACCTTCTTGTTAGATTCATACTCCAAATAATAATAATTCCTACTTGTTATTCTCATTGCTGAAACTTCTTGGAGTAATATTCCAAATATCAAATTAATTAACTGTTATTTACATGTTAATGTACTTTTTTCTCTCAGCCGATGATTTTCCTTCAGCAAACTCCTCGGGTTGTGGAAAAAAGGAGAAGGCGATTGCCTTCCTCGAAATAGCTACAGACTTAATTACGGAAGCCGAGAACAATTATCCGACCTGTAAGTTGCTCAGATATTCGTTGTATTATTAATCCATACTAAAGGAATCAATATTTTTCATTTTAAATGTTATAATACTTCACTACCTGACTTGTATATAGTTAAACTCATCTGGTTTGTTACAAAATGAAATAAATAAAAGTATAAATATAAGAAACAATTTGGAGGCATATGTATTAAAATTTCCGTAGAGAGAAAAACCGCATCAATCCCAAATACGGTTGTTTGTTTGAAAAGTCTCAGAGCTGGTTACTTTCTACGGTTGTTAAAGATCTCCGCAGAGCAAAAACAAAACCAATCCCAACAATGATTGCTGTGTTTGAAAAGCCTCAGCTGTTTACTTTCAATGGTTAAAAAAATTGTCCGCAGGGTGACAAACCAAATCAATCCCAACTACTAATACATTTCTTGTTTTCAGGTCCTGATACTGAGTCAAAACCTGTGATCCTTCCCACGGAGAAACCAATGGACTGTACCGATGTGCAATAAAATGTGAAATAAATTTGCAATTTGTCATTAAGTATGTCAACCATAGAAGTGCAATATAAGTAAAGCGAGCATTGCTATTGAGAGCATCTTTGAAAAGTGTGACAAACATGTTGATTAGGAGTCATGTGATTTCTCTGAAAAATTGACGACGTCGGCTGATTTGGCATTTTACCGCCTCGTTTGCAGATATAAAATCTTATTACAGGGTAGGTGTTTGAATGCCATTTCTAGAGTGACGACAAAAGTGGTGAAATCGCCAAAGTCGTGGGGACCAATGAGACGGTGAATCAATGGGTTTTCGTTTTCTCCAATCCTATGGACCAATCCGTTGATGGATACTGGTTCTGCCAGGGCTCAAGCCAGCCTTTGGTCTTGCAGTTGATCAGTTTGACGCACAGAAACATTACTGGATTTTCTTATCGGACATTTGGTAACCGTGTTTACAATGTTTCTATTAAATCCGGGTACCCAATCTAATTCAAAGACAATCCAATCGCTTCTCAGCTGTGATCGATATCGCTTAGAGCATACTGTGGTAGATTTGGAGTCTGATCGACCAACTATCTGGATCATGTTTTGGTACATGCAGCACGTATTTGCTAACGGGTATATTTCCTGTTTTCAGGCCCTGATCCAGAGTCAAAACTAGAGATCCTTCCCACGGAGAAACCAGAGATCCTTCCCACGGAGAAACCAGTGATCCTAACCACGGAGAAACCTGTGATCCTTCCCACGGAGAAACCAGAGATCCTTCCCACGGAGAAACCAGTGATCCTAACCACGGAGAAACCTGTGATCCTTCCTACGGAGAAACCAATCGACTGCAAAGATGTATTGCAACAGGGGAACAACACCAGCGGCGTCTACATGGTGTGGCCAAGGAGTCGTCTATCGAAAAGCAAGCCTATCAATGTCTATTGTGACATGGATACAGACGGTGGAGGATGGACGGTGAGTATCCCTCATTGACTATCAAAAGAGGTCTCTGTGTCACTTTAACCCTCTTGGCGGCTGTCTCGAAGAGGTATCTCGTGATTAGCAAACTGACCAGATCTTGATGGACAAGATATCTCGCCATTGGAATAAAGCTGGCCCGATCTTGATCTCGTCGATTTAAGTCATCAAAAATTCGGTAATATTTTGATCACTAGTTATCTTGTCTTTAACAAAATTGATCACTTCTTGGTGGATTAGATATCTCGTCATCAGAAAAATTGGTCAGATCTTGACAGAGGAGATATCTCGTCATTAGCAAAATTGGTCAGATCTTGATGGACGATATATCTCGGCGTGAAACAACTTGGATTGTTAAGATTGGCCCCATACTAGAGCAGCCATACGACATACGTACTGTGTTTTACGTACAGATAACATATCGATGCGCATCTGTATTTCCGCCAATTTAATGTCGCACGACCTATGTGGATTAATGTGTGGTTTGCCTTATATTGATACCAATGCTACTGAAATGTTTCCTTCAAGATGAGTGTATGTAAACTCAATTCAAAAGTGACAGCAGAAATCTTATAAAACTAAATGTATGGAAGGAAAATTTTTCTAACTTTTTTGTTGCAAATCTAAGCCCTATTTTTTTCGGTCTTCTGATTTTCTCATAGATTTTCTAATATATTTTTCTCTTTAAGAAATTGGTAAAATAGATTACTTCGAAGGGTCGAAATTGACCAAAAAAATTTTACTGCTCAGTTTTTTCACTGTTTCCGTTTGTAACGAATCAGAATAGCCCATTGTGTTGTTCCAGTGGGACATAAATTAATTACCATAGTTACCATTACCGTTTGTTCACAGGTAATACAAAGACGGGGCGGTTTCTCAAGAATACAAAATTTTTTTCAAGACTGGGAAAATTACAAAGAAGGATTTGGGGACCTTGAAGAAGAATTTTGGCTAGGTAAGTGGTCTTGAAACTTCATTAGCCTGAAGTATAGCGTGGCTCTGACGAGAAGGCACATGACCTAGGTTGAGTCCATTTCTACAAAGGCGGAAAATTCGCCGCCATGTGGAATTCAGTTTCCGAAACATTTTTGGTCAAATGCTCTCACAAAAAAAGTACAACTTTTTTCGGGAACGATCTCGAAAACGCTATCCCAACCAATAATAAACTACAAATGCAGCTGCGCCTGTAATTTTTAAATTTCACCAAAATATTTATGGAGCTGTGTGTGTAATATTCCCTTCCGGCACAAGGGACATATTTGGCCATTCTGCGACAGACATACAATATCAAGTAATAGTCACACACACAATGAAAGTTTTACTGACACCGAAGACAGAAATACACCCAGGAAAGAATGCACCGGACAGGAATCAACCGCCTACAACTCGCTGGTTGCTAACACAGTGGGCATATCCTGTGAACCACGACCGCTCTATTATGTATGCGTGAATATTCAACGACTAATTCACAGTTTGAACGATTAAAGTCACTTTGTTATTAATATCGAGGTATAATCATTAATTGAAGATTTGTGATCATATCATAATTCTGTAACTTTCGAATGATACCACTTACGCAGTAACCACACCCCGATTCCAAAGTTACACTGACCCAAAGCTCGCTCAGGACAGTAGAATTTTCACTTATTGCGAAGGATATGTCGGACCCAGGGAGGAATGCCCCTGACAGGAGTCGATCTGAACAGCCGAAAACTCGCAAGTTGCTAGTGCAGTGGGCATACCCACTGATCCACGACGGTTCCATCTTGGTCCGACTTTTAAGACAAGAGGGCAGTTTTTGACTGATGTATCTCTTATCTTTCAGGTAATGACAACATACACATGATAAGTAACCAAGGAAACTATGAAGTCCGATTCGACCTTGAAGACTTCGAGGGCAACAGGAGGTATGCGGTCTACAAGACTTTCAGGATAGAGGACGAAGCAGATAAATACAGAATTCATGTAACGGATTACAGTGGAAATGCTGGTATGTTTTCTTTTGCTTGCACAGAAGAAGGTTTGAGATTTTCTCACGACAGCGTATGGCACGGCTAATCGAATTAACGAAAAATTTCTAATTGCGGCTCTCCGTATGTGAAAATGCATGTTACAGTCCGAGTCTCACTTTTTTGTCACTAAGCGGTGAACGCCGACCCTGTTTTATTGCCACTCGAAGAAAAGTTGAAGGCCGCGGTACCTCTTCGGTAGGGTCACAGATTAGCAGCGGAGGTTCAATCAAGGATAGTCGTGTACACGGCCGCTGGTATATGTTAAATCTGTCGTGGTCTCGACTGTCGTCACGTTGGCGAGGTGTGGAAGTTTGGAGAGCGGGGTTTCAGCTCAGGAGTTGATCTCGTCACCTGACCATGGTTGAAAATTGCGAAGCGTTGTCCTTGGATCTTTTCCTTCGGGATTGACCCCGGACTGTCGCCAATAATCCGTGTGTTGCTTCACTGCGACGTTAAATAACTACCTACCTATAAACTTTTTTTGTGCAGAACGTGTGGCAAAAAAACCGGAAATGCCAGTTTTAGGTGAAAGCGGGCGCTGTTTAGGTCAGTCGATAATATCGTTCCCCGCTTGGACTCTCAACGGCATGCATCGCGAACCAAATTCGGAGCTTGGAGTTGAAAATCGGAACGTAGAAACGATGTTATCGACTGACCTAGAGACAACTATGTTATCGACAGCGCCCCCTAACACCTAAACGCGGCATTTCCGTTTTTTTTTGTCACACATTCTTCACAATAAAAGCTTATAGATAGGTCGTTAATTAACGTCGCACTGAAGGAACGCAAAGGTTTATTGGCGATGGTGAAGGATCAATCCCGAAGGGAAAGATCCAAGAACAACGCCGCGGAATTATGAACCACGCTCAAATGACGAGATAACATCTGAGCTCGACCGAGTTTTGAACTCGCAAACCTCCGATTTCTAATCCGTTTCTCTTCCAACTGCGCGAACGCTGCTCCAAAAAGTTTAAGAAATTATAGTCTACATCACTATTTCATCTATGTTACCGGCAATGTAGGAAAAGCAGGCATTATATACAATGCCTAGGCAATGTATAGAATGCTTGGCGTTTTTGGATAAAGTATGAAACATGAATTATTTAAATTTTATATATACTTTCCCTAAGCATTGTATGTAATACCTAGGAATTATGTAGAAAGACAAATGCCCAGGCAATGCTATTTAGGCAAAGTATTAAAAGAGTCCTGAAAAGGCTTTTATTGAAAAGACGTATTTGAAAAAGAAATACTAAACAAAGTTCAAACTCTCTTAGTGAGGAAAACTAGAGTAAGCAATATATATAAATACTTGTAACAAGGAAGGAAAGAATCTTATTTTATTTGCACTTAATTGTCTCTCACAAAAAAGTAAAGCTTCAAAAGAGTCATGAAAAGGCCTTTATTAATGTCACGTGCCTTACCACGTGACATTAGAAAGGTCATTAGCGGGAGTATTTTATACTTCGCCGGTTTATCTTTTGGCATTGCATAGAATGACTTGGAAATGTGTGAAGTATTAATCGTTTCATACTTTGCACCGAAAAGCCAGGCATTCTATACAGTGACTGTTTCGAATACAAGGCCGGGAATATATAAATGCACTCTGTTTTTTCAGGCGACAGTATGGAGTATGACAACGGCAATGTGTTCTGCACAAAAGACAGGTCCCACGAGATGACTTACGGAGGGGTATCCTGCGCTAAATCAAGAGGAACAGGCTGGTGGTTCTTCTCGTGCAACAAGGCAAACATCAACGGACTTCCCCGCAGAGGTGCTAGTGCATCTGACCCCATGAACCTGTTTTGGAAAGAGTGGAAGGACTACGCGAGTTTGGCCAAAGCGGACATGAAATTGAGGAGGATCTAAATCCAGCTTCAGGTCCTACTACAACTGCAAGACCAAGCAAATGGCTTTTCAAGCATACGCTGATTTCAAATAATTATTTTTCATATATGTGACACAAATACTCTTAATAAAGATTCTGTTTTACACATCTATTCTATTTGCGCACTTGCAAATCCTTCTTTTTTAGTCCCCCGATTGGTTTTGACGAGATATCTCGTCTATCTGGATCTGGTCAGTTTTGCTAATGATCAATTGCCTCCGAGACAAATCTCGTCTATAACACCAAGCAGGTAGGTGGTATCGTCGCACTGGAGCAATGCAAAGAGACTATTGGATACGGTCAGGGATCAATCCCGGAGGGGAAAATCGAGGATAATACCTCCTAATTTTGAACCACGTTAGATGACGAGAACACCTGAGCTGGCACCCCACTCTCCAAATTTTCATATCAAGCCAACAAGAGGAGATTAGAGACCACGACGGGTTTAATATGCACCATCCCTCGTGTTAACGACGGTCTTTGACTGGACCGAGTTTTGGACCCGCAACCCTCTGGTCGCTTCTCTTCCAACTGGACTACCGCGGTCCTACTACAAGCAGATCAGATCAAAGTAGCGAAAAACAAATTGTCCCTTGAGCCACGGTCTGGTACGTTTCATGCACATTTTTGCCCCAGAGGTCGGCCACTACAGGGTGATTAACCAGTAGGAGGTTCAAAGCGTCGACACACTTCCCGACGATGAGCAAAAATCCAATATCGAGTGAGTTCTTTTAATTAAAGGCGTAATCCCGATCGTCGTTGATCCCTCTCTGTTAGTGTGGATCACAGTTTAACCGTCATAAATGGGTTTCTCAATAATAAAGATGGCTATGCATATGCCTTTGTATTTGCATCAGTTCCATTAAGGTTTATGGGATTTGACGGAATTAAAAGACAGCAGAACAATTACTTTATAGGGGAGAGGAGTGGAAGACAGAAAATGTTGATAGAAGGAAAGGGGTTTGTCTTTAGAGAGCAAGGACAGGACATACCCTCCAGCAGGGAAGGGGCCCTTACGAAAAGGTTTTATAGAATTCTATAAAAATTTCTGTAGAATGGGTTCCAGAATCTAGAATACTAGAAATGCATTTCTATAGAACCTAGAATACTGGAAATGTATTTCTATAGAATCTAGAATACTAGAAATGTATTTCTATAGAATCTAGAATACTAGAAATGTATTTCTGTAGAAATGTCCTGAGAACGACATTTTCTGTAGAATTTCCGTAGAACGACGGATTTAACGTGCACCAGCCCGCTTTGTACACAGCGGTCTTTAGTTATATTCGAACTCGCAACCCTCCTGTTGCTAAACTGTTACTCTTCCCACCCGGTTACAGCGACATGTGGCCAGTACGGAAAGTTCAGCGTTATGAAAAAATGAGCAATGAGTTCGGTCTAATAATTTCTATATCATTATACTAGAACCAAACAGATAGCTGATGTCATTCGATAACTGAGATATAAATGACTTGTTAGTGACCTTGAATTTTTGCGGGCTGCGGTCGTTTTGTGGACTTAAAGCTGCTCCGCGCACACTTCAAAACAGTATAACTCGGGACTGCAAAGCGTTACGACGTCGAAATGAGTCTCAAACGAGAGCTAACGTCGAGATCTGTTGATTTCAACATTAGAAGTCAAACTGAATACAGTATTGATTGCGATAATTTGGATCGCAGTTGTGAAAGGTATTAAAAATTTCACAATGTCGGCCTATACTCGTCGAAAGGCGAAGCAGAAACACAACGGGCGCAATCTACGTGGAAGGGCAACTCCAGCTTTCGATAAACAACTTCGAAAAATTGTCTACTGAATTTACTTTTATTTAATTTACTACTCTCTAAATTTACACGGCGTTGCTAGGGTTGTTAATATGTAGCCAACGTTGCCCGCAGGTTTCCAAAGAATAAGTGTACCAAATTTGGTGTAGAATGGTCAAACGGAATATATTTGTATAGAGAACAGACAGATGCTTATACTGCTTTATACACTGAAGAGCAATTGAATTAGGGATACCTGTCTAGTAGCGCGTAGCACCACCTTTCGCCTTGTTGACTGCGACGATTCATCTTGGCATGGACTCGACAAGACACTGGAAGCGATGGGACGCCATACGTATCCACGACTCCTGAACATTCTCCCACAATTCACGAGGACTAGATGGAAGGTGGTCTGAGGCTCGGACATCTCTCTCAATTGCATCCCAGATGTGCTCGATTGGATTGAGGTCAGGTGAACTTGATGGCCAGGAAAACACGCGCAGGTCTGGAATGTTCATCCAACCATTCTGATACAATTCGGGAGCGATGGCACGGTGCCTTGTCTTGCTGAAAGACATGGGCATGGGCACCGCAGGTGACCACTTACCTCCCAACAGGAGTCAGGTTTAAGTGGTGTCTAGGTCACCTACGGGAAAATAGTCTGAATTCACCTATTGGGAGGCGACAGTCACGGCTGTGACCGAAGTCACTACCGTGGCCAGACGTCTCGGCTTCATTCCTTAAAGCATAATTACATAAATTTCAATTTTAGATTAATTTGTACAAAAATATTTACAAGATAGACCAGTAGCAAGCACAGGTATACAAAGGCACAACACAATAATTTACAATTTTTTTTCTTAGCACAATCTTATATGCGGTATTGTTCACATTCACTTCTATCACTCATGGATTGTTCGCCCCTATTGGGTTACATGCACTGGCTCATTAGTTTATGGGCTTTACTACCTTTTAATAATGTCAATGTTTTCCATGAGAAATTGCATTATTTTTTAAATTTTGTGTTGCACTGTGTTGTTTTTTGCCGTATTCGCGGCCCAGGCTCCATAATTTGTTTGGGTGGGTGCCCGTACGTGATTACTACACGTTAACGGGCACCCAAAGACATAATGGTCGGGGGTGCCGATCTCCCCGAATAGGCACTGGTCGCTTTCGGTTATGTGGAACCTGTGCAGGTAACTGGGGAAGGGACCATGGCCTGTAAAGAAGGGAGTCATGAACGGTGGTTGCTGAAAGACATCTCGTCATCAAGATATTGCCAATCTTAATGACGAGGTTGGTTGATTGGGGCTTTATGGTGCAAGTTCCAATAGTGGACAAAATGCGCCAAACGCAATACAAAATTCGACCCAGTAAAGTGAAAATATTTAAAAGTCTATCCAGCAATAAAATAAGTTGAGTCTTACTTAAAATATTTAAATCAAAAAATCTAACTAATAATCCTAGTAACTAATAGTATTTTAAAACTGATTCATATTAAAATCCTAATAAATAAACACGAAAGTAAAGGATCATACTCGTCGTGAACATAAAAATAAAAAGGTTTGAGGAAGTTTAAAACATGAAAGAAAAAAAAATCAGATGGAATTCAAAAATTATGATTCGTAAAAATTTAAATAGATTTGGATGGTGATTTTCCCCATCCATCCAAATTGTAAGTTTAAAATTGTGTTAGGTAAAACTATACTAACGGTGATGATTAAAGACAGGACAATCAATTAAAATATGGCGAATGGTAAAAGGCGCTACACACAGGCGGAGTCTCTCCTAATAAAAAAACTTAATGACGAGGTATATCAAGATATAGCAAGATAGATCTGCCAGCAGATCAAAATCAAGATCAAGCTGCAAGATAGATATGCCAGCAGATCAAAATCAAGATCAAGCTGCAAGATAGATCTGCCAGAAGATCAAAATCAAGATCAAGCTTGAATATAGATATGCCCGCAGATCAAAATCAAGATCAAGTTGCAAGAAAAATCTGCCAAGATATAGCGAGATAGATCTTGATATATCAAGATATAGCAAGTGGCAGATCTTGATGTCTCGTCTTGCAATTGGTCAGATTTGGATGGACGAGATATCTCGTCGAAACCACTTGGAGGGTTAAACGTAGGTGCATCTTATACTACATTCCCAAGCCAGTTGAACAAACCGAATCACTTAAAAAAGTTTAGTGCGTTATTTCACCCACACACAAACATGCACGACACACCGGTCACTGGAAAGGCACAAACAAAGAAACCTATAGACAGGCAAATCGGTGCAATCAATTGAGCTTGGAGATTTTTTGCTTTATTCGGTTCTTCCCCGAAAACGAGGAAATCAATTAACAGCGCGGATTTTGCATGCTCCTTAATAAACGTAATTTCTCGACGCGTAGTTGCTTTATTGTCCTTGATCTTGCGTGAGCATCTGTCAGTGAGGGATTATTGAATCCTCACAATAGGGGTGATTTGTCACTTTTCGTTTCGTGCGGCTGTAGTGGTTGTGCGATGTGTGTTTCACTTAAATGGAAGGGCATTTTTCGTTGGAAAACACAGAGTGCATAGCAAAGTCCTTATACATCAGGGATGCACAGACCGAGGTTTTTGGCCGTTGATTTGCTGGCCGCCCGCCTTACCCTGTACTATTTTAACTTTAACAAGTCACACGTTAGACAATTTCAGTGTTTTTCTTCGTTGCTAGATATATATTAAAATGCGCAAGTTGAACACCGTTGGAGTGGTGTGGAAGTTTGGAGAGTGGGGTGTCAGGTGTTGCATCGTCATTTGACCATGGTTCAAAATTACGTGGTGTTTTCCTCGGATCTTTCACTTTGGGATTGATCCCGTACCGTCACAATAGCACGTTGTGTTGTTCCAGTGTGACGTTTTTTAAATACCTACCTACCATTTTTGTAATAATATTAAAGATAAATTATCTAAATAATAAATATCAATAAAATAAATAATATATGATAGATAACTTTCGTGGTTTTTTGGGTGAACCTCCCATAACCCACAATGAATCTATGTGCCCTTGCTCTTAAATACACTGCTCAAAACAATTAAAGGATATTGTAAGTCTTATATAAAATAACGGCATAAGGCGACATTTTTTTGCAGAAAATGGAAGAAGAGAATCACAAATGCAGATTTTTCTCATTTTAAAACTTCGGAGTATGCAGATTTTGAGTTTGACGTCAAAAACGACGCTTTAGCGGCAGAGAATGAAATTTGGCTTTCAACTTAATGAAAGACAAAGCGGAAAAGAATGATCGACATTCAGTAAGTGCGATGTCTCAACAAAGTCATTTAACAGATTCAGAAGCTTAGAGAGTTGTTGGTCGGTTAGAGGGGGGGGGCAAAACACAAGCCGAAGTAGCAGAAGCCACTGGAGTTTCACAAAATGTGATTTCCAGGATCTGGAACCGTTTTTTGGAGACTGGAAATGCAGGCCGAAGACCAGGACAAGGTCGTAGACGTGCAACAACGCCCAATGAAGATCGATATTTATCACTAACGTCTCGGAGACACCGAAATATGAATACCACTCTTCAACAACACCTTCCCTCGGCTACTGCCACCACAGTTTCAACTCAAATTGTCCGAAACCGGCTCCACGCTGTAGGTCTGTATGCTCGCCGACCAATGGTATGTGTTACGTTAACAGCAAGGCACCGTCGCGCTCGCAGGGAGTGGGCAACAGAGCATGTGAACTGGAGGAGAAATGCGCAATATTCTTTTCTCTGACGAGTCCCGTTTTTCTGTTCATCCTGATAATAGGCGTATTTTCATCTGGAGGGAACGTGGCACTAGAAACAATCCTGCGTTCGTGCACGGCAGTGTCAGATTTGGCGGTAGGGGAGTGATGGTCTATGCTGGCATCTCCATTGATGGGCACACCGATCTCCACATCATTCGAAATGGAGCTCTGACCGGTCGCCGATATAGGGATGAGATCCTCAGACCTATTGTAGCCCTTACGCTGCAGCAATTGGAGATGACTTCATGTTAATGGGCGACAATTGTCCACATCGTGCTAACTTGGTGGATGATTTCATTTTCGAGGAAGGAATCAGACGAATGGAATGGCCAGCGTGTTCTCCGGACATAAACCCAATACAGCATGTTTGGGACAATCTAGGCAGACGAGTTGCTGGCCGCCTACCACCCCCACAAACTTTCCAAGAACTGGAAAGAGCTCTTCTGGAGGAGTGGGACAGAATACCCCAGCTCCTCATTAATAACCTCATTGACTACATGCCTCAAAGGTGTTCAACGTTGCTGGCCGTCCGGGGAAACCATACCCCCTACTAAAAACTATTTTCTTTCAAAGAAACACCTTTTTTATTCTCTTTTTCTCATATGCACAAATTGTGTTTTTTCCTTTTGTACCCAAATGCTCAATAAAATGCATTTTTTCCTGCCAAACATGTGTAATTTTTTTCTCATATAGACTACCACGTCTGTCGATCATGTATCAATCATCTAAACAATTCCCCAGCCGCAAGATCCACCCACAACCTCAATATCCTTTAATCGTTTTGAGCAGTGTATATGATAGATAACTTTCGTAGTCTTTTGAGTGGACCTCTCATAAGCCACAGTGAATCTATGTGTCCTTGGTCTTAAATAGTTAGTGACCCATCCCTGGTATACACCCATGTAACTATCGAACGAAGATAGCTACAAAATGAAAGTGATGTCTGAAAAGGAAGGTAGGTAGTTAACGTCGCACTGGAGCAACGCAACGGGGTATTGGCGACGGTCCGGGATCCATCCCAAAGGAAAAGATCGAGGACAACACCACGTAATTCTGAACCGCGGTCAGATGGCGAAGTATGAAAGGAATTTTCAGTGTTAAGAAACAAATCAGATGGTCTGCGAAGTTTTTCTTCTGTTCAAATCCCTCTTTTGTATAGATTAATGTTTATACACTTTTATCTTTCTCCCGCATGTTTTAATGAATGGTGAGAAATGCATCAAAATATGGTCAGAGTGGTTATCGAGATTAACCCAAACAGACAGACGCCTTTGGAGGATTATTTTATACGTGTAGCGATTTGTACTTTAATGAACTATTCTACAGATTTTAAATACTTCATTTGTAAATAGTTATAAGAAAAGAAATCAACATGTTCAGGTGAGTTAGACTTCGGCCCGACTCCATTGATTTCAATACCTGAAAATATTCCTGAACCATGCCTTCACTTCCTAAATAGAGATGGTAAAAACTGTTATTTTACAACAGTGTTAAGTGCTATTTGTAATTTACGATAACAGTTAAAAATTAACAGTAAAAAATCAATTTTGTTTCAGTTATAATTTCCAACACTAAGTTAGCAACTGAATCTAACGTGTGTTAGAAATTGACAGTAATGGTTGTTTTTGACACATGTACACTGTTTAAATTGACCATTATGCGATTTATAAAAAATTAGTTAATGCAACTTTTTATTTTTATTAGTGAATTTTTAGATGGTAGGTAGGTACTCAACCTGACACAGGAGCAACACAACGGACTACTGACGACGGTTCGGAATCAAACCCGAAAGGGAAGAATCCGAAGACAATACCATATAATTTTGAACGACGGACAAATGATGTCAACACCTGAGCAGTCACTCCAGTCTCCAAACTTCCATACCACGCCAACGTGAGGACATTTGAAGTCATGACAGATTTTAAGAGTGCACCGGCCCCCTATATTCACGACTGTCTTTCGTGGGATTCGAACTCGCAACCCTCCGATTGCTAATCCGTTACTCTTCCAACCGGGTTACGTCGGCCCGCCAAGTATTTTTATAAATTTCAACATTTCAATAAGAAATTTAAAATCTAAATTGCTTCACTGCCATTTCAATAAATTTGTAGGTAATAGTTAGAATTTTCTATAACAGTTGCTAACAGTTATTTTAAAATAACACTGTCATTTAAATTAGTTTACTGTTATTAAATTAGTTTACACTCCATGCATTGTTTCACTGCTATTTCAATAACATTTATATCTCGCTTATTATTTTCGACTACAGTTGCTGTTATTTTACAGTAACACTGTTATTTTAACTTCTATTAAAGTAACAGCCCATCCCTACGCCTAAATATTGCCGAATAAATCATTTACTTTCGCTTCTGAAATATTGCGATTCATTTTTCTCATTTAAACCTTCCCAGATCTAGATGCTAGTGAGGATTCATTTTATAGTAAATTTAATATGAGAAGTATTTCAATACCATGGCAAAATGAGATGATTAAGACAGAATGTTTCACAGAATTAAATGTTGATGGTCCTGATAGTACACCAAGTCCTGATTTAATGCTTGATCAACCTCCCTCAGTTGAACCATCCGGCTGTTTCCCATTTCGTAAGAAAAACAAAATTGGAATGTTTGTTGAAGATTTAGCCATTGGAACGGAAGCTCATGTTCATTCAAGATGGCCCACTAACCTCCTATGAAAATTCTTACTAAAGTTAAAACATCAAATAGTCATGCTCATTTATCTTTATCTGAAGAGCCTAGTTCATCTGTTTTATTATTACCAGTGACCGGAGCTTCCAGTACTTTAAATTCTGTGGGCCAAGAATTGTCTTCCCCGGCTAGCTGAAGGGCAAATTTTAGCACAAAACTAAATGCCAAGAGACTTTCCAGAATGTGATCAGATTAGACGCATGGTTTTTTGGGTCATCATGCATCCGCCAAATGACATTCATGTTTTGATGGTGTCTTTCACATCTGTCCTGCTGTTGGAGTTTCTGTAGCATGTTGTATAAATGTGTTAGTTATGTACAGCTGTGTGTGTGTGTGTGTGGATCTGTCCTCCCATTTTAATGACTGACAAATACGATGCTTGGAAACCAAACTGACATCTTATGTATTTCTTTTATATCACATCTTTGCTAGTACAATTTAACAATACTGTCTGTAATTCAAGAACTATTTAATTACTCACTTCGTTTTTTATTATGTCAGTCCTAATTTTCAGACAAAATATACTCATTCACTCGTTAATTCTTTGTGTTTGTGCTATTGACCATTTTTAAGGTATACTAAATGAAGCGAAATTCCCGAAAGGAAAGATATGTGCCAATTTGTTAGTTATCTATTCATGTTAAAATAAAATTTGGTTATCGTAAATAGAACTGACTTATCATTCTACCACTAAAGACAACAATGCTTTACACCAGATGTGCAAAATCCGGAAAATTGCGTGAAATGATAATCTGTATCTGAAGCGATTAAGAATCGAAGCGAATTTGGAACTTTTCTCGTTCGGGCTTTATCAGCGGTGGGAAACGTTCCATGTGATTGATAATTCCTGTGATTTAGAACTCCTGCGAGTCTTGCTGATAGGATGCACAAGCAATAACTTAGACGAGATAAAATCCCACCTCCCTTTAACTATATAAGGCTCTTGACATGCAAATTCGCACTTTTCAGCTTCCTTCAACGGTATTTAGAGAAGTTGAACATCATGTAAGTATGAGTTCTCAATGAGCTTTATTTTTCTTGGGACAGTTATAAACGTTTGAATGGGTATGGAACGGATATTGTAACTAGAGCCTGATTTTACGATCTTATTTTTCTGACATTTCCAGGAAATTAAGAAAATAATTTCGGGGTTTACCCAATCTTATTTCTCGCAGTATGTTTTACTTGCATGATTAACCGAGCTTCTATGTACGCTTATGAAACTGGCTTCAGTGTATATTTTTAACAGCTCTATTAAGCCGATTAAACTTACTTCAGTGTATATTTTTAACAGTTCTATTTAGCTGATTAAACGTACTTCAGTGTATATTTTTAACAGTTCTATTTAGCTGATTAAACTTACTTCGGTGTATATTTTTAAGTTCTATTTAGCTGTTTAAACTTCAGTTTATATTTTTAACAGCTATATTAAGCCGATTAAACTTACTTCAGTGTATATTTTTAACACAGTTCTATTTAGCTGATTAAACTTACTTCAGTGTATATTTTTAACAGTTCTATTTATGCTTATTAAACTTCAGTATATATTTTTAGGTGACATAGCGTCTTTGAAGAAAAAATACGCACTGGGAAAATTGTTGATTCTTTTAAATTTTGGCTGTATTCCGACAAGGAGTAATCGCGAGATAATAATTTTGTTTAGTTCAATTTTAACTTATCGCCTGGGACAACATGCATACAAATAGTAGTTGATTTGCGTATTATTTCTCTTTGCTTATGTCGTCACTCTTATTTTTCATGTCTTGGTGTCATTTAAATTGGTCATTTACAATTTTGTCATTTACATTGATTTAATAAATATTAATTAAATGACAATGGAATGTTTAATACTGGATCGCAACTCTGCATTGGGTGAACCACCATTTCGATTGCAGTTTAAATGATAGTGTTATTGTAAAATAACAGTTAATAACTGTTATCGAAAATGTCAATTCGAAGTTACCTATAAATGTTATTAAAATAGCAGTGAAGCAATTTAAATCGAAATAAATTAAAAATTATAAATTGAAGTTTCTAAAAAGAAATTATAAGTATAAAAAGTTGCTCAGTTGCTCAAACTAATTTGTTACGATTACTTAATGGTGAAGCTAAACAGTTAATACCTGTTAAAAACAATCGTCAATGTTAAATTCTAACATAATAAAAACCATTAAATGTAGTTCTTAACTTAGAGCTGGTAGTTGAGTGAAATAAAACTGTTATCTTATCTGTTATTTATGACTGTTATTGTAAATTAGCAATAACACAAACTGTTTTCAATTTTAACATCTTTATTTACATTTGATATAAATAATTAAAAATTAATTGCAATGCGGATCTTTTGCGGCATGAACAAGTGATAAAACTGTGTTGATATTTTGCAGGTGGTTGTACGCCATTCTCTTGTCCTTCTTTGTTATGGGGAGCCAATGTGCCGATAATGGCACTGACTGCTTGACAAAGGAGAAATCTCTGGGAGTTCTGGACTTTGCGAAGGAATCCATTAATATAGCGAAAGCCCTCCTCCCGAATTGCAGTAAGCAAAACATATTTTCACGTTTAACAATGTTGCACGCTAAACACTAACACATCTGACCCTATGAAGTGGGCGATGCCAACCACAATGTGTTCGTGTAGGTTATTCTAAAGATTTTCTTTTCGGCAAACCAACAGCAGACAGCAAAACTCAATGGGTTCTCAATATTACGAATAACAAAATACACTACAACGAATACCTATCTGGATAGCCTCCGCCAAAGCGGACGAAGTAGAATAGTTTCATTTGAGACAAGGAGTGTATATACTGTACTGATTTGCTCAAAATTTTAAATTATCATCACAAGGAATACTCCTTTTTTGGTTTAAACCATTTTAATGAACTCACAGTACACAGTACAGGCACGACACACAACACAAAATAATAAAGGTAGTAAATATCAAAAACGAAACATCTCAGTCTCGATCACTCTCCAAAAAAAACAACCCACACGTCTCTCGCCACACTCGTTCTTAACTCTTTCCCTTCTCAAAGTCCTTCTGGGCATGCGCAAGGGCGCCATCTATCTTAGTCTGAAGTCTTTACAGACTTATAAACTCCTCCCCACAAGGAGGAAACTTTTCTCGAAGAATGAGGGAAAAGTTTTGATGACTCCACTGCCTGAAAAAGTCTCCAGATAGGTGCAGTCATTGGAAAAGTTCAAGAGTTCAAGTACACAAAATATACTGCACATGTACCAGATTATAGCAATCAGTGCCTTGAACTCAAAAATATTATACAAAAAATTATATACTTATTAAAAATTTAGGAAAACAATTTACACTAATGATAAGAAAAATTTAAAATTTTCACACATAATACAAATATCAAAATAAACAATAAACTTACTAATATAAAATAAAAGGATATGAGGTTTATGGGATGCGACTTAATGAATCAGCATTTTGATGCTGTTTCCCCCTCTTATGGACAACCTCATAATTGAATGGCTGCAGGATCAAAGCCCAACGTAAAAGTCTAGGGTTGGTTCCCGTATTTTTGTCCAGCCAAACAAGGGGATTATGGTCCGTCTGGATGATGAACTTCTGGTGTCCATCCAAATAACATCGCAGCTTTTGGATGGCGAACACGATAGCTGCGCACTCTCTCTCGATGGTACTGTACTTTTGTTCTGCATTTGAGAACTTCCGACTCAAGTACATGACAGGATGTTCCTCACCAATGTCATTAATTTGGGACAAAACGATGCCAATCCCAAGATTTGACGCGTCACATTGGACGAGAAACTGTCTCGAGAAATCTGGACTGTACAACACCGGATTCTCCGACAACCGTTTCTTTAAATTGTCAAACGCCTCTTGACAAGCATCAGTCCATATGACAGCAGCACGACGATTTTTTCCTTTCAGCAGATCTGTAATTGGTGCTGAGAGGACTGAAAAGTCAGGAATGTATTTTCGATAATACCCCGCAAGTCCTAAGAAAGATCGGATCTGCGTCTTAGTCGCAGGGGTCGGAAAGTCCTTTACAGTTTGGATCTTCAATTCTCCAGGTGTTCTCTGGCCCTGACCAACCAAGTGCCCAAGATACTTTACGTACGCACGAGCAAACTGGCACTTAGAAGGCTTGATGTGCAGATGAGCTGCATTCATCTTTTCTAAGACGGTTTTCAAATGTTGTAAATGATCTTCCCAACTTAGGGAATAGATGGCTACATCATCCAAGTAAGGGCATGCAAATTCTCCACAGTCTTTCAACAGTTCGGCCATCAAACGACTAAAGTCATAAGGGGCATTTTTCAAACCGAATGGCAATCTCAACGGTCGAAATGTCCCAAAACTGGTTACAAAAGCTGAATATCTTTGGGCTCGTTTACTCAGAGGTATTTGCCAATAACCTCGGGTCAAATCTAGAACGGTGATATACTTGGCAGCTGACACTTTTTCAACAAGCTGCTCAATGTTTGGCAGAGGAAAGTACTGGGTTCTAGTGACCTTGTTGAGTCTTCGATAGTCGATGCACGGTCTTGCATCCTTTCCTGGTACTTCTACCAGAATAAGAGGAGAAGTAAAATCAGATTCTCCTGGCTCAATGACTTTGAGCGACAGCATCTTCTCCACTTCCATCTTCAAAATTTCTGTTTGGCGTGGAGACATCTTGTAAGGTTTGGCACAGATGGGCCTCTCAGATTCAAGCTCAATGTCATGTTCAGTAAGATCAGTACACCCCGGCTGGTTTGAGAATGAGCTAGAGTATTTTGATAGCAACTCTCTCAGCTGCTCCTTCTGATCTTCTGACAAGCGACCATTTTGTTCTATGTCTTGCCAAATTTGTGTCATTTCCGAGACTTCAGGCTTCTGCTCGAGACTTGGAATGTCCTCCTCGTTGTCACAGTTCCTAATCTCTTTTAGACAGATTAAATTCACATTTTCGGGTCTCTGGAAATATGGCTTGAGCATGTTCACATGGTACACATGGGATTTGTCTTTTTCTGGAAACTGCACAATGTAGTTGGTTTCGGAAAGCTGTTTAACGACTTTCCCTGGGCCGATCCAATGAACTGCCATTTTGTTAGGCCTAGATGTAGCGACAACCAGCACAAGGTCGCCTTCACAAAATTTACGCTTCACAGCCTTGCGATCATACCATAGTTTTTGTTTGTCTTTGGCGTTCTCCATGTTTTGGACGGCTAATTCTTGACACCTTTTCATGCGGTTTAGTAGCTTGAAGACATATGATACTACGCTAGTCTTCTCTTCCTCGCTTTCCGTCAAGTTCTCGTACAGTAGAGTCATGGGAGTCCTCAAATTCTGTCCATGAACCAGCTCAGCTGGAGTATATCCAGTACTGTCATGAGTAACAACTCGTAGAGCAAACAGGGCATGAGGCAAGATTTTCTCCCAATCAGGTCCTGACTCCAGACACAGGACTCGAAGAATTCTCTTCAAAGTTCTATGTAGTCTCTCCACAGGATTGCTCTGGGGATGATGTACGGAACTTCGCACTACTTTAACTCCAAATTTCTCCAGGAACTCCGTTGTGAGTGCACTTGTAAACGACGTTCCTTGATCGCTTTGCAGCTCCCTCGGGAAACCCATCCGACTAAAGATTTGCAGGAAACTATCGACCACGGTTGAAGAACTAAGATTTGGGACAGGAACTGCATCGGGATATTTGGAAGACAAGCAAATTGCAGTGATGAGATACCGGTTTCCAGATGGTGTAGTAGGTAAAGGACCACAAGCATCCACATTAATCTTTGTGAAGATCTCCGAGATGACAGGAACGATCTTCATGGGTGCCTTCTTCTTATCCCGAGGTTTCCCGACTCGCTGACATTGGTCACAAGATCTGACAAATTCTTCAACATCTTTGTAACAATTCGGCCAAAAAAAAGTTTTAAAAAGAGCATCTTTAGTCTTGGTCACTCCTAAGTGAGCCGCTGTTCCTTCATGAGAAAGTTTCTTTAATTGGTCCCGAAACTTCTCTGGAACAATCAGCAGTTTTCTCTGCGTACCATCCTTGTCACTTTTCAGATAGAACAGCATTTGATTAACGATTGCATACTTGGTTTCCTTTGCTAACTCCTCAGCTTCTAGGAAAAGTGGTTTCAACTCTTTACTCTTGCGCTGCTCTTCGACAAAATCATTCCGTGAGGCTTTAATCAGATCTGGAAGTGAGGCTTCTTCCGCCATAGGCAATACCTCTCCGTCTTCCTCTGTTAACACGGTACTGTCATTCTCTTCTCCAGGACTCGACTCAACTGGATACTCTTCAACTTCGGCTGTCAAAAGACTTTTCTGAGCTCTCGTCTGAACTGCATTAATAACTTGGATCTCCAGCTCCTTATCTTTTTTCATACTCTCGATCAGAGCAACGGTTATGTTACTTAGTAGGTAATGCTCTTGATCCAGAAAACTGTCTCTTACAGCAGCTTTCGTAAGGACATGTCCCAATTCGCAGTTCAAATCAACTTCTGCAATGGGCAAGCAGACCGGGCTGTCTACTAATGGAGAAGCGAGCCACACATGCTCACCTGTGTACATATGTGGTTTGATAAATTTTCTGGGAATAAGATCGATGCTGGCACCAGTATCTCTCAAGATAGACATTTGGGCTCCATTTACTGTCCCAGCACTAGTATAAGGAGACATCAACTCAGGCACGTGTCTTCCAAAGACTTCATTGGCAGCTACTACTTCAGATCTCTTGAGCTTCGGGCATTGGGGTCTCAGATGTGATAACGAACCGCATTCATAGCATCGGAGCTGTCTTCTCTTTTCAAACTCTCTTTCACGGTTTTCGTTGCTTGCGGGTTCGGTTTTGACCGGATGTTTGTTCTTGTCATCCTTGAATGGTACTTTGGGTCTACTTCCACTAAAATGTCCCTTTGAACCTTGATAGCCATACTTCTTTGGAAATTCCTTCTTCCTGAAACTCTGCCTGATGGTTTCGTACTCCTCGATCACTTCTGCCAATTCAAAAGGTGTCTTCAACTTCATCCATTTGTCAAGAAAATGCTCCTTGATTTGATCTGGTACACGATACTTCAATTGCTCGGCAACGATTAAATCTTTTAGTTGCTGAAAGGTTTCAATTTCCAATTCAGCAAGCCATTCAGTGAAGTAGCTGTACAGTTCATGAGCATAATTTCTCCATGTTTTCTCTGCTGTTTTCTGATGTCTGTAGAAACACTGTTTCAATTTTTCAGCGTTCATTTTGTATCGTTTCAGAATGAGATCTTTCACAACATCATAATTGTTGGCCACTTCAGGAGGTTCTCGGGCAAGCATGTTAGATAACTCGGCTGGCAAAACGGCCAGCAAATAAGCCACCCAGTCCTCCTTCGGCACTCGAGCCATCTCTGCTTTCCTCTCGAAATTGATCAAATACAATCCCATTTCATCCCCTTTTTCGTCAAATTTGGGAGTGATTTGGGTAAGTTGGATTTTTCTGTTTCTATCCGCCCCATTTTCAGATTCCTCTTCAGACCGGCGAAATTCCTTCTGAGCCATTTCTAGTTTTTTAATTTCGAGTTCATGTTGTCTGACCCTTTCCCGCTCTTGTCGTTCTTCTTCTTGCCTAGCTAATTCTTCCTCACGAATTTTTTCTTGTCTAGCTAATTCTTCCTCACGAATTTTTTTTTGTCTAGCTAATTCTTCCTCACGAATTTTTTCTTGTCTAGCTAATTCTTCCTCTTCCAGTCTATCTTTTATGACTCGTTCCATGATTATCGTTACCTCCTCCCGATCGAAATTTGGGCTTTTTAAAATTATTTGTTTAATATCCGCAACCTTGCACGAAGTTGGTACCTTCTCACCAATTTCTTCCGCAACAGCAATTAAGTCCTGCTTTCTACCAATTGCAAGAAATGCCATGATTAAGGGCCAGGGGAAACACTATCAAAAACCTCTATTAAGGTATTAAATTCCAACAGAATTCACAAGACTTTATCAAAGAATTAAATTCGCTAATTCTACGTTACAACTTTCTTACCGAACAACCAAAAATCAATAGAAATAATTTTCGAACACATAAACAAATTAAAATT
This sequence comes from Meta bourneti, assembly GCA_933210815.1. NCBI lineage: Eukaryota > Metazoa > Arthropoda > Arachnida > Araneae > Tetragnathidae > Meta > Meta bourneti. The sequence continues at coordinate 56,418,824 of OW119932.1, read as the reverse complement.
TTCGTTCATTAAAACAATATCTTTTTTTTTAAAGATGTTTTCAAATTGAGAAGAAAATAAACAGTTAAAGAAAAGTTCAACTAAAGAACAGCTGTTTTGAAAATAATACTACAATTAAAATACAATTCAGAATATAAACTCAACTTTCCTGTCTAATCAAGAAAAGGTATTTTCAGTTCAAAAGAATTCCCTTTTCTCTATGAACAATTGATTCACACTCAGAAGCATAAATGCACACACAAAAATATAAAACAGAATATCATTCTTTTCCTTTTCTTTTTTTTTCGTCAACACAGGAAGTGAATAATTCAAATCCACACTTTCAGATTTTTTTTTTCGAGTTCTTTTTCTGAACACAAAATGGTCTCACATTTGCCAAATTAGTTACACAAAGCAATTTCAAATTACTAACAAAAATTTCCTTAAGTACACAAGTTAGACATTCAAAATTCCGCAAAATAAATAAACAATTCTAAGGGGTTTCTTAGTCATTTAAATGAGCAACAAATGAAAATGACAATTTCAAAACACTCCAAAACTCTTTTAAATGAATTTCCGATTCATTCAGAAATATAACAAAATATTTTCCAAAGCAAAATAACCCAAGACGCACTAAATATTGAAAATTCTAGGCATTTGGTGCTGTTGACAACACTCATCAAAAAGAATTATACTTGTAATTCAAACTATATACTTCTACACCAAATTTTTAATTCTATTTTGAATCATACAACAGAATCAAATCAAATTTTAACAACACTTCAATTGTCATCAGATAGCATCATACAAAAGAACACAAAACAAACTAGGCTATCTCAATTTAAAATTTTAAAATAATTCTCTTTTCTCAGAAAACAAAACTCAAACTGACCATTTGAATAGTTCTAATTCTAACCATTCAGAACAGAAAATTCTTTTTTATATACCACATGAGTGTCCTAAATTTTCTTTTTTTTTTTTTACAATCAAACAAAATTTTAACTATATCAGTCTAGCTAAAATAAGAATAGTTTTGCAAATCAACAGAATAAATTTGCCTTTCAAAATCAGACAAAATTTTAACTATATCAACCTAGTTAAAATAAGAACACTTTTCAAAATTACCACTCCATTTTACCAAACAAAATTTTAACTATATCAGCCTAGTTAAAATAAGAACACTTGCAAAATTGCAACTACCTTTCACCAAACAAAATTTTAACTATATCAGCCTAGTTAAAATAAGAACACTTGCAAAATTACAACTACCTTTCACCAAACAAAATTTTAACTATATCAGCCTAGTTAAAATAAGAGAGCATTTTTGCATATTACAACTGCCTTTTACAAAACCAAAACTGCATGAAACCAAAACAACGATTCTTCAATGAACCAAAACTCAACATGCAAAACTTTACAAATTACAATTAAAAAGGCACTGTTGCTAATGAAATCTGGTACTCACCCAATAATTTGCACTGGAGATATCAGCAATACCAGGATCGTATCCAAACGGCTGCCACCATTTCTTCGTCGTCTGTACTGATTTGCTCAAAATTTTAAATTATCATCACAAGGAATACTCCTTTTTTGGTTTAAACCATTTTAATGAACTCACAGGACACAGTACAGGCACGACACACAACACAAAATAATAAAGGTAGTAAATATCAAAAACGAAACATCTCAGTCTCGATCACTCTCCAAAAAAAACAACCCACACGTCTCTCGCCACACTCGTTCTTAACTCTTTCCTTTCTCAAAGTCCTTCTGGGCATGCGCAAGGGCGCCATCTATCTTAGTCTGAAGTCTTTACAATACCCACCCAGTTGGGTATATACGGTTAACCCTCCTGATGGTTTATTTATCATCGAAAACTGTCAACAAGCCTCTGATGCAGATACCGGTTCCAAACTGTCACCAGTTCTCGTCAAGTGACAATTTGTTTTCTCTACTTCGATCCCTTGGAGTAATAGGGCAGTTTTGTCCACAAGATATTTCGTCCATCTAGATCTGATCAATTTTTCTAATGTCGTGATATCAAGATATTGCTGATCTTAAGATGACGAGATCCAGATCCGGACAGCTTTGTTCCAACGCCTTATTATTGAACCTTCTGTTTAGACTAATATTCCGTATGATAATAGTTCCTATTTGTTCATCTGATTGCTGAACCTTCCTCCTAGACTTATACTCCAAACATCACAATTCCCATTTGTTATTCTGACTGTCGAGCTTCCTCTCTAAATATCATCAGGCATCATAATTCCTATTTTTATTCTTATAATTAAACCTTCTTATTAGATTAATACTCCAAATAATAATTCTTACTTGTTATTTTCATTGCTGAAACTTCTTGGAGTTATATTCCAAATATCAAATTACTTAACTGTTATTTACATGTTAATGTACTTTTTCTCTCAGCCGATGATTTTCCTTCTACCAACTCTTCGGGTTGTGGAAAAAAGGAGAAGGCGATTGCCTTCCTCGAAATAGCTACAGACTTGATTACGGAAGCCGAGAACAACTATCCGACCTGTAAGTTGCTCAGATATACGCTGTATTATTACTCCATACTAAAGGAATCAATATTTTAAATTTTAAATGTTGTAATACTTCACTACCTGACTTATATATAGTTACACTCATCTGGTTTGTTACAAAATAAAATAAATAAAAGTATAAATATAAGAAACCATTTGGAGGCATATGTATTAGAATTTCCGTAGAGAAACAATCCGCATCAATCCCAACTATGTTTGTTTGAAAAGTCTCAGAGCTGGTTACTTTCTACTGTTGTTAGATATCTCCGCATAGCAACAAACAAAACCAATCCCAACAATGATTGCTGTGTTTGAAAAGCCTAAGCTGGTTACTTTCAATTGTTAATAAAATTTTCTGCAGTGACAAACCAAATCAATCCCAACTACTAACACATTTCTTGTTTTCAGGTCCTGATCCTGAGTCAAAACCTGTGATCCTTCCCACGGAGAAACCAATGGACTGTACCGATGTGTTGCAAATGGGGAACAACACCAACGGCGTCTACGTGGTGTGGCCAAGTAGTCGTCTATCGAAAAGCAAGCCTATCAATGTCTATTGTGACATGGATACAGACGGTGGAGGATGGACGGTGAGTATCCCTCATTGTCTATCAAAAGAGGTCCCTGTCACTTTAACCCTCTTTTCGGTTGTCTCGAACAGGTATCTCGGCATTAGCAAAACTGACCAGACTTTGGTGGACAAGATATCTCGCCATTAGAATAAAGCTGACCATACCTTGATGTCGTCAATTTAAGTAATCAAAAGTCGGTAATATTTTGATCACTAGATATCTTGTCATTAACAAAATTGGTCAGGATATATCTGATGGAGGATATATCTCAGCGTGAAACCACTTGGAGGGTTTAGCCTGCCCGCATACTAAAGCAGCGATGCAACATGCATTCTACATGCCTTACGTACAGATAACATATGGGTGCACATGAGTATTTTAACAATTTAGTGTCGCACGACCTATGTTGATTAATGTGTGGTTCTCCTTATATTGATACCAATGCGACTGAAATGTTTCTTTCGATATTTCCTCATGAGTGCGTGTAAACTCAATTCAAAAGTGAAGCAGAAATCTTATAAAACTAAATTTATCGAAGGAAATTCTCTCCAGCTTTTATGTTGCAATTCCAAGCTCTATTATTTTCGGTCATCTCATTTTCTCTCATAGATTTTCTATCTTTTTCACTTTAAGAAATTGGTAAAATGGATAACTTCGAAGGGTCGAAATTGACCGAAAAAATGTTTACTGCTCAGTTTTTTCACTGTTTCCGTTTGTAACGAATCACAATAGCCCATTGTGTTGTTCCAGTGGGACGTTAATTATTTACCATAATTACCATTACCGTTTGTTCACAGGTAATACAAAGACGAGGCGGTTTCTCAAAAACACAAAACTTTTATCAAGACTGGGAAAATTACAAAAACGGATTTGGGGACCTTGAAGAAGAATTTTGGCTAGGTAAGTGGTCTTGAAACTTCATTTGTCTGAAGTATAGCGTGGCTCTGACGAGAAGGCACATGACCTAGGTTGAGTCTATTTCTGACAAAGGCGGAATTCAGTTTAAGATATATTTTTGGTCAAATTCTCTCACAAAAAAATACAAATTTTACTCGCCCCCTCTGGAAAACTCTATCCCAACCAATCATAAAGTCCAAATGTAGCTGTGCCTACAATTTTTATATTTCACCAAAATATTTATGAAGCTGTGTGTGTAATTTTCCCTTCCGGCACAAGGGACATATTTGGCCATACTGCGATAGACGCAACACCTACAATATCAAGTAATAGTAGTAGTAGTAGACCCACCTGCTACCTACTCACCGTGAGGTTTAGAGCATTTAATGGTTGTAGGGGAACCATTTATTATCTTTAAATTTTGCATATTTACATAAAATGATACATTTTTTAATACAAAAAAATCCAACAAATGTTGGTGAATAAATCAGGCAAACATTGCCTGAGAGTAATTGTATAATAAATTAGTTTATATAGAGCTATTTATTAATAAATGTAACAATATAGATGAAATGTAATTTAAACATTCAAAGTATGTTGAAGTGTACTATGTTAAATATTTTAACTACATTAAAAAGTTAAAGTGAGATAGAAAGTGTTCAATTATTTACATATGAATTCAAGGTGAAGGAAGCCTTCCAACTATCTCCTTTGCAGCCAACACACAAGCCTTAATTTTATATCTAGATAAATAATTTTTAATGATAGCGTTTAGCCAGATAGGTTTATTACTTGATTTTGGTTTAGTTATATGGTTTGGTTTTGTGTGTTGACATTCAAAGAGATAGTGGTCAGCATCTCCCACCCTTCCACATTCCCAAAGGACAGAAGTTTTAATTTTGAATCTATGTAAGTAAGCTGGGAAAGGACCATGACCTATCAGGTACCAGACGAGGTATCTGTCCTCGACGAGAGTTGCAGTATTAATCTCTGGCATGAACTCCTTCAGCCGGAGATCCTTAACTGAGCTGGAATGATGCACCTGCCACTCCTCCAAAATATAGGTTTTCAATTTTCTTTTCGAAAAGGAGAGTGGAACAGGTACATCCAACGTCTCGCCATCATAGGCCGCAAGTTTGGCATGCTGGTCTGCCAACTCATTCCCGGCTATTCCCACGTGTGCCCGAACCCAGTCCAGGCCAAAAATGTTAGTGTATGGAGCTATTTTCTTTTTAATATTATTAATATAGAGGTGGATTTACTATTGGGAGATTTGAGTGCCTGGACAGAGCTTAGACTGTCACTAAAAATATTAATTTTTTTATTAGCTGTAATAGCAAATAGAATAGCTTGAAAAATAGCAGATAACTCTGCCTGAAAGACAGAGTTATTATTTTTAAGTTTGAATTTAAGAATTTTAAAAGGGGAGTTTTTGTGGAGGATGCACACCGAGGCTCCAATATTGCCATCAATACCAGAGCCATCAGTGTACACCTCATAATCAGCGTTAGGGATACTATTTTTAAAATTCAAAATTAGATTGTTAGCAAGAATGTCAGTCATAACACAGTTAAAATCAAATTGGTCAGGTGACAGGCCAAGCTCAGGATCGGGCAGCTGCCTTTTAATGATGTTACATTTTTTTGAAAAGGGACTTAAGGGTCACATGTAGTGGGGGGATGCCGCAGATGACGTTAAGGGAGTCAGTGGGGGACGTGCAATATGCTCCAGACATCTTTAATAGAAAAGGTCTTTGAATGGACTGGAGTTTTTTATTTTGACCTAAAGTCAAAGCACCGCCCCATACGCCAGCTCCATAAGTAAGGATTTTCTCGATGACGGTGAGATACCAGATTTTTTGGAGCTGGGAACCAACTCCCCATCCTCCGCCTCTGACTCCTTGAATTCGGATTCTCCAAGACACCCTTTGGCTCATGATATTTTAAAACTTAATAACAGGCTTGTCCGTCGTGGCTTCGGTATCATTTTTTGTTGGATACCGGGACACGTCGGTATTATCGGCAATGAACTGGCCGATGATGCAGCGAAAACTGCAGTGATTCCACTTGATATTCGTATTCCATACGATGATCTACGTCAATTTGTACGGGACATCGTATGGAACGAATGGCGCGAAGACTGGAGTGAGCAGAACAACAACAAGCTCCACAACATCCATCCGACAATCTCACCCCTACCGTCACTACCATCTCGACGGTTCGACGTCATTCTAACTCGTCTTCGCATCGGCCATTCACGAATCACTCATAGATTTTTATTGGTCGGGGAAACCACTCCATCGTGCCAGCATTGCCAAGATCCGCTCTCCATTTGTCATATTTTAACTTCTTGTACATTACTTAGACATCTTTATAGACAATTTTTTAAAACTTCATTACCACTTTTATCAGACCTTTTGGGTCAACCTCCCCATCCATTGCTTTTTAGATTTCTTCATGGTTCTGGATTTTTACCACATATCTAAGATTTTAAATTTAATTTCATCAAGTTTTATAGAACTGAGATGGGGATACTCCATCTTAGTTCTCTCTAAATATATATATATATATATATATACGATTTTACAGGCTGAGGTTTTATATTCTTAATTAATTTTTATGTATTTCAATTGATTTTATTCATTACATTTCCATATGGTGGATTTGTGACTTGAAAGTGGTGACTACATCTCCTAATTTTAATATCTTGTGTTTGGCGCAGCTTATCCTCTTTTGGATCTTGCGCCATAAAACCCAAATCAACCAACCAACCTCCGCCTCTGACACTTCCAATGGATCCCCCAATACCAAAACACCTTGATGTTAGAGATAGGATGTGGTCACTCCATGTGAGCCTATTGTCCAAAATGATACCGAGATATTTTAAATTATTGGAAATTTTAATAGAAATATTGTCAATTTTGAAAATAGGATTGCGCTGGAGTTTTGAACTCTTAGAAACAACAATGGACTGGCATTTGTCCACAGAGAGTCTTAATTTAAGGAAAGAAAGCTTTTGGTGTATATCGTAGAGTACCTTATTTGTATTTATTTCAAGGATCTTTCTCGTATTACCTGTTGTGACTAATGCTAGATCATCTGCAAAAGCTTGTAAGAAACTTTCATCCGAATTTAAATATAGAATTTTGTTGAAATAAATATTCCATAAGGTCGGGTCTAGTACTGATCCTTGTGGACATCCTTTAATGATATTTCGTGTTATAATCTGATCAAACAAAGAATAGGAAATTGTTCTATTTGTTAAATAATGTTTGATAAATTGAATCATAATAATTGGAGTTTTATATTTAATAAGAATGTCCATTAACAATTGCCAGTCCATGCTGTCAAAGGCAGCTTTAATGTCTAAAGTCGTGAGGGCAGAATGACAAAAACCACGGGATAATTTTAATTTATTAACCACAGAGAACACGGCCTCCTCACAGGATCTCTGCTATCGAAAACCATATTGTTTGTAATGGAGAATTTCATGAGGGTGCAGCCAGGAATAATATCAAGTAATAGACATACACACACAACGAAAGTTTTACTGACACCGAAGAGAGAAATACAACCAGAAAAGAATGCACCGGACAAGAATCAAACTGCGCCGCCTAGAACACGCTGGCTGGTAGCACAGTGGACATGTCCAGTGAGCCACAACCGCCCCTATTGTGTGTGCGTGAATAGTCAACAAATAATTCACAGTTTTTACGATTATAGTGCATTTTGATATTAATATTGAAGAATAATCATATTGATTGAAAAGTTGTGATCATATAGTTCGGTAGCTTTCGAATGATACCACTTTCTCAGTAATCACTGCCCGATTCCAAAGTTACACTGACCCAAAGCTCGCCCAGGACAGTAGAAATTCCACATATTAAGGACGCCCTCAGAAATAAACCCAGGGAGGAATGCACCTGACAGGAGTCGATCTGCACAGCCTAAGACTCGCAAGTTGCTAGTGAAGTGGGCATACCCACTGATCCACGACGGTCCCATCTTGATCCGACATTTAAGACAAGATATACTTCAATCAAAAACTGTCCTCTTATCTTTCAGGTAATGACAACATACACATGATAAGTAACCAAGGAAACTATGAAGTCCGATTCGACCTTGAAGACTTCGAGGGCAACAGGAAGTATGCGGTCTACAAATATTTCAGGATAGGTGACGAAGAAGCTAAATACAAAATTCATGTAACGGATTACAATGGAAATGCTGGTAGGTTTTATTTAGCTTGCTCAGAAGCAGGTTAGAGATTTTCTCATGACAACGTATGGCACGGCTAATTGAATTAACAAAACACTTCTAGTTGCGGCTCTTCGTATTTGAAAATGCATGTTACAGTCCGAGTTTCACTTTTTTGCCACTAAGCGCTGATTTCCGACCCTGTTTTATTATTGCAACTCAAAGAAAAGTTCAAGGACCGCGGTAGCCTCGTCGGTAAGGTCACAGATTAGGTTGGTTGCGAGTTCGAAACTCGGTCCAACCGAGTACACGGGCCCTGGTGTATGTTAAATCTGTCGTGACCTCGACTGTCCTCACGTTGGCGGGGTGTTGAAGTTTGGAGAGCGGGTTGTGGCAGCTCAGGAGTTGATCTCATCACCTGACCATGGTTCAAAATTACGAGGCGTTGTCCTTGGATTTTTGCCTTCGGCATTGATATCGGATCGTCGCAAATAACTCGTGTGTTGCTTCAGTGCGACGTTAATTAACTACCTACCTACCAATAAGCTTTTATTCTCAAGAATGTGACAAAAGACCTGAAATTATACGATTAGGTGGTAGGAGGCGCTGTTTTGGTCAGTCGATAATATCGTTTCTGTGTTCCCATTTTCAACTCCAAGCTCCGAATTTGGGTTGCGATGCATGCCGTTGAGAGTCCGAGCGGGGAACGATGTTATCGACTGACCTAAACAGCGCCCCCTACCAAATAAACACGGACAACCCCGGACATTCTTTGACAAAAATATGTATTTTGGGTCATTCTACCACCCTTTACAACTTCAGCATGTAGGTAGTTAATTAACGTCACACTGGAGCAACAGAACGAGCTATTTCCGATGGTCCGGTACCAATCCCGAAGGGAAAGAACCAAGAACAACGCCGTGGAATTATGTACCACGGTCACATGACGAGATAACACCTGAGCTCGACCGAGTTTCGAACTCGCAACCCTCCGATTTCTAATCCGTTTCTCTTCCAACTGGGCGACCACGGCTCCAAAAAATTTGGGAAATTATGGTCTACATGACTGAGGCAATGAATGGAAAACAGGCATTATATAGAATGCCTAGAAAATGTATAGAATGCTTTGCGTTTTTGAATAAAGTGGGAAATATCTGAATTATTTAAATATTACGTATGCTTTCCCTAGGCATTGTATGTAATACCTAGGCATTATGTAGAATGACAATTGCTATTTAGGCAAAGTATAAAAGAGAGTCATGAAAAGCGCTGTTTTGGTCAGTCGATAATATCGTTTCTGTGTTCCCATTTTCAACTCCAAGCTCCGAATTTGGGTTGCGATGCATGCCGTTGAGAGTCCGAGCGGGGAACGATGTTATCGACTGACCTAAACAGCGCCCCCTACCAAATAAACACGGACAACCCCGGACATTCTTTGACAAAAATATGTATTTTGGGTCATTCTACCACCCTTTACAACTTCAGCATGTAGGTAGTTAATTAACGTCACACTGGAGCAACAGAACGAGCTATTTCCGATGGTCCGGTACCAATCCCGAAGGGAAAGAACCAAGAACAACGCCGTGGAATTATGTACCACGGTCACATGACGAGATAACACCTGAGCTCGACCGAGTTTCGAACTCGCAACCCTCCGATTTCTAATCCGTTTCTCTTCCAACTGGGCGACCACGGCTCCAAAAAATTTGGGAAATTATGGTCTACATGACTGAGGCAATGAATGGAAAACAGGCATTATATAGAATGCCTAGAAAATGTATAGAATGCTTTGCGTTTTTGAATAAAGTGGGAAATATCTGAATTATTTAAATATTACGTATGCTTTCCCTAGGCATTGTATGTAATACCTAGGCATTATGAAGAATGACAATTGCTATTTAGGCAAAGTATAAAAGAGAGTCATGAAAAGAAGTATTTGAAAAAGAATGAAATACAAAATAAAATGTCGGACTTTTTACTGAGGAATCTAGAGAAAATAAAATATGAACCTACTTGGTAACAAAGAAGGAAAGAATCTTATTTTATTTGCACTTAATTCTTTCACACAAAAAAGTAAAGCTTGAAAAGAGTCATGAAAAGGCCTCCATTAATGTCACGTGCCTTGCCACGTGATATTAGAAACGTCATTAGCGGAAGTATTTTATACTTCGCCGGTTTATCTTTTGGCAATTGCACAGAATGCTTTGGAAATGTGTAAAATATTAATCTTTTCATACTTTTCCCCAAAACGCCAGGCATTCTATACAGTGCCTGCTTTGGATACTTTACCGGTAACATATAAATGCACGTTGTTTTTTCAGGCGACAGTATGGAGTATGACAACGGCAGTGTGTTCTGCACGAAAGACAGGCCGCACGGAATGACTTACTGCGCTACATCAAGAGAAATCGGCTGGTGGTTCAAGTCGTGCAACAAAGCAAACATCAACGGACTCGCCCGCAGAGACGCTAGTGCATCTGACCCCAAGAACCTGTATTGGAAAGAGTGGAAGGGCTACGCGAGTTTGGCCAAAGCGGACATGAAATTGAGGAGGATCTAAATCCAGCTTCAGGTCCTACTACAACTACAAGTCAAAGCAAATGACTTTTCAAGCATACGCTGATTTCAAATAATTGTATTTCATATAAGTGAGACAAATACTCTTAATAAAGATACTGTTTTATGCATCCATTGTGTTTGCGCACTTGCAGATCCTTCTCTTTTTTAGTCCCCCGAGTGGTTACGACGAGATATCTTGTCTATCAAGATCTGGTCAGTTTTGCTAATGATTTTGCCTACGAGAGTACTTGTCAGCTTTGCCTACGAGACAACACTGCTCTATAACACCAAGAGGTTGGTGGGTAGCTTCGTTGATAGGATCACATATTAGCAACCGGAGGGTTGCGAGTTCGAAACTCGGTCCAACCGAAGATCGTCGTGTACACGGGCGCTGGTGCACGCTAGATCTGTCGTGGAATCGACTGTCCTTACGTTTGCGTGGTGTGGAAGTCTGAAGAGCGGGGTGCCAGGTCAGAAGTTGATCTAGTCACCTGACCATGGTTGAAAATTACGATGCGTTGTTCTTGGATCTTTTCCTTCGGGATTGATCCTTCACCGTCGCCAATAACCCGTTGCGTTGCTTCAGTGCGACGTTAATTAACTACCTACCTACCTACCTATAAGCTTTTATTGTCAAGAATGCGTGAGAAATAACTGGAAATGCCGCGTTTAGGTGGAAGGGGGCGCTGTATAGGTCAGTCGATAATATCGTTTCTGTGTTCCAATTTTCAACTCCAAGCTCCGAATTTGGGCCGCGATGCATGCCATTGATAGTGTGAGCGGGGAACGATGTTATCGACTGACCTAAACAGCGTTCCCTACCACCTAAACGCGGAGAACCCCGGGCATTCTTTGACAAAAATATGTATTTGGGGTCATTCTACCACCCTTAACCACTTCACCATGTAGGTAGGCAGTTAATAACGTCGACCTGGTGCAACACAACGAGTTATTGGCGATAGTCCGGGACCAATCCCGAGGAGAAAGATCCAAGAACAACGCCGCGGAATTAAGAACCACGGTCAGATGACGAGATAACACCTGAGCTCGACCTAGTTTCGAACTCGCAACCCTCCGATTTCTAATCCGTTTCTATTCCAACTGGTCGACCACGGCTCCAAAACTTTGGGAACTTATAGTCTAATACTGAGGCAATGTATGAAAAGCAGGCATTATATAGAATGCCTAGGCAATGTATAGAATGCTTGGCGTTTTCGGATAAAGTATGAAATATCTGAATTATTTAAATATTACATATGCTTTCCCTAGGCATTGTATGTAATACCTAGGCATTATGTGTAATGAAAAATGCTATTTAGGCAAAGTATTAAAAGAGTCCTGAAAAGGCTTTTATTGAAAAGACGTATTTAAAAAGGAAAGAAATACAAAATAAAGTTTCGGACTTTCTTATTGAGGAAAACAAGGGGAAATAAAATATGAACCTATTTGTAACAAGGAAGGAGAGAGAGAAAGAATCTTACTTTATTAGCACTTAATTGTCTTTCTCACAAAAAAGTAAAGCTTGAATATAGTCCTGAAAAGGCCTTCATTAATGTCACGTGCCTTGCCACGTGACATTAGAAACGTCATTAGCGGGAGTATTTATACTTCGCTGGTTTGAGTTTTCGCATTGCATAGAATGCCTTGGAAATGTGTGAAATATTAATCGTTTCATACTTTGCACCGAAACGCCAGGCATTCTATATATTGCCTAGGCATTCTATACAGTGCCTGTTTGGAATACTTTGCCGGTAAAATATATAAATGCACTTTTATTTAAGGCGACAGTATGGTGTATGACAACGGCAATGTGTTCTGCACCAAAGACAGGACGCACGGGATGACTAACGTTGGGGTATCCTGCGCTATATCAAGAAGAACAGGCTGATGGTTCTACTCGTGCAACAAGGCAAACATCAACGGAGTCCCCCGCAGAGACGATGATGCATCTGACCCCAAGGACCAGTACTGGAAAGAGTGGAAAGTTTACGCGAGTTTGGCCAAAGCGGACATGAAATTGAGGAGGATCTAAATCCAGCTTCAGGTCCTTCTACAACTGCAAGACCAAGCAAATGGCTTTTCAAGCATACGCTGATTTCAAATAATTGTTTTTCATATATATGAGACAAATACTCTTAATAAAGATAATATTTTATATTTCCATTGTAATTGTGCACTTGCAGATCCTTCTCTTTTTTAGTCCCCAGGGTGGTTTCGACGAGATATCTCGTCTATCAAGATCTGGTCAGTTTTGATAATGATCAGTTGCGTCCAAGACAAAACTCTTCTATAACTCCAAGGAGGTAGGTTGGAAGTTAATAAACGTCGCACTGGAGCAATGCAAAGGCTATTGGCGACGGTCGGGGATCAATCCCGAAGGGTAAATCCGAGGACAATACTTCGTAATTTTGAACCAGTGTCAGATGACGAGGACAACACTTGAGCTCGCCTCCCAATCTGCAAATTTCCATACCAAGCCAACGTGAGGACATTTGAGGCCACGACGGATTTAAAGTGCACCATCCCTCGTGTACACGATGGTCTTTGACTGGACCAAGTTTCGTACCCGCAAACTTCCGTTTGTTACTCTTCCAACTGGACTACCGCGGTCCTACTCCAAAGAGGAGGTAAGTTCAAAGCGTAAGAAAAACAAATTGTCCTTGAACCACTGTCTGGTGACAGTTTCAAACGAATTTTTGCATCAAAGACTGGCCACTATAGGGTGATTAACCAGTAGGAGGTTCAAAGCATCGTTATTATTATATCGCATCTGATAAAGTATTACACGAATTCCAAGATGGCTGATTGGGTAGTTTTAGAATCGCAGGTTATCAACCGGAGAGTAACGAGTTCGAAACTCAGTCCAACCAAAGACCGTCGTATACGTGGGGCTTGAGCATGATGTCTTCGCGTTGGCGTGGTGTGGAAGTTTAGAAAGTGGGGTGCCAACTCAGATGTTGAAGATGACCGTGGTTCAAAATTACGAGTTGTCGTCCTCGGATGTTTACCTTCGGGACCGTCACTAATAGCCCGTTATGTTGCTCCAATGCGACCTAAATTTAACTATCGAGATGGCTGACATGCATCTAATGCATACCGCTGCAAATTTAAAAGGAAGAGCTGTTGAATCGTGAACGTTTCCCCAATAGGCAAACTTTCTCACAACCTTGGTTAGAATGTCTTTTCTACTCCAGGAGTGTCCGAACTTCCTGACCGACCACCATCCTGTCTGCTGATGAGTTGAAGTGTTCTAGATTAAATAAATACAAATTTTGATAGATAAAAATTTAATTTTCCTACTTTGGGAGTTGGCAATGGAAAAATTGGATGGGCCACCTGGTCCGTTTCATTTTATCATGTAGAACTGTTACCGTGAAAGACCGAAATTGGAGAATGTCGACTTTCACCGGTGAATGTCGACACATACCAAATACGTCGGTGAAAGATCGAATATTTCATTACATTCTTGTACATTCGGACCCTCACCGTTGTATGTCGACAATCACAGATATGCTCTGGTGGAGGTCGAAAAGAGAGGAGCCGAGGTTTTTTTTCCGATACCCTAATTTCTACTGAATGGATACTGCAGTGAATCGTGATCTTTTTCTTGAAAAGTTAAATGCATTAATTGCGGGTTAACGAGAAGACAATTGTTTTTATTTTTCTCAAGAAAAGTACTCTAAAATACTTTCTGAAATGTTACGAACCTCACAAAAACAATTTCCTCCTGCTCAAATTGGTGATACTGTACGAATACAAGTCCCTGATGTCGACCGTGGTCGTACAGATTGCCGAAATGTGTTGTTGTTGGAATAGAAGACTCCGACTTCTATAAACTGGCAAATAAAAATGGTACCCTCAAGCAGCTTTACACACGTAATCAGTTCGTAATTTGTAAAGAAAAGTTACTTTCCATAGATGAGATTTCTTTTCAAGAAATGTCGCTGAGAGAAGCAGCTGCAGCTAATTCGAGAAGCGGGGGCCAAGGCTATACACGCTGTCATTGCAAAAGGAAGTGTTCCACAAATAAATGCAGTTGTAAGAGCAAGGGACTCTTGTGCAATTCAAAGTGTCATAATAGTTTAAGTTGTTGCAATAAATAAGATTTGAATCACATAATTAAGTAAGTTTTTTATTACTATTATTTTCTTTTCTAATTTAGAATGTACTGTTTGTTTTAAGTTCTTGGTCACTCCTCTCAGAAAGAGAGGCGAAAACGTTACGTCACCCTTGTGACGTTTTATCGCGACTGAAATACGAAGAAAATATAAATCTCCGACATGTTCAACATTCACCATTAGTGCATGGTGAATGTCGACATTTGCCGATGTAAGTCAGAAATAAGGGTATTTAGCAAATATTTCGGACATACACCAAGCGACTATGTGAATGTTGACATTCATCGGTGAAAGTCAACATTCTCCAGATTTCGGTCTTTCACTGTAACAGAACTATAAGTTAATATTCTTGAACGAATTGTATAGAAAAAGTTTTCTTGATAAATTTGATAAAAAATTTTTTTAGCAAATTCGATAGAAAAAATGTTTTCGAATAAGTCGATGAAGAAAATTCCTGAATAAATTCGACGAAAAAAAAATCCTGAGCAAATTCGATCAAAAAAAAGTTTCTTGAACTAATTTAATGGAAAAAGTTCCTGTATCAATTCGATGAATAGAAAACAAAACTTTCTTGAACAAATTCGATGAATAAAGAAACCTGAACAAATTCGTTGAAAAAATGTTCTTGAACAAATATAATGGGAAAATATCCTACGAAAAAAAGTTTTTTGAACAATATCGTTGAAAAAATGTTCTTGAACAAATATAATGGGAAAATATCCTACGAACGAAAGTTTTTTGAACAAAATCGTTGAAAAAATGCTGAAAAGCAAATTCGACGAAAACAAATTTTCTAGAACAAGATTGACAAGAAGAACATTTCTTGAACAAATTCGTTGAAAAAGGTTCCTGAACAAATTGGGTAAAAAAAAGTGTCTAAAAAATGTTCTCGAACAAATTTGACGACCAAATATTCCAGGACAAATTCTATAGATAGAAGTTTCTTGAACAAATTTTATAAGTTTCTTGAACAAATTCGTTGAAAAAATGTCCTGACCAATTTCGAAAAAAAATTTATTTTCTAGATTTTGATAAAAAAAAATGTTCTGAACAAATTTAATAAAGACAGAAGAAATAATATAAAAGATATTTTAAACAGAACAGGTATAAAACAGAAGGAATTTTGTAAAAGTCAAAAGAAAAACAGAAGTTTCTTCAACAAATCTTATAAATAAGAAAAGTTTAAAAAGAAGGTCCCTGAACAGATTCATTGAAAAAATGTTGAACAAATTCGATGAATAACTTTCATTGTGAAAAAAACATTTTTTTTCAAACTCTCCCACTGTTAATGAAAATTACCAGGTCTATTCCAACTATTAATGAAACTCATTAGGCCTATTCCTATAAAGATCTGTCCATATAATCACACACTAATGTGGTTCCGGGCGCCCATTCACTTAATGTCTATAACGACCTTATAATGATCAGGGGGTTGAATTGAAAAAAAATGGCGGCCGATCATCGATGAAAGGGGTGTTGTTTGAACCCTTTCCCGGGCGGGAGGATCACTGACCATGCCCCTTGCATTAGGGTTGCTCAACTAATGACCGCGGTTAGAAAAGGGTAATAGGAAATCAACCAGCTCAAAAAACGCCCCATGTCCCGGGGGCTGTCCCCAAATTAATACCCGAAGAGCAGCGATTTTCAAGCAGCGTGCCACGGCACACAAAATGACACTTGTGTGCCATAAGGATGGTGAATTTGAATAGTGTAGCATTTATTTTATTCCCACGACTGAGAGGAACTGGTAGCCAGTTGCAATAGCAACCCAGAGGAGTTCCAGTTCGAAACTCGGTCCAGCTAAAGACAATCGTATACACGGTGGCTGGTACACGTTCAATCTCTCGCGGCCTCGCGTTGGCGTGGTGTGTATTTTTGGAGAGTGGGGTTTCAGCTCAGGTGTTGCCCTTGTCATCTAAGCGAGGTTCAAAATTATGAGGTGCTGTCCTCGTGTCCTTCCCCTCGGGATGGTCCCGCAATAGCCCGCTGTGTTGCTTCAGTGCGACACTAATTAACTACCGACATTGAGTCTTGACAAGTTTGTGCACCTCTTAAATAGGTAGTTAATTAACGTCGCTCGGGCTATCGGTAACGGAGGGAATCTCGAAGGGTCAACAACTCGTAATTTCAAACCGCGGTCAGATGACGAGGTCAACACTCGAGTTGGTACTCCGCTCCCCAAACTTCCACACCATACCGTGAGAACATTTTTGGCCACAGCAGATTTGGCACGCACCCTCCACGTACACGAAAGTCTTTGGTTGGATCGAGTCTCGAACTCACTACCCTCCAGTTCTAATTCGCTACTCTCCCAACCACGGCCTTACCTTAAAGAAACAAGACATTTGAGTCCCTGACCTTAAAATACAAAACGCAAACATATACACCACCCCCATCCGTCATAAAAATCCAGCAATTAATATTTTTCTTTGTACAACTCCCATTATTCTCTATCGCAGACGATCCGTGAAGGGGGATTGTCAACAGGAATCGAACCGGACGGCGATGCTTAATTCGAAGATTTTAATCCAGGCCCGCTTTGATTGGCTCCCCGCCCCCGTGCGTGTCACTATTTCCACTTCACTTCGTCCCCTTCGAAAGTGCATTAGCTATAATTAGAAATCCAAACGATAACATTTTTTTCCCAGAAATTGTGAGGGAGCTTTGGCTTTGATTTTGGTCGTCATCACGAGTGTGATAAACAGCCCGACCGATCACGGAGGTGTGATAAGTGAAATTCGTGATGCCTGCGGGTTTAGAGATTCTTTTGGGCGTTCTAATTTTCGAAATGGAATGCCCGTTAACGGCGTTTGGGTTCGAAATTGCACGTGGTATTGTTCCGTGGGAAGCCCTGCTTCGCGGTGAGCTCGAATTCCAGAGGGCGTGGGTTTTGGATTAATTGGTGGCACGTTGATTGAAACAAATCGGTAGGGTGTCCATGACGCAAACCGTGGTTCTGACGAAAATACTCGGGCCTGGTGTTGGATTGTGGAATGCATGAAGCGGACTTGGGAAGTTTGAATGGTAGGTAGGTATCTTAATTAACGTCGCACTGGAGCAACACCACGGGCTATTGGGATCAACCCCCAATGAGTGTCGTCCCCGATTCGAGGACGACACAACGTAGTTTCGAACTACGGTCAGATGACGAGGTCACAACTGATCCGGCACTCCACTCTCCAAACTTCCACACCACACCAGCGTGAGGACATTTGAGGCCACGACTGATTTAACGTGCAGCAGCCACCTTTGAACTCGACGGTCTTTGATTCCACTAGTCCAAAATTTTTTTATTAAACTTAGATGGTAAATGCTTGATTTTAAAGGTAAATAGATTAATTTGCAGCAATTTCATTTTTAGTAAGATAAAATATTTAATTAATTCTAAGAAATTTCATTGACAAATAATCTAAGAATAGCATGTTTGGTATATTATTTCATACTTATAATCGCTGCAAATGAAATGAAAAGGTTTTATCAAATGATATCGGAATATGTGTGGGCTGCATCAAAATCAACAGACTGTTGCTTTAGAATAGGATATTTAAT
The DNA here is from genome assembly GCA_933210815.1 of Meta bourneti. Taxonomy (NCBI): domain Eukaryota; kingdom Metazoa; phylum Arthropoda; class Arachnida; order Araneae; family Tetragnathidae; genus Meta; species Meta bourneti. The sequence continues at coordinate 56,400,411 of OW119932.1, read as the reverse complement.
TATGATAAATACAGAGGCTGTTCGGACATTTTTTGAATGATTTTGATGAGCTGCAAAAAATTGTATGCTACGAAATAATTTTATTTTCGCAGCAGTTAAGTAGTTAAAGTATAACTTATCGTCTGCTAACTCAGAGTTTTTACTTTCAAAATGGCGCTTTTAAATAAGCAATGAATGGAAGGCTATGTTTCCACTCTTTCCGAAGAGAATTATGCTTATTCAAGTATTCAAAAACGCTGTAAAAGTCATGTTTTTTCTATATCTAAAGGTACGATAAATAATATTATTAATGAGAAAGGAATAAACGCGTAAAAGTGGAAAAATACTTTCAAATACGTATCCAAAAAAGAAAAGAATTCCTGAGAATATTTGTAAGGTAAGATCTTTAATTTTAAAAGAGAATCAGCCAAGTCAAAGGACTATTACAAAGTCATTAAAAGTTCAGTTTCAACTGTAAATAAAATAATTAACAGTGATTTGAATCTTAAAAAGGCCAAAAAATACAATGTTCATTGTCTATCTCCACGGCATATTGCAGAAAGCAGAACTCGCTACAGAATTCTGTATGAGAAGCATTTAGCTGGAGAAAGATGGAAAAATGTTGTGACAATAGACGAGGCGTGGGTGTATTTATAAGATTGCAATAAAAAAGAACAATTTATTATCATAAAAGAGGAGAAAAATCTTAAAACGTGGTTCAACTTTGTAACTTTAACATGAGAACTTTCTCTAAAAGATTTATGATTGTTGCCGGTTCTGCATATAATGGAAAATTAAAAGTAAAAAGGAGGGGGAAATGTAAAAATCAACTCCCACATATTATCAAGATCCTATTTTATCCCCAATATTCAAAAAAGAAATACTATATCTTTACCCAAAGTGCCAACAATCAGTAGAACTGCATCAGGATAAAGCAAGCAGCCACACATCTAAATCCACTATTAAATTCTTGGAAAAAATGGAACAAGAAACTGGTATCAAGTCAATACCCTTTACTGATATTCTTGCCAAATCTCCAGATGTTTCACCCATGGATTTTTGTGCTTTTAAAAAGAGAATTATCGAAAAGTCGACCGAAAATCCATTCAAGGATTTTGGAAAACTATGGAACAAGAATTAACAATAACAGATTTTACTCAAGTTATCTTGAGTATTATACTTAGACATTTTTCACAATCTCTTAATCTAGTGATAAAATGTGAAAAAAATTAATTTAAACACAGAAAGCTTGAACTAAAACTTAACTTTACGGGCTTTTTCGGCTGCAAACATTTTTACAATGTCCTCAAAAGATAGCTTTCAAGCTAACTTGTGCTCTATTGATATGATGCTCAGGTTGGTTAGTCGTTGTCCAGTTAAGTTTCTGAGGTAATTTTTATGATCTTTAGTTTGCTAAAACTCCTTTCATTTGAGGCGACTGAAACTGGTATTGTGAGGAAAATTCTCAACGCTGTCGTTATGTTGGTGGACGCGTCTTCAAGTCCGTTCTTGTATATTAACGTCAGAAGACCTGATGGTGTAGCCGTTTTCATATTAGGGCTTAAATCCAAGGCATGATACTTAAAACTCTCCATTTCTATCGCCAACTATTCCCTGTCTAAGTCTTCTATATATGTGGTAGCTAACTCAAGTGTCTGGTTCTTCAATTCTTCTCCATTCATTGTTTCAAACCGAGCTCCATTGAGGAAACCAAATAAACTATTCATGTTTTGAATGACCATGAAACCTTTGCCTCAGTTCATTCAGAATCTGATCTATTATTTCTATAATCAATAATCTGAACTAATTTTGTTCTGAGAATTCATAGCTTTCAACTTCGCTCTTCTCATCAAACCTCCGCTTCTTCCTCCTCCGTACTTCTTTAAAAAGAGGATCTAGGTTAAACTTTCCTGCTATTTCTTCACACATTCTGCATTTAGCTCCTTTTATAATTTTTGGTTTTTGTAGACTACTAATAAGTTTTTCCTCTTCACTTTTTATCATACGTAAATATCTACGTATAGTAAAAAAAATACTCGGCCAATTTAGCTCCACCACCCCCAATTCGGCGCCCGGGGCAGATGCCCCGTCTGCCCCCCTCTAGTTACGTCTCTGTTCTCCAGTATACAAATAATGGCGATTTCCGTGCCGCGTACGTTAATGAAATATTTAAAAAATATTGTAATGAATATTTTTGTAATGAAATTTGTAATTGTAATGAATATTTTCAATTCATTAAATAATAATTATTTTAAGAATAAAATATTATTTTATTTGAAGAATTATTTTATTGAAAGAAAGGCATTTCATGCATTTATATTGTTTTGTAGATATTTTTAAAACCAAACCCAGGGCCGAGGTAGCCCTGTTGTAAGAGTAACGGATTAACAACCGGAGGGTTGCGAGTTCGGATCCAGCCAAAAACCGTGGCGTACAAAGGGGCGGTACACGTAAATCCGTCGTGACCTCAAATTTCCTCACGTTGGAGTGGTGCGGAAGTTTGGAGAGTGGGGTGCCAGTTCAGGTGTTGCCCCGTCATCTGACTGTGATTCAAAATTACGTGGTGTTGTCTCGGGTCTTTCCCTTTGGGGATGATCCCGAACCGTCCCCAATAGCCCGTTGTGTTGCTCCAGTGCGACTTTAATGATGATGCGACGTCTGCGATGTTAATTAAAATACCTACCTACCCGTACCGTTGCCAATAGCCCGTTCTGTTGCCCCTCTGTGATGTTAATTAAAATAACCACGTGACTACCTTTCCAGTCTACCTCCTTTCCAAGTCAATGGCACAGAGTTCGAAGTCTATCACAAGTCTACATCAATACCTGATGACTCAATATGCATATTACGTACATTCTTTCCTATGACACTAAATACCATTGCCGTTAAACACAACAATGACAGATTACTCGCCCTGACGTGATGCTTTCACTCCCAGATAGCAACAAAAAAGCGGATTAAAATCCAAGAAGTTGGTGATTGACCAGTCGCACGAATCCGCTAATAACTGGGTGTTGGAAAAGGGGTGATTCACTTTGCATTCCAGCGGTTTATGATTCTTTACCTAACCGAAGAGTGAATTTGTACTTGCGGAATTCTCTGATGCTTTTGTTTCCGCCGAGCGAGGGATGCCAGTGGCATGTGTCACTTCCGGATTGACCCTATAGCGATGATTCACGGTTTCGGAATGGGTTCTCTTCATTTCGCTTCAAATACCGCGGATTCATATCGATCAGGTTGACCGGTCGTATGAGTCGAACGTTTCCTGACCATTTTCCACAAATCAGTTTTAATTACCTTAAGAACCGGACACCCTGGTAGGCCGGTTGGAAGAGTACCGTATTTGCAACAGGGATTCGAAACGCGATCCGAATAAAAACCGTCGTGTACGTGGAGGGTGGTGCACGTAAATCTGTCGTGGCCTGAAATGTCCTCACGTTGGCGTGGTGTGGAAGTTTGGAGAGTGGGGTGCCAGCGCAGGTGTTGCTTCGTCGTCTGACCGTGGTTCAAAATTACGTGGTGTTGTCCTCGATCTTTCCCTTTGGGATTGATCCCGGACCGACACCAATTGCCCGGTGTGTTGCTCCAGTGCAACGTTAATTACCTACCTACGTAATGCAACAGGGAAATCAGATCGCCAAAATCAGCCGCTAGTTAAAATATCAGTTTCGGCTCTATTCAAACGCCCATAACTGACCCAAGAAAAATAGTGTATTGAGAAGTTGTACTTGCGCGATACTCAATTTCTCTAAGTACTGTTGAAGATGAAAAGTGCTGAAGTAAGTTTAATCAGCTGAATAGAACTGTTAAAAATATACACTGAAGTAAGTTTAATCAGCCAAATAGAACTGTTAAAAATATACACTGAAGTAAGTTTAATCAGCTGAATAGAACTGTTAAAAATATACACTGAAGTAAGTTTAATCAGCCAAATAGAACTGTTAAAAATATACACTGAAGTAAGTTTAATCAGCGTAAATAGAACTGTTAAAATTATACACTGAAGCCAGTTTCATAAGCGTACATAGAAGCTCGGTTGATTATGCAAGTAAAACATACTGCGAGAAATAAGATTGGGTAAACCCCGAAATTATTTTCTGAACAAGTTCCTAGAATGGTCAGAAAATGAGATCGTAAAATCAGGCTCTAATTAAAATATCCGTTCCATGCCCATTCAAACGTTCATAACTGTCCCAAGAAAAATAAAGCGTATTGAGAACACGTACTTACATGATGCTCAACTTCTCTAAATACTGTTGAAGGAAGCTGAAAAGTGCGAATTTTCATGGAAAGAGAATGTAGCTAAAAAAAAAGGGAATCTCGGATCTTATCGGTCTAAATCATTGCCTCTGCATCCTATCAGCAAGACTCGCATATCTAAGTCACAGGAGTTATCTAATCACATGGAATTTTTCCCTCCGCTGATAAAGCCTGAATTAGAAAAGTTCCGAATACGCTTCGATTCTTAATCGCTTCAGATACCGTTGCATTATGTCCCGCAATTTTCCGGATTTCACACCTCTGGGAATGTTTACAAAATAAAAAATAAATAGCTATGAGTATTTCAGAAGCGAAAGTAAATTACTTATTCAGTTATATTTAGGCGTAGTGGGCTGTTACTTTAATAGAAGTTTGAATAACAGTGTTACTGTAAAATAACAGCAACTGTGGTCGAAAATAATAAGTTAGATATAAATGTTATTGAAATAGTAGTGAACTGTAAATAACTGTAAGCAACTGTTATGAAAAATAATAACAGCTATAGGTGTTTTTTATGTTTGGACACCATTGTGTTTTGGAGCAGTAAATGGGTGAATCCATAAAATCCAGGAAGGCTGTTCGCCTCACGATCTTCGAATCGAACGATATTTTGCAAACTTTGGGCCGCCTTGAATCAACATATTTTTTATAATCTCGAAAAAAAATTTTCTTCGAGATACAGGGTTGTGAAAATGACGTCAGAAATTAAAATTTATTTTTCTTAGCGTACCATCACCTAGTCAAAAATCGCATATCTTCTAAAGTATTTAAGATAATCAAATTTTTTTCAAAACAATTGTAAGATTTTAGAGCAACTATTGATACTAATTTCATTAGTGGTACGTAAATAGTATTGGAAATATTAATTTTTTAATTTGATGAATTTTAAATTCATTTTCTCAAAAAAGCCATCTTTTAAAAATCTGATTATTTTTTTCCAAGTTTCTATATAAATATTCTATCAGTGTGAGCTTTTTTGCAGTTTTTGAATAGTTAAGTTTAAATAAATTATTTTGTGTAATGACCGTAATCCGAAAACCCGACGCGATCAGAAAGTAATGAAATACCGTCAAATTCCCTTTCGAAGTACGAAAAATCCCTAAGCGCGTCTCAAATTCCCTATAAAAGGACGAAAAGGTTTTTAAATCCCTGAATTAAATCGAGATTCCCTTACAGCCAGTGAGAACTACGCTTTCTGTATTTGCTTAAAAATATTTTTTTTACTCAACGTTAACCGAATAACTTGAATAATAATTTACAGTATTTACTTAATTTGAATAAATTATCTATAACAAAATTATATATTAAACATTTACACAGAATTTCATAAACATATAATTTTGCTGTTTATCTCACTACAAAACCAAATTTATAAAATACACTGTAATTGTTTTGATAGGAAGGATCAGAGTAATAATCTGCATAGTTAAAATATTAATAAATTCCTTTATTAAAACATTCAAACAGTATTGAAATTAGTAGCATAAAACGTAATACCCTGTAAATCCTCATAAAACAGTTCTAAGATTGCATAGATAAGAAAAATTACGAAGCTCAGTAATATATTTAATATCGAAGATAAATAATGATATAAATTTTTATTTACTTAAAACAATAAGAAAAGTTGCTAATTTGAATATTAGTTACGTTAAATAAACTATTAATTAAAATAAATTGAGAGATTTGATGAATTCGGCTAAAGTGTTTAATATGTCCTTTCTGCCACATAAAACTCCAATAAAGCATTCAAAGGATGCTTCAATAAATGACTATTTCAATGTTGAACTTCACGAATGCAATTCATAATTAAATACAGCTTCATAAGTAAATAAACTTTTACTCTCAATCATCCTCGATTCTTGAAAAGTTACTCTCATGTCACAATACTTGGAGATCGGATTTTGTGTATAAGACGCCGACTTTGTCATATGAACCCACAATTGTAAAACTTTCCAACAAGAGTGAACTTGTTAGTTATTTAAAAACTTTTTTGATGCTGCAGGAAAATTTTCATGTGTCTTCCTCCATAAAAAGACATAATTAAATATATTAGTCTCTTCTGAAATTATGAAATTGCTTTTCACTTAATATATTGATTTGTTTGAGATATTAATTTTATAAAAAATCCCAGAATGAATTATACCAAAATACAAGAATGAATTAAGAGTAAATGAGTATTATATACTAGACAATTTAAAATGCATAGGAATAAGATTGTAATCAGACAAATGTAGAGGCTTTTTAATGCACCAATCATGACGATGATTGGTACATTAAAAAGCTACTCTTTCCCTATATTTCTTCCCCATGTGAGCAGATGGGTGGATAAAAAGTAATTGTTTGTAGAATATTAACAATCCACACACCTAGAGCCCTCAGAATAGTATATCTTGTAACTTTATTTTATTATATAATTTGTTGCAGCAGGTGCAAGTGAAACCATGTGTGCAAGTTATTACCAAATGAAAATTTTAATTCAAACAAAGCCCTGAAGCAATATGGCCCAAATATTTCCACGGTAAATAATTAGAAGTTAGTTATAAGTTCCGAGGTAAATAATTAGAACTTGGCTGATTTCTTTTTAAAACTATTGACAGTAGAATTATAGGATTATCAAAAATTTTAATTCCATACACTTTATTGATTTATGTAAAGGTGCTTGAGCTTCTGGTTGAGATTCGAGCGCTCACTTACTAGTGGAAGAATACCTTTGGCCCGCACGTTGAGCGCGCTTCAGAGATTTAAATTTCGATTATATCTTACGTTGAAGGTTCTTAAAAATAAATCTTTGAGAAACCGCATTAGCTACATATATATATATAGGGTACTGTAGCAGATCAATCTGTTAGTGCATTGGAAGTGAACTGAACTGTTGACAACCTAATCACCCCATAACAACTCAACCCCTTCTTGACACGTCGCCAAGTACGTCATCGAACTAATGACATTTTTTCCCCTCCTTAAAAACAGAAATGTTCTACCCATTCCCTCGCTGTGGTCCTGTCTTACTTTATGTTTTCTCGTAATTCGTACTCAAAATGCGTATAAATTGTGTTAATTTTCCCCCTCACCTGTTTACAGTACTACATTAACAACGTTCTAATAAACTTACACAAAAAGTTTCAAAAATTTTAAAGGCTTTTTTATTAAATCTTAACCAAACATCAGCAAGTTCCGTGCCAAACTGTTAAAAAACTAATCCAATTTTAAAAGATATTTTTACTTTACTCGTATTACGAACATACATTTAAGTATCACTAGCAAAGAACGAAACAAGTTTATCTCTAATAGTGTAATCGTAGTGGAATTTTAAGTGTTTGTGACGCGACATTCTTGAAAAGTAAAATTATAACAGGTGGGTGAGCGGTGCTTAGTCGAGTAAGCATCTCGGGGGGAAAATTAACATAATTTATTTACATGTTTAGGTACAAATTACGAGAAAATATAAAGACAGGACCACAGCGCAAACGCGAGTCAGGAAGGAAGGGGCAGAACTTCTCTTTTTACGAGGCGAAAAAAATGTCATTAGTTCGATGCGTACTTGGCGATATGCCAAGAAGGGGTTGAGTATTTGTGGGGTGATTAGGCTGTCAATAGTTCAGTTCACTTTCAATGCACTAACAGTTTGATCCGCTACGATATTGAATATTTTTGACTGCCTTTTGGTGGTCTTATTTCCACGAAAAAAAATTATTTTGCAAAAAGTAAACATGGCATAGTTTAACATACGCCACTGGCCACCATATAATAAATTTTAAAAAGAAATCGAAGGTGGAGTGAGGCGAAGATTTTATTTTATATTACCTAAATTTGAATGGATTCACCCCAATTTATCTTAGAAATTGTTTAATTAACGCTGATGAATGGCAAATAACGGCCTCGGGTCGAATAAGGGATCACGTGATTTTGCAATTATTTCTTTCATTTCGACACCAGAGAATACGCAAACAGAACAGCCGTTATTGGAGATCCGAAAATCCAAGATTAGTTCATGAACGACCTTTTAATTCCCGTAAAACAACTGTTCGGTGTGCAATTTGGAATGGAGGCACTATCGGATCATTTTGTGCTAATGAAAATGCGGTTCTGTAAATTGTGAATGATTCAGTGCGATGTCAAAAAACAATTTCTGTCTGAAAAAGGGACGGCGGTAGCCCAGTTGGAAGAGATTAGCAACCGGAAGTTGCGAGTTCGAAACTCGGTCCTACCAAAGACCGTCATGTATGCGGAGGCTGGTGCACGTTAAATCTGCCGTGGCCTCAAATGTCCTCACGTTAGCGTGGTGTGGAAGTTTGGAGAGTGGGGTGCCAGCTCAGGTGTTGCCTCGTCCGTGGTTCAAAATTACGTAGTATTGTCCTCGGTTCTTTCCCTCTGGGATTGATCCCAGACCGTCACCGTGCTCCAGTATAGAGTTAATTAAAAAATACCAAATACCAAAATACTTCCAAATTTCAACACCAACCCAAACTGATGACATTAAAGCCACGACACATTTAACGTGTACTAGCCCCGGTGTACAAAGTCATCCTTGGTTGCACCGTGTTTCAAACTCGCAACCCTCCGATCACTAATTCTGAGGCCGTCGTGGCTCTGTGGTTTCAGGTTCGATTCCAGACAGGTGCATTCCTCCCTGGGTGTATTTCTCTCTTCATATCAGTAAAAACTTTCATTGTGTGTTTCTATTACTTGATATTGTATGTCTTGTCTGGCGCAGCATGGCCAAATATGGTCCTTGCGCCATAAAACCCCCAAAACCAACTGATCATTAATTAGTTACTCGCTCATCCGTGCTACCGTTGTCCCGGTGGTCATAATGATGACTCGAGTCTGAGGGCCACTGAGTCAAACCTGAATCAAGATATCACACCATATAAGTAAAAAAATATTTATTAAATCTGTTTTCAATAATTTGAATTGTAGTTGTATTGCCTTTTGTATTGGAGTCTGGAGCTGGATTTAGGACCTCCTCAATTTCATGTTTGCACCTGCCAAACTCTCGTACTCCTTCCAATTCATCCAGTACAGGTTCCTGCGGTCGCCTCGGCCTCCTGTGCCGGGCAGTCCATTGATGTTGGCCCTGTTACAAGCGTCGAACCACCAGCCTGTCTGTCTAGATTCAACGCATAGTTCTCCAACGAACTCCTTTCCGTTCGGTCTGTCTTTCGTGCAAAACACATTTCCGTTTTCGTAGTACATACTGTTGCCTGAAAAGATGGAAAGTGATGGTCAAGAAAACAGTCTCCAAGTTTTGTCTTCAGGATTGAAAAGAAAGCCAGAGAATTAAATGCTGGACGAACCCCAATAACTCTTACTGGTGCTAATGCTTTGGTGGAATTCAAACTCGTATCACAAAAAATTATAAATCAGCAAATTTGTGGAATTAACGCCGATAGAAAAACCAAGTCCACAATATCCAGACTGAGAACGGGCCGTGGTATCTCGGTTGGAAGAGTAACTAATTAGCAACTGGAGTGTTGCGAGTTCGAATCCAACCAAAGACCGTCATGTACGAAGGGGGCCTGTACAAGTTAAATCTGTCGTTGCTAAAATGTTCTCATTTTGGCGCGGTGTGGAAGTTTGGAGATTGGGGTGCCAGCTCAGGTGTTGTTCCGTCGTCTGACCGTGATTCAAAATTTACGGAATATTGTCCTCGAATCCTTCCCATCGGATTTAGTCAAGGACAGTCGCCAATAACCCGTTCTGTTGCCCCAGTGCGACGTTAATTGATTATCACTACCACCATCATTACCGTCCTACGACACGACACTAAGTCCTCTGGAATACGCATGTGTACCGGCTAGTCTTATGTGCAGAAAGGTGTTCGCCTGGGCAGTTACATGGTCTAGTCGCATGTCTGATTAATGCGTTACTTTCCTTAACCCTTCTGGTGGTTGTTCTTGAGGAGGTATCTTGTCATTAGCAAAACCATTAGCAGATCTTGATTAACCCTCCTTTGGGTGGTTTGATCCCGAACAGTCAATACCCCTTTGTGTTGCACCAGTGCGACGTTAATTGATTACCGCTACCAACACCATTACCGTCCTACGCGCTAGAAGAAAATATCCGCATTATCATAAAATTCGTAATACCTCTAAGAAAAATCAAGTCACAATTGGTCAAGTCTTGATGGACGCGATATCTCGTTGAAACCACTTGGAGTGTTTAGCACATATAACACCAGGAGTGCCCCTGTACCTATCCTATAAAGGATCAATCAGGTTAGTGGGCACTCTTGTGATTTTATTAGAACATAAAGAAAAAGATAAAAAATAAGAGGAGGGGTAAAAGGTCTGTTACAAATTGGATGCTAAGTGGTGCACTAATATCACAAGCCTTCTGACAGGAGGTTATGTCTTCCATCACGTGGATATGACTGTGTAGGATGTCCAGTGGTTGGACTATATTTTACGTTGCATTTATGTTTGAATGTCTTCTACTCTAGGCAGAGATGACGTGAAGAATGTCTAATGTGGAGTGATTTAGTGATTTCACATTGTGAGTTGCATAGGGGAGGAATGTCATCCTGTCCACATGAACAGGAAGAATTCCTCCCCTTCCTTTGTCCTTCAGTCCAAATCTATTGAGGTAGGGTTGGGATGGCCCATGACCTGTGAAGAACTGCAGCATTACTATATCTTTGATATGAGTGGCTTGCTGTTTACTTTGGGTAGGATATCATAGAGGATGATTACCGTGGTACCTGGTGCCATCCGTTTTGTGCCAATTAATCAACAGTTCATAGGTGTCAATTTCTAGGGGTCAGTTTCCACAATAATTTTACAGAGGAGCCACAGTAGCATGTGGGTCACTGCAGCCTTTTTCAAAATGGCGGCGGTTTGTTGACTTTTTGGAGGAATGTTTACATATCGAGGTTTGTTTGGAGCGCCATCTGGTGGTAAAAGGAGAATACATATTTTTCAAATTAAAAAAAGGTCGGGATTCAAACCTAGGCGTGGTAGTCTGAGACGTTAACGACTAACTACACTTCAATAGTACTTTTATTACCTCGTATATGGGCCGCATAGTGCAGTCTAGCGTCTATGCTAACGAGTTTTGACTTTCGATAACGATGTGCTTCGAGTTTTGACTTCGATTTAAACAATAGAATCATTCCAAGGAATTCGGATACAAGAAAATGACCAACAGAATCTTATCAAAGGATTCTATTCTAACGAAAGGAGCGTTGGAATAATTCCTAGGGATTCGATACGAAAGAAAGGAGTAATAGAAAATGTACAGGATCCTACTCCAAGAAAAGGACCAGGGTTGAGGTAACCCGGTTGGAAGAGTAACTCAACCGGAGAGTTGAGAGTTCGATTCCAACCAAAGACAGCCGTGTACACGGGAGTTGGTCCACCAAAAATCTTTCGAAGCCTCAAACGTCCTCGTTTTGGCGTCGCATGGAAGTTTGGAGAGTGGGGTGCCAACTCAGGTGTGACCTCGTCATCTGACCTTGGTTCAAAATGGCGTGGTGTTGTCCTCGGATCTTTCCTTTCGGATTTGATCCCGAACCGTCACCAATAGCCCGTTGTGGTGCTCCAGTCCGACGTACCTACATACCTTCATCCAATGATATTTTTGGTATTTTTAATTAACGTCACACTGGAGCAACACAACGGATCACCCAATGGATGCGGTTATTTAGTAGTTAAATCTGTTGTTGTGGGGTAAAAGCAATATTACTCTACTCACAAATCTCGTGACATTCAGAATTTAAGTAAATATTCTTGAAATCTCGCCCTTTGAGACAGTTGTGCAACGAACCGCTGTCCCTTAACCACGCCACTGATTCGGACTGCAATAAAATGGTGCATACTCCGTAAAATTCAAGTTTATAAGTATGCTACTGGTCGTGAAACTTACCAGCGTCACCACTGTAGTTTGTAGCATGCAGTTTGTACAAGGCTGCTTCATTCTCAATCCAGAATGAGTTGTAAACGGCGTACTTTCTGACCCCTTCAACGTCTTCAAGATCAATCCGGAGCGTATTGTTTGCTTGGTTGGTCAGAGCGTATATGTTGTCGTTACCTAAAAGACAAGGGAATTGGTTCAGCTTTCTTTGAATTACCGATACTCAGTTGTACGCACTACGCTAGCAACCTGCGAGTTGTATGCGGCGCAGGTTCTGTTCTCCGTGGGTGTACTTTGGTCTTCCGTGTGAGTAAAACTTTACTTGTATTCATTACTTGATACTATATCTGGCCAATTATGACCTTTGCGACATAAAAATCCAATCAACCCACCTATACTCAGTGATGTCCAATGAAAAACAAAGAAAATATTAAAATTGATAATAGATTTAATTATGTTCTAATTGGGAGTAATAAATCCCTTTTAAAAGTGGGAGACGCGGTAGCCCGTTTGGTAGAGTGACGGATTAGAAACCGGAGGGTTGCGAGGGCGAAACTAGGTTCTAAACATAGAACATCGTGTATGCGGGGGCTGGTGCACGTTAAATCTCTAGTGGCCCTAAATGTCTTCACATTAGCGTGGTGTAGAAGTTTGGAAAGTGGGGTGCCAGCTCAGGTGTTGACCTCGGCATCTGTGATTCACAAATAAGCGATGTTACCGTCTGATCTTCCTCCTTGGAATTGATCTAGGACCGTTGCCGGAATCAATACCGTTGTGTTGCTTCAGTGCGACGTTAATTATTGCCATTTCCTCCTCCTTTATTATGATTTTGCAATAGCCATTGGAAACTTACACCCATTCAATTGTAATCGAAACACGGTCCAGCCAAAGACTGTACACGAGGGCTGGAGCACATTAAATCTGCCGTGGCCTCAAATATTCTCAAGTTGGCGTGGTGTGGAAATTCGGAGAGTGGGTGCCCTCGTCATCTGACCATGGTTCAAAAGAACGAGATGTTTCCTCGGATCTTTCCCTTCGTTAATTAACTATCTACCTACTTACCTACCCTCTCAGATCAGAGACACAAATTTTACTCAATAACACGAATCACAGATTTACTGTTTTAGTAGTGTGCCTAACTAATCTTTTGCTCTGTTTATAATATTAATTGTTGCTACGAATTGCAAAATTAAAAATGTGGCAGTTTGTAACTGGTGAAGTCACAAAAAATACTCACCAAGCCAAAACTCGCCTTTGAGGTCACCAAATCCTCTTTTGTAAGTATCCCAGTCTTGATAAAAATCTTGCCTTGTATAGTTGACTCCTCTCCTTTGTATAACCTGTGAACATCAAACATCCTTTAAGAGTGGAAGCATAAAAGAAGCATTTTCTATCAAGCTAAATATGGGTGGCGGGAGTGTTTCTGAGGCGGTATGTGTTCTTGTACGTATTCCGCACGTGACGTCACTTGGCTTGTTTTTGGAATACGATTTAAACACAACGCCAAAAAAATCAGAATTAATTCCGAATTGATGCATATCGGATGTCCTATAAATTCCTAAACGCCACTAAAATTTGTAAAAGCTGAAGGAATCGGTATATTTGAACGCAGTTTGCGAAACAATTATTCTCACCAAGGGGATTTCTTTGGAAGAGGAAAATATTAGTCCACATTTTTATCGATAGAGGTCGCTTCATGCATTCAAATAAGTAAATATTGAAATCAGAATTGATTAAATCAGCTTCTTGTCTAATTAAATGACATCATTTTCCAGTTGGTTCCTGAGCATTCCGAAGTGTATGCTAATGAAATGGATAAATTTTCAACAATGGGCACAGTTCTTTTGTCAGCAACTACCCTCTCTAGGTGTCTGGGTAGGATCAGGAGAGAGTCTCGATCACTTTGATGTACTTCATGGAGAAACTCTGGAATGAATTGCCATCTTTTTCAAATTCCAGAGAGAGCCTAATGACTCCAAGAAAATCTAGACAGTTGCAACCTTTTCTGCTAACGCCAGAATAGGCCACATTGTAACAGGCCTACTTGAATCGTTTTCACCTGGCTGACTCCAACAAGTGTACAACTCCTCAAACAAATTTTTATCATTGTTTTATCATAAATTTAATATTAATAACTAAATTTTATCGAAGATAAAATATAGTATAAAAACACTTCAAAACAATTTTTAGATAAAATTATAAAAACCTATGTCTGATAAAAAACAGATTTGGATGAGGAGGATCATTTAATAATTCTTTAATACTAGGGTTAGTAGCATGAAATTGGTTGAGTCTAATTGAATTAATATCAGGACATTTACTTAAAATGTATCTAACAGATAGGATTGAATCACACTTCGGACATGCCAGAGCTGGTTTTGAGAGTAGCAAATGCCAGTGAGTTAAATACGTGTGACCTATAAGAGATGTATCAGTAGCAGAGGTAGGTAGATAATTATCATCGCACTGGAGCAATACAACGGGCTATTCGAGACGTTCAGGGACCAATCTCGAAGGTAAAAATCCAAGGACAACGCCTCGTAATTTTGAACGACGGGCAGAGGACGAGAACAACGCCCGAGCTGGCATCCCACTCTCCAAACTTCCACAACATGCCAACGTGAGGATATTTGGGGAAACGACAGATTTAACGAGTACCAGCCCCGTGTACATGATTCTTTGGCTGAACCGAATTTCGAACTCGGCATCCTCCGGTTGCTAATCCATTGCTCTTCCAACTGGGCTACCGCGGTCCTGCATCAGTAACAGAAGGAAGGCAATAAATACACATTTTTACTTCGTCAATACGAATCAGTTCTTCGAATTCAGATCCGTCTAGCCAATGAACGACGAGAACAGGAGTGTTTAAAACTTTCTGTCAAACCCTTTCTTGTTGCTCATTGGTTCGACGGAACCGGATAGGCGAGTGGATTCGGATTGACGTATACGTATAAATGAGGCTTGAGGGATACTCATCGACATTCTAATGAAATAGACGGAGCATGCACGCGCAGCTTCATGCTACTCCTTCCGATCGCTCGGTTTAAGATCTGTCACGTGGCTGTGGGAAAAAGCAAGAATCCTAATTGGAATAACTTATCGATGGTTTAAAGTGATTACTCACCTTGATTAAAACACTACTCTGCTCTTCAATAGCCAATTGACCCAAGACGATTCGAGAGCCCATGTGACTTACCCTTCTGAGATCTTACGACAGCGACTACACCCACATGCTCTATCTGTTTCATTAGAAGGTCGATGGTGATACTCACCGTCCATCCTCCACCGTCTGTATCCATATCACAATAGACCAAGATAGATGTGCCGTTCAACAAACCATTCTTTGGCCACACTCTGTAAACGCCGCTGGTGTTGTTCCCCTTTTGCAACACATCGGTACAGTCCATTGCTTTCTCCGTGGGAACGATCACTGGTTTCTCCGTGGTTAGGATCTCTGGTTTCTCCGTGGTTAGGATCTCTGGTTTCTCCGTGGGAAGGATCTCTGGTTTTGACTTTGGATCAGGGCCTGAAAGCAGGAAATATACCCGTTAGTAAATAAGCGTTGCATGTACCAAAAAATGATCGAGATAGTTTGTCGATCAGACTCCAAATCTACCACAGTATGCTCTAAGCGATATCGATCACAGCTGAGAAGCGATTGGATTGTCTTTGGATTACCTTGGGTACCCGGATTTAATAGCAATAATGTAAACACGTTTCCCAAATGATCATCTGATGTCCAACAAGAAAATCCAGCAATTTTTCTGTGCGACAAACTGATCATCTGCAAGACCAAGGGCTGGCTTGACCCCTGGCAGAACCAGTATCCAACAACTGATTGGTCCATACGACTGGATGAACCGTCAATCCATCGATTCACCGTCTGATTGGTCCCGACGACTTTGGCGATTTCACTACTTTTTTCGTCACTCTAGAAATGGCATTCAAACACCTACCTTGTGATAAGATTTTATATCTCCAAACGAGGCGGTAAAATTCCAAATCAGCCAACGTCGTCAATTTTTCAGAGAAATCACATGACTACTAATTAACATGTTGGTCACACTTTTCGAAGCTCCTCTCAATAGTAATGCTCGCTCTATTTATATTGCACTACTATGGTTGACATACTTAATGGCAAATTGCAAATTTATTTATTTTGGCTTTTACTTTATGTCGAGAAGATATATTTTAGTAAACTATCTCTTTCCGCCATATTTGCCCTCAAAATAATTATAAAATTCAGACGTACATCATTCAAACCTACTTAAAATGAATAAGCTACGTTTTTATAGTGACCGCCGAAATTAGATTTAGCAACGGAAGTTCTCGTAATAGACGAACAAGCTGCATCAGTATCAAATGTGAGTATCGACACTGTCATCAATGTATATAGGCAATTGAGAATTTTTGTTCCAGATGGTATGCATGGATCTACTAATTCATAATAACTAAAATTAGCCGATTACATTCTACAAGTGCGTGGTCATCAAGTTATGTCTCCAAGTGATGTGGAGAGCGTGATGTCTCGTTCATCAAGTTCTCACCAATTTCGCTAATGACGAAATATCTCGTCATCAAGGTATTGCCGATTTTTTCATGACGACGAGATCAAAATCTGGTTGGTTTTCTTCTAATGACGAGATACCTCGTCCATCCAGATCTCGTCAGTTTTGTTAATGACACGTTACCTTGTCAAGGTAACCACTAGGGCTCAAACACGACTGTAAATCTGAATTTTTTTTATCCTTCTAACGAAGTCGGCTGAGTGGTGTGCCAAAAAAATCGACGACAATAAAAAATACGATTAAAATAACTATTTATTTAAACACAAAAATACATACAAGATACAGAGATTTGTGTACCTTGTTTGTGGGCGCTGTATGAAGGGAATTAGGGATCAACTCAAAACGGTCAGTGACTAAACGAGATAAAACGTCTGTACAATTGCGCGCAACTGTAGATCGCGTGATTATGTATTCCCATGATCCACTACTGTGTTTACATCTTTTCCCGCCATTTTAAGTTTGTTTCCCTCGTTCTTCTTTCGTCGTGGTTGCAAACCCAAGTTCCCCTTCAAAAAAAATTGATCGAAATGGCGCCAATGTCCGACAAA
This sequence comes from Meta bourneti, assembly GCA_933210815.1. Lineage (NCBI taxonomy): Eukaryota > Metazoa > Arthropoda > Arachnida > Araneae > Tetragnathidae > Meta > Meta bourneti. The sequence goes on along the minus strand of OW119932.1, from coordinate 56,383,205 downwards.
TCCATGTGGTATCAGGGCAACGGTAGCCCGTTTGGTAGAGTAACGGATTAGCAACCGGAAGGTTGCGAGTTTGAATCCAACCAAAGACCGTCGTGTACAAAGGGGCTGGTGCACGTTAAATATGTCGTGGCCTCAAATGTCTTCAAGTTGGCGTAGTGTGGAAGCTTGGAGAGTGGGGTGCCGGCTCAGGTGTGACCTCGTCATCTGACAATAGTTCAAAATTAAGTGGTGTTGTACTCGAATCTTTCCCTTCGGGGATTGATCCCAGACCGTCGCCAATAACCCGTTATGTTGCTCCAGTGCGACGTCAATTAAAATATCTACTAACCTTGTGGGATCGCGGAATTTAAAGTTAAAACGTTTTGGAAATGTTACTCAACTGGGAAATGGTATGAGGCAATACCACTCAATATGGGGTGTTCTCATTCGTTGAAAAGCATCACATGACCGGCGCCAAAATACGCAGGGGGTTTAAGTTGAACCCGAGCCGTCTTTTCGCCGTGCCACGAGGGTGAACTTTCTTCTCCAGTTTACCCTTTCAATCATTGCTTTTATCGTCGCTGATTGGCTGGTTGGTCAGAGTTCCTTAAGTTACGTTTCTCTGCTTTTCTAGTGTGAATTTATCATTATCCTTTATAGATAGTATGGTAATGGTGAAATGGCAGTTAATTAATGGTGAAATGGTAGTTAATTAGCATTAGACTTACAGGTAGGATAGTTCTTTTCTGCTTCTGAAATCAAGTCTGTAGCTATTTCGAGGAGCGCAAGCGCCTTCTCTTTTTTTCCGCATTCTGAAGTATTTGCAGAGGGATGATCATCGCCTGAAAAGGAAACATGATACAGCCATGTTAATGCAGAGGAAAAAGTAATTTTTCTTACTATTACACATATAAATTATATTTATGTACCACTTCAATACTCTTAAATTCTGGATTTAAATATGCTACATTATTATTTTGGATTCTTAAGGTGCATATATGCAATAGAAATCACAAAAATTGACCAGAATATCGATTTTTTATTGCTTTAAAATATTCTCCTATTCCTTAGCTTTTATACTATATCCAGGTCTAGTAAATATTCGGAATTTTTTTAGTTACAAAGATTTATCGTTCTTTACTGTCTATTAATCTATTATAATTTCTTTTATATCATTATAATCTATAAAATACAGAGGATGTTTTGACACATAACGAGAGTTATCAGTTAAGAAATGAATTTTTTTCGTTTTTAATTGTTTAATTCCTTGAAAATGTTGTTATTTTTATGGTTCCTGGGGATAAAGCATTGTAAAAAGACTTATTTTCTCGAAAGTCAGTGAAGAATATTAGGAATAATTTCCAACAGGAATTGTCTTTTTAGCAAAATAGAATTTGAGATATCGCAGTTCAAAAACATGCCAATTAGCAAACTATATCTAAATTAGATAATTAATGATTAGCTAAATCAGATTTTTTCACACTAAAATTATTATAAAGCATAAAACAATGACCTTATAAAAACTGGATTTTAAAATCAAAATTAAAAAAAAACCATTCTTCTAGTCTATATGTACATCTTAAATGTTATATTTTATATAAGGCGAGAGTGGGGTAAGTACAATATAAATTTTCCAACTTCCTGCTGAACCAATTACTATTTTGACCCAGTAATTTCTAAAATGCTCAGTTTTTAATCCCATTTGCAGATACTTTTATCAATTTTTAAACTCGTATTTGTTTAAACTACCATTGATGATATTTTAAAGAATACTATCCAATGGTATTTCATTGGATCGTGTTTGTCACGCATGATGCAGCAGGTAGATAGTTCAATTTACGTCGCAATGGAGCAACACAACGGGCTATTGGCGACGGTCCGGGATCCATCCCGAAGGAAAAGATCCGACAACGTCTCGTAATTTTGAACCACCGTCAAATGACGAGGTCACACCTGAACTGGCACCCCACTCTCCAAACCCACACTACGCCAACGTAAGGACATTTGAGCCACGACAGATTCAACATACACCATCCGCCCATATACGACCGTCTTTGGTTGTGTGCGAGCAGGAAGGGCAGGAATGCATGATATGCTCTTTCCCACTTAGGAAACTATAACATCGCGAACTTATGTTATTTATCGATATATTTAAATCTCCTTTTCACTGAATCATTTACTGTTTATATTCAACATATTTTGATCTCAGTTTCCCTGTTTTTAAACTATTGGCCAAGGAAATTTCATTTTATTCATTATTTTTAGTACATATTTAAAATTTGCATGGTAATAGAAAATGAAATACCAACACGTTTGCAGATATTTTATCTTCATTCAGTTTAGTTTTTCTTCTTCTTACTTTGAACCTTGCAGCCATAAAACCCAAATAAACAACTCATCGCAAATGATGAAACAGTCTATGGTATGCGCTGGCTAAAATGTGGTGGTATGTGGTATGTGGGGTAAATGCGACCCCATGAAATATCCTTTTAAAACATTCATTTTTAAATTACTTCAATGGTTAAGTTTAAACAAATAAGAGAGGGTAAACATATCAATCTGGTATTGTGTGGAAGAAAAATGTACTTTTATAAAAGCACTGGGGCAGAGTAGTAACTGATTCAGTGTGAAACTTGAAGATTTGGGTTCACACTTGTCCCCACATCACCCACGTTAAAAACCATTAATCCTCTAAGTGGTTTCTACGATATATCTCGCCCATCAAGATCGGACCAACTTTGCTAATGACGATATATCTCTCATCAATACATGGTTATTGATATTTTGACGATTACGAGATCAAGGTAGATAGGTATTTTAATTAATACCGCACCGGAGCAACACAACGGGGTATTGGTGACGGTCGGGGATTAATCCCAAAGGGAAAGAATCAAGGACAACGCCCCGTAATTTTGAACCATGGTCAGATGAAGAGAACACCTGAGCTGGCACCCCACTCTACAAACTTCCACTCCACGCTAACGGGAGGACATTTGAGGCCACAGCAGACTCAAACCATGTTTCTGGAAATTGAGTTTTTAATGTTCTGTCAGTATTCTAGGATGGTAAGTTTCAAATATGCATGATTATTTGAGATGATGGTAAAAACCCTGAAAAAATGCATGTTTTTCGTTTCGTGATTCTTTGTAATATTCGTATTTTTTGTTAAACCCCATGTCTAGTTAACAACTTTCTTTCCGAAGACTTTTTGAATCAGTCGAGACACATTTAATACACTTTTAAAATGGTTTCAATAAATTCAAAAACAAGTTGAAATTTTTCTGAATATAAATGTACATTTTCGTCGGACATCCATTAATAAGACAAATAGAAGTCGTTAATCTTCTAAAAAGAATAATTTTGTTGCATGTAGATATACTACTGTCAAATCTCACTAAGACGAATTACTGATTGTACGAACATAATTCCAATAATGTATAGTATATTCAAACAATGTTAACCCATTCGTTTAAGAAGAATTGGGGTTATACTAATCGTCGGTTAAGACGAAAAAATTTTCGAAACAAGGGCGAACAGATTCTTTCCTATCGTGTTATAAGAAAATTTTTGTGACTCCGAAATTGTAGATTTATTTGTGGGAGAGGGGGGAAAAGGAATAAATTATGAAAAGAAGATTCCAATGTAAACTAAGGAATAAGTGTGCCTTGTTTAAAAGAAGCTACCGCTGGCTTAGAAAGTGTTCAGCGATTTTTGTTAGGCAGTGAAAATTCAACTGCTAAATTAAACAGTGTTGACAGCATCAAAGATTTTCTTAAAAAATGGCACACAAAAATCGATAACAGTACATTTGAAGGCAAAAATTGCGTAATCAGGAGTTATATTTGTAATCAAGAATCATCAATATAATCTTTGTGATGAAGAATGCATTTATCTGTAAACCGAGATTTCTGCAGTAAGTAATGTAAGTATATTTAATTTTATTGTTGAAATGATGCTTTTTCATGAATTCGTATAACAAGAACTAAGGTCAATATGAATTTTTTACGGTCCCGTGAAATTCGTCTTAAAGAGATTTGACTGTATTTGTGATTTTTAACACGCAAAATATTGTCGAATGGGACAACATTCTTTGCTTACTGCAATTCGGTAAGATATCTTTCACTTTTTCTATAGCATCCTTCGCTAAGTCCAGAACTCCCAGAGATTTCTCCTTTGCCAAGCAATCGGTGCTATTGCCCGTACATTGGCTCCCCACAATAAAGGAGAGCAGGAGAATGGCGTAGAACAACCTGCAAGATATCAACACAGATCCATCACTTGCCCGTGTCCATTAAGTTGACCACCTTTTCTATTCGGGCAGCCCCCTACAATAATTCTTACTCAAAATACAGAAAGCGTGTTGGAAGTATACAAAGATAATATTACATAAAATATTTAATGGGTTGTTGCAAAAGTTCGTCCCACACATTTGGCAAAAACTAAAGAAAAATTTTATTTACTAAAAACTACATTTAATTTATATAATCTGTGCCCTTCTGTTCCATGACCTTTCTTTATGTCTCAAGAAGCTGCATAATACCGCGCTCATAGAAGTTTTGAGGTTTCTGGTTAAAGAACTGATCCAGGTGATGGAATTTCTGAACCACTTACGGCACATGGAAACGTCAACGGCATCCCACACCCCTACACAATACATGTCTTGAGTCTACAAAGCATTTTCGCCTTTTCGGAAATAAAAAAGCATACTGCTTCGAAAGTGCACCTTATTTCCTACCATTTTGAATGCTTAATAAAATTTGAAAAACACAACCCAATTACACAATTTTTTTCAGATACTCTCTGAAATTCCTTCTGTCAAAAAACATCGAAACTTTACACGTGCGGAGAAGATAACACTTCGAGTTTGCCATGCAATACAATCTAGCACGAAAAAGGGGACGAACTTTTGCATCAACCAATACAATAACGGGTAGTCAAATTATGTAAACATCATATTAGTGAAAGATTCCCAAGCTTGGTGGGCGATTGTAACGGATGGTAATTGACAGTAGAACCACCTACGTAATTGGCATCAACATTGGTGTAATGGCAGTAAGATAAAGATTTTGATTTAGAGTAACAAACTAAATTGCTAAAAGTTCTCAGTTTCCTCTCGATTTCTGTTTGAAGACCAAAATGCTTTGGCAATTACCCATTCTAATGTTTACTGCAGAATTTTCGTCAGCTTCACTAATTTTTATGCAGGTATTTCAGATTCGGTACAAGTAACACACCGTTGTTCTCTACAAACCAAATTGCTAAATGATTCAATTTGTCAGTTTTCTATGTATTTCTGTTTCTAGACCAAAATGCTTTGACAATTTTACCTGAACAAAAAACTCACTCAAACTAACACCACCTTGTATCAGCAAACCCAAAATCAAACTCCTATTACCAGCTCTCACCCCTGATCCTAGGGCCTTCTGTAGAGTTAGGATGGATGCGAAAAAGTTCGACAAAAAAAGAAACAATTTCGGAATACATACAAAGGGGATAAGTGCCCGCATTACACTCAAAGGGCACTCAAATCAAGCACATTCAAAACAGGCAAATTTTCGGGTGTGACCGATATCTCTAAGAAACGCGACATCAAGTGCTTTCTTTGACCGGAAGATCAACCGGAAGTGACCCCGGGACGCTCTTTCTTTAATTTGCTCAATGAAGATGCAATTGCTCTTTAGTTGGACTTATTAATGATATTTGACCTTAATAATTTTATTAATTGAGAACGTCACGGAGAAACAATACACTTCGCAGCTCGATGACATGCAAAGAAAATGAGCTATCACTATTGGTAGCAAGAAATATGTTTAAAATCACACACAGTACAATACATGACACGATGAAATTCAAAAGAAATGAACCATCACTAAAGGTGAGAAGGAATACGTTACAGACAAAACACGACAAAATTGAGAGAAAATAAATGAACAGACAACACTACTTGCAGAAGCTCCTTATGCAGAATGTCCTGCTACTCTACTATGATCAAGTGTCGACATGACATGAAAAAGGAAGATGGCTCGATCACCCACACATTAAAACCATTGCACCATTTAAATCTTCGCAACAATCTGAAATTTGTTTTACTTACATGATACTCTTCTATCGTGTATTGACTTTAGCCTCAGTCTAATCAGCCGTCGTGTAGTGAAAGGTGATCCTAGATCGAGACTATACAAGCCTTAACTTGTACTGAAGAAATTTGAACAGTTTTGCTTAGAAAGTATCTTTATATAAGGAAGTAAGCTGTCTTTAATCTTGTCCTCTGATTGAGTTAGCTTTACATATGGATCCTATCAGCAAAACTCGCAGGAGATCTACCGAGTGGTTAAACCACCTGCTATTTCCCTCATCGCTGATAAAGTCTGAATTTGAAAAAGTCCCAAACCCTACTTCAATTCTTAATCACTCGAGATATGCTTGTCTCATTGCCCCGTGTTTGAACAGGTGGCTGACAATGGTTGCATCATGGAAGATTTCAGAAAGTAGTGACAAAATTGCGAAGGTAAGAGTGTACATTTTTTATTTAAATGATATGGGGAGGCGTTATCGTAGTTGTGCTATCGGAGGAGTCTTAAAAAGAAGAGCGTGTGTGAAATTGAATTCTGCACCATATCAATGCATTGCTGTCAAATCCACTTAAAGGGGAGGTCAATACCAAAGTACAGGAAAATGTGAAAGTTCTTTTTTCATTTTGATCAAAAAAATTTCATTTTCTACCCAGAAGGCCATTACAGACAAAAATTGCACACAAATAAAAACAAGAATTGAAACAATAAACATCCGGGAGAAAATGCGTCCCAGTTGGTAGAGTCACGGATTAGCAACCGGAGGCTTGTGAGTTCGAAACTGGATCAAACCAAAGATCGACGCATAGACTGTGAAGTGGTGCACATTAAATCTGCCTTGGCGTCAAATGTCCTCACGTTGGCGTGGTGTGAAATTTTGAGAGTGAGATGCCATCTCAGATGTTGTCTTCGTCATCTGACCAAGTTTCAAATTTGCGAGGTGTTGTCTTCGGGATTGATCCCGGACAGTCGCCAATAGCCCGTTCTGTTGCTACAGTGCGACTTAAATTCAGCTACCAACGACCTACCCAGGGTAAAACTCAGCATATAAAAATACAAAAAGGTGGGAAACTTGATGGATAGCGAAAAGGAGTAGCGTCTACTGGTAACGTCCATTGAGAATTCCTTCTTGTAAGTGTGCAACATCCATTAGTGCACCATCGGTGAAACGAGTGTACAAGGAATTATTGCCCCCTCGGTTCACCACAAGGAGGTAGGTCCTGTCATTGAACCCCTTTAAGTAAAATATTCATTTATTGTTTTTCTAACAATAAAAATGTAGAACTGAGTAGAAGGAAAAGAGATTGTGTATACATTTAATAAAGTTAAACATTGAGTATTTGGCATATATATTTGTTGTTATAAATTTTAAAAACTTCAAACTATGGCAAATAAAGATTAAAACAGGTGAAAATGAACAATAGCTATTTCGTTGCAGCAAAACGTCCACAATCATCTTAACAGAAGTAGACTCCCTATTTTTGTCCTGATGACGTGGAGTAGCCCTAGTATACAACAATGTTTCAAAATGGGCATAGAGTTAGGGTGTGCAGTTATGAGCACTAACCCTGGTATATCAATTTACATATTTGTTAACAAAAATTTGAGAAATTTAAAATATGAATAATAAAGATTAAAACAGGTGAAAAGATATTTAGCTGTTTCTGTATAATAGGGAGTTTTGGTAGGTAGTTGAATTTCCGTCGCACTGGAGTAACATAATGGACTATTGGCGTCGTTCAGGGATCAGTGTAGAAGAGAGATATTCGAGAACACCTCGTAATTTTGAACCAGTCAGATGCTATTTCGATACAACAAAACGTCCACCTTCATCTGTACAGAAGTAACTTCATCTGTACTACCTATGTCCTGATGATGTGGTGTAACATCAGTCTGGAACACGGAATGTTATCAAATGGACAAAATGTTAGATTTATATTTCCGCCAATCAAAAATTAGCTCCCAGTTACACCAAGAAGTTCATAAATCTAAAAACCGCTATAACTGAGTCATTTTCGCTTCCAGCTTAAAGGGAGGAACCAAGAAACCGGTGGAATGGAATGGTATTAAAAAAGACTGGAAAACCGCAAAATTTATATTCCTCCATTGGCATTTTGGCGCAGCTTATCCTCTTTTGGATCTTGTGACATAAAACCCAAATCAACCAACCAACCATCCTCCATTGGCAACTGTGTAAAACACGCGTTTTGTCTTCGGAGCTTACTCTTGGGATTGTTCCCGGATGGTCACCATTAGCCAGTCATGTTGATCCAGTTTGAAGTTAATTAACTGCCTACTTATCATCCAAATGGACAAAGTGTTAGATTTATATTTACTAGTGGTCGCCCAGTGATCGAAATTCGACCATACTACATTTAATTTTTAATTTGAACGTTAATAAGGTTCTTTTGTCAAAGAGTATACCTCTATATTCATTGCATATAATTTTTTGAATTTTGTTCTATTACGTAGGCTGCAAGCATGTACAAATACGTCATAGGAAAAATACGGTATAGCTTGGTTAAGCCATATATAAAAAACAATAAAGCGTTGTTTGACATTTTCTTGGGTTTTTTTTATTGCTATACTGGCCACAGGTTTCGCCAAGGCTACACAGTTAATTTGCCTATATTTTTCAAGTTACATAAAATTTAAATAAAAAATAAATCCAAAAAATGAAAAATGAAATAAGGAATACGCGATTCGTACTTTTTTAAATATTTTTCATTGAAACAAAAAAACCGGGTGGTTAAAAAAATAAATGTTGTCCATTGAAATTGAAATAGTTCGACAATGAATTTAATGATTCAAAACTTCTGTGTAGACGATGTTTTTTGTAAAAACTCTTTCATCGTTTGCTAAATTCCCTTGACCGTTATATTCTGAAATATAAAATCTCAAACCATCGAATGATCGAATTCTACTTGCTGCGACGTACAATTGACCATGTGTAAAAACTGGTTGCCTCACTAAAATTCCAATTTTTTCGAATGTTTGTCCTTGAGACTTATTTATTGTCATCGCAAATGCAGGTATAATTGGAAATTGAGTTCTTTGAAAGTTAAATGGTAAAAAAGTTCCGGAATATGTTAAATTTATACGTGGAATCAAAATTCTCTTATTGCGTGCGATTCCAGTTAAAACTTCGCAATCAATAGTATTACGATGCATAAATTTGATGCGCATTCTTGATCCATTGACTAATTCTTCCTTTGTATTTAAATTTCTGATCAGCAAAACGATGCAATTAACTTTCAATACTAACTTATGTGGTGGCAAATTATGCCAAATCTCATACTCCTCCGTGCGCGCAATGTGCTTAAAAAGGGGTACAAAGTTTTTTCTTCACGTATTAATATATATAGTGGTCGCCCAGTGGTCGAAATTCGACCATAATTCATTTAATTTTTAAGTTTGAACGTTAATAAGGTTCTTTTGTCAAAGAATATATATTCTTTGACAAAATATATTATATATCTATATTCATTGCATATAATTTTTTGAATTTTGTTCTATTATGTAAGCTGCGAAAATGTACAAATACGTCATAGGAAAAGTGCGGTATAGCTTGGTTAAGCCATATCTAAAAAACAATAACGTGTTGTTTGACATTTTCTTGGGTTTTTTTTATTGCTATACTGGCCACAGGTTTCGCCAAGGCTACACAGTTAATTTTCCTCTCTTTTTCAAATTATATAAAATTTAAATAAAAAATAAATCCAAAAAATGAAAAATGGAATAAGGAATACGTGCTTCGTATTTTTTAATATATTTTTTATTGTAACAAAAAAAACCGGGTGGTTAAAAAAATAAATATTGTCCATTGAACTTGAAATAGTTCGACAATGAATTTAATGATTCAAAACTTCTGTGTAGACGATGTTTTTCGTAAAAACTCTTTCATCGTTTGCTAAATGCACTTGACCGTTATATTATGAAATATAAAATCTCAAACCATCGAATGATCGAACTCTACTTGCTGCGGACAAAATGTTAGATTTATATTTCCGCCAATCAAAAATTAGCTCCCAGTTACACCAAGAAGTTCATAAATCTAAAAACCGCTATAACTGGGTCATTTTCGCTTCCAGCTTAAAGGGAGGAACCAAGAAACCGGTGGAATGGAATGGTATTAAAAAAGACGGGAAAACCGCAAAATTTATATTCCTCCATTGGCATTTTGGCGCAGCTTATCCTCTTTTGGATCTTGTGACATAAAACCCAAATCAACCAACCATCCTCCATTGACAACTGTGTAAAACACGCGTTTTGTCTTCGGAGCTTACTCTTGGGATTGTTCCCGGATGCTCACCAATAGCCAGTCATGTTGATCCAGCTTGAAGTTAATTAACTGCCTACTTATCATCCAAATGGGCCAAGAGTTAGTTTTATATTTATTTAAAACAATAAAAAAAGTTGCTATTTTAAAAATTTTAGTTACATTAAATAAACTACTAATTAAAATAAATTGAGATTTGATGAATTCGGCGAAAGTGTTTAATATGTCCTTTCTGCCATAAAACTCCCATAACGCATTCAACGGATGCTTCAATAAATGACTATTTCAATGTTGAACTTCACCGAATGCAATTCGTAACTAAATACAGCTTCTTAAGTAAATAAACTTACTTTCAATCATCCTCGATTCTTTTAAAGTTACTCTCATGTCACAATACTAGGAGATCGGATTTTGGAGATCGAATTTGTATAAGAGGCCAACTATGTCATATAAACGCACCATTGTAAAATTCAATAAGAGTGAATTTGTTAGTTATTTAAAACAATTTTTGATGTTGCGGGAAAATTTTCATGTGCCTTCCTCTATAAAAATAAAATTAAATTTATTAGTCTCTTCTGAAACCATAAAATTGCTTTTCACTTAATATATTGATTTGTTTGAGAGATTAATTTTATAAAAAATCCCAGAATGAATTATACCCAAATACAAGAACTAATTAAGTGTAAATGAGTGTTATATACTAGACAATTTAAAATGGAGAGGAATAAGATAGTAATCAGACAAAGGTAGAGGCTTTGTAATGTACCAATCATGATGATTGGTACATTAAAAATCTACTCTTTTACTATATATTTCTACCCCATGTGAGCAGATGGGTGGATAAAAAGCAGTTTGTAGATTATAAACAATCAATACACCTAGAGCCCCAGAATAGTATGTCTTGTAACTTTATTCTATTTTATAAATTGTTGCAGCAGATGCAAGTGAAACCATGTGAGCAAGTTATTACTAAATGAAAATTTCAATTCAAAGAAAGGGGCCCGGGTATTTATCCCAATCTTCTATTGGACAGGAAAAGGAATGAAATCAATGTATAGTGTAAAATCAAAGTAATTATATTAACAGAGGTTTTAAAAGTATAAGTACAGTACACGCATTATAAAGTAAAATATTTTACAAATTCACTGCAATATAAATTTAACACAAAACTTGATTATACACAACATTTTTAGTTTCACCTCCGGGAGCAAGAATAAATAAATTCTTGGGTGAACCCACCCTCGAGCAACCAACATAAAGTTGTCCGTGGGAGAAACACGGCGATCTCAAATCCACTCCGCAGTACTTGATAGACTGCCCCTGCGACTTGTTGATCGTGATCGAGAACGCAAGTCTCACTGGAAACTGCAATCTCTTAAAGTCGAAAGGGAGATCCGTCGGAATGAGTGGTATCCGTGGGATAAAAACTGTTGCACCCTCTCCTTTTCCTGTCAAGATAGTCGCTTCCATTACATTGCCCAGCAGCTTCTTGACACACAGCCTCGTGCCGTTGCAAAGTTTTGGCGGGTCGAGGTTCCGCAGTAAAATAACCGGAGATCCCACTTTAAGTAAAAGACGATGTGGTGGCAATCCAGCCGGATCAAGCGAGTTCAGGAACTCTGGCGGGAAATTGACGACATCATCGGCATCTACTACGGTATCGATGGACTTGTATTCAGTGACCACGCCTGGTAACATGACAAGTATTTGATTGTTTATGTCGTGGACGGCTTCATTTTTAGCAGAAAGAATGGCCCTCTCTCGCAACCAGTTCAAATCGTGATAGTTTTGGGAAACAGACGGATAGACTGCATCTATCAGCTCTGCGACGGACGACACCAGATTACAAAAATCGGATGGGAATTTAATCTTGCCAGAAGACTCGACTGCCAATCTGCCTTCGCCGATCTCCAGGAGTTTGTCTGAGAAAATTTGAGCACTCTCATCCCCCAGATGTACTCTCATGTTCTGCTTCAAAGTTATCTTTCGCACATGTCTCCACAAAAACGAATGTTTCAAACATGCGTGGATCTCATCGGCCGGCGTCGACTTCGGGATGACGGGCAGAGTTTGACGAAAGTCTCCACAGAGGAGTACCAGAGCTCCTCCCATCAGGTTGTCGTTTCCTCTCAGATCTCTCAGAGTGACGTCGAGGGCCTCGAGAACTTTCTTGTGAGCCATGGTGCATTCGTCCCACACGATTAATTTGCAAGTCTCGAGCACCTGCGCCCGACCACTTGCCTTGCTTATGTTGCAGGTAGGATTTTCCTGCCTGGCGATGTCAAGTGGCAACTTAAGTGCAGAATGGGCCGTCCTCCCTCCTTCCATTAACGTCGCCGCAATTCCCGAAGAGGCGATGGCAAGAGCAACTTCTCCCCGAGTCCTGATTTCGGCCAGTATTATATTAATCAAGAATGTTTTCCCTGTTCCCCCAGAAGCATCGAGAAAAATGATACCACCTTGTTGTTTTGCTGCCTGATCCATGATAACTTGGTATGCGTTTTTCTGATCTCGATTCAGAAGTGGCTTCTTGTCCGCGACGTATGCACTCAGCTCTTCGACGTCGTAGTTCGTTTCTCGCACGTAATCCGCGCGAAGTACGTCTCGTCGATCTCGTACTGGTGCAGGCAGGCCCAATTGCAGTAATGTTTTATTTGTCATGGCCACACATTTGTCCTCAAGAATAACCAAAGCCTTGTTGAAAATGTCCGGACCAAACGCGATTTCTAATGTTGGAGTTTCCCTCCGTACTTTGGCGAGTATATCTTCACTCAGGGCCTCCTTATATTTTCCCCATAAAGTGTTTGGATTCGATGGACTGCATGTAGTCAATATTATAGCAAACAGGTTTCTGATTTGCTCTGGTAGGGAGATCAATTCGGCTTCTCGCAACGTGTCATCCCAGTGCTGGTCTCCTTCCAGCAAACCCAACTTCTGACAGGCCTCTCTAAATGTCTGGCATACTTCGTCGTTTACCGTTCTCATCTCTGCGAAAGATCTAGGTCCTCGTACCGAGTGAAGAAGCATCCTAAGGAAATAGCATTCGGCGTTGTTTGGGTGAACAGTGTACACTCGACCCAAGGCGTCGCTCGCGACTGCATCATGTCCAGGGACGGGCTGGCCAACTTTTCTTCTACAGAAAATTTTCCTCGATGCATTCCACGTGTAATATCGAGGTATCTCAGGATACAACAAAGTCCTCGCAAAAGGATCCTGTTGACACAGTTGAAAGAATGCCGTCAAAGTCGTGTTTGGTGGCTGATCAATCACTCTAGGGGCGCTCTCTGTTGTGAAATAAACTCTCTGACCATTTTCTAAATGGACGCTGAGGTGAACAACAGTAGGGTGTCTTTCGTGAATCGAAAAACCAAGTATTCGCCAAACTGCCTCGTTACTGCTGAGGTATCTTCCCTAATACCGCGTCACTTCATCGTTCGATCTCTCTTCGCTGATACCGAAAACAGCCATATCACTACCTTTGTTGACATACTTGCACACATATTTAATCGATTTCACACTGTTGCAGTCAGTACTCCACGTTGATGTGTGCCCGAAACATTTTCGACAGCAGCGGCGAAAAGGGCACAACCCACCTATTGTCGATTTCTATTTCCGTCTTGCTGCGTATCGTTAGTTTCGCCGTGAACCCTCCATCTTCCGGAGCCCGCCGTCTGTACAGGGGATAACCGTCATTTCCGGTTTGTGTCTCTTTAATCAATTTTCTAGGGTATTTCTTGGTACACTTTCCGTCCTTCATACACGGAGAGATGGGATTGAGATTTCCACACGGTCCGTGGATCATGTTTTTCGTTACCACTGCAAAAAGTTCGGGATCTTGTTCCGGGTCTGGCAACTCGGCAGATATAACGTCATCGATTTGAGTGGGCTGAATTTTGTCCGCTAACCAGATCAAATTGTGCGAGTGTGGCAGCCCTCGCTTTTGCCATTCAATCGTGCACATCCAGCATCTCGGCACTCCAAATACATGGCCCTTTGTTATAGCGTCAATCAGTTTCAACTGCTTCTGTTTAAATACTCTCGCAATCAAGTCGTGGCGCTCACTGGGTAATTGACCATTGGTAAGAACCTCCTTGATCTCCGTCCAAGTGGGATTGCAGGTGAAGGTGATAAATAAGTCTGGTCTCCCGTACGTCCTCACGTACGTCATAGCATCTTGTGTGTATTCGTGCATGTGTCTGGGACTGCCTGTAAATGTAACTGGTAGTATCACTAAGGCACCGAGGTTTTCAACGTTCCCGTCATTTGCCACAGCATCTCTCAGGTGAATATATTCGTCAACTCTCAGTTTACGTTGATTTAGACGAATGTAAAGGAGACGTTCACTCTCGACTTTAGCGTACATATCGACGATGAACTGATGAAACAATTGCCTGCAGTTCAATACGTGGTTCTGCTCAGTATCTCGAACCATTAATCTGTACGCATAGAAATCCATCGCTGAAACTTTCTTGCTCGTTGTTTCACCTGTTCTTGGGTTGATCTGCCTCAGATTAAATTGATATCCATCTTCACCATGGGGGAATATTACTGGGTACTGCAGAGCATCGTAAGATCGATGTGTTTCCGAAATACGCTGCAATGATTCACCTCGTCGTTGAATAACGATATCCCGTTGATGAAACTCATCTCCTGATATAACCACCGCGACTTCATCTGCTTGAGGAGAGTTAAAGCGCCGCTCGTGTTCACCTGCTGGTCTTCGGTCTGCTCTTATGACTACTTTATATTCATCTGTTGGCATACGTTCCAATGCTGTTTCAAACGTTTTAATAAGATTATTGTGCTCATGAAACATCCTCTGTAAGTTTAACACAATCTGACGTCTTGTTCCCGAGATGTAGGCGCACCTCTGATCAGTTTCTATTTGTTCGTTTTGAATAAAATATAGTTGTAGAAATTTTGGTGGTTGATCTGTCAGCGGAAGCAACGATCCCGCTCTATGGTAAACCTGCCCTTGCACCTTGAATGTCGACGGAAATCCGGGCTGTCCAACAACTGATGTGGCGCCGAATGATGTCATTTGGAAACATGAGTTGTATTTTCTGATGTTACTAAGAAAATGCTTCGACTCTGACGTATCTCCTGATGTGTAAGTCAAAAGGTCTTGTGGTGGTGGTTCCAGTTGGCAGAGTTTAACTTTTCCATTTTTGCAGCAAATACCAGTAGACTCTGATTTAAACTTTTTGGCTTGACAGTAAGTACAAACCATTTCCATTTTCCCGATCGTAACACTTGCATGCATCGAGTAGTCTTTATGTGAATCGTAGTGAAATCCTTCCAATGCTAAGCTAAAATGGTTCACAGTCCGTGATCGTTTGGCTCTATCTCTCTTATCCTGTAGTCGGGCCTCTCGCTGCTGTGCCGTCTCTGTTGCTCTAGATGTAGTAGCTGTCTCTTTCATATCCTGTAGTCGGGCCTCACGCTGCTGTGCCGTCTCTGTTGCTCTAGATGTAGTAGCTCTATCTCTCTTATCCTGTAGTCGGGCCTCTCGCTGCTGTGCCGTCTCTGTTGCTCTAGATGTAGTAGCTCTATCTCTCTTATCCTGTAGTCGGGCCTCACGCTGCTGTGCCGTCTCTGTTGCTCTAGATGTAGTAGCTCTATCTCTCTTATCCTGTAGTCGGGTCTCACGCTGCTGTGCCGTCTCTGTTGCTCTAGATGTAGTAGCTCTATCTCTCTTATCCTGTAGTCGGGTCTCACGCTGCTGTGCCGTCTCTGTTGCTCTAGATGTAGTAGCTCTCTCTCTCGCAATCGCAAGTCTTCTATTCCTCTCCTCGGAAGTTTCTTGACTACGCTCATTTTTCATCATCTTAGCCGTTGACTGCACTTGGCCGATCGCCTTCCGCTTCCTTGGAGGCATTGCTACAGCAAAGAAATCTGTAAAAGAATACAAAAATGCTATTTCATAAAATAAGCAAAAGGCACACTCTCACTGAGCAATGAAATCTATTATAGAATACAAAGAAAAGCTATTTCATAAAATTAGCAAAAGGCACACTCTCACTGAGCAGTGAAATCTATTATAGAATACATTAAAAAGTTATTTCATAAAAAAAGCAAAAGGCACACTCTCACTGAGCAGTGAAATCTGTCATTAAAAAGTTATTTCATAAAATAAGCAAAAGGCACACTCTCACAGAGCAATGAAATCTGTCATTAAAAAGTTATTTCATAAAATAAGCAAAAGGCACACTCACTGAACAATGAAATCTATTATAGAATACAATAAAAAGCTAATATAAACTGAATGGTAAAACAAATTTAAATTGTGAAGTACTTACATCAGTTTAGGAATATATATATATATCAAACTTTTAACACAAATAAAAAATATTAATGCCTTACTTAAAAGCTGTCAATCAAAATACTCAAACACAGAATTCTAAATCATGCTAAAAATAAACTTTTATTCTGGTGTAAAAAAAGCGTTAATTCTAATCCCATTAAACTTATTTAAAAAGCAAAAGGCACACTCTCACTGAGCAATGAAATCTATTATAGAATACAATAAAAAGCTAAAATTAACGAAAAAACGAATTTAAAATTATGTAGTACTTACATCCGTTTAGAAATATAAATCCAAAATGTACACTATCACTGTCGCGCGAATGAAGTAGGAAACACTTATACAATCAAAAGAGCGAATAAAACTGCCAGATTCACTGAAAGATGATAAACTGGAAGACTTACCGAGTTAGCTTCCTTTAAATACGACCAGCTAAGAATCGAGAGGGTGCTGGAATGTTCTCCACCATGAGTCCAATTAAGTTTCCGTTTCCCCAACTTTCTAGAAAGTTCTACAAAGTTTTATAAAAAAAGTAAACATTAATTCTGGTGCTGCCAGATACCGAGTAGCAAAATTACGCTTTTATGATCAATGAGTTTTTCGTTTGTGCTTTTCGGAATAACGGTGCTTGGTTTAGAAATAAATGTAATCGGTGTAGACAAATTAAACTGAATAGATAAAAATTTTTCAAAAAGCAGAAGGTCGATTTTACAGAATTTTTCAGATAGAAATCACTGCTTTCAACGGAGGATTCACATGTATCTATTCCGGACATTTTAAAATAAGTTACACGCCTTACCTAAAAAGCCTCGTGAAACAGAATTCTACAAATCATTACGTATTCAATAAATTATTTAAGGAAAGTTGGTCGAAATATACACCAACTTTCCTTGAAAATAATCCTTGAACTGAAAACCTTTCCTTGAATTTCCTTGCAAACATAAATATTTTAAAATATTCTTTCCTCCTTCATCAATAAAATATCTATAATTTATTTACATCATGGGAAGAACTAAAAAGTCAGTTCGAACATAAATACTGTAATTTAATTTGTTTCGGAAAAAATTGTTTTTCGATCAACAGTGGTAAAGCAACCATTGCTGCCTAAAGCAATCAATCTATGCTCAATGTTATTTCTATTGCGATTTCGAATAGTTTTTAGCCCCCCAGGGCCAATAGAAAGGGGGTTAAGAGTTAGCCTATGCTGACCGCAGTGTTCTAAAGTATAAGTGTACCAAATTTGGTGTGGATTGGTCAAACGGTGTATATTTGTATAGATAATATACACACACACACATACACACATCCTATTTTATATATATAGATGTATAGAAATAATGAATCACGTTAAAATATCGCATCGAAAAAGGTGCTTGAGCTTCTGGTTGAGATTCGAGCGTTCACTTACTAGTGGAAGAATAACTTTGGCCCCTCACGTTGAGCGCGCGTTAACGGTTGAAATTTCGATTATATCTTACATTGAAGGCTCTTAAAAATAAATCTTTGAGAAACTGCATTAGCTATATAGGGTATTAACAACATTCTAATAAACTTACACAAAACGTTTCAAAAATTTTAAAGATGGCATTTTTATTAAATCTTAACCAAACATCAGCAAGTTCAGTGCCAAACTGTTAAAAAAATAATCCAATTTTAAAAGATATTTTTACTTATCACGAACAGTTTATTTACATATCACTAGCAAATAAAAGCAAAACAAGTTATCTCTAATAGTTTAATCGTTAAAAAAATTACTTTGCAAAGAATAAACATGGCATAGTTTAACATACCACCACTGGCCACCATATACTAAATTTTTAAAAAAATCGAAGGTGGGGTGAGACGAACATTTTATTTTTTACTGCCTGAATTTGAATGGATTCACCCAAATTTATCTTAGATTTTGTTAAATTAACGCTGATTAATGGCAAATAACTGACTCGGGTCGAATACGGGATCAAGTGATTTTGCAATTATTTCTTTCATCATTTCGACACCAGAGAATACGCAAACAGAACAGCCGCCCTATTGGAGATTCCAAAATCCAATATTAGTTCATGAACGACCTTTTAATTCCCGTAAAACGACTTTTCGGTGTGCAATTTGGAATGGAGGCACGATCGGATCATTTTATGCTAATGAAAATGCGGTTCCTGTAAATTGTGAATGATTCAGTGCGATGTCAAAAAACAATTTATGTCTGAAAAAGGGACGGCGGTAGAACAGTTGGAGGAGATTAGCAACCGGAAGTTGCGAGTTCGAAACTCGGTCCAAAAAAAAGACCGTCGTCTATGCGGGGACTGGTGTACGTTAAATCTGTCGTGGACTCAAATGTCCTCACGTTGGCGTGGGGTGCCAGCTCAGGTGTTGCCTCGTCATCTGACCGTGGTTCAAAATTACGTTGTATTGTCCCCTTTGGGATTGATCCCGGACCGTCTCCAATAGCCTCTTGTGTTGCTCCAATGTTAGATTAATTTTCAAATACCAAAATATCTCCGAACTTACACACCACCCCAAATTGATGACATTAAAGCCACGATACATTTAACGTGCATTAACCCCCGTGTACAAGGTGATCTTTGGTTGGACCGTGTTTCAAACTCGCAACTTCCGGTCACTAATTGTTGTGTGTCGGTTCACGAACACACCACTTCAATCTTATCGAAGTGTGTCGATTCACGGACACGCAACTTCTATTTTAATCTAATTGAATTCAAAGTGATAGCCACGAGATCAGTGATGCCATTTCTTTTTTTTACCTTCATTCCCCAATTCTGTTTTTTCTTCGCTTCAGTGACGTTCATTAGCTATGCCAAGAATCTTCCAGAAAATTTAACGTCACGCCAAGTCATGCGTTTCTGTTAACTAATGATAGGCTAGTTGGTTTGAAAACAGCGAATCAGGAAGTCTAGTTCTTTGATTGACAGAATCATTCCCGTTGAGTGACAACCCCCCTAAAAAACTGATAAAAAGCGGGGACAGCAAGAACACGCTCTCTTCACTATTTCACTGTTGCCCACTCTAAGTAAAATTACTGAAGCGGTCATTCTTGAACACTACAACACCTTTATAAACACAGCAACATAATGATTCCCCAACAATTTGGCTTCACCCCCGACCTCTCCACTACTCATCAGCTACTTAAGGTAGTTGAATATATTCAGTCTGGAAATTCAGTCTGGAACAAATAAACGGAATAAATACACTGGGATAGTCTTTTTTGATATTGCCAAAGCGTTTGACAAAGTCTGGATTCAGGGTCTTATTTACAAAATGATCTTATATAACTTTCCTGATTATATCATTAAACATATAGCCTCATATCTTACCAATAGAACGTATGTTGTTAGAGTCAATAATCAGTTATCCTCGAAAAGAAATATTTATGCTGGAGTCCCTCAAGGATCCAAACTTGGACCTTTTCTCTTTAATTTATATATGAACGATATACCCCAAACGGATAACACTAAAATTAGCATGTTCGCAGATGACACTGCAATATTTACTCAACATAAAAATTATAAAATACTTATTGCTGACCTTAAAGTCCATATCTACTACCTTGAATCCTGGCTTGTCAAATGGAAAATACTACTCAATGTTGAAAAGACAGCTGCAATCATGTTCCACTGCAGAAATCCCTCAAAACTACCCAAACAACTTTATGGTCAATCAATCCCTTGGTCACTTCAAACCAAATATCTAGGACTTATCCTAGACTCAAAATTAAACTGGAAGCCACGTATACAGGATAAATTTCGTAAAATCACTGCCACTGTTTACCCTCTCACATACCGGAATTCAACACTTTCTAGACACAAGAAAATCATATACCTTTCATTTGTCAGGCCAATCATAACATATGCTTGCCCCATATGGGGGGGGACTAATGTGATGTGAATCTAAAGCGCATCGAACAACTTCAAAACATCTTCCTTAGGCAAATATCGAATGCAAGATGGTATTATCGCAACAGCGATATCACCAGAGCCCTCAATATCCCAACCATAAGGAAATTTATCTATAAAATCTCTCGCAAATTCTTCCTCCGAATTAATAAGTCATAATGCAGCGGTGCAGGAAATAGAAATCTACACCCAACCCTTGCTCAAAATAAATCCAGACCTAGGCGCACCCACACACTGGGCAGCTGAGAGATCACTGACTTATTTCATTAAAATTGATCCTTATTCTTCCTAACTCCTAAATTTTACCGGATTCTTGTTTATTATTAGCTAGCTTTTAATTTCAATACTTAACTCAACAAGGCAAATGCCAATAAGTCAAGCTCTATGTTCAACACCGGAGATTTAGGCCCCTGCGGGGCCATGTGCTCCATAAATATATCAACACACACGCTCTGTTCTCCCTTTTTTCCGTCGGTCCAGCGATCTAGTAGAGGGGTGAGAAGCGCGGTGAGCGTTGTCTTGGCCATTGTTTTCTTTTGGATGATGAGCGAGGATCCCCAACAGACGCTGTGTCTCTAATAAGTAACCTTTATTTAATTCTATCTCGAGATATTTACGCGCGTGTAGTTGTTAGGTTAATTCCATGCTACACCGTTTAATTTTAACTTTTAATACCCGTTCTTTTTTTTTCGCATAATGCGAATCACTTCCCCTCCGTTACTTCATTTTTTTTTAAATCTCGTAAGGCGTCACTGTTTTAATTATTAGCAATTAGAATGAATATCATAATAGCATATTGTGTGCTTAATGTGTTTAAATGTAGATTTAGATAATTTGTGATGTACGGTGAAATGTTAAACTTTTTCTGTGTTGAATAAATAGATTTGTTATTTGTTTCAACTATGGTTCATCTTCCTTGCCGATACACGGCCTGCTTTCATGTTAAATTTTAATAAATGTTCAGATATTTAAGTACTCCGTTCACACTGTAAGTCTGAGCAGGGTTAGCGATAGTTTGGTCACATATGTTAAGAAAATTAAACTATACGATCATTCGCTACCGTTGTAGTCCTAACTTTCGAACCTTTTCACCTCCAAATTCAAAAAACCTTAAAAGGGACACAACATAATTCTGAGGCCGTCGTGGCTCTGTGGGCGCAGGTTCGATACCTGACAGGTGCATTCCTCCCTGGTTGTACTTGTCTCTTTTATATCAGTAAAAACTTTTATTATGTGTGTGTATTACTTGATACTATTGTATGTTATGTCTGGCGCAGCATGGCCCAATATGGCCCTTGCGCCATAAAATCCCCCAAAACCAATCACTAATTCGTTACTCGTTCAACCGAGCTACCGTTGCCCCGGTGGTCATAATGATGTGACTCGAGTCTGTGTGCAACTGAGTCAAGCCTGAATCAAGTTTTCACACCATATAAGTACAAAAAATATTTATTAAATCAGTTTTCAATAATTTGAATTGTAGTTGTATTGTCTTTTTGTATTGGAGTCTGGAGCTGAATTTAGGACCTCCTCAATTTCATGTTTGCACCTGCCAAACTCTCGTAATTCTTCCAATCTGTCCAGTACAAGTTCCTGCGGTCGCCAGGGACTCCTGTGCCGGGCAGTCCATTGATGTTGGCCCTGTTACAAGAGTTGAACCACCAGCCTGTCTGTCTAGATTCAACGCAGGGAATTCCATCAAACTCCTTTCCCTTCTGTCTGTCTTTCGTGCAAAACACATTTCCGTTTTCGTAGTCCATACTGTTGCCTGAAAAGATGGAAAGTGATGGTCAAGAAAACAGTCTCCAAGTTTTGTCTTCAGGATTGAAAAGGAAGACAGAGAATTAAATGCTGGACGAACCCCAATAACTCTTACTGGTGCTAATGTTTTGGTGAAATTCAAACTCGTATCACAAAAAATTAAAACAAAGCAGCAAATTTGTGGAATTAAGGCCGACAGAAAACCATCTCCACAATATGCAGACTGAGAACGGGCCGCGGTAGCCCGGTTGGAAGAGTAACAAATTAACAACTGGAGTTTCGCGAGTTCGAATCCAACCAAAGACCGTCATGTACGAGGGGGCTGGTGCAAGTTAAATATGTCGTTGCTAAAATTTCGCAAGTTAAAATGTTCTCACGTTGGCGTGGTGCGGAAGTTTGGAAATTGGGGTGCCAGCTCAGGTGTTGTTCCCGTCATTTGACCGAAATTCAAAATTTACGTGGTGTTGTCCTCGATTCTTTCCCTTCGGATTAAATCCTGGACAGTCGCCAATAGCCCGTTCTGTTGCTCCAGTGCTACGTTAATTGAAATTCTTACCCATCAAACCAGCTCCCGACACGTTACTGGCTACGAACTGTTGACGTCAATAGACGATGGTCATAATGGTAATTAATTAACGTAGCACTGGAGCAACAGAACGGACTATTGGAGACGATCCGGGATCAAATCCGATGGGGAAGAGTTCGCATTTCTTCCAACCAATCTACCACGGCCTCACTTACTGATTATAAAGCTTTGGTAGAATTTAAACTCAAATCACAAAAAATTAAAATAAAACAACAAATTTGTGAAATTATCCCCGATAGAAAACCACCAATACAATATCCAGACTGAGAACACGACATTTGAAAGGCATGAAAATTAACTGTGGTGGAACCAGAACGTACAGACTTCGTAACTGCCTGGGTGTTGAACTCACACCTCATCGTATATTCACCTGCCCTGCAATAGTAGCTGCTCTTCAGACAATCGATTACCATCCTCAAGAACATGGACACGACAACAACATTAACAATTGTTAAAATTATGCAAATGTAAGCATCTGATGCATCGCAACTCTAAAAACTGCCAGGCAAACCGTAAACTGACCCAGCATCCGTCCTACGTATGCTGAGTTAGTTGATCCACTAAGTAAGTAGGGCCGCGGTGGCCCGGTTGGAAGAGCAACGGACTAGCAACCGAAGGGTTGCGAGTTCAAATCCAGCCAAACACCGCCGTGTACAAAGGGGGCTGGTGCACGTTAAATCTGTCGTGGCCTCAAATGTCCTCACGTTGGCGTGGTGTGGAAGTTTGGAGAGTGGGGTGCCAGCTCAGGTGTTGCCTCGTCATCTGACCGTGGTTCAAAATTACGTGGTGTTGTCCTCGGATCTTTCCCTTTGGGATTGATCCCGGACCGTCACCAATAGCCCATTGTGTTGCTCCAGTGTGACGTTAATTGAAATTCCCCCCCCCACTAAGTAAGTCGTATCTTTCCCTTTGGGATTGATCCCGGACCGTCACCAATAGCCCGTTGTATTGCTTTAGTGTGACGTTAATTGAAATACCCCCACTAAGTAAGCTGAAACGCAAATGCTTACCGACAGGTCTTATGTGCAGAAAGGAGTACGCATGCGCAGTTGCATTGTTCAATTCGCATGTCCGATTAATGTGTGACTTTTCTTAACCCTTCTGGTGGTTGTCCTGAGGATATGCCTCGTCATTGCCAATACCATTAGTAAATCTTGATGGACGAGATATCTCGTCATAAGAAGAAAAATCAGCATCATCAAAAAATTCTTAATACACTGCTGGCCACCGTAAATGCAACACCCTGAAGGAAGCATGCAAATAATATGAAATTTACAACATGCATTAGCGGAGGTGAGATATGCAAATGATTAGAATTTCAGCGCAGACGCACATCACGCGCGCCTGTGGCGCCACTTCAATGCGCTATTTAAGGCTTGGAGATTTCGACGATTTCAAGTACGGCAATTGTGTTTTTCTTGTGGTTTTTTCAAAAAAACGATCAATTATGCCTTGTAGAAAACAGCGATCATCTTTTGATCAAGTATCCGAGTTCGACAGAGGAAGGATAGTGGCCTACCGAGATTGTGGATTATCTTTCAGGGAAATCGGTAGTCGTGTTGGACGAAACCAAACAACTGTAATGCGGATATGTGATCGTTGGATGCAGGAGGGTACGACGGACCGACGTGTTCGATCGCATCCACTTCAGTGCACCACTTCACGTGATGACAGGCATATTGTGCGTATGGCAGTGACGGATCGCTCAGCCACATCACGAACCATAGCACAGCACATTCAGTCTGTACCGCATCATCCAGTGTCTGCGCGTACCATTCGACGCCGTTTACAGCAGAGTGGTCTGTCCGCAAGACGTCCATTGCTTCGTCTACCCTTGACGCAGAACCACAGACGTTTCCGCCGCCAATGGTGCGATGAAAGAAGGATGTGGACGGCAGAATGGAATGAAATTGTCTTTACTGACGAGTCACGCTTCTGTCTGCAACACCACGATGGTCGGATTCGAGTCTGGAGACACCGTGGAGAGAGGATGCTGAACAGCTGCGATATGCACCGCCACACTGGTCCTGCACCGGGTATTATGGTATGGAGCGGTATTGGATATCACTCTCGCACTCTCTAGTACGCATTGCCGGTACTTTAAACAGCCAGCGCTACATCTTCGAGGTGTTGGAGCCAGTTGTCCTTCCTTACCTTCAGGACTTGCCCACAACCATATTTCAACAGGATAATGCGCGACCACACGTGGCACGCATTGTCCAAGGGTTCTTCTTCAATCGCCAGATTGAATTGCTTCCCTCGCTCTCCGGATCTTTCGCCGATAGAAAACATGTGGTCCATGGTTGCTCAACGATTGACCCAGAATACATCCCCAGCTGCCACACCAGATCAACTTTGGCAACGTGTGGAACCTGCTTGGTCTGCTGTACCCCAAGAACGCATCCAAAGTCTCTTTGAATCAATGCCGAGGCGTGTGGCAGCGGTGATCTCCAACAATGGCGGCTACTCTGGCTACTGATTTTGGCAGGAACCACACTTCACAGAAGTCTATAAATTTAATCATTTGATACTTGGTCAACATGTTATCTACAAAATAAATTTTGTTGTGATATCTCTTGTCTTTCTTGGTGTTGCAATTTGGGTGGCCAGCAGTGTATTTCGATGAAGAAAAATTGCTGAAGTTTTGATGGCCGCGAAATCTCGTTGTGAGAACTCCCATTTGGAGTATTAAAGCACATATAACACCAGGAGTTCCCTTGTACCTATCCTATAAAGAATCGGCCAAGTTAGTAGGCACCCTAGTGATTTTATTAGAACATAAAGGAAAAATATAAAAATAAGAGGAGGGGTAAAAGGTCTCAGTTGCAAATTGGATACTAAGTGGAGCACTGTGATGTCACAAGCCTTCTCACAGGAGGGTCCGTCTTCCATCACGTGGCCATGACTGTGTAGGATGTCCAGTAGTTCAGTGTCACATACTCTAGGCAGAGATGACGCGAAGAATGTCTAATGTGGAGGGATTTAGTGATTTCACATTGAGTTGCATAGGGAGGAGTGTCTTCCTGTCAACATGAACAGGTGCGTGTCCTTCAGTCCAAATCTATTGAGGTTGGCTATGAAGGTGAAGAATTGCAGCATTACTATATCTTTGATGAATGGCTTGCTGTTTACTTTTCGTAGGATGTCAGAGAGGATGAGTACCATGGTACCCTTCAAGACCCTCGAGTCCCCCGGCTCACCGCGAGGTTTCGAGCCTTGCGTGGGGGTCGGGTTTTTTCCTTCGATTCCCATCGCACGTCGGAGGAACCGGGCAGCCCCCCAACGGACAGGGCGGGCCTGCCTTCAGCGTGGGCACGCGCACGGACGAACAGTTTATTGAAAAATAAAAACCATGTTACAAAAGTGTCCCGACAATAAATGGTTGATGACAAGGGCTCAACGCAGAAAAAGGGTGCGGAGAATATGTCCAGGCCAACAGGGCCAGATACAAAAAAAAAAAAAAAAAAAAAAAGAAGGCCAACAGGGCCAAGAGATAAAAATTTTAAAAACTTAAAAGGAAGTATAAAAACAGATGTTACACCGAGATCTGCTCGGGGCGGTCGCGAGAGCTCCGAAGGTAATTTCACTAATTTAATTCTCGTTCATTCCAATTTTCCAGGATCATCTCCAGGCTCCCCTTCAGATGTACCATGGTACCCTGTCGCCATCCGTTTTGTGCCAATTAATCAACAGTTGACAGGTGCCAATTGCTAGGGGTCCGTTTTCACAATAATTTTACAGAGGGGCCACAGTAGCATGTGGGTCATTGCAGCCTTTTTCAAAATGGCGGCGGTTTGTTGACTTTTCGGAGGAATTTTTACATTTTTGAGATCTGTTGACATTTGGAGGAATGTTTACATATCGAGTTTTGTTTGGAGCGTCATCTGGTGGTAAAAGGAGGAACCATATTATTCAAATTAAAAAAAGGTCGGGATTCAAACTTTTCGGAGAAATGTTTACATTTTTGAGATTTGTTGACATTTGGAGGAATGTTTACATATCGAGGCTTGTTTGGAGCGTCATCTGGTGGTAAAAGGAGAATCCATATTTTTCAAATTAAAAAAAAGGTCGGAATTCAAACCTAGGCGTGGTAGTCTGAGACGTTAACGACTAACTACACTTCAATAGTACTTTTATTACATCCCCGTTTATATGGGCCACGTAGTGCAGTCTTGCTTCTATGCTAACGAGTTTTCATCTTCGTAAACAATAGAATCTTTCCAAGGAATTCGGATACAAGGAAATGACCAACAGAATCTTATCAAAGGATTCTATTCTAAGGAAAGGAGCGTTCTAATAATTTCAAGTGATTCTATACTAAGGAAAGGAGTATTAGAATATATAAAGGATCCTACTCCAAGAAAAGAACCAGGGCCGCGGTAACCCGGTTGGTAGAATAACGCAACAGGAGGGTTGCGAGTTCGATTCCAATAAAAGACAGCCGTGTACACGGGAGCTAGTCCACGTTAAATCTTTCGAACCCTCAAATGTTCTCGCTTTGGCGTCGCGTGGAAGTTTGGAGAGTGGGGTGCCAGCTCAGGTGTGACCTCGTCATCTGACCTTGGTTCAAAATGGCGTGGTGTTGTCCTCGGATCTTTCTTTTCGGATTTGATCCCGAACCGTCCCCAATAGCCCGTTGTGTTGCTCCAGTCCGACGTTAATTAAAATACCTACATACCTTCATCCAATGGTATTTTTAATTAACGTCACACTGGAACAACTCAACGGATCACCCAATGGATGCGGTTATTTAGTAATTAAATCTGTTGTTGTAGGGTAAAAGCAATACTACTCTACTCACAAATCTCGTGACATTCAGAATTTAAGTAAATATTCTTGAAATCTCGCCCTTTGAGACAGTTGTGCAACGGACCGTTGTCCCTTAACCACGCCACTGTTTCGGACTGCAATAAAATGGTGAATACTCCGTAAAACTCAAGTTCATAAGTATGCTACTGGTCGTGAAACTTACCAGCGTCACCGCTGTACTTGGTAGCATGCAGTTTGTACAAGGCTGCTTCATTCTCAATCCAGAATGAGTTGTAAACAGCATACTTTCTGACCCCTTCAACGTCTTCAAGATCAATCCGGAGCGTATTGTTTGCTTGGTGGGTCAGAGCGTATATGTTGTCGTTACCTAAAAGACAAGGGAATGGGTTCAGCTTTCTTTGAATTACCGATACTCAGTTGTGCGCACTACGCTAGCAACCTGCGAGTTGTATGCGGCGCAGGTTCTATTCTCCGTGGGTGTACATTGATCTTCCGTGTGAGTAAAACTTTACTTGTATTCATTACTTGATACTATATCTGGCCAATTGTGACCTTTGCGACATAAAAATCCAATCAACCCACCTATACTCAGTGATGTCCAATGAAAAACAAAGAAAATATTAAAATTGATAATAGATTTAATTATCTTCTAATTGGGAGTAATAAATCCCTTTTAAAAGTGGGAGACGCGGTAGCCCTTTTGGTAGAGTGACGGATTTGCAACCGGAGGGTTGGGAGTACGAAACTCGGTTCTAAACATAGAGCATCGTGTATGCGGGGACTCGTGCACGTTAAATCTCTCGTGGCCCCAAATGTCCTCACATTAGCGTGGTGTAGAAGTTTGGAGAGTGGGGTGCCCTCGTCATCTGACCGTGGTTCAAAACAAGGAGATGTTGCCTCGGATCTTTCCCTTCGTTAATTAACTACCTACCTACTTACCTACCCTCTCAGATGAGGGACACAAATTTTACTCAATAACACGAATCACAGATTTACTTGTTTTAGTAGTGTGACTAACTGTAATCTTTTGGTCTGTTTATAACATTAACTTTTGTTACGAATTTGCAAAATTAAAAATGTGGCAGCTTGTGACTGGTGAAGTCATAAAAAATACTCACCAAGCCAAAACTCGCCTTTGAGATCACCAAATCCTCTTTTGTAAGTATCCCAGTCTTGATAAAAATCTTGCCTCGTATAGTTGACTCCTCTCCTTTGTATGACCTGTGAACATGAAACATACTTTAAGAGTGGAAGCATAAAAGAAGCATTTTCTATCAAGCTAAATATGGGTGGCGGGAGCGTTTCTGCGGCGGTATGTGTTCTTGTACGTATTCCGAACGTGACGTCACTTGGCTTGTTTTTGGAATGCGATTTAAACACAACGCCAAAAAAAAATCCGAATTAATTCCGAATTGATTTATATCGGATGTCCCGTAAATTCCTAAACGCCACTAAAATTTGTAAAACCTGAAGGAATCGGTATATTTGAACGCAGTTTGCGAAACAATTATTCTCACCAAGGGGATTTCTTTGGAAGAGGAAAATATTAGTCCACATTTTTATCGATAGAGGTCGCTTCATGCATTCAAATTAGTAACTATTGAAATCAGAGTTGATTAAATCAGCTTCTTGTCAAATTAAATGACATCATTTTCCAGTTGGTTCCTGAGCATTCCGAAGTGTAATGGATAAATTTTCAACAATGGGCACAGTTGTTTTGTCAGCAACTACCCTCTCTAGGTGCCTTTGTAGGATCAGGAGAGAGTCACGATCACTTTGATGTACTTTATGGAGGAACTCTGGAATGAATTGCCATCTTTTTCAATTCCAGAGTGAGCCTAATGACTCCAAGAAAATCCGTAGACAGTTGCAACCTTTTCTGCTAACGCCAGAATAGGCCACATTGTAACAGGCCTACTTGAATCGTTTTCACCTGGCTGACTCCAACAAGTGTACACCTGAAATAAATTTTTATCGTTGTTTTATCATAAATTTAATATTAATAACTAAATTTTATCGAAGATAATATAGAGTATAAAAACACTTCAAAACAATTTTTAGATAAAATTATAAAAACCTATGTCTGATAAAAAAAACAGATTTGGATGAGGAGGATCATTTAATAATTCTTTAATACTAGGGTTAGTAGCATCAAATTGGTTGAATCTAATTGCATTAACATCAGGACATTTACTTAAAATGTATCTAACAGATAGGATTGAATCACACTTCGGACATGCCAGAGCTGGTTCTGTGAGTGTAGCAAATACCTGTGAGTTAAATACGTGTGATCTATAAGAGATGCATCAGTAGCAAAGGTAGGCAGGTAATTAACGTCGCACTGGAGCAATGCAACGGGCTATTCGAGACGGTCAGGGACCAATTTCGAAGGTAAAAATCCAAGGACAACGCCTCGTAATTTTGAACGACGGGCAGAGGACGAGAACAACGCCCGAGCTGGCATCCCACTCTCGAAACTTCCACACCATGCCAAGGTGAGGATATTTGGGGAAACGACAGATTTAACGAGTACCAGCCCCGTGTACATGATTCTTTGGCTGAACCGAATTTCGAACTCGGCATCCACCGGTTGCTAATCCATTGCTCTTCCAACTGGGCTACCGCGGTCCTGCATCAGTAACAGAAGGAAGGCAATAAATACACATTTTTACTTCGTCAATACGAATCAGTTCTTCGAATTCAGATCCGTCTAGCCAATGAACGACGAGAACAGGAGTGTTTAAAACTTTCGGTCAAACCCTTTCTTGTTGCTCATTGGTTCGACGGAACCGGATAGGCGAGTGGATTCGGATTGACGTATACGTATAAATGAGGCTTGAGGGATACTCATCGACATTCTAATGAAATAGACGGAGCATGCACGCGCAGCTTCATGCTACTCCTTCCGATCGCTCGGTTTAAGATCTGTCACGTGGCTGTGGGAAAAAGCAAGAATCCTAATTGGAATAACTTATCGATGGTTTAAAGTGATTACTCAGCTTGATTAAAACACTACTCTGCTCTTCAATAGCCAATTGACCCAAGACGATTCGAGAGCCCATGTGACTTACCCTTCCGAGATCTTACGACAGCGACTACACCCACATGCTCTATCTGTTTCATTAGAAGGTCGATGGTGATACTCACCGTCCATCCTCCACCGTCTGTATCCATGTCACAATAGACCAAGATAGATGTGCCGTTCAAACAAACCATTCTTTGGCCACACTCTGTAAACGCCGCTGGTGTTGTTCCCCTTTTGCAACACATCGGTACAGTCCATTGCTTTCTCCGTGGGAACGATCACTGGTTTCTCCGTGGTTAGGATCTCTGGTTTCTCCGTGGTTAGGATCTCTGGTTTCTCCGTGGGAAGGATCTCTGGTTTTGACTTTGGATCAGGGCCTGAAAGCAGGAAATATACCCGTTAGTAAATAAGCGTTGCATGTACCAAAAAATGATCGAGATAGTTTGTCGATCAGACTCCAAATCTACCACAGTATGCTCTAAGCGATATCGATCACAGCTGAGAAACGATTGGATTGTCTTTGGATTAACTTGGGTACCCGGATTAAATAGCAATAATGTAAACACGTTTCCCAAATGATCATCTGATGTCCAACAAGAAAATCCAGCAATTTTTCTGTGCGACAAACTGATCATCTGCAAGACCAAGGGCTGGCTTGGCCCCTGGCAGAACCAGTATCCAACAACTGATTGGTCCATACGACTGGATGAAAGGTCAATCCATCGATTCACCGTCTGATTGGTCCCCACGACTTTGGCGATTTCACCACTTTTTTCGTCACTCTAGAAATGGCATTCAAACACCTACCCTGTGATAAGATTTTATATCTCCAAACGAGGCGGTAAAATGCCAAATCAGCCAACGTCGTCAATTTTTCAGAGAAATCACATGACTACTAATTAACATGTTGGTCACACTTTTCGAAGCTCCTCTCAATAGCAATGCTCGCTCAACGTATATTGCACTACTATGGTTGACATACTTAATGACAAATTGCAAATTTATTTATTTTGGTTTTAACTTTATGTCGAGAAGATATATTTTAGTAAACTATCTCTTTCCGCCATATTTGCCCTCAAAATAATTATAAAATTCAGACGTACATCATTCAAACCTACTTAAAATGAATAAGCTACGTTTTTATAGTGACCGCCGAAATTAGATTTAGCAACGGAAGTTCTCGTAATAGACGAACAAGCTGCATCAGTATCAAATGTTAGTATCGATACTGTCATCAATGTATATAGGCAATTGAGAATTTTTGTTCCAGATGGTATGCATGGATCTACTAATTCATATTAACTAAAATTAGCCGATTACATTCTACAAGTCCGTGGTCATCAAGTTATGTCTCCAAGTGATTACAACGAGATGTCTCGTTCATCAAGTTCTCACCAATTTTGCTAATGACGAAATATCTCGTCATCAAGGTATTGCCGATTTTTTCATGACGACGAGATCAAAATCTGGTTGGTTTTCTTCTAATGACGAGATACCTAGTCCAACCAGATCTCGTCAGTTTTGTTAATGACACGTTACCTTGTCAAGGTAACCACTAGGGGCTCAAACACGACTGTAAATCTGAAATTTTTTTATCCTTCTAACGAAGTCGGCTGAGTGGTGTGCCAAAAAAAATCGACGACAATCAAAAATACGATTAAAATAACTATTTATTTGAACACAAAAATACATACTAGATACAGAGATTTGTGTACCTTGTTTGTGGGCGCTGTATTAAGGGAATTAGGGATCAACTCAAAACGGTCAATGACCAAACGCCATAAAACGTCTGTACAATTGCGCGCAACTGTAGATCGCGTGATTATGTATTCCCATGATCCACTACTGTGTTTACATATTTTCCAGCCATTTTAAGTTTGTTTCCCTCGTTCTTCTTTCGTCGTGGTTTCAAACCCAAGTTCCCCTTCAAAAAAAACTTGATCGAAATGGCGCCAATGTCCGACAAATCCATGTGGTATCAGGGCCACGGTAGCCCGGTTGGAAGAGTAACGGATTAGCAACCGGAAGATTGCGAGTTTGAATCCAACCAAAGACCGTCGTGTATAAAGGGGCTGGTGCACGTTAAATATGTCGTGGCCTCAAATGTCATCAAGTTGGCTTAGTGTGGAAGCTTGGAGAGTGGGGTGCCGGCTCAGGTGTGACCTCGTCATCTGACTATAGTTCAAAATTAAGTGGTGTACTCGAATCTTTCCCTTCGGGGATGGATCCCAGACCGTCGCCAATAACCCGTTTTGTTGCTCCAGTGCGACGTTAATTAAAATACCTACCTTCCGTGTGGGATCGCTGAATTTGAAGATGAAACGTTGTGAAAATGTTACTCAACTGGGAAATGGAATGATGCAATACAACTCAATATGGGGTGTTCTCATTCGTTGAAAAGCATCACATGACCGACGCCAAAATACGCAGGGGGCAAGTTGAACCCGAACCGTCTTTTCGCCGTGCCACGAGGGGTAAACTTTCTTCTCCAGTTTACCCTTTCAATCACTGCTTTTATCGTCGCTGATTGGCTGGTTGGTCAGAGTTCCTTAAGTTACCTTTTTCTGCTTTTCTAGTGTGAATTTATCATTATCCTTTATAGATAGTATGGTAATGGTGAAATGGCAGTTAATTAATGGTGAAATGGTAGTTAATTAGTATTAGACTTACAGGTAGGATAGTTCTTTTCTGCTTCTGAAATCAAGTCTGTAGCTATTTCGAGGAGCGCAAGCGCCTTCTCTTTTTTTCCGCATTCTGAAGTATTTGCAGAGGGATGATCATCGCCTGAAAAGGAAAGATGATACAGCCATGTTAATGCAGAGGAAAAAGTAATTTTTCTTACTATTACACATATAAATTATATTTATGTACCACTTCAATACTCTTAAATTCTGGATTTAAATATGCTACATTATTATTTTGGATTCTTAAGGTGCATATATGCAATAGAAATCACAAAAATTGACCAGAATATCGATTTTTTATTGCTTTAAAATATTCTCCTATTCCTTAGCTTTTATACTATATCAAGGTCTTGTAAATATTCGGAATTTTTTTAGTTACAAAGATTTATCGTTCTTTACTGTCTATTAATCTATTATAATTTCTTTTATATCATTATAATCTATAAAATACAGTGGATGTTTTGACACATAACGAGAGTTATCAGTTAAGAAATGAATTTTTTTCGTTTTTAATTGTTTAATTCCTTGAAAATGTTGTTATTTTTATGGTTCCTGGGGATAAAGCATTGTAAAAAGACTTATTTTCTCGAAAGTCAGTGAAGAATATTAGGAATAATTTCCAACAGGAATTGTCTTTTTAGCAAAATAGAATTTGAGATATCGCAGTTCAAAAACATGCCAATTAGCAAATTATATCTAAATTAGATAATTAATGATTAGCTAAATCAGATTTTTTCACACTAAAATTATTTTAAAGCATAAAACAATGACCTTATAAAAACTGGATTTTAAAATCAAAATTTAAAAAAAACCATTCTTCTAGTCTATATGTACATCTTAAATGTTATATTTTATATAAGGCGAGAGTGGGGTAAGTACAAAATACATTTTCCAACTTCCTGCTGAACCAATTATTATTGTGACCCAGTAATTTCTAAAATGCTCAGTTTTTAATCACATTCGCAGATACTCTTATCAATTCTTAAACTCTTATTTGTTTGAACTTACCATTGATAAAATTTTAAAAGAATACTATCCAAAGGTATTTCATTGCATCATGTTTGTCACGCATGATGCAGCAGGTAGATAGTTCAATTTACGTCGCAATGGAGCAACACAACGGGTTATTGTCGACGGTCTGGGATCCATCCCGAAGGAAAAGATCCGACAACGTCTCGTAATTTTGAACCACCGTCAAATGACGAGATCACACCTGAGTTGTCACCCCGCTCTCCAAACCCACACTACGCCAACGTAAGGACATTTGAGCCACGACAGATTGAACATACACCATCCGCCCATATACGACCGTCTTTGGTTGTGTGCGAGCAGGAAGGGCAGGAATGCATGATATGCTCTTTCCCACTCTTACGAAACTATAACATCGCGAACTTATGTTATTTATCGACATATTTAAATCTCCTTTTCACTGAATCATTTACTGTTTATATGTTCTTCAACATATTTTGATGTCAGTTTTCCTGTTTTTAAACTATTGGCCAAGGAAATCTCATTTTATTTATTATTTTTAATACTTATTTAAAATTTGCATGGTAATAGAAAATGAAATACCAACACGTTTGCAGATATTTTATCTTCATTCAGTTTAGTTTTTCTTCTTTTTACTTTGAACCCTGCAGCCATAAAACCCAAATAAACATCTCATCGCAAATGATGAAACAGTCTATGGTATGCGCTTGCTTCACCATGTGGGGCAAATGCGACCCCATGAAATATCCTTTTAAAACATTCATTTTTAAATTACTTCAATGGTTAAGTTTAAACAAATAGAGAGAGAGTAAACATATCAATCTGGTATTGTGTGGAAGAAAAATGTACTTTTTTAAAAGCACTGGGGCAGAGTAGTAATTGATTCAGTGTGAAACTTGAAGATTTGGGTTCACACTTGTCCCCACATCACCCACGTTAAAAACCATTAATCCTCCAAGTGGTTTCTACGATATATCTCGCCCATCAAGATCGGACCAACTTTGCTAATGACGATATATCTCTCATTGTTATTGATATTTTGACGATTACGAGATCAAGGTAGGTAGGTATTTTAATTAACGCCGCACCGGCGCAACACAACAGGCTATTGGTGACGGTCAGGGATTAATCCCAAAGGGAAAGATTCAAGGACAACGCCCGTAATTTTGAACCATGGTCAGATAAAGAGAACACTTGAGCTGGCACCCCACTCTACAAACTTCAACACAACGCTAACGGGAGGACATTTGGGCCACAGCAGATTTAACGTGTACAATCCCCCTTTTTACACGATGGTCTTAGGTTGGATTCTAACTCGTAACCCTCCGGTTGCTAATCAGTTACTCTTCCGACCTGCTTACTCTGCCCTACGAGATCAAGATATGGCCAGTTTCCTTCTAATGACGAGATATCTCGCCCATCGAAATCTCGTCTGTTTTACCCATGACGAGGTACCTAGTCGAGACAAACACTAGGAGAGTTAAATACTCAAACCATGTTTCTGGAAATTGAGTTTTTAATGTCCTGTCAGTTTGCTAGGATGGTACGTTTCAAAGATGCATGATCATTTGGGATGATGGTAAACACCATGAAAAAATGCAAGTTTTTCGTTTCGTGATTCTTTGTAATATTCGTATTTTTTTGTAAAACCCCCATGTCTTGTTAACAACTTTCTTTCCGAAGACTTTTTGAATCAGTCGAGACAAATTCAATACACTTTTAAAATGGTTTCAATAAATTCAAAAACAAGTTGAAATTTTTCTGAATATAAATGTACATTTTCGTCGGACATCCATTATTATAAGACAAATAGAAGTCGTTAATCTTCCAAAAAGGATAATTTTGTTGCATGTAGATATACTACTGCCAAATCTCACTAAGACGAATTACTGATTGTACGAACTTAATTCCAATCCCCATCAAAATATATATTCAAACAATGTTAACCCATTCGTTTAAGAATAATTGGGGTTACACTAATCGAAGACGAAAGTGTTTTCGAAACAAGGGCGAACATATTCTTTCCTATCGTGTTATAAGAAAATTTTAGTGACTCCGAAATTGTAGATTTATTTGTGGAAGAGAGGGGGAAAAAGGAATAAATTATGAAAAGAAGATTCCAAAGGAAACGAATGAATAAGTGTGCCTTGTTTAAAAGAAGCTACCGCTGGCTTAGAAATTGTTCAACGCTTTTTGTTAGGCAGTGAAAATTCAACTGCTAAATTAAACAGTGTTGACAACATCAAAATTTTTCTTAAAAAATGGCACACTAAAAATCTACAAAAATCGATAACAGGAGATTTGAAGGCAAAATTTGCTTAATCAGGAGTTATATGTGTAATCAAGAATCATCTGCATAATCAAGAATCATCAATATAATCTTTGTGATGAAGAATGCATTTATCTGTTAACCGAGAATTGTGCAGTAAGTAATGTAAGTATATTTAATTTTATTGTTGAAATGATACTTTTTCATGAATTCGTATAATAAGAACTAGGGTCAATATGAATTTTTTACGGTCCCGTGAAATTCGTCTTAAAGAGATTTGACTGTATTTGTGATTTTTAACACGCAAAATATTGTCGAATTGGACAAAATTCTTTGCTTACTGCAATTCGGTAAGATATCTTTCACTTTTTCTATAGCATCCTTCGCTAAGTCCAGAACTCCCAGAGATTTCTCCTTTGCCAAGCAATCGGTGCTATTGCCCGTACATTGGCTCCCCACAATAAAGGAGAGCAGGAGAATGGCGTAGAACAACCTGCAAGATATCAACACAGATCCATCACTTGCCCGTGTCCAGTAAGTTGACCACCTTTTCTATTCGGGCAGCCCCCTACAATAATTCTTATTCAAAATACAGAAAGCGGGTTGGAAGTATACAAAGATAATATTACATAAAGTATTTAATGGGTTGTTGCAAAATTTCGTCCCACACATTTGGCAAAAATTGAAGAAAAATTTTATTTACTAAAAACTACATTTAATCTATATAATCTGTGCCCTTCTGTTCCATGACCTTTCTTTATGTCTCAAGAAGCTGCATAATACCGCGTTCATAGAAGTTTTGAGGTTTCTGGTTAAAGAACTGATCCAGGTGATGGAATTTTCTGAACCACTTACGGCACGTGAAATCGTCAACGGCATCCCTCACCCCTACACAATACATGTCTTTTGTGTCTACAAAGTATTCTTGCCTTTTCGGAAATAAAAAAGCATACTGCGTCTTAAGTGCACCTTATTTCCTGCCATTTTGAATGCTTAATAAAATTTGAAAAACAAAACCCAATTACACAATTTTTTTCACACATACTCTCTGAAATTCCTTCTTTCAAAAAATATCGAAACTTTACACGTGCGAAGAAGATAACACTTCGGGTTTGCCATTGAATGCAATCTAGCACCAAAAATAGGACGAACTTTTGCATCAACCAATACAATAACGGGTAGTCAAATTATGTTAACATCATATTAACATCATGAAAGATTCCCAAGCTTGGTGGGCGATTGTAACGGATGGTAATGGACAGTAGAACCACCTACGTAATTGGCATCAACATTGGTGTAATGGCAGTAACATAAAGATTTTGCTGATTTAGAGTAACAAACTAAATTGCTAAAAGTTCTCAGTTTCCTCTGGATTTCTGTTTGAAGACCAAAATGCTTTGGCAACTACCCATTCTAATGTTTACCGCAGAATTTTCGTCAGCTTCACTAATTTTTATGCAGGTATTTCAGATTCGGTACAAGTAACACACCGTTGTTCTCTACAAACCAAATTGCTAAATGATTCAAGTTGTCAGTTATCTATGTATTTTTGTTTCAAGACCAAAATGCTTTGGCAATTTTACCTGAACAAAAAGCTCACTCAAACTAACACCACCTTGCATCAGCAAACCCAAAACCAAAATCCTATTACCAGCTCTCACCCCTGATCCTAGGGCCTTCTGTAGAGTTAGGATGGATGCGAAAAATTTCGAAAAAAAAAAGATTATCAATTTCGGAATACATCCAAAGGGGATACGTGCCAGCATTACACTCAAAGGGCACTCAAATCAAGCACATTCAAAAGAGGCAAATTTTCGGGTGTGACCGATATCTCTAAGAAACGCGACATCGAGTATTTTCTTTGACCGGAAGATCAACCGGAAGTGACCCGGGACGCTCTTTCTTTAATTTGCTCAATGAAGATGCAATTAAATTTAGTTGGACTTATTAATGATAATTGACCTTAATAATTTTATTAATTGAGAACGTCACGGAGAAACAATACACTTCGCAGCTCGATGACATGCAAAGAAAATGAGCTATCACTATTGGTAGCAAGAAATATGTTTAAAATCACACACAGTACAATACATGACACGATGAAATTCAAAAGAAATGAACCATCACTAAAGGGGTTAGAAGGAATACGTTACAGACAAAACACGACGAAATTGAGAGAAAATGAATGAACAGACAACACTACTTGCAGAAGCTCCTTATGCAGAATGTCCTGCTACTCTACTATTATCAAGTGTCGACATGACAGGAAAAAGGAAGATGGCTCGATCACCCGCACATTAAAACCATTGCACCATTTAAATCTTCGCAACAATCTGAAATTTGTTTTACTTACATGATACTCTTCTATCGTGTACTGACTTTAGCCTCAGTCTAATCAGCCGTCGTGTAGTGAAAGGTGATCCTAGATCGAGACTATACAAGCCTTAACTTATACTGAAGAAATTTGAACAGTTTTGCTTAGAAAGTATCTTTATATCAGGAAGTAATCTGTCTTTAATCTTGTCCTCTGATCGAGTTAGCTTTACATATGGATCCTATCAGCAAAACTCGCAGGAGATCTACCGAGTGGTTAAACCACCTGCTATTTCCCTCATCGCTGATAAAGTCTGAATTTGAAAAAGTCCCAAACCCTACTTCAATTCTTAATCACTCGAGATATGCTTGTCTCATTGCCCCGTGTTTGAACAGGTGGCTGACAATGGTTGCATCATGGAAGATTTCAGAAAGTAGTGACAAAATTGCGGTGGTGAGAGTGTACATTTTTTATTTAAATGATATGGGGAGGCGTTATCGTAGTTGTGCTATCGGAGGAGTCTTAAAAAGAAAAGCGTGTGAGAAATTGAATTCTGCACCATATCAATGCATTGTAGTCAAATCCACTTATAGGGGAGGTCAATACCAAAGTACAGGAAAATGTGAAAGTTCTTTTTTCATTTTGATCAAAAAATTTAATTTTGGACGCAGAAGGCCATTAGAGACAAAAATTGCACACAAATAAAAACAAGAATTGAAACAATAAACATCCGGGAGAAAATGCGTCCCAGTTGGTAGAGTCACGGATTAGCAACCGGAGGCTTGTGAGTTCGAAACTCGATCCAGACAAAGATCGACGCTTAGACTGGTGCACATTAAATCTGTCTTGGCATCAAATGTCCTCACGTTGGCGTGGTGCGAAGTTTGGAGAGTGAGATGCCATCTCAGATGTTGTCTTCGTCATCTGACCAATTTTCAAAATTACGAGGTGTTGTCTTCGGGATTGATCCCGGACAGTCGCCAATAGCCCGTTGTGTTGCTCCAGTGCGATTTAATTCAGCTACCAACGACCAGGGTAAAACTCAGCATATAAAAATACAAAAAGGTGGGAAACTTGATGGATAGCGAAAAGGAGTAGCGTCTACTGGTAACGTCCATTGAGAATTCCTTCTTGTAAGTGTGCAGCATCCATTAGTGCACCATCGGTGAAACGAGTGCACAAGGAATTATTGCCCCCTCGGTTCACCACAAGGAGGTAGGTCCTGTCATTGAACCCCTTTAAGTAAAATATTCATTTATTGTTTTTCTAACAATAAAAATGTAGAACTGAATAGAAGGAAAAGAGATTGTGTATACATTTAATAAAATTAAACATTGAGTATTTGGCATATATATTTGTAGTTATAAATTTAAGAACTCCAAACTATCCCTAATAAAGATTAAAACAGGTGAAAATAATCAATAGTTATTTCGTTGCAGCAAAACGTCCAGAATCATCTTTACAGAAGTAGACTCCCTATTTTTATCCTGATGACGTGGAGTAGCCCTACTCTACAACAATGTTTCAAAATGGGCATAGAGTTAGGGTGTGGAGTTATGAGCACTAACCCTGGTATATCAATTTACATATTTGTTAACAAAAATTTGAGAACTTTAAAATATGAATAACAAAGATTAAATCAAGTGAAAAGGTATATAGCTGTTTCTGTATAATAGGGAGTTTTGGTAGGTAGTTGAATTTCCGTCGCACTGGTGTAACATAATGGACTATTGGCGTCGTTCAGGGATCAGTGCAGAAGAGAGATATTCGAGAACACCTCGTAATTTTGAACCAGTCAGATGCTATTTCGATCTAACAAAACGTCCACCATTATTTGTACAGAAGTTAACTGTCCTACCTATGTCCTGATCATGTGGGGTAACATCAGTCTGGAACACACAATGTTACCAAATGGACAAAATGTTAGATTTATATTTCCGCCAATCAAAGATTAGCTCCCAGCTACACCAAGAAGTTCATAAATCGGAAAACCGTTATAACTGCGACATTTTCGCTTCCAGCTTAAAGGGAGGAACCAAGAAACCGGTGGAATGGAATGGTATTAAAAAAGACGGGAAAACCGCAAAATTTATCTTCCTCCATTGGCAACACAGAGTAAAACTCGCGTTTTGTCTTCGGAGTTTACTTACGCTTGGGATGGTTCCCGGACGGTCACCAATAGCCAGTTATGTTGATCCAGCTTGAAGTTAATTAACTGCCTACTTATCATCCAAATGGACAAAGTGATATATTTATATTTACTAGCGGTCGCCCAGTGATCGAAATTCGACCATAATTCATTTAATTTTTAAGTTTGAACGTTAATAAGGTTCTTTTGT
This sequence comes from Meta bourneti, assembly GCA_933210815.1. NCBI lineage: Eukaryota > Metazoa > Arthropoda > Arachnida > Araneae > Tetragnathidae > Meta > Meta bourneti. Next base: position 56,341,926 of record OW119932.1, on the reverse strand, counting down.
CAAAGAGTATACCTCTATATTCATTGCATATAATTTTTTGAATTTTGTTCTATTACGTAAGCTGCAAGCATGTACAAATACGTCATAGGAAAAATGCGGTATTGCTTGGTTAAGCCATATATAAAAAACAATAAAGCGTTGTTTGACATTTTCTTGGTTTTTTTTTTATTGCTATACTGGCCACAAGTTTCGACAAGGCTACACAGTTAATTTGCCTATATTTTTCAAGTTATATAAAATTTAAATAAAAAATGAATCCAAAAAATAAAAATGAAATAAGGAATACGTGCTTCGTATTTTTTTACATTTTTTATTGAAACAAAAAAAAACTGGGTGGTTAAAAAAAGAAATGTTGTCCATTGAAATTGAAATAGTTCGACAATGAATTTAATGATTCAAAACTTCTGTGTAGACGATGTTTTTTGTAAAAACTCTTTCATCGTTTGCTAAATTCCCTTGACCGTTATATTCTGAAATATAAAATCTCAAACAATCGAATGATCGAATTATACTTGCTGCGACGTACAATTGACCATGTGTAAAAACTGGTTGCCTCACTAAAATTCCAATTTTTTCGAATGTTTGTCTTTGAGACTTATTTATTGTCATCGCAAATGCAGGTATAATTGGAAATTGAGTTCTTTGAAAGTTAAATGGTAAAATAGTTCCGGAATATGTTAAATTTATACGTGGAATCAAAATTTTCTTATTGCGTGCTGTTCCAGTTAAAACTTCGCAATCAATAGTATTACGATGCATAAATTTGATGCGCATTCTTGATCCATTGACTAATGCTTCCTTTGTATATAAATTTCTGATAAGCAAAACGATGCAATTAACTTTCAATACTAACTTATGTGGTGGCAAATTGTGCCAAATCTCATACTCCTCCGTGCGCGCAATGTGCTTAAAAAGGGGTACAAAGTTTTTCTTCACGTATTAATATATAGCTTACAGTATATGAACATAAACAATGAATGTTTTATTTTGTTTAATTTAATATATTTGTAACGCATATTATACATTAATTTTATCTTTCTGCACTCCTCCATATGAAATTTAATTATGCCAAATCTCATACTCCTCCGTGCGCGCAATGTGTTTAAAAAGGGGTACAAAGATTTTTCTTCACGTATTAATATATAGATTAACTTTCAATACTAACTTATGTGTTGGCAAATTATGCCAAATCTCATACTCCTCCGTGCACGCAATGTGCTTAAAAAGGGGTACAAAATTTTTTCTTCACGTATTAATATATAGATTAACTTTCAATACTAACTTATGTGTTGGCAAATTATGCCAAATCTCATACTCCTCCGTGCACGCAATGTGCTTAAAAAGGGGTACAAAGATTTTTCTTCACGTATTAATATATAGATTAACTTTCAATACTAACTTTTGTGGTGGCAAATTATGCCAAATCTCATACTCCTCTGTGCGCGCAATGTGCTTAAAAAGGGGTACAAAGATTTTTCTTCACGTATTAATATATAGATTAACTTTCAATACTAACTTATGTGTTGGCAAATTATGCCAAATCTCATTTTCCTCCGTGCGCGCAATGTGCTTAAAAAGGGTACAAAATTTTTTCTTCAGGTATTAATATATAGATTAACTTTCAATACTAACTTATGTGTTGGCAAATTATGCCAAATCTCATTTTCCTCCGTGCGCGCAATGTGCTTAAAAAGGGTACAAAATTTTTTCTTCAGGTATTAATGTATAGATTTAAAACAATAAAAAAGTTGCTAATTTGAATATTAGTTACGCTAAATAAACTACTAATTAAAATAAATTGAGATTTGATAACTTCGGCATAAGTGTTTAATATGTCCTTTCTACCACAAAACTCCAATAAAGCATTCAATGGATGCTTCAATAAATGACTATTTCAATGTTGAACTTCACGAATGCAATTCATAACAAAATACAGCTTCATAAGAAAATAAACTTACTTTCAATGATCCTCGATTCTTGTAAAATTACTCTCATGTCAGAATACTAGGAGATCGGATTTTGTGTATAAGAGGAAAATTTTGTCATATGAACGCACCATTGTAAAACTTCAACAAGAGTGAACTTTTTAATTATTTAAAAACGTTTTTGATGTTGCTGGAAAATTTTCATGTGCCTTCCTCTATAAAGACATAATTAAATTTATTAGTCTCTTCTGGAACCATGAAATTGCTTTTCACTTAATATATTGATTTGTTTAAGAGATTAATTTTATAAAAAATGTCCCAAAATGAATTTTACCAAAATCCAAGGACGAATTAAGAGTAAATGAGTATTATATACTAGACAATTTAAAATGTATAGGAATAAGATTGTAATCAGACAAAGGTAGAGGCTTTTTAATGTATCGATCATGATTATAGGTACATTAAAAAGCTACTCTTTCACTATATATTTCTTCCCCATGTGAGCAGATGGGTGGATAAAAAACGCAGTTTGTACAATATAAACAATCAACACACCTAGAGCCCTAAGAATAGTATATCTTGTAAATATTTTATTTCATAATTTGTTGCAACAGGTGCAAGTGAAACCATGTGTCCAAGTTATTACCAAATAAAAATTTTAATTCAAAGAAAACCCTGAAGCAATATGCAGGCCAAATATTTTCGCTGTAGATAATTATAGGTTAGTTATTTTGTTTGGCGGTAAATAATTAGAGCTTGGCTGATATTTTGTAAAATTATGAACAGTAGAATTATAGGAATATAATAAATCTTAGTTTAATACACTTTATTGATATATGTATAGAAATAATGAATCACGCTAAAATATCGCATCGAAAAAGGTGCTTGAGTTTCTGGTTGAGATTCAAGCTTTCACTTACTAGTGGCAGAATACCTTTGGCCCACACGTTGAGCGCGCGTTAGCGGTTTAAATTTCAATTATATCTTACGTTGAAAGCTCTCAAAAATAAATCTTTGAGAAACTACATTAGCTATATAGGGTACTACATTAACAACATTCTAATAAACTTACACAATAAGTTTCAAAATTTTAAAGATGTTTTTTTTATTAAATCTTAACCATATACCAGAAGTCCGTGCCAAACTGTTAAAAAGCTAATCCAATTTTAAAACATATTTTTAGTTATTATTACGAATAGTACATTTAATTATCACTAGTAAAGAACAAAACAAGTTTATCTCTAATAGTTTAATCGCAGCGGAATTTTAAGTCTTACGGGACATTCTTGAAAAGTAAAATTGGATATTTTGACCTTTTAAAGGGTCTTATTTCCATGAAGAAAATAATTATTTTGCAAAAAGTATACATGGCATAGTTTGACATACGCCATTGGACAACATATACTAAGTTTTGAAAAATATCGATGGTGGGGTGAGGCGAACATTTTATTTTTTATTACCTGAATTTCAATGGATTCACCCCAATTTATCTTAGATATTGTTTAATTAACGCTGATGAATGGCAAATAACGGCCTCGGGTCGAATAAGGGATCACGTGATTTTGCAATTATTTCTTTCATCATTTCGACACCAGAGAATACGCAAACAGAACAACCGTTATTGGAGATCCCAAAATCCAAGATTAGTTCATGAACGACGATTTAATTCCCGTAAAACAACTGTTCGGTGTGCAATTTGGAATGGAGGCATGATCGGATCATTTTATGCTAATGAAAATGCGGTTCCTGTAAATGGTGAATGATCAGTGCTATGTCAAAAAACAATTTCTGTCTGAAAAAGGGACGGCGGTAGCCCAGTTGGAAGATATTAGCAACCCGAAGTTGCGAGTTCGAAACTAGGTCCTACCAAAGACCGTCATGTATGTGGAGGCTGGTGCACGTTAAATCTGCCGTGGCCTCAAATGTCCTCACGTTAACGTGGTGTGGAATTTTTGAGAGAGGGTGACAGCTCAGGTGTTGCCTCGTTCGTGGTTCAAAATTACGTAGTATTGTCCTCGGATCTTTCCCTCTGGGATTGATCCCAGACCGTCACCAATAGCCCATTGTGTTGCTCCAGTATAGAGTTAATTAAAAAATACCGAATGCCAAAATACTTCCAAACTTCCACACCAACCCAAACTGATGACATTAAAGCCATGACACATTTAACGTATACTAGCCCCGGTGTACAAAGTCATCTTTGGTTGCACCGTGTTTTAAACTCGCAACCCTCCGATCACTAATTCTGAGGACATCGTGGCTCTGAGGGCGCAGGTTCGATTCCAGACAGGTGCATTCCTCCCTGGGTGTATTTCTCTCTTCATATCAGTAAAACTTTCATTGTAAGTGTGTCTATTACTTGATTCTATTGTAGGTTATGTCTGGCGCAGCATGGCCAAATATGGCCCTTGCGCCATAAAACCCCCCAAAACCAACCGATCATAAATTCGTTACTCGCTCGTCCGTGCTACCGTTGTCTCGGTGGTCATAATGATGTGACTCGAGTCTGAGGACCACTGAGTCAAACCTGAATCAAGGTATCACACCATATAAGTAAAAAAATATTTATTAAAACTGTTTTCAATAATTTGAATTGTAGTTGTATTGCCTTTTTGTATGGGAGTCTGGAGCTGGATTTAGGATATCCTCAATTTCATGTGTGCACTAGCCAAACTTTCGTACCTCTTTCCAGTACAGGTTCCTGCGGACGCCCGGGACTCCTGTGCCGGGCAGTCCATTCATGTTGGCCATGTTACAAAAGCGGAACCACCAGCCTGTCTGTCTAGATTCAACGCAGGGAATTCCACCGAACACCTTTCCATTCGGTCTGTCTTTCGTGCAAAACACATTTCCGTTTTCGTAGTCCATACTGTTGGCTGAAAAGATGCAAAGTCATGGTCAAGAAGAGTCTCCAAATTTTGTCTTCAGGATTAGAAAGGAAGCTAGAGAATTAAATGCTGGACGAACCCCAATAATTCTTACTGGTGCTAATGCTTTGGTAAAATGAAAACTCAAATCACAAAAAATTAAAATAAAACAACAAATTTGTGAAATTAACCCCGATAGAAAAGCCACTAATTCAGTATCCAGACTGAGAACAGGACATTTGAAAGGCATGTAAATTAACTGTGATGGAACCAGAACGTTCAGACTGTCTGGGTGTTAAACTCACACCTCATCGTGTATTCACCTGCCTAGCAATAATAGCTGCCTTCAGACAATCGATTAACATCGTCAAAAACAGCTTAACAGCGAGAAAATAATCACCATCGCCAAAGCTGTGCAAAATGCAGACGGCGACATTTGACTCAGATGGAAACGACAACATTAACAATTGTTAATATTATGCAAAAGTAAGCATCTGATGCATCTCAACTCTAAAAAATGTCAGGCAAACCGTAAACTGACCCAGCATCCGTCCTACGACACTAAGTAAGCTGAAACGCAAATGCGTACCGACAGGTCTTATGAACAGAAAGGACTACGCATGCGCAGTTCGATGTTCTAGTCGCAAGACCGATTAACCCTCTATCGGGTTTGATCCCGGATAATCGCCAATCCCCTTTGTGTTGCCCCAGTGCGAACGTTAATTGATTACCACAACCACCATCATTACCGTCCTACGACACTAAATCCTCGGGAATAGTCATGTGTACCGGCTAGTCTAATGTGCAAAAAGGTGTTCGCATGTCCGGTTAATGCGTTACTTTCCTTAACCTTTCTGGTGGTTGTACTTCAGGAGGTATCTCGTCATTAGTAAAACCATTAGTAGATCTTGATGGATGAGATAACTCAACTCGTCATTAGAAGAAAATATCGGCAATATCAAACAATTCGTAATATCTCGAAGAAAAATCAAGTCAAAATTGGTCAAGTCTTGATGGACGCGATATATCATTGAAACCACTTGGAGTGTTTAGCACATATAACACCAGGAGTGCCCCTGTACCTATCCTATAAAGGATCAATCAGGTTAATGGACACCCTAGTGATTTTATTAGAACATAAAGGAAAAATATAAAAATAAGAGGAGGGGTAAAAGGTCTGTTATACAAATTGGATGCTAAGTGGTGCACTAATATCACAAGCCTTCTGACAGGAGGTTATGTCTTCCATCACGTGGATATGACTGTCTAGGACGTCCATTAATTGGACTATGTTTTACGTTCCATTTATGTTTGAATGTCTTCTACTCTAGGCAGAGATGACGCGAAGAATGTCTAATGTGGACGGATTTAGTGATTTCACATTTTGAGTTGCATAGGGGAGGAGTGTCTTCCTGTCCACATGAACAGGTGGGTGTCCTTCAGTCCAAATCTATTGAGGTAGGGTTGGAAGGGCCCATGATCTTTGAAGAACTGCACCATTACTATATCTGTGATATGAGTGGCTTGCTGTTTACTTTTGGTAGGATATCATAGAGGATGAGTACCGTGGTACCTGGTGCCATCCGTTTTGTCCAATTAATAAACAGTTCACAGGTGCCAATTTCTTTGGGACCGTTTCCACAATAATTTTACAGAGGGGCCACAGTAGCATTTGGGTCACTGCAGCCTTTTTCAAAATGCGGTGGTTTGTTGAATTTTCGGATGAATGTTTACATATCGAGGTTTGTTTGGAGCGCCATCTGGTGGTAAAAGGAGAATCCATATTTTTCAAATTAAGAAAAGGTCGGGATTCAAACCTAGGCGTGGTAGTCTGAGACGTTAACGACTAACTACACTTCAATAGTACTTTTATTACATCCCTGTTTATATGGGCCGCATAGTGTAGTCTAGCGTCCCTGCTAACGAGTTTTGACCTTCGTAAACCATAGAATCTTTCCAAGGAAATCGGATACAAGGAAATGGCCAACAGAATCTTATCAAAGGGGGGGTATCTCCATTAACGTCATACTAGAGCTACACAATGGGCTATTGGTGACGGTCCGGGATCAATCCCAAAGGGAAAGATCCGAGGACAACACCACGTAATTTTGAACCACGGTCAAATGACGAGGCAACACCTGAGCTGGCACCCCACTCTCCAAACTTCCACACCACGCCAACGTGACGACATTTGAGGCCACGACAGATTTAACGTGCACCAGCCCCCTTTGTACACGACGGTGTTTGACTGGATTCGAACTCGCAACCCTTCGGATGCTAGTCCGTTACTCTTCCAACCGGGCCACCGCGGCCCTTATCAAAGGATTCTATTCTAACGAAAGGAGGGCGTTGGAATAATTCCTAGGGATTCGATAGTAAAGAAAGGAGTAATAGAAAATATACAGGATCCTACTCCAAGAAAAAGACCAGGGCCCAGGTAACCCTGTTGGAAGAGTAACGCAACCGGAGAGTTGAGAGTTCGATTCCAACCAAAGACAGCCGTGTACACGGGAGTTGGTCCACGTTAAATCTTTCGAAGCCTCAAACGTCCTCGTTTTGGCGTCGCATGGAAGTTTGGAGAGTGAGGTGCCAGCTCAGGTGTGACCTCGTCATCTGACCTTGGTTCAAAATGGCGTGGTGCTTTATCCTCGGATCTTTCCTTTCGGATTTGATCCCGAACCGTCACCAATAGCCAGTTGTGTTGTTCCATTCCGACGTTAATTAAAATACCTACATACCTTCATCCAATGGTTGTTTTGGTATTTTTATCTAATGTCACACTGGAGCAACTCAACGGATCACCCAATGGATGCGGTTATTTAGTAGTTAAATCGGTTGTTGTGGGGTAAAAGCAATACTACTCTACTCACAAATCTCGTGACATTCAGAATTTTAGTAAAAATTCTTGAAATGTCGCGATATGGGACAGTGGTGCAAGGGACCGCTGTCCCTTAACTACGCCACTGCTTAGGACTGCAATAAAATGGTGAATACTGTAAACTTCTAGTTTATATGTATGCTACTGGTCTTGAAACTTACCAGCGTCACCTCTGTACTTCGTAACATGCAGTTTGTACAATTCTGCTTCATTCTCAATCCGGAATGAGTTGTAAACGGCGTACATTCTGACTGCTTTAACGTATTCAAGATCAATCCGGACCGCATAGTTTGCTTGGGTGGTCAGAGCGTATATGTTGTCGTTACTTAAAAGACAAGGGTATGGGTCCAGCTTTCTTTCTTTGAATTTCCGATACTCAATTGTGCGCACTACGCTAACAACCTGCGAGTTGTAAGCGGCGCAGGTTCTATTCTCCCTGGGTGTACTTCGATCTTCTGTCTCAGTAAAACTTTACTTGTATTCATTACTTGATATTGTGCCTGGCCAATTATGACCTTTGCGAGATAAAACCCACTTCAGACAGAGACACAAATTTTACTCAATAACACGAATCAGAATTACTTGTTTTAGTGCGACCATCTGTAATCTTTTTGTCTTTTTGTAACACTAACTGTTGCTACGAATTGCAAAATTAAAAAATGTGGCAGCTTGTGACTGGTGAAGTCACAAAAAATACTCACCAAGCCAAAACTCGCATTTGAGGTCACAAAATCCTATCATTAAATTCATATATCATTAAACTTATAGCCTCATATCTTACCAATAGAACGTATGTTGTTAGAGTCAATAATCAGTTATATCCTCGAAAAGAAATATTTATGCTGGAGTCCCTCAAGGATCCAAACTTGGACCTTTTCTCTTTAATTTATATATGAACGATATACCCCAAACGGATAACACTAAAATTAGCATGTTTGCAGATGACACTGCAATTTTGACTCAACATAAAAATTATAAAATACTTATTGCTGACCTTAAAGTCCATATCTACTACCTTGAATCCTGGCTTGTCAAATGGAAAATACTACTCAATGTTGAAAAGACAGCTGCAATCATGTCCCACTGCAGAAATCCCTCAAAACTACCCAAACAACTTTATGGTCAATCAATCCCTTGGTCACTTCAAACCAAATATCTAGGACTTATCCTAGACTCAAAATTAAACTGGAAGCCACGTATACAGGATAAATTTCGTAAAATCACTGCCACTGTTTACCCTCTCACATACCGGAATTCAACACTTTCTATACACAAGAAAATCATATACCTTTCATTTGTCAGGCCAATCATAACATATGCTTGCCCCATATGGAGGGGGGACTAATGTGATGTGAATCTAAAGCGCATCGAACAACTTCAAAACATCTTCCTTAGGCAAATATCGAATGCAAGATGGTATTATCGCAACAGCGATATCACCAGAGCCCTCAATATCCCAACCATATGGAAATTTATCTATAAAATCTCTCGCAAATTCTTCCTCCGAATTAATAAGTCATAATGCAGCGGTGCAGGAAATAGAAATCTACACCCAACCCTTGCTCAAAATAAATCCAGACCTAGGCGCACCCACACACTGGGCAGCTGAGAGATCACTGACTTATTTCATTAAAATTGATCCTTATTCTTCCTAACTCCTAAATTTTACCGGATTCTTGTTTATTATTAGCTAGCTTTTAATTTCAATACTTAACTCAACAAGGCAAATTCCAATAAGTCAAGCTCTATGTTCAACACCGGAGATTTAGGCCCCAGCGGGGCCATGTGCTCCATAAATATATCAACACACACGCTCTGTTCTCCCTTTTTTCCGTCGGTCCAGCGATCTAGTAGTGGGGTGAGAAGCGCGGTGAGCGTTGTCTTGGCCATTGTTTTCTTTTGGATGATGAGCGGAGATCCCCAACAGACGCTGTGTCTCTAATAAGTAACCTTTATTTAATTCTATCTCGAGATATTTACGCGCGTGTAGTTTAATTCCATGCTACACCGTTTAATTTTAACTTTTAATACCCGTTCTTTTTTTTTCGCATAATTCGAATCACTTCCCCTTCGTTCCTTCCTTTTTTTTAAATCTCGTAAGGCGTCACTGTTTTAATTATTAGTAATTAGAATGAATATCATAATAGCATATTGTGTGCTTAATGTGTTTAAATGTAGATTTAGATAATTTGTGATGTACGGTGAAATGTTAAACTTTTTCTGTGTTGAATAGATTTTTTATTTGTTTCAACTATGGTTCATCTTCCTTGCCGATACACGGCCTGCTTTCATGTTAAATTTTAATTAATGTTCAGATATTTAAGTACTCCGTTCACACAGTAAGTCTGAGCAGGGTTAGCGATATAGTTTGGTCACATATGTTAAGAAAATTAAACTATACGATCATTCGCTACCGTTGTAGTCCTAACTTTCCAACCTTTTCACCTCCAAATTCAAAAAACCTTAAAAGGGACACAACATAATTCTGAGGCCGTCGTGGCTCTGTGGGCGCAGGTTCGATACCTGACAGATGCATTCCTCCCTGGGTGTACTTCTCTCTTTTATATCAGTAAAAACTTTCATTATGTGTGTCTATTACTTGATTCTATTGTATGTTATGTCAGGCGCAGCATGGCCAAATATGGCCCTTGTGCCATAAAACCCCCCAAAACCAACCGATCACTAAATCGTTACTCGTTCAACCAAGCTACCGTTGCCCCGGTGGTCATAATGATGTGATTCGAGTCCGTGTGCCACTGAGTCAAGCCTGAATCACGTTTTCACACCATATAAGTAAAAAAAATATTTATTAAATCTGTTTTCAATAATTTGAATTGTAGTTGTATTGTCTTTTTGTATTGAAGTCTGGAGCTGAATTTAGGACCTCCTCAATATCATGTTTGCACCTGCCAAACTCTCGTAATTCTTCCAATCCATCCAGTACAAGCTCCTGCGGTCGTTTGGGACTCCTGTGGCGGGCAGTCCATTGATGTTGGCCCTGTTACAAGAGTCGAACCACCAGCCTGTCTGTCTAGATTCAACGCAGGGAATTCCGCCGTACTCCTTTCCGTTCCGTCTGTCTTTCGTGCAAAACACATTTCCGCTTTCGTAATTCAAACTGTTGCCTGAAAAGATGGAAAGTGATGGTCAAGAAGACAGTCTCCAAGTTTTGTCTTCAGGATTGAAAAGGAAGCCAGGGAATTAAATGCTGGACGAACCCCAATAAATCTTACTGGTGCTAATGCTTTGGTGGAATTCAAACTCGTATCACAAAAAAATTAAAATAAAGCAGCAAATTTGTGGAATTAACGCCGATAGAAAAACCAACATCACAATATGCAGACTGAGAACGGGCCGCGGTAGCCAGGTTGGAAGAGTAACAAATTACCAACTGGAGTTTTGCGAGTTCGAATCCAACCAAAAACCGTCATGTACGAGGGGGCTGGTGCACGTTAAATATGCCGTTGCTAAAATGTCGCAAGTTAAAATGTTCTCACGTTGGCGTGGTGCGGAAATTTGGAAATTGGGGTGCCAGCTCAGCAATGTTGTTCCCGTCATTTGACCGAAATTCAAAATTTACGTGGTGTTGTCCTCGATTCTTTCCCTTCGGATTTAATCCCGGACAGTCACCAATAGCCCGTTCTGTTGCTCCAGTGCTACGTTAATTGAAATTCTTACCCATCAAACCAGCTCCCGACACGTTACTGGCTACAAGCTGTTGATGTCAATAGACGGTGGTCATAATGGTAATTAATTAACGAAGAACTGGAGCAACAGAACGGACTATTAGAGATGATCCGGGATCAAATCCGATGGGAAAGATTCCGCACTTCCAACCGGTCTACCACGGCCTCACTTACTGATTCTAAAGCTTTGGTAGAATTTAAACTCAAATCACAAAAAATTAAAATAAAACAAAAAATTTGTGAAATTATCCCCGATAGAAAAACCACCAATACAGTATCCAGACTAAAAGGCATGAAAATTAACTGTGGTGGAACCAGAACGTACAGACTTCGTAACTGCCTGGGTGTTGAACTCACACCTCATCGTATATTCACATTCCCTTCAATAATAGCTGCTCTTCAGACCATCGACTAACATCCTCAAGAACAGGGACACGACAACAACATTAAAATTATGCAAATGCAAGCATCTGATGCATCGCAACTCTAAAAACTGCCAGGCAAACCGTAAACTGACCCAGCATCCGTCCTACGTATGCTGAGTTAGTTGATCAACTAAGTAAGTCGGATCTTTCCCTTTGTGATTGATCGTGTACCGTCACCAATAGCCCGTTGTGTTGCTTTAGTGTGACGTTAATTGAAATACCGCCCCCCCACTAAGTAAGCTGGAACGCAAATGCTTACCGACAGGTAAGGAAAAAAAATCAGCATCATCGAGAAAGAAAAATCAGCATCATCAAAATTCTTAATATCTCGTTGAAGAAAAATTGGTGAAGTTTTGATGGCCGCGAAATCTCGCTGTGAGAACTCCCATTTGGAGTATTAAAGCACATATAACACCAGGAGTTCCCTTGTACCTATCATATAAAGAATCGGCCAAGTTAGTAGGCACCCTTGTGATTTTATTAGAACATAAAGGAAAAATATAAAAATAAGAGGAGGGGTAAAATGTCTGTTACAAATTGGATGCTAAGTGGAGCACTGTGATGTCACAAGCCTTCTCACAGGAGGGTCCGTCTTCCATCACGTGGCCATGACTGTGTAGGATGTCCACTAGTTCAGTGTCACCTACTCTAGGCAGAGATGACGCGAAGAATGTCAAATGTGGAGGGATTTAGTGATTTCACATTGAGTTGCATAGGGAGGAGTGTCTTCCTGTCAACATGAACAGGTGCGTGTCCTTCAGTCCAAATCTATTGAGGTTGGCTATGAAGGTGAAGAACTGCAGCATTACTATATCTTTGATGAATGGCTTGCTGTTTACTTTTCGTAGGATGTCAGAGAGGATGAGTACCATGGTACCCTAGCGCCATCCGTTTTGTTCCAATTAATCAACAGTTGACAGGTGCCAACTGCTAGGGGTCCGTTTCCACAATAATTTTACAGAGGGGCCACAGTAGCATGTGGGTCACTGCAGCCTTTTTCAAAATGGCGGCAGTTTGTTGACTTTTCGGAGAAATGTTTACATTTTTGAGATCTGTTGACATTTGGAGGAATGTTTACATTTTTGAGATCTGTTGACATTTGGAGGAATATTTACACATCGAGTCTTGTTTGGAGCGTCATCTGGTGGTAAAAGGAGAAACCATATCTTTCAAATTAAAAAAAGATCGGGATTCAAACCTAGGCCTGGTAGTCTGAGACGTTAACGACTAACTACACTTCAATAGTACTTTTATTACATCCCCGTTTATATGGGCCACGTATTGTAGTCTAGCTTCTATGCTAACGAGTTTTGATCTTCGTAAATAATAGAATCTTTCCAAGGAATTTGGATACAAGGAAAGGACCAACAGAATCTTATCAAAGGATTCTATTCTAAGGAAAGGAGCGTTCTAATAATTCCAAGGGATTCTATACTAAGGAAAGGAGTATTAGAATATATAAAGGATCCTACTCCAAGAAAAGAACCAGGGCCGCGGTAACCCGGTTGGTAGAATAACGCAACTAGAGGGTTGCAAGTTCGATTCCAACAAAAGACAGCCGTGTACACGGGAGCTGGTCCACGCTAAATCTTTCGAAGCCTCAAATGTCCTCGCTATGGCGTCGCGTGGAAGTTTGGAGAGTGGGGTGCCAGCTCAGGTGTGACCTCGTCATCTGACCTTGGTTCAAAATGGCGTGGTGTTGTCCTCGGATCTTTCCTTTCAGATTTGATCCCGAACCGTCACCAATAGCCCGTGGTGTTGCTCCAGTCCTACGTTAATTAAAATACCTACATACCTTCATCCAATGGTGGTTTTGGTATTTTTATCTAACGTCACACTGGAGCAACACAACGGATCACCCAATGGATGCGGTTATTTAGTAGTTAAATCTGTTGTTGTGGGGTAAAAGCAATACTACTCTACTCACAAATCTCATGACATTCAGAATTTAAGTAAATATTCTTGAAATCTCGCCCTTTGAGACAGTTGTGCAACGGACCGCTGTCCCTTAACCACGCCACTGTTTCGGACTGCAATAAAATGGTGAATACTCCGTAAAACTCAAGTTCATAAGTATGCTACTGGTCGTGAAACTTACCAGCATCACCGCTATACTTGGTAGCATGCAGTTTGTACAAGGCTGCTTCATTCTCAATCCAGAATGAGTTGTAAACGGCGTACTTTCTGACCCCTTCGACGTCTTCAAGACCAATCCGGACCGCATGGCTTCCTTGGTTGGTCAGAGCGTATATGTTGTCGTTACCTAAAAGACAAGGGTATGGGTTCAGCTTTCTTTGAATTACCGATACTCAGTTGTGCGCACTACGCTAGCAACCTGCGAGTTGTATGCGGCGCAGGTTCTATTCTCTGTGGGTGTACTTTGATCTTCCGTGTGAGTAAAACTTTACTTGTATTCATTATTTGATACTGTGTCTGGCCAATTATGACCTTTGCGACATAAAAATCCAATCAACCCACCTATACTCAGTGATGTCCAATGAAAAACAAAGAAAATATTAAAATTTATAAAAGATTTAATTATGTTCTAATTGGGAGTAATAAATCCCTTTTAAAAGTGGGAGACGCGGTAGCACGTTTGGTAGAGTGACTGATTAGCAACCGGAGGGTTGCGAATGCGAAACTATGTTCTAAACATAGAACATCGTGTATGCGGGGGCTGGTGCACGTTAAATCTCTAGTGGCCCTAAATGTCCTCACATTATCGTGGTGTAGAAATTTGGAGAGTGGGGTGCCAGCTCAGGTGTTGACCTCGGCATCTGTGATTCACAAATACGCGATATTACCGTCTGATCTTCCCATTAGGATTGATCTAGGACCGTTGCCGGAATCAATCCCGTTGTGTTGCTTCAGTGCGACGTTAGTTATTGCCATTTCCTCCTCCTGTATTATGATTTTGCAACAGCCATTGGAAATTAGCCATTAGAAACTTACACTTATTCAATTGTAATCAAAACACGGTCCAGCCAAAGATTGTACACGGGGGTTGGAGCACATTAAATCTGCCGTGGACTCAAATATTCTCAAATTGGCGTGGTGTGAAAGTTCGGAGAGTGGGGTGCCCTCGTCATCTGACCGTGGTTCAAAAGAACGAGATGTTGCCCTCGGATATTTCCCTTCGTTAATTAACTACCTACATACTTACCTACCCTCTCAGATGAGAGACACAAATTTTACTCAATAACAGGAATCACAGATTTAATTGTTTTAGTAGTGCGACTAACTGTAATCTTTTGGTCTGTTTATAAAATTAACTGTTGCTACGAATTGCAAAATTAAAAATGTGGCAGCTTGTGACTGGTGGAGTCACAAAAAATACTCACCAAGCCAAAACTCGCCTTTGAGGTCACCAAATCCTCTTTTGTAAGTATCCCAGTCTTGATAAAAATCTTGCCTCGTATAGTTGACTCCTCTCCTTTGTATAACCTGTGAACATGAAACATACTTTAAGAGTGGAAGCATAAAAGAAGCATTTTCTATCAAACTAAATATGGGTGGCGGGTGTGTTTCTGCGGCGGTATGTGTTCTTGTACGTATTCCGCACGTAACGTCACTTGGCTTGTTTTTGGAATGCGATTTAAACACCACGCCAAAAAAAATCCGAATTAATTCCGAATTGATGTATATGGGATGTCCCGTAAATTCCTAAACGCCACTAAAATTTGTAAAAGCTGAAGGAATCGGCATATTTGAACGCAGTTTGCGAAACAATTATTCTCACCAAGGGGGATTTCTTTGGAAGAGGAAAATATTAGTCCAAATTTTTATCCATAGAGGTCGCTTCATGGATTCAAATTGGTAAATATTGAAATCAGAGTTGAGGAAATCAGACAGCTTCTTCTCAAATTAAATGACATTATTTTCCAGTGGGTTCCTGAGCATTAAGTAGTGTATGGTAATGAAATGGATAAATTTTCAACAATAGGCACAGTTCTTTTGTCAGCAACTACCCTCTCTAGGTGTCTGGGTAGGATCAGGAAAGACTCTCGATCACTTTGATATACTTTATGGAGAAACTCTGGAATGAATCGCCATCTTTTTCAATTCCATACTGAGCCTAATGACTCCAAGAAAATCCGTAGACAGTTGCAACCTTTTGTGCGGGCTATTCGCGACGGTCAGGGACCAATCTCGAAGGTAAAAATCCAAGGACAACGCCTCGTAATTTTGTACGACGTCGGATGATGAGAACAACGCCCGAGCTGGCATCCCACTCTCCAAACTTCCACACCATGCCAACGTGAGGAAATTTGGGGCTACGACAGATTTAACGAGTACCAGCCCCGTGTACATGACTCTTTGGCTGAACCGAGTTTCGCCAAACTCCGTTCACTAATCCATTGCTCTTCCAACTGGGCTACCGCGGTCCTGCATCAGTAATATAAGGAAGGCAATAAATACACATTTTTACTTCGTCAATACGAATCAGTTCTTCGTATTCAGATCCGTCTAGCTAATGAACGACGAGAACAGGTGTGTTTAAACCTTTCGGTCAAACCCTTTCTTGTTGCTCATTGGTTCGACGGACCCGGATAGGGCGAACGGATTCGGATTCACATATACGTATATATGAGCCTTGAGGGATACTCATCGACATTCTAATTAAATAGACGGAGCATGCGCGCGCAACTTCATACTACTCCTTCCGATCGCTGGGTTTAAGATCAGTCACGTGGCTGTGGAAAAAGCATGAATCCTAATTGGAATAACTTATCGATTGTTTAAAGTGATTATTCAGCTTGATTAAAACACTACTCTGCTCTTCAATAGCCAATTGACCCAAGACGATTCGAGAGCCCATGTGACTTACCCTTCCGAGATCTTACGACAGCGACTCCACCCACATGCTCTATCTATTTCATTAGAAGGTCGATGGTGATACTCACCGTCCATCCTCCACCGTCTGTATCCATGTCACAATAGACCAAGATAGATGTGCCGTTCAACAAAACATTCTTTGGCCACACTCTGTAAACGCCGCTGATTTTGTTCCCCTGTTGCAACACGTCTTTGCAGTCGATTGGTATCTCCATGGGAAGGATCTCTGGTTTCTCCGTGGGTAGGATCACTGGTTTTGACTCTGGATCAGGGCCTGAAAGCAGGAAATATACCCGTTAGTAAATAAGTGTTGCATGTAACAAAAAATGATCAAAATAGTTGGTCGATCAGACTCTAAATCTACCTCGGTGCGCTCTAAGCGATATCGATCACAGCTGAGCAGCGATTCGATTGTCTTTGGATTTCCTTGGGTACCCGGATTTAATAGCAATAATGTAAACACGATTCCTAAATGACCTTCAGATGTCCAGCAAGAAAATCCAGTAATGTTTCTGTGCGTCAAACTGATCAACTCCAAGACCAAGGGCTGGCTTGATCCCTGGCAGAACCAGTATCCATCAACTGATTGTTCCATAGGACTGGATTTGGCGATTGCACCACTTTTATCGTCACTCTTGAAATGGCATTCAAACACCTACCCTGTGGTAAGATTTTATGTCCCCAAACGTGGCGGTAAAATGCCAATTCAGCCAACGTCGTCAATTTTTCAGAGAAATCACATGACTACTAATCAACATGTTGTCACACTTTTCGAAGCTCCTCTGATAGCAATGCTCGTTCTACTTACTATATTGCACTTCTATGGTTGACATACTTAATGACAAATTGCAAATTTATTTCTCATTTTATTGCACATCGGTACAGTCCATTGGTTTCTCCGTGGGAAGGATCACAGGTTTTGACTCAAGATCAGGACCCGAAAACAAGGAATATATTAGTATTTGGGATTGATTTGGTTTGTCACCCTGCGGAAAATTTTTTTAACCATTGAAAGTAACCAGCTGAGGCTTTTCAAGCACAGCAATCATTGTTGGGATTGGTTTTGTTTTTGCTCTGCGGAGATCTTTAACAACCGTAGGAAGTGATTAGCTCTTAATGCATTTCAAACATAGCAATCGTTATTTAATTTTTTTTTGTCACTCTGCGGAAATCTTTAACAACCGTAGAAAATGTAACCAGCTCTGAGTCTTTTCAAACAAAAAACGTATTTGGGATTCATCCGGTTTTTCGCTCTACGGAAATTTTAATACCCATATGCCTCCAAATTGTTTCTTATATTTATACTTTTATTTATTTCATTTTGTAACAAACCAGATGAGTGTAACTATATATAAGTCAGGTAGTGAAGTATTACAACATTTAAAATTTAAAATATTGATTACTTTAGTATATATTAATAATACAGCTTATATCTGAGCAACTTACAGGTCGGATAATTGTTCTCTGCTTCCGTAATCAAGTCTGTAGCTATTTCGAGGAAGGCAATTGCCTTCTCCTTCTTTCCACAACCCGAGGAGTTTGTTGAAGGAAAATCATCGGCTGAGAGAAAAAGTACATTAGCAAGTAAATAACAGTTAAGTAGTTTGATATTTGGAATATAACTCCAAGAAGTTTCAGCAATGCGAATAACAAGTAGGAATTATTATTATTTGGAGTATTAATCTAACAAGAATATTCAATAATAAGAATAAAAATAGGAATTATGATGCCTGATGATATTTAGAGAGGAAGTTCGACAGTCATAATAACAAATGGGAATTGTGATGTTTGGAGTATAAGTCTAGGAGGATGGTTCAGGAATCAGAATAACAAATAGGAACTATTATTATACGGAATATTAGTCTAAACAGAAGGTTCAGTAATAAGTCGTTGGAACAAAACTGTCCGGATCTGGATCTCGTCATCTTAAGATCAGCAATATCGTGATATCTCGACATGAGAAAAATTTATCAGATCTAGATGGACGAAATATCTTGTGGAGACAAAACTGCCCTATTACTCCAAGGGAATTAAGATCCAAGTAGGGAAAACAAATTATCCCTTGCCGAGAACTGGTGACAGTTTGGAACATGTTTCTGCACCAGAGGCTTGTCGACAGTTTTCGACGATAAATAAACCATCAGGAGGGTTAAGCGCATATTGGATGGGTACATGCACTCCTCTCTTGTTTCAAATGAAATTATTGTACTTCGTCCTCTTTGGCGGAGGCTATCCAGACACTCAGGTATTCGTTGTAGTGGGTTTTGGTATTCGTAAGATTTAGAACCCGTTGAGTTTTCCTGTCTGCTATTGGATTGGTGAGATGAAAATCTTTGGAATAACCTACACGAACACATTGTGCTTGGCATCGCCCACTTCATAGAGTCAGATGTGTTAGTGTTTAGCATGCAACATTGTTAAACGTGAAAATATGTTTTGCTTACTGCAATTCGGGAGGAGGGCTTTCGCTTTATTAATGGATTCCTTCGCAAAGTCGAGAACTCCCAAAGATTTCTCCTTTTTCAAGCAGTCGGTGCCATTGTCTGCACACTGGCTTCCCACAACAAAGGAAAGCAAAAGAATTTGGTACAACCACCTGCAAAATATCAGCACAGTTCTGTCACTTGTTCATACCGCAAAAGATCCGAACTTCAATTAATTTTTAATTATTTATATCAAATGTAGATAAAGATGTTAAAACTCTTAAAAACAGTGTTGTGTTATTGCTAATTTACAATAACAGTCATAAATAACAGCTAACACAAAATTTTATTTCAGTCAACTACTAATTCTAAGTAACGAAGTACATTTAATGGTTTTTATTAACTTTTAGAAATTGTCATTGACGATTGTTTTTAACAGGTATTAACTGTTTAGCTTCACCAATAAGTAATAGTGACAAATTAGTTTGTGAACTTTTTACTTTTATCCTTTCTTTTTAGAAACTTCAATTTATAATTTTTAATGTATTTCGATTTAAATTGCTTCACTGCTATTTTATAACTTTTATAGGTAACTCTTAGTACATTTTCGATAGTAGTTGTTTTAACTGTTATTTTACAATAATAATGTTATTGAAACTGCTATCGAAATGATAGGTTCTCTAAATGCAGAGTTGCGATCCAGTATTAAGCATTCCACTGTCATTTAAATAATATTTACTAAATCAATGTAAATGACACCATTGTAAATGACCAATGTATATGACACCAAAACATGAAATATAAGAGTAACGACATAAGCAAAGAGAAATAGTACGCAAATCAACTACTATTTGTTTGCATGGTGCCTCAGGAGATAATTCAAAATTGAACTAAACAAAATTATTATCACGCGATTACGCCTTGTCGGCATACAGCCAAAATTTAAAAGAATTAAATTTATACACTGAAGTTTAATAAGCATAAATAGAACTGTTAAAAATATACACTGAAGCCAGTTTCATAAGCGTACATAGAAGCTCGGTTAATCATGCAAGTAAAACATACTATGAGAAATAAGATTGGGTAAACCCCGAAATTCGTTTTGGAACAAGTTCCTGGAAATATCAGAAAAATAACATCGTAAAATCAGGGTCTAGTTAAAATATCCGTTCCATACCCATTCAAACGTTCATAACTGTCCTAAGAAAAATAAAGCATATAGAGAACTCATACTTACATGATGTTCAACTTCTATAAATACTGTAGAAGGAAGCTGAAAAGTGCGAATTTGCATGTAAAGAGCGTTATATAAGTAAAGGGAGGTGGGATTTTATCTCGTCTAAGTTATTGCTTATACATCCTATCAGCAAGACCCGCAGGAGTTCTAAATCACAGAAATTATCAATCACACATGGAACGTTTCCCACCGCTGATAAAACCTGAATGAGAAAAGTTCCAAATTCGCTTCGATTCTTAATCGCTTCAGATAGAGATTATCATTTTACGCAATTTTCCGGATTTTGCACATATGGGAAGGTTTACAGAATGAAAAATGAATAGCAATGACGAGTATTTCAGAAGCGAAAGTAAATGATTTATTCAGCGATATTTAGGCGTAGAGATGGACTGTTACTTTAATAGAAGTTAAAATAGCAGTGTTACTGTAAAATAACACAGCAACTGTGGTCGAAAATAATAAGTTAGATATAAACGTTATTGAAATTGTAGTGAAACAATGCATGGAGTATAAACTAATTTAATAACAGTAAACTAATTTAAATGACAGTGCTATTTTAAAATAACTATTATAATTTCTTTCTATAATTATAATCTATATAATACAGTGGATGTTTTGATATTCAATGAGAGTTATCAGTTAAGAAATGAATTTTTATTTGGTTTTTAAATGTTAAATTCCTGAAAAATCTTGTTATTTTTTATGCTTCCTGGGGATAAAGCAGTGTAAAAAGACATATTTTCTCTTGCAACTTGATTGAAAGTCAAAGTGAAGGATATTAGGTATAATTTCCAACAAGTGTTATCTTTCTGAGCAAAATAGAATTTGAGCTATCGCAGTTCAGAAACACATGCTAATTAGCAAATTATATCTAAATTAGATAATTAATGATTAGCTAAATATGATTTTGTCACACTGAAATGCATAAACCAATGACCTTATACAAAACTAAATTAAAAAATAGCATTCTTCTATTCTAGTACATCTTAAATATTATATTTTATATAGGGCGAGGTGGGAGCAAGTACAAAATAAATTTTTCAATCTCCTGCTGAACCGATTACTACTCTGACCCAATAATTTCTAAAATGCTCATATTTTTAATAACATTCGCAGACACCTTTTGTCAACACTTAAACTCTTCTCTATTTAAACTTACCATTGATAAAATTTTAAAGGAATACTAACCAATGCTATTTCATTGTATCGTTTTTCTCACGCATGATGCAGCAGGTAGATAGTTGAATTTACGTCGCAATGGAGCAACACAACGGGCTATTGGCGACGGTCCGGGATCCATCCCGAAGGAAAAGATCCGACAAGGTCTCGTAATTTTGAACCACCGTCAAATGACGAGGTCACACCTGAGCTGGTACCCCACTCTCCAAACCCACACTACGCCAAAGTAAGGACATTTAAGCCACGACAGATTCAACATGCACCATCCGCCCATATACGACCGCCTTTGTTGTGTGCGAGCAAGGACAGGAATGCATGATATGCTCTTGCCCACTTACGATACTATCACATCGCTAACATATGTTATTTAAATCTCCTTTTCACTGAATCATTTACTGTTTATATGTTCTTAAAGATATTTTGATCTCAGTTTCCCTGTTCTTAAACTATTGGCCAAGGAAATTTCATTTTATTCATTATTTTAGTACTTATTTAAAATTTGCATTGTTGTAGAAAATGAAATGCCAACACGTTTGCAGATATTTTATATTCATTCAGTTTTTCTTGTTTTTACTTTGAATCCTGTGCCATAAAACCCAAATAAACAACTCATCGCAAATGATGAAACAGTCTATGGTATGCACTTGCTTCACCATGTGGGGCAAATGCGACCCCATGATATAGTAATTTGAAACATTTTTTAAGTTCCTTCAATGGCTCGGTTTAAACAAATAAAAGAGAGTAAACATATCAATCTGGTATTGTGTGGTAGAAAAATGTACTTTTATAAAGGTACTGGGACAGAGTAGTAATTGATTCAGTATGAACCTTGAAGATTTGGGTTCACACTTGTCCCCACATCACCCACGTTAAAAACCATTAAACCTCCAAGTGGTTTCTACGATATATCTCGTCCATCAAGATCGGATCAACTTTGCTAATAACGATATATCTCTCATCAAGACATTGTTATTGATTTTTTGACAATTACGAGATCAAGGTAGGTAGGTATTTTAATTAACGCCCTGGAGCAACACAACGGGCTATTGGTGACGGTCAGGGATTAATCCCAAAGGGAAAGATCCCAGGACAACGCCACGTAATTTTGAACCACGGTCAGATGACGAAGCCACACCTGAGCTGGCACCCCACTCTCCAAACTTCCACACCATGCTAACGCGAGGACATTTGAGGCCTCAGCAGATTTAACGTGTACACGCCCCCTTTGTACACGATGGTCTTAGGTTGGATTCGAACTCGAAACCCTCCTGTTGCTAATCCGTTACTCTTCCAACCTGGCTACCGCTGCCCTACGAGATCAAAATATGGTCAGTTTCCTGCTAATGACGAGATATCTCGCCCTTCGAAAACTCGTCAGTTTTACCCATGACGAGGTACCTAGTCGAGACAAACACTAGTAGAGTTAAATACTCAAACCATGTTTCTGTAAATTCAGTTTTTAATGTTCTGTCAGTCTTCGTTGATGGTACGTTTCGAAGATGCATGATTATTTGAGATGATGGTAAACACCCTGAAAAAGTGCGTTTTTCGTTTCATGATTATTTGTAATATTCCTATTTTTTTTGTTAAACCCCATGTCTAGTTTACAACTTTCTTTCCGAAGAGTTATTGAATCAGTCAAAGACACAATCAATACACGTTTAAATGGTTTCAATAAATTCAAAAACAAGTTGAAATTTTTCTGAGTAGAAATGTACATTTTCGCCGGACATCCATTCATAAGACAAATAGAAGTCGTTAATCTTCTAAAAAGTGAAATTTTGTTGCATGTAAAATATACTATTGTCAAATCTCACTAAGACGAATTACTGATTGTACCAACTTAATTCCAATCCCCATCAAAATGTATATTCAAACAATGTTAACTCATTCGTTTAAGAATTCGGGTTACACTAATCGTCGGTTTAGACGAAAAAAATTTCGAAACAAGAGCGAACCGATTCTTTCCTATCGTGTTATAAGAAAATTTTAGTGACTCCGAATTTGTAGATTTATATGTAGAAGAGAGGGATAAAAAAGGAATAAATTATGGAAAGAAGATTCCAAAAGAAACGAAGGAATAAGTGTGCCTTGTTTAAAAGAAGCTACCGCTGGCTTAGAAATTGTTCAACGCTTTTTTGTTAGGCAGTGAAAATTCAACTGCTAAATTAAACAGTGTTGACAACATCAAAATTTTTCTTAAAAAAAGGCACACTAAAAATCCACAAAATTCGATAACAGGAGATTTGAAGGCAAAAATTGCTTAATCAGGAGTTATATGTGTAATCAAGAATCATCTGCATAATCAAGAATCATCAATATAATCTTTGTGATAAAGAATGCATTTATCTGTTATCCGAGAATTCTGCAGTAAGTAATGTAAGTATATTTAATTTTATTGTTGAAATGATACTTTTTCATGAATTCGGATTACAAGAACTACGGTTAATACGAATTTTTTTACGGTCCCGTGAAATTCGTCTTAACAAGATTTGACTGTATTTGTTCCGTAATGATGGTAGGTGGCGCTCTTGCGCCAATCAGTTGAACTGTAACAATGGAAGTGCAATGACGCGCTTAAATATCTTGGCCGCATTATGAAGCGGAATTGTATTGTAATTTTAAATGTCACCTTATTAAATTTTTGTTAAGTTTTAATCTCAGTGAATTTATTGAAATTGGATTCATAAATCTTGACTCTGGACAGCAAAATTTGCAACTTGACTTTTGAAACAGGATATGGACTCTTGAAATCATTAGCTCTCCCACATTTTTTGGTGCCGAAACCCGGGAATGGAATATTGCCTTTAAAAAGGTAAGAGAATTTTGAAGTATCTGCATGAAAAGAAATATTGATCTTTGAAAACTAATTGAAAATGGCTCTTTCGGACAAAACGAAAACAGAACTTGAAAAATTAAAAACGAAACGCTCTTCTTTTAGAGCTGTAGTTACGAAAATTGTAACTAAAGTTGATAATTTGCTTGTAATTTCTGATTTAACACCACAAAACATTCAAGAACTGAATGAATATTTGGAAATTTTAACTGACAAGCATAAATCTTTGAAAGAACTTGATAAAAAGATCGAAATTCGTATCACTGACACAAACGAATATGAAAAGGAAATAAATGTCAGTGAAGAATATAATGAAAAATTAATTTGTTGTAAATTGAAAATTACTAATTGTCTGAAGAAATACGATATAGGTATTAGAAATTCTAATACACAAGTTGATACGAGTACTGAAAATAATTCCTCTCAGTGTGTAATTTCGAATTCGCCAAATGTTTCTATTAGACTTCCTAAATTAATTCTAGAAAAGTTTTCTGGTGATTCTAGTATGTGGCCTGAATTCTTTAATGCCTATGAAAATTCAATTCATAACAATCCAACTCTATCTAAAGTAGAAAAGTTTACATATTTGAAATCTTTACTTGTTGGAGAAGCATTTAATTGTGTGTCTGGTTTCTGTCTTACTGAAGACAACTATGATAGTTGTTTAATATTGCTGAAAGAGAGATATGGGCGAAAGGATTTAATAATAAACAGCCATATGAATAAGTTATTGAATTTGGAACCTGTTAAATATTCAAATAATGTGTATGGAATGCGTAAGCTTTATGATCAACTAGAAATCAGTATAAGAAATTTGAATTCACTTGATGTAACAAGTGGTAGTTACGGACATTTATTGAATCCAATTATTCTTAAATTACTTCCACAAGATTTAGCACTAGAGTTTCATAGAAAACGCACTTCTAAAGAAAACTTTGAAATAACTGAACTAATTGAATTCATCAAAAATGAAATTGAGTGTCGCGAAGCCACTTTAATGATAAATAACTTACGAAGTGTAAAAACAACAGAAACATTTAATCGAAATCAGACGTCATTTAGAAACAAAAACACTCATAATAATTCTAAGCCGTCAGCTTCTGCTTTTAATACAGCAATAAAAAGGTTTTGCATATTCTGCAGATCTAATGAACATGTGTCCGCCGAATGTTTTAAATACTCCGATGATCAGAAAAGACACAAGTTAAAGAAAGAAGGCAGGTGTTACAGATGTTTCCTTAAATCTCATTTGTCAGTCGATTGTAGATCAAAAATACAACCATGTGAAATTTGTTTCGGTAAAAATCACAACAAACTCTTTTGTTATACCAAATCTAAAGATCAAAAAGAGTTAGAGCCTGAAAATACAACTGTTGTGTCAATATCACATTGTAATATTCCGAAGCCTAAAAATAACGTTCTTTTACAAACATGTTCAGTTATTGCTCAATCCAGAAATAAATCGAAAGTGGCAAGACTTTTAATTGACTCAGGAAGCGAAAGAAGTTTCATAACTAAAGATTTAGCTCGAGAATTAAAACTGCAGATCATTCGAAGAGAATGTTTAACAATTTATTCATTTGGAAGGCGTCATGGAAATCAACAAGAGTTCGAAGTATTTAGTCTGCGATTAAAAAATAAAAACGATGCTTGCTCCAGTATAATGGTAGAAGTTCTCGCCACAGATTTGATTTCCTGTATCGCTGTTCAAGGTCCTTCCAACTGTCTAAACATTCAAGAATTTATGAGTAGGCGAGGATGGGAACTGTCCGATTCGAATCCTAATAATGAAAAAATAAGTATTTTACTAGGAGCTGAATATTTTTGGCGTGTACAAAATGGTCGTGTTACTCAAGTAGATGATGATTTATTTGTTTCGCCAACTATTTTCGGTTTTACTTTAATGGGCAAAGTCGAAAGAAATAATACTAGAATTAATGCGTTATTTTTATCTAGTGATGAAGCAAAAACATTTGACTTGCAATCCTTTTGGAAACTAGATTCGATAGGCATTGAAGATAAAAACGAAACACTTTCTGAGACTGATTTAAATACCATTAAATCTTTTAACGATAATTTGAAATTTAAGGATGGTCGATACGAAACAAAACTTTTGTGGAAAGAAAATAAATCGGAACTTTCAGATAATTTTTTTGTTGCTAAACAACGATTTCTTGGGCTAGAAAATAAATTAAAAGGAAATTATATCTTATATAATGAATATGATAATATTATTAAAGAACAAGCTGATAAGGGAATTATTGAAGAATGTAAGTTTGTTGAAAATGAAACTAACTGTTATTATATGCCTCATAGACCCGTTATACGGGAAGACAAAGCAACAACAAAAGTTAGGATAGTTTTTGATGCTTCATCGAAAGCGAAAGACGCTAAATCATTAAATGACTGTTTGATATCAGGCCCAAATTTAAATCCCAACCTGTTGGATGTAATTTTAAAATTTCGTATATACAAAATTGCATTTTGTGCCGACATAGAGAGGGCTTTTCACCAAATTCAAATTGCTGATGAAGATAAGAATTTTTTGAGATTCTTGTGGTTTGACAATTCTTCTGACAACAGTTTCGGTTTTAAAGTTTTTCGAATGTGCCGAGTAACATTTGGTGTTACAACAAGTCCATTTATTCTTTCTGCCACTATTAAGCATCACATAAAAGGTTACGAAAAGGAATATAGTGAAGTGGTTGATATGCTTGATAAGTCCTTATATGTGGATGATCTGATCTACGGAGCAGACTCTACTGATGAAGCTTTCTCTTTGTCTACTACTGCAGTTAAGATACTTGAAAACGCTAGTATGAATTTAAGAAAATTTGAATCTAATTCTCTATCGTTAAGAAGTAAATGGGAAGAGAATGGAATAATTAGCAAGGAAGACAGCTTAAATCAAAAGACATTAAAAGTTTTGGGAATAATCTGGGATTCTGAAGAGGACGTATTAAAATTAGATGTGCGACAACTTTTACAATCATTTGATTGGCAAAATATTACAAAACGGAAAATATTACAGACTGTGGCTAAAATATATGATCCAGTTGGATTCATTGCACCTTTTGTTATCAGAATAAAATTCTTGTTGCAAGAATTATGGGAACTGGGCATTGATTGGGATACAGTTTTGCCCATAGATTTAAGTGAAAAATTTAAATCATGGTATTTTGAAATTGAAGTTATATTGAATTTGTCTATTCCTAGAAGAAATTTTTTGAATGATGAATGTGCAAATTTTGCTAAGTTAGAACTTTATTTGTTTTGTGATGCCAGTCTCAAGGGATATGGAGCTGTTGCGTATTTTCGGGATCCTGATTTATGCTCTACGTCTTTTGTGCTTTCAAAGAGCCGAGTGTCCCCACTGTGAGGATTCATTGACGGACCCTCAATTGTCCCTCCCAAAGGCAAACTCGCCGACAGGTCGTAAAAGAGCCGGACAATACATTTCCATCTCTCTGGCGCCAGACGGTCGGGACTTGGATCGAAGAGGACAAAAGGAGATTCGTTCCGTAAAAGAGCCCAGGTGTTTAGGAGTGCACCTGCCAGGTGATTAAGTCCACCTGCTAGGTAATCAAGCCACCTGCGCTAAGTAGCTGATCCCATTTTACGTCAGAGAGTCTCTACCGAATCAGCAACCTCAAAAATGAGCAAAGTAAAAACGAACCAATTAAAAGTAAGAACCAATCAAGAACGAACGAATCGGGAACCACCAGCGAACAAAGGCTGGGAGGTTTCAAAAGGAAAAGTAGGGAGTCGCATCGTCAGTTCTTGCCTGTGATCTCGTTCGGGAGGCTTAACTCAGCGACCCTTCGAGCGGTCACTCTTTTGGGAGAAAATACATTTCTTGAAGACGGTTCTCTCAACCTGAGAGGACGCGTTCTTGTAGCCTGGCGTAGGCTGCCCATTTCGAGTTCTTGCCTGTGATCTCGTTCGAGAGGCTTAACTCAGCGACCCTTCGAGCGGTCACTCCTTTGGGAGAAAATATATTTTTTGAAGACGGTTCTCTCAACCTGAGAGGACGCGTTCTTGTAGCCGGCGTAGGCTACCCATCTCGAGTCTTGTTTGTTTCCCGAGCTAACGTCTTAGCTCAGTGACCCTTTGAGCGGTCAACCCCATTAAGGAGCTCTTAATAATTTGGAAGACGGTTCTCTCACCCTGAGAGGACGCGTTCTTGTAGCCTGGCGTAGGCTGCCTATCTCGAGTTCCTGCTTATTTCTCGTTCGAGACTTGAACCAGCGACCCCAGCGGAGCCGTGCCTGTCTTGTGCCGATCCGACGACCCCAGCGGAGCCGTGCTGTCTTGTACTGACCCGACGACCCCAGTGGAGCCGATCCCTGATTGTGCCGAGCCGACGACCTGCGGAGAGTTCGGTACCGACTTCTCGTCCGGCAGTGAACCTGCCTTGTCCTGTCGTCCAGTGAGGATCCAGTGCTGATCTGGTGAAATCGTCACCCGACGAGTAGAGTTTCATCTAGAGACTGTTGAGATACCTTTCTCCAACTCCGAGACTTTCGTACGTCCTGAGATTTCGACACCCTGTCGCATCCAGTTAGCAGAGGCGTGAAAGTGTCGTGTAAATAGATTCTAATATAGTCAAGACATTGTTTTAAATAAAATTATCGTTTGTTATTTAAGCTAGACTGTTCTCTGTAGATTTGAATCTACCACGCTACTCAGAGAATCACTACAGTCTACTTAAATTATTGGTGGCAGCAGGTGGGATTGTTAGCCATTAAATAAAAAATTGGCAACCACACCTTTTGCGTAGTAAGCCCACCCAGGATTTATTACGTGAGGACATCCAGTCCAGAGGCAAACTCAAGAAGAGTTGTGAAGTGAGAAAAAGCAGAACCATCCAGAACTGCTACAACGTGAAGGACATCCTGTCCAGTGTTGAAAAAAGTGTTAGTGTGCCAGTGAAAGAAAAAAAAACGAACGCCCGTCTGACATCCCAACAGAGGCAGAGCAGAGACCTGTCGCAAAAGCAGAGCCAGTCGTCAGACAAGGTAAGCTTGGCATTTCTTTAGAGGCAATTTAATAGATTATTGTTTTAAATTGTTGAGAAAAAAACTGTTGTGAAGAGTGTTTAAATTTTTAAATTGATTTAATTGTGGAATCCATTCTAAAGAAATTCTGATTACTAGTGTATGCAAAGTCGCGGAAACGTTAGGATTTAATAATTGCAGTAAATTTGTAGTGAAGATTTGGAAATTGTCAGTTTAGCAATTGCTCGAATAAGTTCCAGGGCTGTGGATGATCTGGTACCTTTAGCACATAGTTAAATTAACTTAGATTGTGAAGTATCTACGCAATTGTGAACTACCTAGTCAAGTTGAATGAAATTTAGTGAACTTGTAGTAGAGATTATTATTGTGTATTATTTTAAGTAAAAATATTTTAATATTGCATGAGTCTGGAAAATAGTTAAGGCTTAGGAAATTGACTGCATTGTGTATTATTATTTTATGTGTGTATTGTTATTTGAAAATTGAAGTTCAGAATAGTTGGTGATTGAATTTTGTAATTGTGTCACTGGGAAAATTTAGTGTAGAACCATGGCGTTTTTAACTAAGCAGAAAAAGGTAGACTTGCAGAAATTAGCATACGAGTTTAATGTTGAGTTTGGTTCCGACGATCGAATCATCGATCTAGCAAGGAAAATACAGGGATGCAATGATTTTAGCGAGGAGAGCGCTAAAGATATGATAGTTAATATCATAGAAGAGAGGAAATTGGCCGAGGCTAGAGAAGAGAGGAAATTGGCCGAGGCTAGAGAAGAGAGGGAATTGGCTAAGGAAGAGGAAAAATTAGCTAAGGAAGAGGAAAAATTAGCTGCGGAAAGGGCTTTCGAACTAGAGAAGCTAAGATTACAACAATCGGGAGAAGTAAATAGTTTAAGTTCGTCTAGCCATGATAGCGGGAAACCGTCTAAAAACATTAAATCAGTCATGCAAAAGTTTGATGCTGACAAAATAGATATGGCCTTGTTCTTAACTCTTTTTGAACGCCAGAGTAGAAAATTAAAAATCGAGTATGACGAATTGGTCTCACAGCTGCTTAGTCTGTTGCCGATTGAAATCGCGGAGATTATTATTCGTGAACCCGAGGAATTGAGTGATGATTATGATCATGTAAAGTCCGTACTTCTCGCTAGATTCAAGCTTAGCGCAGAATCCTTTAGATGCAAATTTCAAACGCATCAGAGACAAAATGGCTCTTTATGGAAGGACATGATCTTCGAACTAAGAAGCTATCTAGAAGGGTGGCTTAGCGGAATCCAAGTTGAGGATTTTGATTCTCTTAAGAATCTGATGATCGCTGATCAAATGAAAAGAAGGGTACCGGCCGACATAAAGGACCACTTTATTGATCAATGGGGCGAGTTGACCGAACCGAGCGCATTGGCTGAGAAGCTAGACGCGTACGAGTCAACCCGTCGAGTCAAGAAACAGGTGTTCTCCAAACTACCGGAGAAAAGGGCTCTCGACCGCCCAAAACCTATTGAAAAGCCGAATCAGGGAAAGAAATTCGGGGGGGAGAAAAATCACGGAAAGGACTGGAGATCGGGAAGTAAGGGAACCAACACAGAATGGCGGACAAGGGAATTTGAGAAACGTAGTGGCCCCGTTTGTTTTAATTGTAACTTACCTGGTCATATACGCCCTCAATGCCCCGAGTTAAAGAAAGTAGCGGAACCCTTAAATAATCTTGCTACGAGCGCAAATTTTGCTCCCTCATTTGAGCCTTATTTAAGCAAGGCCAAAATAAATGATGTTGACATGGTATTGCTGCGTGATTCAGGAACAACCATTGACCTGGGACCCCTAGACTTGGTGAAACCTGAGGATTTTACAGGCGAGCACATTTGGGTTAAGCAACCTCTGGACAACCACTTCAAGTGCCTACCTTTGGCAAGAATTAAAATCGAAAGTCCAGAACTCGGCGTAATTAGAACTAAGGCAGCAATTGTAGGTAAATCCGTCGAAATGCGACATTACCTCTTAGGAAATTCCACCCAGGAATTAATTGAATCGCAGAGAGTAAAACCAGAACTGGTAAACGCGATTATGACTAGGAGTCAAACCAAACGTCTGAGCCCTGAACAGACTGTAGTTGAGGAAAACCAGACAGAAATAGATCCACTTGAGGTAACGGAACCTGAAAATGAACTAGAGGACGAAAATTTGGGGATAGAGTTACCACCCTTACAGGAAAATTCGGAAATCGAATTAGTAGGCATTCACGCTGAAACTTTTGCCAAGGAACAGCAGAATTGTCCCGAACTCAAATCTATTTGGGATAAGGTCAGGCAAAATAAAACGAGTGAGTTCGTGATTGAAAAAGAGCTACTCTTTAGGCAGTCTAAGGATCATCGAGGCGAAGAGCGGAGGCAGCTATTAATACCCGCTATATATAAAAATAAAATTTTAAGCCTTTGTCATGATGGGTTCGGATCCCACATGGGCAATACGAAAACTAAAGATAAGCTGTTGCGCTATTATGTCTGGCCCCAGTGTATTAAGGAGATCGAGGAATATGTGAAATCGTGCGATGCTTGTCAGAAAGTCGGGAAATCCTCGGAACAAAAGAGAGCGCCCCTTAAGTTAGTGCCCGTGATCACCGAAGTGTTCGCGAAGATGAATATAGACATTGTGGGTCCCTTGCCAATATCACCGAAAGGGAACAAATATCTCCTGACGGCTATTTGCCTTGCTTCCAAATACCCGGAAGCTATTCCTTTATCAGCAGTGAACTCAGAAACCGTCACTGATGCCTTGCTTGCTATCTTTAGTAGAATAGGTTTCCCCAAAGAACTACAACTGGACAATGCTACGTATTTCACTAGCAACCTCACAACTACCTTCTTTGAGAGGTTTGGGATTAAGGTGGTGCGTAGTTCGATCTATCATCCGCAAACGAACCCGGTGGAACGGTTCCACCGGACCCTAAAGAGACTTTTGAAAGCGATGTGCCTGGAGCTAAAAGAAAATTGGGAGGACGTACTTCCATCGGCTCTCTTGGCTTTGCGGAACGTAACCCATGCGTCAACCGGTTTTAGCCCCGCAGAGCTAATTTACGGGAAGAATTTGAGAATGCCCGAATCCATTTTATTTGACAAATGGTGCCAAAGTCCCCCATGTGAAGACATTGTCACGGAGTACGTATTCCAGTTGATAAATCGATTGCGACGGTGTCAACAGGTAGCCACCGCAACCGAAACGGACGCAAAAGTTAAAAGGAAGTCGTACTACGACAAAGGATCGGTGAAGCGCGAGTTTAAAGTAGGCGATCGCGTCTTAGTATTGTCATCTTGCCAACAAACAAAATTCGCCGTAAAATGGGTTGGTCCGGGAACTATAGAGAAACAGCTTTCGGAGACCAATTACGTTGTTAAGATGCCAGGGAAGGTAGAGAAGGTACGAGTGTACCACATTAACTTATTAAAGCCATACCACCAGCGGATGGAAAGCGTAAATGTTTTGATGAGCGAAGTATTCTCTCACGACACCGTAGAATCGGATTTGGATATTCAGTATCCTATCGCAGATCCGAATATTTTTGATTTCGGAGAGGTAGTGAAAAACAGTAAATTGGAAGAGCGATGCACGCAGGATCAAATCAATGAACTTGGGAAATTGTTAAAATCCCATAGGCAATTATTTTCAAATGATCCCGGTAGGACGAATCTTATCGAACATGATATCGATTTAATTAGTGACAAACCCATTAGATCGAAACCCTACCGCACCTCTCCTAGACAAACGGAAATCCTCAAGTCAGAAATTAAGAGGATGTTGGATTTAAAAATCATTGAGATCGGGGAGTCCGATTACACTTCCCCTATGATTTTAGTAGAGAGTCCAGGACGTGACCCTCGCCCTTGTGTCGATTATCGTCGATTAAATTCCATCATTAGGACGGAATATTATCCACTGCCTAATATGGACGAGCGAATCGAACAAGTGGCAGCCGCAAAATATATAACGGTCATAGATCTGACCAAGGGATATTGGCAGATACCCTTGAGTCTTAAGGCACAAAGATTGGCCGCTTTCGTGACTCCATTCGGGTCATATAGACCACTAGTTCTTCCGTTCGGACTAGTAAACGCGCCATATTGCTTCTCAAAATTCATGGCTCAACTCTTACAAGGGTTAGATGAATTTTGTGTACCCTACTTAGACGATGTAGCTATATTTTCGCAAACTTGGGAGGAACACATCAAACATCTCGATGTGGTTCTTAAGAAAATCACGTATGCGAAATTAACAATTAAACCTGCCAAATGCAAGTTCGCACAGAGCAGTGTCAAATATTTGGGACATATGGTAGGGAGTGGATGTAGAACTCCGACTGAGGCGAAAATCCAAGCGGTAGTTGATTTCCCCACACCCAGGAATAAAACACAGATCAGACAATTTTTAGGTTTGAGTGGATATTACGCCCGGTATATCCAAAATTATGCCATAATAGCCGAGCCATTAACGAGGGCATTAAAAGGAAAGAATAGAAGGGAGGAGGTAGAGTGGTCCACGGAATGCGACTCAGCTTTCCGAGAGCTGAAAACGAAACTCACTGAGAAGCCGGTGTTGTACGCCCCAGACTTCTCAAAGGAATTTATCCTCCAAACTGACGCTTCCAACCAAGGAATCGGGGTAATCATGGCACAAAAAGGGCCAGATAAAGTTGATCACCCGATATTATATTTAAGCCGGAAGTTTACCGACACAGAAAAGAAATTCTGCACTACCGAAAAAGAATGCGCAGGCATTATTTACGCAATTAAAAAGCTGCGGCATTACTTGGACGGACAACGCTTCACTATTGAAACGGACCACAATCCGTTAGTATTTTTAAAGAATAACTCCGGGAATAACCCGAGATTGATGAGGTGGGCGTTGGCTTTACAGCCCTTCAATTACCAGATCATCCATAGGGCTGGGAAGGACAACCAACATGCAGATTGTCTGAGCAGAATGCTGTCGGAAAATTAAATAATACCAAAAGTACCGATTTAAATTGTACATAAACCCCAGTATTTGATTGAACTTATGTGATAAAATATAATTGTATCACAAGAGTAGGATGTAAGAGTATTGTAAATAGTAGATGTAACTTGAAATTTAAGTGTTGAAATCATGTTAAAATTTTGTATATAAATTCTTAAAATTGTTGCCTCTAATGATGTGTCGAGTTGCCATGTCTAACCCTTGCCTTATAGATTTTGCCATACCACAAAATCTTTCTTAGGGGGGAGGGGTTGTGAGGATTCATTGACGGACCCTCAATTGTCCCTCCCAAAGGCAAACTCGCCGACAGGTCGTAAAAGAGCCGGACAATACATTTCCATCTCTCTGGCGCCAGACGGTCGGGACTTGGATCGAAGAGGACAAAAGGAGATTCGTTCCGTAAAAGAGCCCAGGTGTTTAGGAGTGCACCTGCCAGGTGATTAAGTCCACCTGCTAGGTAATCAAGCCACCTGCGCTAAGTAGCTGATCCCATTTTACGTCAGAGAGTCTCTACCGAATCAGCAACCTCAAAAATGAGCAAAGTAAAAACGAACCAATTAAAAGTAAGAACCAATCAAGAACGAACGAATCGGGAACCACCAGCGAACAAAGGCTGGGAGGTTTCAAAAGGAAAAGTAGGGAGTCGCATCGTCAGTTCTTGCCTGTGATCTCGTTCGGGAGGCTTAACTCAGCGACCCTTCGAGCGGTCACTCCTTTGGGAGAAAATACATTTCTTGAAGACGGTTCTCTCAACCTGAGAGGACGCGTTCTTGTAGCCTGGCGTAGGCTGCCCATTTCGAGTTCTTGCCTGTGATCTCGTTCGAGAGGCTTAACTCAGCGACCCTTCGAGCGGTCACTCCTTTGGGAGAAAATATATTTTTTGAAGACGGTTCTCTCAACCTGAGAGGACGCGTTCTTGTAGCCGGCGTAGGCTACCCATCTCGAGTCTTGTTTGTTTCCCGAGCTAACGTCTTAGCTCAGTGACCCTTTGAGCGGTCAACCCCATTAAGGAGCTCTTAATAATTTGGAAGACGGTTCTCTCACCCTGAGAGGACGCGTTCTTGTAGCCTGGCGTAGGCTGCCTATCTCGAGTTCCTGCTTATTTCTCGTTCGAGACTTGAACCAGCGACCCCAGCGGAGCCGTGCCTGTCTTGTGCCGATCCGACGACCCCAGCGGAGCCGTGCTGTCTTGTACTGACCCGACGACCCCAGTGGAGCCGATCCCTGATTGTGCCGAGCCGACGACCTGCGGAGAGTTCGGTACCGACTTCTCGTCCGGCAGTGAACCTGCCTTGTCCTGTCGTCCAGTGAGGATCCAGTGCTGATCTGGTGAAATCGTCACCCGACGAGTAGAGTTTCATCTAGAGACTGTTGAGATACCTTTCTCCAACTCAGAGACTTTCGTACGTCCTGAGATTTCGACACCCTGTCGCATCCAGTTAGCAGAGGCGTGAAAGTGTCGTGTAAATAGATTCTAATATAGTCAAGACATTGTTTTAAATAAAATTATCGTTTGTTATTTAAGCTAGACTGTTCTCTGTAGATTTGAATCTACCACGCTACTCAGAGAATCACTACACCACTTAAGAAATTAACTTTGCCTCGTTTAGAACTCATGGGGGCTGTTATTGCCGCAAGAATTGTTAAATATTTGAAGAAATTATTTGGTATCAGTGAAGATAATATATTTTGTTTTAGTGACTCTCATATCGTACTTCACTGGATAAAGGGTTCAGCTAACAATTGGAAACCTTTTGTTGCAAATCGTGTACATGAAATTCAAAATCTTGTTTCACCTACGCAATGGAAATACTGTAAAGGAACCGAAAATCCTGCAGATATAGTCTCACGTGGATCCACGGCATCTGATCTCGTAAAGAATGAAATTTGGTTCCATGGTCCAGTGTGGTTGAAAGAAGGAAATCTACCAGCATCTCAATTTGATCCTTTGATAACTCCTAAGGTAGAAGAAGTATTTCAAGAACAGCGTCGAGCTGTTATATATTCTATTGCTAGCAAAGAGTCCGAATTTGAATTGATCTTCAAGTTTTCTTCCTGGACCAAATTGAAACGCGTAACTGCGTGGTGTTTGAGGTTCTACAATAATGCTAAACCAACATCTTCAAAACTTAAGGGATTTTTAACTATTCAAGAACTTGAAAAAGCAACCATTTTGATTTTGAAATTTATACAGCAACTTGAATTTAGAGAAGAAATTAAGCTTTTGAAAACTGGGAAGAATTTAACTCTCAATAGTAAAATCTTGGCATTGAATCCATTTCTTGACAAAGAGGAAATCCTCAGAGTTGGTGGAAGGCTTAGAAATTCAAACCTCTCAGAAGACCAGAAGCATCAAATCATTCTTCCTAAGAAACACCATGTTACAGATTTGATAATCAAACATTTTCACGAAGTGAACCTCCATGGTGGTCCTACGTTAACAATGTCAACTCTCCGACAAAAGTTTTGGATTATTAACTGCCGAGAAGTTGTTAGAAAAGTAATTTGGAAATGTATGAAGTGTTTCAGAAATCGAACAGCTACTGCCACTCAGATAATGGCAGACCTCCCAACTGCTCGTGTTGTGCCAGACAGAGTATTTTCCAAAATTGGACTGGATTTTGCAGGACCTTTCCTGATTAAGACTCGAAAGGGAAGAGGTGTGAAACCATTTAAATGCTATGTTTGTCTCTATGTATGCTTCTCTACCAAAGCCATTCATCTAGAAGTAGTCAGTGATCTCACTACAGAAGCATTCATAGCATCGCTGAAAAGATTCGCTGCACGTAGAGGGAAACCAAAAGAAATTTTTTCAGACAGAGGTACCAATTTTGTTGGAGCTGACCGAGAATTAAAAAGAAACATGGCCACATTTTCTTCTGCTGAAAAAACTCAGAACTATTTAACTGAAGAAAATATTCAGTGGACTTTCAACCCTCCAGCTGCACCTCACTTTGGTGGCCTCTGGGAGGCTGGTGTAAAACAAATGAAAGTTCATTTAAAGCGAACTGTTGGAACACAAGTTCTAACGCATGAAGAGTTTCACACACTAATTGTACAAATCGAAGCATGTTTAAATTCCAGGCCGATAGTTTCCATCTCTTCGGATCCTGATGACCTAAGTCCCTTAACACCTGGGCATTTCATAATTGGAACTGCATTGACTGCTATCCCTGAACCTGATGTTACCATAAACAAACTGACTCCAACAGAAAGATGGAAATTGACCCAACAGCTTTTCCAAAGCTTTTGGAAACGTTGGTCCACGGACTATCTCTCACAGCTGCAAGGACGTGCTAAATGGTTGAAGGATAAGCCCAATTTGAACATCAATGACTTAGTCTTAATTAAAGACGACAATTTGCCACCACTAAAGTGGCGACTTGGGCGAATAGTGGAACTGTACCCTGGTGCAGATGGAAAAGTGCGTGTGGTGAAATTAAAAACTTTATTTGGAGAACTGAAACGCCCTATAGATAAACTTTCACTCTTGCCCTTATCTAAATAGACTTTTAGAAACATTAATTATTATTTCTTGTTTTCTTTAAAATTTTCCATTTTCCTTTGTATTAACATGTCAAGTATTGTGTTTTCCAGATTTAAAGTGTAAATTTGCTAATTCTTCACATTGTGAATTTTTAGGCAGGTATATATTTTTTCCTTTAATTCTGAAGATTTGTAAGTATATTGTGCATGTTATTTCTCATGTTTTAAATTTAGTATTGATAATATTTGAATTTAATTTTGTAGTATTTTCAGTTTACTTTTATAACTTGTATTTTGCTGAACATTTTTACATTTTGTTTAAAGCTTAAATTTGAATATTTGATATTATCTATATATTATTTTATAATGAACCAAGGTTCATCGTGGCGGAGTATGTTCCGTAATGATGGTAGGTGGCGCTCTTGCGCCAATCAGTTGAACTGTAACAATGGAAGTGCAATGACGCGCTTAAATATCTTGGCCGCATTATGAAGCGGAATTGTATTGTAATTTTAAATGTCACCTTATTAAATTTTTGTTAAGTTTTAATCTCAGTGAATTTATTGAAATTGGATTCATAAATCTTGACTCTGGACAGCAAAATTTGCAACTTGACTTTTGAAACAGGATATGGACTCTTGAAATCATTAGCTCTCCCACAGTATTTGTGATTTTTAACACGCAAAATACTATGGAATGGGACAACATTCTTTGCTTACTGCAATTCGGTAAGAGATCTTTCACTTTTTCTATGGCATTCTTCGCAAAGTCCAGAGCTCCCAGAGATTTTTCCTTTGACAAGCATAGAACGACCTGCAAGATATCAACACAGATCCATCACTTGCCCATGTCCGGTAAGTTGACCACCTTTTCTATTCGGGCAGCCCCCTACAATAATTCTTACTCAAAATACAGTCAGAGGTTTAGAAGTATACAAAGATAATATTACATAAAGTATTTACTGGGTTGTTGCAAAAGTTCGTCCAACTTTTTTGGCAAAAATTGAAGAAAAATGGTAATTACTAAAAACTACATTTAATAAATATAGTTGTGCCTTTCTCCATGACATTTCTCCATCTATCCAGAAGCTGCATAATACCGCGTTCATAGAAGTTCTGACGTTTCTGGCTAAAGAACTGATCCAGGTGACGAAACTTTCTGAACCACTCACGGCACGTGGAATCGTCAACGACATCCCTCACCCCTACACAATACATGTCTTTAAGCATTCTTGCAAAGCATTCTTGCCTTTTCGGAAATAAAAAGCATACTGTGTCGAAAGTGCTCCTTATTTTCTGCCATTGCTTAATAAAATTTGAAAAACACAACCCAATTTCATAATTTATTTTCACAGATACTCTCTGAAATTCCTTCTTTCAAACAACATCGAGACTTTACACGTGCGAAGTATACAACACTTCGGTTTTTCGATGCAATGCAATCTAGCACCAAAAACAGGACGAACTTTACATCAAACCAATACAATAACGGGTAGACAAATTATGTAAACAGCCTCCTAGAGAAAGATTCCCAAGCTTGGTGGGCGATTGTAACGGATGGTGATGTACGGTAGAACCACCTACGTAATTGGTGTAATGGACGGTAGAACCACCACACCAACATTGGTCTAATGGCAGTAAGATAAAGATTTTGATGATTTAGAGTTACAAACTAAATTGTTAAAAATTCTGAGTTTCGTCTGGATTTCTGTTTGAAGACTAAAATACTTTGGCAATTACCCATTCAAATGTTTACCGCAGAATTTTCGTCAGCTTCACTAATTTTTATGCAGGTATTTCAGATTCGATACAAGTAACACACCGTTGTTCTTCTCTACAAACAAAATTGTTAAGTGATTGAAGTTGTCAATTTTCTATGTATTTCTGTTTGAAGACCAAAATGCTTTGACAATTTTACCTGTACACAAAAACTCACTCAAACTAACACCACCTTGCATCAGCAAACACAAAATCAAAATCGAACTAACAGCACTCACCCCTGATCCTAGGGCCTTCTGTAGCAGTGAGGATGGATGCGAAATATTTCGGCAAAGATAAACAATTTCGCAATATATTCAAAAGGGATAAGTGCCAGCATTACACTCAAATCAAGCACATTCAAAACAGGCAAATTTTCACGTGTGACCGATATCTAAGAAACGCGACATGAAAGTGTTTTCTTTGACCTGAAGATCAACCGGAAGTGACCCCGGGTAGCTCTTTCTTTAATTTGACCAATGAAGATGCAATTGCTCTTTAGTTGGATTTATTAATGGTATTTGACTTTAATAATTTTATTAATTGAGAACGTCACAGAGAAACCATACACCTCGCAGCTCGATGACATGCAAAGAAACGAATTCCTTCTTTCCAGCAACATCGAAACTTTACACGTGTGAAGTAGATAACACTTTAGTTTTCCGATGCAATACAATCTAGCGCAAAAAACAAGACTAACTTTTGCATCAAACCAATACAATAACGGGTAGTCAAATTATGTAAACTGCATCCTAGTGAGATTCCCAAGCAAGGTGTGCGATTGTAACGGATGGTAATGGACGATAGAGCCACTACGAAATTGGCATCAACATTGGTGTAATGGCAGTAAGATAAAGATTTTAATGATTAAGAGTTACAAACTAAATTGCTAAAAGTTCTGTTTCCTCTGGATTTCTGTTTGAAGACCAAAATGTTTAGACAATTGCCATTCAAAACGTTTACAGCAAAATTCCCAACGGCTTCACTAATTTTATGCACTCAATCAAGCACTTTCGAAACAGGCAAATTTTCACGTGCGATAGATATCTAAGAAATGCGACATCAAGGTATTTTCTTTGACCGGAAGATCAACCGGAAGTGACCCCGGGACGCCCTTTCTTTAATTTGACCAATGAAGATGCAATTGCCCTTTAGTTGGATTTATAAATGGTATTTGACCTTAATAATTTTATTAATTGAGAATGTCACAGAAACAATACACTTCGCAGCTCGATGACATCAAAGAAAATGAGTTATCACTATTGGTAACAAGAAATATGTTAAAAGTCAAACACAGTACACTACATGACACGATGAAATTCAAAAGAAATGAACCATCACTATAGGGGTGCGTAGGAATACGTTAATCAACAGAACGTTACAGACACAACAGAATGAAATGGAGAGCAAATGAATGAATAGACAACACTGCTTGCAGAAGCTTACAGCCTTATGCAGAATGTCCTGCTACTCTACTATGATCAAGTGTCCACATGACATAGAAAAGGAAGATGGCTCGATCACCACCTACATTAGAAACACTGCACAATTTAAATATAAGCAACAATCTGAAATTTGTTTTACTTACATGATACTCTTCTATCATGTACTGACGTTAGCCTCAGTCTAATCAGCCGCCGTGTAACGAAAACTGAGCCTAGATCGAGACGATTCAAGCCTTAACTTGCACTGAAGAATTGTGAAAAGTTTTGTTTAGAAAATCGCTTTATATAAGGAAGTAAGCTGTTTTTAATCATGCCCTCTGATCCGAGTTATCTTTGCATATGGATCCTATCAGCAAAACTCGCAGGAGATCAACCGCCGAGTTGTAAATCACCTGCTATTTCCCTCATCGCTGATAAAGCCTGAATTTGAAAAAGTCCCAAACCCTACTTCAATTCTTAATCACTCGAGATATGCTTGTCTCATTGCCCCGTGTTTGAACAGCTGGCTGACAATGGTTGCATCATGGAAGATTTCAGAAAGTAGTGACAAAATTGCGGTGGTAAGAGTGTACATTTTTTATTTAAATGATGCGTTATCGTAGTTGTGCTATCGGAGGAGTCTTAAAAAGAAAAGCGTGTGAGAAATTGAATTCTGCACCATATCAATGCATTGCAGTCAAATCCACTTATAGGGGAGGTCAATACCAAAGTACAGGAAAATGTGAAAGTTCTTTTTTCATTTTGATCAAAAAAATTTAATTTTCGACACAGAAGGCCATAACAGACAAAAATTGCACACAGATAAAAACAAGAATTGAAACAAAAAACATCCGGGAGAAAATGCGTCCCAGTTGGTAGAGTCACGGATTAGCAACCGGAGGCTTTTGAGTTCGAAACTCGATCCAACCAAAGATCGACGCATAGACTGTGGACTGGTGCACATTAAATCTGTCTTCGAATCAAATGTCCTCACGCTGGCGTGGTGGGAAGTTTGGAGAGTGAGATGCCATCTCAGATGTTGTCCTTGTCATCTGACAAAATTTCAAAATTGCGAGGCGTTGTTTTCGGGATTGATCCCG
Organism: Meta bourneti; assembly: GCA_933210815.1. Lineage (NCBI taxonomy): Eukaryota > Metazoa > Arthropoda > Arachnida > Araneae > Tetragnathidae > Meta > Meta bourneti. The sequence continues at coordinate 56,299,845 of OW119932.1, read as the reverse complement.
GACCGTCGCCAATAGCCCGGTGTGTTGCATCAGTGCGACTTAAATTCAGCTACCAACGACCTACCCAGGGTAAAACTCAGCATATAAAAATACAAAAAGGTGGGTAACTGTCAAACTGTCCTACCTATGTCCTGATCATGTGGGGTAACATCAGTCTGGAACACACAATGTTACCAAATGGACAAAATGTTAGATTTATATTTCCGCCAATCAAAGATTAGCTCCCAGCTACACCAAGAAGTTCATAAATCTGAAAACCGCTATAACTGCGACATTTTCGCTTCCAGCTTAAAGTGAGGAACCAAGAAACCGGTGGAATGGAATGGTATTAAAAAAGACGGGAAAACCGCAAAATTTATCTTCCTCTATTGGCAACACAGTGTAAAACTCGCGTTTTGTCTTCGGAGTTTACTTACCCTTGGAATGGATCCCGGACAGTAACCAATAGCCAGTTATGTTGATCCAGTTTGCAGTTAATTAACTGCCTACTGATAATCGAAATGGACAAAGAGTTAGATTTATATTTACAAGTGGTCGCCCAGTGCTCGAAATTCGACCATAATTCATTTTATTTTTAAGTTTGAACGTTAATAAGGTTCTTTTGTCAAAGAGTATACCTCTATATTCTTTGCGTATAATTTTTTGAATTTTGTTCTATTACGTAAACTGCAAGCATGTACAAATACGTCATAGGAAAAATGCGGTATAGCTTGGTTAAGTCATATATAAAAAACAATAACGCGTTGTTTGACATTTTCTTGGGTTTTTTTTTATTGCTATACTGGCCACAGGTTTCGCAAGGCTACACAGTTAATTTACCTATCATTTTCAAATTATATAAAATTTAAATAAAAAATAAATCCAAAAAATGAAAAATGAAATAAGGAATACGTGCTTCGTATTTTTTATATATATTTTTTATTGAAACAAAAAAAGACCGGGTGGTTAAAAAAATAAATGTTGTCCATTGAACATGAAATAGATCGACAATGAATTTAATGATTCAAAACTTCTGTGTAGACGATGTTTTTTGTAAAAACTCTCATCGTTTGCTAAATGCCCTTGACCGTTATATTCTGAAATATAAAATCTCAAACCATCGAATGATCGAACTCTACTTGCTGCGACGTACAATTGACCATGTGTAAAAACTGGCTGCCTCTCTAAAATTCCAATTTTTTCGAATTTTGTCCTTGAGACTTATTTATTGTCATCGCAAATGCAGGTATAATTGAAAATTGAGTTCTTTGAAAGTTAAATGGTAAAATAGTTCCGGAATATGTTAAATTTATACGTGGAATCAAAATTCTCTTATTGCGTGCGGTTCCAGTTAAAACTTCGCAATCAATAGTATTACGATGCATAAATTTGATGCGCATTCTTGATCCATTGACTAATGCTTCCTTTGTATATAAGTTTCTGATTAGAAAAAGGATGCAATTAACTTTCAATACTAACTTATGTGGTGGCAAATTATGCCAAATCTCATACTCCTCCGTGCGCGCAATGTGCTTAAAAAGGGGTACAAAGTTTTTTCTTCACGTATTAATATATAGCTTACAGTATATGAACATAAACAATGAATGTTTTGTTTTGTTTAATTTAATATATTTATAACGCATATTATACATTAATTTTATCTTTCTGCACTCCTTCTCCATATGAACTTTAATTATGCCAAATCTCATACTCCTCCGTGAGCGCAATGTTCTTAAAAAGGGGTACAAAGTTTTTTCTTCACGTATTAATATATAGACTAGTGGTCGCCAAGTGGTCGAAATTCGACCATAATTCATTTAATTTTTAAGTTTGAACGTTAATAAGGTTCTTTTGTCAAAGAGTATACCTCTATATTCATCGCATATAATTTTTTTGAGTTTTGTTCTATTACGTAAGCTGCTAGCATGTACAAATACGTCATACGAAAAATGCGGTATAGCTTGGTTAATCCATATCTAAAAAACAATAACGCGTAGTTTGACATTTTCTTGGGGTTTTTTTATTGCTATACTGGCCACAGGTTTCGCCAAGGCTACACAGTTAATTTGCCTATCTTTCTCAAATTATAGAAAATTTAAATAAAAAATGAATTCAAAAAATGAAAAAAAAATTTTACAACAGATATATATTGAGCAAGCTGTATTTCACTAATATATAAAGCGCAAATATCTATGAGACAAAATATACAATGTATGTACAAATTTAAACAATGAATATTTTATTTCATTTATGTATTTGTAATACATATTACATATAGATTCTTTAGCGATAATCTATACTCAGTGCAACTGTTTGACCAGAGGCTACTATGTATTTGACATTGACAGATTTAAATTATCCGCATTTTGCATTTTATCCCGAAGAGTTTTTTTTAGAAATAATCTAAATAAACTCCCTCTTGGAGTGGATTTCACTGCGGGGGATTAAATCAATTGCAAATCATCCACTCCGCATTTACACCGCTAATTTTTTTACAGTATATAAACGTAAACAATGAATGTTTTATTTTGTTTAATTTAATATATTTGTAACGCATATTATACATTAATTTTATCTTTCTGCACTCCTTCTCCACATGAACTTTAATTATGCCAAATCTCATACTCCTCCGTGAGCGCAATGTGCTTAAAAAGGGGTACAAAGTTTTTTCTTCACGTATTAATATATAGACTAGTGGTAGCCAAGTGGTCGAAATTCGACCATAATTCATTTAATTTTTAAGTTTGAACGTTAATAAGGTTCTTTTGTCAAAGATTATACCTCTATATTCATCGCATATAATTTTTTTGAGTTTTGTTCTATTACGTAAGCTGCTAGCATGTACAAATACGTCATACGAAAAATGCGGTATAGCTTGGTTAAGCCATATCTAAAAAAAAATAACGCGTTGTCTGACACATTTTCTTGGTTTTTTTTATTGCTATACTGGCCACAGGTTTCGCCAAGGCTATACAGTTAATTTGCCTATCCTTTTCAAATTATAGAAAATTTAAATAAAAAATAATTCCAAAAAATGAAAAATGAAATGAGGAATGCGTCAATGATCCTCGATTCTTGTAAAATTACTCTCATGTCAGAATACTAGGAGATCGGATTTTGCGTATAAGAGGCCAATTTTGTCATATGAACGCACCATTGTAAAACTTCAACAAGAGTGAACTATTTTAATTATTTAAAAACGTTTTTGATGTTGCTGGAACATTTTCATGTGCCTTCCTCCATAAAGACATAATTAAATTTATTTGTCTCTTCTGAAACCATGAAATTGCTTTTCACTTAATATATTGATTTGTTTGAGAGATTAATTTTATAAAAAATGTCCCAAATTGAATTATACCAAATTCCAAGCACGAATTAAGAGTAAATGAGTATTATATACTAGACAATTTAAAATGTATAGGAATAAGATTGTAATCAGACAAAGGTAGAGGCTTTTTAATGTACGGATCATGATTATAGGTACATTAAAAAGTTACTCTTTCACTATATATTTCTTCCCCATGTGAGCAGATGGGAGGATAAAAAAAAACAGTTTGCACAATATAAACAATCAACACTCCTAGAGCCCTAAGAATAGTATATCTTGTAACTTTATTTTATTTTATAATTTGTTGCAGCAGGTGCAAGTGAAACCATGTGTGCAAGTTATTACCAAATTAAAATTTTAATTCAAAGAAAGCCCTGAAGCAATATGCAGGCCAAATATTTCCGCTGTAGATAATTATAGGTTAGTTATTTAGTTTGGCGGTAAATAATTAGAGTTTGGCTGATATTTTGTAAAATTATGAACAGTAGAATTATAGGAATATAATAAATCTTAGTTTAATACACTTTATTGATATATGTATAGAAATAATGAATCACGCTAAAATATCGCATCGAAAAAGGTGCTTGAGTTTCTGGTTGAGATTCGAGCGTTCACTTACTAGTGGCAGAATACCTTTGGCCCACACGTTGAGCGCGCGTTAGCGGTTGAAATTTCAATTATATCTTACTTTGAAGGATCTTAAAAATAAATCTTTGAGAAACTACATTAGCTATATAGGGTACTACATTAACAACATTCTAATAAACTTACACAATAAGTTTCAAAATTTTAAAGATGTTTTTTTTATTAAATCTTAACCATATACCAGAAGTCCGTGCCAAACTGTTAAAAAGCTAATCCAATTTTAAAACATATTTTTACTTATTATTACGAATAGTACATTTAATTATCACTAGTAAAGAACAAAACAAGTTTATCTCTAATAGTTTAATCGCAGCGGAATTTTAAGTCTTACGGGACATTCTTGAAAAGTAAAATTGGATATTTTGACCTTTTAAAGGGTCTTATTTCCATGAAGAAAATAATTATTTTGCAAAAAGTATACATGGCATAGTTTGACATAGGCCATTGGACACCATATACTAAGTTTTGAAAATATCGATGGTGGGGTGAAGCGAACATTTTATTTTTTATTACCTGAATTTGAATGGATTCACCCCAATTTATCTTAGATATTGTTTAATTAACGGTGATGAATGGCAAATAACGGCCTCGGGTCGAATAAGGGATCACGTGATTTTGCAATTATTTCTTTCATCATTTCGACACCAGAGAATACGCAAACAGAACAACCGTTATTGGAGATCCCAAAATCCAAGATTAGTTCATGAACGACGATTTAATTCCCGTAAAACAACTGTTCGGTGTGCAATTTGGAATGGAGGCATTATCGGATCATTTTATGCTAATGAAAATGCGGTTCCTGTAAATTGTGAATGATTCAGTGCGATGTCAAAAAACAATTTCTGTCGGAAAAGGACTGCGGTAGCCCAGTTGGTAGAGATTAGCAACCGGAAGTTGCGAGTTCGAAACTCGGTCCAACCAAAGACCGTCATGTATGCGGAGGCTGGTGCACGTTAAATCTGCCGTGGCCTCAAATGTCCTCACGTTACCGTGGTGTGGAATTTTTGAGAGAGGGGTGCTAGCTCAGGTGTTGCCTCGTTCGTGGTTCAAAATTACGTAGTATTGTCCTCGGATCTTTCCCTCTGGGATTGATCCCAGACCGTCACCAATAGCCCATTGTGTTGCTCCAGTATAGAGTTAATTAAAAAATACCAAATACCAAAATACTTCCAAACTTCCACACCTACCCAAACTGATGACATTAAAGCCACGACACATTTAACGTATACTAGCCCCGGTGTACAAAGTCATCTTTGGTTGCACCGTGTTTCAAACTCGCAACCCTCCGATCACTAATTCTGAGACAGATGCATTCCTCCCTGGGTGATTTTCTCTCTTCCTATCAGTAAAAACTTTCATTGTATGTGTGTCTATTACTTGATATTGTATGTCTTCTCTGGCGCAGCATGGCCAAAAATGGCCCTTGCGCAATAAAACACCCAAAACCAACTGATCATTAATTCGTTACTCGCTCATCCGTGCTACCGTTGTCCCGGTGGTCATAATGATGTGACTCGAGTCTGAGGGCCACTGAGTCAAACCTGAATCAAGATATCACACCATATAAGTAAAAAAATATTTATTAAATCTGTTTTCAATAATTTTAATTGTAGTTGTATTGCCTTTTTGTATTGGAGTCTGGAGCTGGATTTAGGACATCCTCAATTTCATGTTTGCACTTGCCAAACTTTCGTACCCCTTCCACTCTTCCCAGTACAGGTTCCTGCGATCGCCTGGGACCCCTGTGCCGGGCAGTCCATTGATGTTGGCCATGTTACAAGATGCGAACCACCAGCCTGTCTGCCTAGATTCAACGCAGGGAATTCCACCGAACACCTTTCCGTTCGGTCTGTCTTTCGTGCAAAACACATTTCCGTTTTCGTAGTCCATACTGTTGCCTGAAAAGATGGAAAGTCATGGTCAGGAAGAGTCTCCAAATTTTGTCTTCAGGACTAAAAAGGAAGCTAGAGAATTAAATGCTGGACGAATCCCAATAATTCTTACAGGTGCTGATTAATGCTTTGGTAAAATGGAAACTCAAATCACAAAAAATTAAAATAAAATAACAAATTTGTGAAATTAACCCCGATAGAAAAGCCACAAATACAGTATCCAGCCTGAGAACAGGACATTTGAAAGACATGTAAATTAACTGTGGTGGAACCAGAACGTTCAGACTGTCTGGGTGTTGAACTCACACCTCATCGGGTATTCACCTGCCCAGCAATAATAGCTGCCTTCAGACAATCGATTAACATCCTCAAAAACAGCTTAACAGCGAGAAAATAATCACCATCGCCAAAGCTGTACAAAATGCAGACGGCGACATTTGACTCAGATGGACGCGACAACATTAACAATTGTTAAAATTATGCAAATGTAAGCATCTGATGCATCGCAACTCTAAAAAATGTCAGGCAAACCGTAAACTGACCCAGCATCCGTCCTACGGCACTAAGTAAGCTGAAACGCAAATGCGTACCGACAGGTCTTATGAACAGAAAGGAGTACGCATGCGCAGTTTGATGTTCTAGTCGCATGTCCGATTAACCTTCTATCGGGTTTGATCGCCAATCCCCTTTGTGTTGCCCCAGTGCGAACGTTAATTGATTACCACTACCACCATAATTACCGTCCTACGACACTAAGTACTCCGGAAAAGTCATATGGACCGGCTAGTCTAATGTGCAAAAAGGTGTTCCCATGGACAGTTACATGTTCTAGTTGCATGTCTGATTAATGCGTTACTTTCCTTAACCCTTCTGGTGGTTGTTCTTGAGGAGGTATCTCGTCATTAGCAAAACCATTAGCAGATCTTGATGGAAGAGATAACTCGTCGTTAGAAGAAAATATCCGCATTATCAAAAATTTCGTAATATCTCGAAGAAAAATCAAGTCAAAATTGGTCAAGTCTTGATGGACGCGATATCTCGTTGAAACCACTTGGAGTGTTTAGCACATATAACACCAGGAGTGCCCCTGTACCTATCCTATAAAGGATCAATCAGGTTAATGGGCCCCGTTGTGATTTTATTAGAACATAAAGAAAAAGATAAAAATAAGAAGAGGGGTAAAAGGTCTGTTACAAATTGGATGCTAAGTGGTGCACTAATATCACAAGCCTTCTGACAGGAGGTTCTGTCTTCCATCACGTGGATATGACTGTGTAGGATGTCCAGTAGTTCAGTGTCACTTTCTCTAGGCAGAGATGACGCGAAGAATGTCTAATGTGGAGGGATTTAGTGATTTCACATTGTGAGTTGCATAGGGGAGGATTGTCTTCCTGTACACATGAACAGGTGGGTGTCCTTCAGTCCAAATCTATTGAGGTAGGGTTGGAAGGGCCCATGACCTGTGAAGAACTGCAGCATTACTATATCTTTGATATGAGTGGCTTGCTGTTTACTTTTGGTAGGATATCATAGAGGATGATTACCGTGGTACCTGGTGCCATCCGTTTTGTGCCAATTAATCAACAGTTCACAGGTGCCAATTTCTTTGGGTCCCTTTCCACAATAATTTTACAGAGGGGCCATAGTAGCATGTAGGTCACTGCAGCCTTTTTCAAAATGGCGGCGGTTTGTTGACTTTTCGGAGGAATGTTTACATATCGAGGTTTGTTTGGAGCGCCATCTGGTGGTAAAAGGAGAATCCATATTTTTCAAATTAAAAAAGGTCGGGATTCAAACCTAGGCGTGGTAGTCTGAGACGTTAACGACTAACTACACTTCAATAGTACTTTTATTACATCGCTGTTTATATGAGCTTCGTAGTGAAGTCTAGCGTCTCTGCTAACGAGTTTTGACCTCCGTAAACAATAGAATCTTTCCAAGGAATTTGGATACAAGGAAATGACCAACAGAATCTTATCAAAGGGTTCTATTCTAAGGAAATGAGCGTTGGAATAATTGCTAGGGATTCGATACTAAAGATAGGAGTAATAGAAAATGTATAGGATCCTACTCCAAGAAAAGGACCTGGGCCGAGGTAACCCGGTTGGAAGAGTAACGCAACTGGAGGGTTTAGAGTTCCATTCCAACCAAAGACCGCCGTGTACACGGGAGTTGGTGCACGTTAAATCTTTCGAGGCATCAAATGTCCTCGTGTTGGCGTGGTGTGGAAGTTTGGAGAGTGGAGTGCCAGCTCAGAAGTGACCTCGTCATCTGACCTTGGTTCAAAATGACGTGGTGTTGTCCTCGGATCTTTCCATTCGGTTTGATTCCGGTCCGTCAGCAATAGCCCGCTGTGTTGTTCCAGTGCGACGTTAATTAAAATACCTACCTACCTTCATCCAATGGTATTTTTGGTATTTTTCATTAACGTCACACTGGATCAACACAATGGATCACCCAATGGATGCGGTCATTTAGTAGTTAAATCTGTTTTTGTGGGGTAAAAGAAATACTACTCTACTCACAAATCTCGTGACATTCAGAATTTAAGTAAATATTCTTGAAATGTCGCCCTTTGAGACAATTGTGCAACGGACCGCTGTCCCTTAACCACGCCACTGTTTCGGACTGCAATAAAATAGTGAATACTACGTAAAATTCAAGTTTATAAGTATGCTACTGGTCGTGAAACTTACCAGCGTCACCTCTGTACTTGGTAGCATGCACTTTGTACAAGGCTGCTTCATTCTCAATCCAGAATGAGTTGTAAACGGCGTACTTTCTGACCCCTTCAACGTCTTCAAGATCAAACCGGACCGCATGGCTTGCTTGGTTGGTCAGAGCGTATATGTTGTCGTTACCTAAAAGACAAGGGTGTGGGTTCAGCTTTCTTTCTTTGAATTTCCGATACTCAATTGTGCGCACTACGCTAACAACCTGCGAGTTGTAGGACGCGCATCTTCTATTCTCCGTGGGTGTACTTTGATCTTCCGTTTGAGTAAAATTTTACTTGTATTCATTACTTGATACAGTGTCTGGCCAATTATGACCTTTGCGACATAAAAATCCAATCAACCCACCTATACTCAGTGATGTCCAATGAAAAACAAAGAAAATATTAAAATTGATAATAGATTTAATAATGTTCTAATTTTGAGTAATCAATCCCTTTTAAACGTGGGGGACGCGGTAGCCCGATTGGTAGAGTGACGGATTAGCAACAGGAGGGTTGTGACTGCGAAACTCGGTCCTAACCATAGAGCTTCGTGGAAGCGGGGACTGGTGCACGTTAAATCTACCGTGGCCTCAAATATTCTCCTGTTAGCGTGGTGTGGAAGTTCGGAAAGTGGGGTGCCCTCGTCATTTGACCGTGGTTCAAAAGAACGAGATGTTGCCCTGGGATATTTCCCTTCGTTAATTAACTACCTACCTACTTACCTACCCTCTCAGAGGAGAGACACAAATTTTACTCAATAACACGAATCAGAATTACTTGTTTTAGTGCGACCAACTATAATTTTTTGGCCTGTTTATAACTCTAATAGTTTATACACAAAAAATACTCACCAAGCCAAAACTCGCCTTTGAGGTCACCAAATCCTCTCTTGTAAGTATCCCAGTCTTGATAAAAATCTTGCCTTGTATAGTTGACTCCTCTCCTTTGTATAACCTGTGAACATGAAACATACTTTAAGAGTGGAAACATAAAAGAAGCATTTTCTATCAAGCTAAATATGGGTGGCGGGAGTGTTTCTTAGGCGGTATGTGTTCTTGAAGGTATTCTGCACGTGACGTCACTTGGCTTGTTCTTGGAATGCGATTTAAACCCCACGCCAAAAAAAATCCGAATTAATGCATATCGGATGTCCCGTAAATTCGTAAACGCTTCTAAAATTTGTAAAAGCTGAAGGAATCGGTATATTTGAACGCAGTTTGCGAAACAATTATTCTCCACATTTTTATCGATAGAGGTCGCTTCATGCATTCAAATTAGTAAATATTGAAATCAGACTTGAAGAAATCAGACAGCTTCTTGTCAAATTAAATGACTTCATTTTCCAGTGGGTTCCTGAGCATTCCGAAGTGTATGCTAATGAAATGGATAAATTTTCAACAATGGGCACAGTTCTTTTGTCAGCAACTACCCTCTCAAGGTGTCTCAAGGTAGGATCAGGAGAGAGTCTCGATCACTTTAATGTACTTTATGGAGGAACTCTGGAATGAATTGCCATCTTTTTCAATTCCAGAGTGAGCCTAATGACTCCAAGAAAATCCCTAGACAGTTGCAACCTTTTCTGCCAACGCCAGAATAGGCCACATTGTAACAGGCCTACTTGAATCGTTTTCACCTGACTGACTCCAACAAGTGTACAACTCCTCAAATAAATTTTTATCGTTGTTTTATCATAAATTTAATATTAATAACTAAAATTTATCGAAGATAAAATATAGTATAAAAACACTTCAAATCAATTTTTAGATAAAATTATAAAAACCTATGTCTGATAAAAAAAACAGATTTGGATGAGGAGGATCATTTAATAATTCTTTAATACTAGGGTTAGTAGCACCAAAGTGGTTGAGTGTAATTGCATTAACATCAGGACATTTACTTAAAATGTATCTAACAGATAGTATTGAATCACACTTCGGACATGTCAGAGCTGGTTCTGTGAGTGTAGCAAATACCTGTGAGCTAAATATGTGTGACCAGTAAGAGATGCATCAGTAGCAGAGGTAGGTAGGTAATTAACGTCGCACTGGAGCAATACAACGGGCTATTCGCGACGGTCAGGGACCAATCTCGAAGATAAAAATCCAAGGACAACGCCTCGTAATTTTGAACGACGTCAGATGATGAGAACAACGCCCGAACTGGCATCACACTCTCCAAACTTCCACACCATGCCAACGTGAGGAAATTTGAGGGAACGACAGATGTAACGATTACCAGCCTCATGTACATGACTTATTGGCTGAACCGAGTTTCGAACTCGGCATCCTCCGGTTGCTAATCCATTATTCTTCCAACTGGGCTACCGGGGTCCTGCATCAGTAACAGAAGGAAGGCAATAAATACACATTTTTACTTCGTCAATACGAATCAGTTCTTCGTATTCAGATCCGACTAGACAGTCAACGACGGGAACGGCAGAATTTTAATCTTTCGGCGAAACCCTTTCGGCTAACCTTGTTGCTCATTGGTTCGACGGACCCGGATAGGGCGAGCGGATTCGGATTGACGTATACGTATAAAGGAGCCTTTAGGGATACTCATCGATCTTCTAAAGAAATAGACGGAGCATGCACGCGCAGCTTCATGCTACTCCTTCCGATCGCTCGGTTTAAGATCTGTCACGTGGCTGTGGGAAAAGCATGAATCCTAATTGGAATAACTTATCGATTGTTTAAAGTGATTATTCAGCTTCATTAAAGCACTACTCTGCTCTTCAATAGCCAATTGACCCAAGACGAGTCGAGAGCCCATGTGACTTACCCTTCCGAGATCTTACGACAGCGACTCCACTCACATGCTCTGTCTATTTCATTAGAAGGTCGATGGGGATACTCACCGTCCATCCTCCACCGTCTGTATCCATGTCACAATAGACCAAGATAGACGTGCCGTTCAACAAACCATTCTTTGGCCACACTCTGTAAACGCCGCTGATTTTGTTCCCCTGTAGCAACACGTCTATGCAGTCGATTGGTTTCTCCGTGGGAAGGATCTCTGGTTTCTCCGTGGGAAGGATCACTGGTTTTGACTCTGGATCAGGGCCTGTAGGCAGGAAATATACCCGTTAGTAAATAAGTGTTGCATGTAACAAAAAATGATCAAGATAGTTGGTCGATCAGACTCTAAATCTACCTCGGTGTGCTCTAAGCGATATCGATCACAGCTGAGAAGCGAATGGATTGTCTTTGGATTACCTTGGGTACCCGGATTTAATAACAACAATATAAACACCCTTCCCAAATGACCATCAGATGTCCAACAAGAAAATCCAGTAATGTTTCTGTGCGTCAAACTGATCAACTCCAAGACCTATGGCTGGCTTGACCCCTGGCAGATCCCAGTATCCAACAACTGATTGGTCCATAGGACTGGATGAGACGACAATCCATTGATTCATCGTCTGATTGGTCCCCACGACTTTGGCGATTTCACCACTTTTGTCGTCACTCTAGAAATGGCATTCAAACACCTACCCTGTGATAAGATTTTATATCTCCAAACGAAGCGATAAAATGCCAAATCAGCCAACGATGTCAATTTTTCACAGAGAAATCACATGACTACTAATCAACATGTTGGTCACACTTTTCGTAGCTCCTCTCAATAGCAATGTTCGCTCTACTTATATTGCACTTCTATGGTTGATATACTTAATGACAAATTGCAAATGTATTTATTTTGGTTTTTACTTTATGACGAGAAGATATATTTTAGTAAACTATCACTTTCCACCATATTTGCCCAAAAATAACTATAAAATTAAGACATCTACCATTCATCCTACTTAAAATGAACAAGCTTCGTTTTTATAGTGACTGCCGAAATTAGATTTAGCAACGGAAGAAGTTCTCGTAGTAGACGAACAAGCTGCATCAGTATCAAATGTGAGTATCGACAATGTCATCAATGAAAATAAGCAATTGAGATTTTTTGTTCCAGATGGTATGCATGGATCTACTAATTCATATTAACTAAAATTAGCCGATTAGATTCTACAAGTCCGTGGTCATCACGTTATGTCTCCAAGTGATTACAGCGAGATGTCTCGTTCATCAAGATGTCACCAATTTCGCTAATGACGAAATATCTCGTCATCAAGATATTGCAGATTTTTTCATGACGACGAGATCAAAATCTGTTTTGTTTTCTTCTAATGACGACATACCTCGTCCATCCAAGATCGACCGTTGTGTTGCTCCTAGTGCGACGTTAATTAAAATATCTACCTAACATGTGGGATCGCTGAATTTAAAGTTGAAACGTTGTGAAAATGTTACTCAACTGGGAAATGGAATGATGCAATACCACTCAATATGGAGTGCTCTCATTGGTTGAAAAGCATCACATGACCGATACCAAAATACGCGGGGGAGTTAAGTTGAAACCGAACACTCTTTTCTCCGTCCCACGAGGGGTTAACTTTCTTCTTCAGTTCTCCCTTTCAATCACTGCTTTTCTCATCGCTGATTGGCTGGTTGGTCAGAGTTCCTTGCGTTACGTTTTTTCTGCTTTTCTAGTGTGAATCTATCATTACCCTTTATAGATAGTAAGGTAATGGTGAGATGGTAGTTAATTAACGTCGCACTGGAGTAACAGAACGAGATATTGGCGTCGATCAGGGATCGATCTCCAAGGGAAATATTCGAGGACAACACCTCGTAATTATCCACGGTGAGATGAGGGGATCAACACCTGAACTGGCACCCCACTCTCCAAACTTCAACACCACGCTGACGTGAGGTTGTAGATAGTATTAGACTTACAGGAAGGATAGTTCTTTTCCGCTTCTGAAATCAAGTCTGTAGCTATTTCGAGGAGCGCAAGCGCCTTCTCTTTTTTTCCGCATTCTGAAGTATTTGCAGAGGGATGATCATCGCCTGAAAAGGAAACATGATACAGCCATGTTAATGCAAAGGAAGAAGTAATTTTGCTTACTATTACACATATAAATTATATTTATATACCACTTCAATACTCTTAAATTCTGGATTTAAATATGCTACATTATTATTTTCGATTCTTAAGGTGCATATATACAATAGAAATCACAAAAATTGAACAGAATATCGATTTTTTAGTGCTTTAAATACTCTCCGATTCCTTAGCTTTTATACTAATATTCGGAATTTTTTTAGTTACAAAGGTTTATCGTTATATACTGTGTATTAATCTATTATAACTTCTTTTGTATCATTATAATCTATACAATACAGTGGATGTTTTGACACACAATGAGAGTTATCAGTTAAGAAATGAATTTTTATTTGGTTTCTAAATGTTAAATTCCTGAAAAATGTTGTTATTTTTATGCTTCCTGGGGATAAGGCATTGTAAAAAGACTTATTTTCTCTTGCAACTTGATCGAAAGTCAGTGAAGAATATTAGGAATAATGTCCAACAGGAATTGTCTTTCTGAGCAAAACAGAATTTGAGCTATCGCAGTTCAAAAACATGCAAATTATATCTAAATTAGATAATTAATGATTAGCTAAATCTGATTTTTTCACACTGAAATTACACTGCTGGCCACCCAAATTGCAACACCAAGAAAGACAAGAGATATCACAACAAAATTTATTTTGTAGATAACATGTTGACCAAGTATCAAATGATTAAATTTATAGACTTCTGTGAAGTGTGGTTCCTGCCAAAATCAGTAGCCAGAGTAGCCGCTATTGTTGGAGATCACCGCTGCCACACGCCTCGGCATTGATTCAAAGAGACTTTGGATGTGTTCTTGGGGTACAGCAGACCAAGCAGCTTCCACACGTTGCCAAAGTTGATCTGGTGTGGCAGCTGGGGATGTATTCTGGGTCAATCGTTGAGCAACCATGGACCACATGTTTTCTATCGGCGAAAGATCCGGAGAGCGAGCTGGCCAGGGAAGCAATTCAATCTGGCGATTGACGAAGAACCCTTGGACAATGCGTGCCACGTGTGGTCGCGCATTATACTGTTGAAATATGGCTGTGGGCTAGCCCAGAAGGTAAGGAAGGACAACTGGCTCCAACACCTCGGAGATGTAGCGCTGGCTGTTTAAAGTACCGGCAATGCGTACTAGAGGAGTGCGAGAGTGATATCCAATACCGCCCCATACCATAATACCGGTGCAGGACCAGTGTGGCGGTGCATAACGCAGCTGTTCAGCATCCTCTCTCCACGGTGTCTCCAGACTCGAATCCGACCATCGTGGTGTTGCAGACAGAAGCGTGACTCGTCAGTAAAAACAATTTCATTCCATTCTGCCGTCCACATCCTTCTTTCATCGCACCATTGGCGGCGGAAACGTCTGTGGTTCTGCGTCAAGGGTAGACGAAGCAATGGACGTCTTGCGGACAGACCACTCTGCTGTAAACGGCGTCGAATGGTACGCGCAGACACTGGATGATGCGGTACAGACTGAATGTGCTGTGCTATGGTTCGTGATGTGGCTGAGCGATCCGTCACTGCCATACGCACAATATGCCTGTCATCACGTGAAGTGGTGCACTGAGGTGGATGCGATCGAACACGTCGGTCCGTCGTACCCTCCTGCATCCAACGATCACATATCCGCATTACAGTTGTTTGGTTTCGTCCAACACGACTACCGATTTCCCTGAAAGATAATCCACAATCTCGGTAGGCCACTATCCTTCCTCTGTCGAACTCGGATACTTGATCAAAAGATGATCGCTGTTTTCTACGAGGCATAATTAATCGTTTTTTTGAAAAAACCACAAGAAAAACACAATTGCCGTACTTGAAATCGTCGAAATCTCCAAGCCTTAAATAGCGCTTTGAAGTGGCGCCACAGGCGCGCGTGATGTGCGTCTGCGCTGAAATTCTAATCATTTGCATATCTCACCTCCGCTAATGCATGTTGTAAATTTCATATTATTTGCATGCTTCCTTCAGGGTGTTGCATTTACGGTGGCCAGCAGTGTATTTTAAAGCATAAACCAATGACCTTATAAAAAGTGGATTTTTAAAATCAAAATAAAAAAGAAAGCATTCTTCTAGTCTATATGTTCATCTTAAATAATATATTTTATATAAGGCAAGGTGGGTGCAAGTACAAAATAAATTTTCCAAGTTCCTGCTGAACCGATTACTACTCTGACCCAATAATTTTTAAAATGTTCATATTTTAACCACATTCGCAGATACTTTTTGTCAACTCTTAAATACTTATTTGTTTAAACTTACCATTGATGAAATTTTAAAAGAATTCTAACCAATGCTATTTCATTCGATCGTATTTGTCACGCATGATGCAGCAGGTAGATAGTTGAATTTATGTCGCCATGGAGCAACACAACGGGCTATTGGCGACGGTCCGGGATCCATACCGAAGGAAAAGATCCGACAACGTCTCGTAATTTTGAACCACAGTCGAATGACAAGAGCACACCTGAGCTGTCACCCACTCTCCAAACCACACTACGCCTACGTAAGGACATTTGAGCCACGAAAGATTCAACATACACCATCCGCCCATATACGACAGTCTTTGTTTGTGTACGAGCAAGGACAGGAATGATATACTCTTGCCCACCTACGATACTATCACATTGCTAACATATGTTATTTATCGACATATTTAAATCTCCTTTTCACTGAATCATTTACTGTTTATATGTTCAACATATTTTGATCTCAGTTTCCCTGTTTTTAAACTATTGTCCAAGGAAATTTCATTTTATTTATTATTTTCAATACTTATTTAAAATTTGCATGGTAATAGAAAATGAAATGCCAACACGTTTGCAGATATTTTATATTCATTCAGTTTAGTTTTTCTTCTTTTTATTTTGAACCCTGCATCTATAAAACCCAAATAAACAACTCATCGCAAATGATGAAACAGTCTATGGTATGCGCTTGCTTCACCATGTGGGGCAAATGCGACCCCATGAAATATCCTTTTAAAACATTTTTTGAATTACTTCAATGGTTAAGTTTAAACAAATAAAAGAGAGTAAACATATCAATCTGGTATTGTGTGGTAGAAAAATGTACTTTTATAAAAGTACTGGGACAGAGTAGTAATTGATTCAGTATGAACCTTGAAGATTTGGGTTCACACTTGTCCCCATATCACCCACGTAAAAAACCATTAATCCGCCAAATGGTTTCTACGATATATCTCGTCCATCAAGATCGGACCAACTTTGCTAATGACGATATATCTCTCATCAAGACATTGTTATTGATTTTTTGACGATTACGAGATCAAGGTAGGTAGGTATTTTAATTTACGCCGCACTGGAGCAGCACAACGGGCTATTGGTGATGGTCCTTGATTAATCCCAAAGGGAAAGATCCGAGGACAACACCACGTACTTTTGAACCACGGTCAGATGACGAGTCCACACGTGAGCTGGCACCCCACTCTCCAAACTTCCACACCAAGCTAACGCGAGGACATTTGAGGCCTCAGCAGATTTAACGTGTACACGCCCCCTTCTACACGATGGTCAGGATGGATTCGAACTCGCAACCCTCCGGTTGCTAATCCGTTACTCTTCCAACCTGGCTACCGCTGCCCTACGAGATCAAAATTTGGTCAGTTTCCTGCAAATGACGAGGTCTCTCGCCCTTTGAAAACTCGTCAGTTTTACCCATGACGATGTACCTAGTCGAGACAACCACTAGTAGAGTTAAATACTCAAACCATGTTTCTGGAAATTCAGTTTTTAATGTTCTGTCAGTCTTCGTGGATGGTACGTTTCGAAGATGCATGATTATTTGAGATGATGGTAAACACCCTGAAAAAGTGCGTTTTTCGTTTCATGAAATATTCCTATTTTTTTGTTAAACCCCATGTCTAGTCAACAACTTTCTTTACGAAGAGTTTTTCAATCAGTTGAAGACATATTCAGTACACTTTTAAAATGGTTTCAATCAATTCAAAAACAAGTTGAAATTTTTCTAAGTAGAAATGTACATTTTCGTCGGAGATCCATGCATAAGACAAATAGAAGTCGTTAATCTTCTAAAAAGTGAAATATTGTTGCACGTAAAATATACTACTGTCAAATCTCACTAAGACGAATTACTGATAGTACGAACTTAATTCCAATCCCCATCAAAATGTATATTCAAATAATGTTAACCCATTTGTTTAAGAATTCGGGTTACACTAATCGTCGATTTAGACGAAAATATTTTCGAAACAAGGGCGAACGGATTCTTTCCTATCGTGTTATAAGAAAATTTTAGTGACTCCGAAATTGTGGATTTATATGTGGAAGAGAGGGATAAAAAGGAATAAATTATGGAAAGAAGATTCCAAAATAAACTAAGGAATAAGTGTGCCTTGTTTAAAAGAAGCTACCGCTGGCTTAAAAATTGTTCAGCGCTTTTGTTATGCAGTGAAAATACAACTGCTAAATTAAACAGTGTTGACAGCATCAAAGATTTTCTTAAAAAAAAAATGGTTCACTAAAACCCCACAAAAATCGATAACAGTACTTTTCAAGGCAAAAATTGCGTAATCAGGAGTTATATTTGTAATCAAAAATCATCAATATAATCTTTGTGATGAAGAATGCATTTATCTGTTAACCGAGAATTGTGTAGTAAGTAATGTAAATATATTGAATTTTATTGTTGAAATTATGCTTTTTCATGAATTCGGATAACAAGAACTACGGTTAATACGAATTTTTTTACGGTCATGCGTGAAATTCGCCTTAACAAGATTTGACTGTATTTGTGATTTTTAACACGCAAAATACTGTGGAATGGGACAACATTCTTTGCTTACTGCAATTCGGTAAGATATCTTTCACTTTTTCTAGAGCATCCTTCGCTAAGTCCAGAACTCCCAGAGATTTCTCCTTTGCCAAGCAATCGGTGCTATTGCCCGTACATTGGCTCCCCACAATAAAGGAGAGCAGGAGAATGGCGTAGAACAACCTGCAAGATATCAACACAGTTCCCTCACTTGCCCATGTCCAGTAAGTTGACCACCTTTTCTATTCGGGCAGCCTACAATAATTCTTACTCAAAATACAGTCAGAGGTTTAGAAGTATACAAAGATAATATTACATTAAGTATTTACTGGGTTGTTGCAAAAGTTCGTCCAACTTTTTGGCAAAAATTGAAGAAAAATGTTAATTACTAAAAACTACATTTAATAAATATATTTGTGCCTTTCTCCATGACTTTCTCCATCTCTCCAGAATCTGCATAATCCCGCGCTCATAGAAGTTCTGAGGTTTTTGGCTAAAGTACTGATCCAGGTGACGAAATTTTCTGAACCACTCACGGCACGTGGAATCGTCAACGGCATCCCTCACCCCTACACAATACATGTCTTTAAGCATTCTTCCAAAGCATTCTTGCCTTTTCGGAAATAAAAAAGCATACTGCGTCGAAAGTGCTCCTTACTTTCAGCCATTTTGAATGCTTAGTAAAATTTGAAAAACAGAACCCAATTACACAATGTTTTTCACAGATACTCTCTGAAATTCCTTCTTTCAAACAACATCGAAACTTTACACGTGCGAAGTAGATAACACTTCAGTTTTTCGATGCAATGCAATCTAGCACCAAAAACGGGACGAACTTTTGCAGCAAACCAATACAATAACGGGTATACAAATTATGTAAACAGCTCCTAGAGAAAGATTCCCGAGCTTGGTGGGCGATTGTAACGGATGGTAATAGACGGTAGAACCACCTACGTAATTAGTGTAATGGACGGTGAACCACCACATCAACATTGGTGTAATAGCTGTAACATAAAGATTTTGATGTTTAAGAGTTACAAACTAAATTGCCAAAAGTTCTCATTTTCCTCATTTCCATCATTACACGATGAAATGGAGAGCAAAATGAATGAACAGACAACACTATTTGCAGAAGCTTTCAGCCTTATGCAGATCAAGTGTCCACATGACATAGAAAAGGAATATGGCTCGATCACCCGCACATAAAAACCATTGCACCACTTAAATCATTGCAACAAACTGAAAATTGTTTTACTTACATGATACTCTTCTATCGCGTACTGACTTTAGCCTCAGTCTAATTAGCCGTAGAGTAGCGAAAACTGAACCTTGATCGAGACTATCCAAGCCTTACCTTGTACTGAAGAAATTTGAACAGTTTTGCTTAGAAAGTCGCTTTATATAAGGAAGTAACCTGTCTTTAATCTTGCCCTCTGATCGAGTTAGCTCTGCATATGGATCCTATCAGCAAAACTCGCAGGAGATCAACCGCATTGTGGGTAAACCACCTGCTATTTCCCTCATCACTGATAAAGCCTGAATTTGAAAAAGTCCCAAACCCTACTTCACTTCCTAATCACTCGAGATATGCTTGTCTCATTGCCCCGTGTTTGAACAGGTGGCTGACAATGGTTGCATCATAGAAGATTTCAGAAAGTAGTGACAAAATTGCGATGGTAAGAGTACATTTTTTATTTAAATCATTTGGGGAGGCGTTATCGTAGTTGTGCTATCGGAGGAGTCTTAAAAAGAAAAGCGTGTGAGAAATTGAATTCTGCACCATATCAATGCATTGCAGTCAAATCCATTTATAGGGGAGGTCAATACCAAAGTACCGGAAAATGTGAAAATTCTTTTTTCATTTTGATCACAAAAAAATTTAATTTTCGACGCAGAAGGCCATTACAAACAAAAATTGCACACAAATAAAAACAAGAATTGAAACAAAAAACATCCGGGAGAAAATGCGTCCCAGTTGGTAGAGTCACGGAATAGCAACCGGAGGCTTTTGAGTTCGAAACTCGATCCAACCAAAGATCGACGCATAGACTGTGGACTGGTGCACATTAAATCTGTCTTCGCATCAAATGTCCTCACGCTGGCGTGGGACATTTGGAGAGTGAGATGCCATCTCAGATGTTGTCCTTGTCATCTGACAAAGTTTCAAAATTGCGAGGTGTTGTCTTCGGGATTGATCCCGGACCGTCGCCAATAGCCCGTTCTGTTGCTACAGTGCGACTTAAATTCAGCTACCAACGACCTACCCAGGGTAAAACTCAGCATATAAAAATACAAAAATGTGGGTAACTTGATGGATAGCGAAAAGGAGTAGCGTCTACTGGTAACGTCCATTGAGAATTCCTTCTTGTAAGTGTGCAGCATCCATTAGTGCACCATCGGTGAAACGAGTGTACAAGGAATTATTGCCCCCTCGGTTCACCACAAGGAGGTTGTAGATCCTGTCATTGCACCCCTTTAAGTAAAATATTCATTTATTGTTTTTCTAACAATAAAAATGTAGAACTGAGTAGAAGGAAAAAGATTGTGTATAAATCTAATAAAGTTAAACATTGAGTATTTGGCATATATATTTGTAGTTATAAATTTAAAAACTTCAAACTATGGATAATAAAGAATAAAGCAGGTGAAAATTATCAATAGCTATTTCGTTGCAGCAAAACGTCCAAAATCATCTTTACAGAAGTAGACTCCCTATTTTTATCCTGATGACGTGGAGTAGCCCTACTCTACAACAATGTTTCAAAATAGACATTGAGTTAGGGTGTGCAGTTATGAGCACTAACCCTGGTATATCAATTTACATATTTGTTAACAAAAATTTGAGAACTTTAAAATATGAATAACAAAGATTAAAACAGGTGAAAAGGTATATAGCTGTTTCTGTATAATAGGGAGTTTTGGTAGGTAGTTGAATTTCCGTCGCACCGGAGTAACATAATGGACTATTGGCGACGTTCAGGGATCAGTGCAGAAGAGAGAGATTCGAGAACACCTCGTAGTTTTGAACCAGTCAGATGCTATTTCGATCGAACAAAACGTCCACCATCATTTGTAAAGGAAAAAACTGTCCTACCTATGTCCTGATCATGTGGGATAACATCAGTCTGGAACACACAATGTTACCAAATGGACAAAATGTTAGATTTATATTTCCGTCAATCAAAGATTAGCTCCCAGCTACACCAAGAAGTTCATAAATCTGAAAACCGCTATAACTGCGACATTTTCGCTTCCAGCTTAAAGGGAGGAACCAAGAAACCGGTGGAATGGTATGGTATTAAAAAAGACGGGAAAACCACAAAATTTACCTTCCTCCAATGGCAACACAGTGTAAAACTCGCGTTTTGTCTTCGGAGTTTACTTACCCTTTGGGATGGTTCCCGGACAGTAACCAATAGCCAGTTACGTTGATCCAGTTTGAAGTTAATTAACTGCCTACTTATCATCCAAATGGGCAAAGAGTTAGATTTATATTTACTTAAAGCAATAAAAAAGTTGCTAATTTGAATATTAGTTACGCTAAATATACTACTAATTAAAATAAATTGAGAGATTTGATGAATTCATCGAAAGTGTTAATATATCCCTTTCTGCCACATAAAACTCCAATAGAGCATTCAACGGATGCTTCAATAAATGACTATTTCAATGTTGAACTTCACGAATGCAATTCATAACTAAATACAGCTTCATAAGTTAATAAACTTACTTTCAATCATCGGGCCGCGGTGGCCCGGTTGGAAGAGTAACGGACTTGCAACCGAAGGGTTGCGAGTTCGAATCCAGCCAAAACACCGTCGTGTACAAAGGGGGCTGGTGCACGTTAAATCTGTCGTGGCCTCAAATGTCCTCACGTTGGCGTGGTGTGGAAGTTTGGAGAGTGGGGTGCCAGCTCAGGTGTTGCCTCGTCATCTGACCGTGGTTCAAAATTACGTGGTGTTGTCCTCGGATCTTTCCCCTTGGGATTGATCCCGGACCGTCACCAATAGCCCGTTGTGTTGCTCCAGTGTGACGTTAATTGAAATACCCCCCCCCCAAATACCCCTTTCAATCATCCTCGATTCTTGTAAAGTTACTCTCATGTCACAATACTAGGAGATCGGATTTTGTGTATAAGAGGTCGACTTTGTCATATGAACGCACCATTGCAAAACTTCAACAAGTGTAAACTTTTTAATTATTAAAAAAATTTTTTGATGTTGCGGGAAAATTTTCATGTGCCTTCTTCATAAAGACAATTAAATATATTAGTCTCTTCTGAAAAATGAAATTTCTTTTCACTTAATATATTGATTTGTTTGAGAGATTAATTTTATAAAAAAATCCCAGAATGAATTATACCCTAATCCAAGAACGAATTAAGAATAAATGAGTATTATATACTAGACAATTTAAAATGTATAGGAATAAGATTGTAATCAGACAAAGGTAGAGGCTTTTTAATGTATCGATCATGATTATAGGTACATTAAAAAGCTACTCTTTCACTATATTTTTCTTCCCCATGTGAGCAGATGGGAGGATAAAAAAAAACAGTTTGTACAATATAAACAATCAACACACCTAGAGCCCTAAGAATATTACATCTTGTAACTTATTTTATTTTATAATTTGTTGAAGCAGGTGCAAGTGAAACCATGTGTGCAAGTTATTACCAAATAAAAATTTTAATTCATAGAGAGCCTTGAATGCAGCCCGAATATTTCCGCTGTAAATAATTAGATGTTAGTTATAAGTTCCGCAGTAAATAATTAAAAGTTAGTTATAAATTTCGCGGTAAATAATTAGAGCTTGCCTGATTTTTTAAAACTATTAACTGTAGAATTATAGGATTATAATAAATCTCAGTTTAATACACTTTATTGATATATGTATAGAAATAATGAATCACGTTAAAATATCGCATCGAAAAATGTGCTTGAGTTTCTGGTTGAGATTCGAGCGCTCACTAGTGGAAGAATAACTTTGGCCCGCACGTTGATCGCGCGTTAGCGGATGAAATTTCTATTATATCTTACGTTGAAGGCTCTTAAAAATAAATCTTTGAGAAACTGCATTAGCTATATAGGGTACTACATTAACAACATTCTAATGAACATACACAATAAGTAAAAAATTTTAAAGATGGTTTTTTATTAAATCTTAACCATATATCATAAGTTTCGTAACAAACTGTTAAAAAGCTAATCCAATTTTAAAACATATTTTTACTCATTATTACGAACAGTACATTTAATTATCACTAGCAAAGAACAAAACACGTTTATCTCTAATAGTTTAATCGTAGCGGAATTTTAAGTGTTACGCGACATTCTTGAAAAGTAAAATTGAATATTTTGACCTTCTTTTAAAGAGTCTTATTTCCATAAGAAAAATTATTTTGGAAAAAGTATTCATGGCATAGTTTAACATACGCCACTGGCAACCCTATACTAAATTTTTAAAAATATCGAAGGTGGGGTGAGACGAACATTTTATTTTTTATTACCTGAATTTGAATGGATTCACCCAAATTTATCTTAGATGTTGTTTAATTAACGCTAATGAATGGCAAATAACGGCCTCGGGTCGAATAGGTATCACGTGATTTTGCAATTATTTCTTTCATCATTTCGACACCAGAGAATACACAAACAGAACAGCCGTTATTGGAGATCCGAAAATCCAAGATTAGTTTATGAACGACCTTTTAATTCCCGTAAAAAAACTGTTCAATGTGCAATTTGGAATGGAGGCATGATCGGATCATTTTATGCTAATGAAAATGCGGTTCTGTAAATTGTGAATGATTCAGTGCGATGTCAAAAAACAATTTCTGTCTGAAAAAGTGACGGCGGTAGCCCAGTTGGAAGAGATTAGCAACCGGAAAGTTGCGAGTTCGAAACTCGGTCCAACCAAAGACCGTCGTGTATGCGGGAGCTGGTGCACGTTAAATCTGCCGTGGCCTCAAACATCCTCACGTTGGCGTGATTTGGAAGTTCGGAGTGTGGGGTGCCAGCTCATGTGTTGTCTCGTCATCTGAAAAAATTACGTGGTATTGTCCTCGGATCTTTTCCTTTGGGATTGATCCCGGATCGTCACCAACAGCCCATTGTGTTTCTCCAATGTTAGGTTAATTAAAAAATACCAAATACCAAAATACTTCCAAACTTCCACACCACCCCAAACTGATGACATTAAAGCCACGACACATTTAACGTCACCAGACCCCGTGTACAAAGTTATCTTTGGTCGTACCGTGTTTCAAACTCGCAACCCTCCGATCACTAATTCTGAGACCAACGTGGCTCTGTGGGCGCAGGTTCGATTTCAGACAGGTGCATTCCTCCCTGGGTGTCTTTCTCTCTTCTGTACCAGTAAAAACTTTCATTGTGTGTGTGTCTATTACTTGATATTGTATGTTATGTCTGGCGCAGCATGGCCAAATATGGCCGTAACCCCATAAAACAACCCCAAACCAGCCGATCACTAATTCGGTGGTCATAATTATGTGACTCGACTCTGTAACACTGAGTCAAACCTGAATCAAACCTTCACACAATATAAGTAAAAAAATATTTATTAAATCTATGTTTTCAATAAGTTGAATTGTAGTTGTATTGTCTTTTTGTATTAGTCTGGAGCTGTATTTAAGACCTCCTCAATTTCATGTTTGCACCTGCCAAACTGTCGTACTGCTTCCACTCTATCCAGTACAGGTTCATGCGGTCGCCTGGGATTCCAGTGCTGGGCATACCATTGATGTTGGCCATGTTACAAGAGTCGAACCACCAGCCTGTCTGTCTAGATTCAACGCAGGTACCTCCAATGAACACTTTTCCGTTCGGTCTGTCTTTCGTGCAAAACACATTTCCGTTTTCGTAGTCCATACTGTTGCCTGAAAAGATGGGAGAAGAGTCAAGAAGAGTCTCCAAGTTTTGTCTTCAGGATTAAAAAGGAAGCCAGAGAATTAAATGCTGGACGAACCCCAATAATTCTTACTGGTGCTAATGCTTTGGTAAAATTTAAACTCAAATCACAAAAAATTGGAATAAAACAACAAATTTGTGAAATTAACCCCGATAGAAAAGCCACCAATACAGTATCCAGACAGGACATTTAAAAGGTATGAAAATTAACTGTGGTGGAACCAGAACGTTAAGACTTTGTATCTGTCTGGGTGTTGAACTCACACCTCATCGTATATTCACCTGCCCTGCAATATTAGCTGCTCTTCAGACAATCGATTATCATCCTCAAAAACAGCGAGAAAATAATCACTATCGCCAAAGCTGTGCAAAATGCACACGGCGACATTTGACTCAAAGATGGACACGACAACAACATTAACAATTGTTAAAATTATGCAAATGTAAGCATCTGATGCATCGCAACTCTACAAACCGTCAGGCAAACCGTAAACTAACACAGCATCCGTCCTACGACACTAAGCTGAAACACAACTGCGTACCGATAGGTCTTATGAACAGAAAGGAGTACGCATGGGCATTTGCTTGTTCTAGTCGTATATCCGATTAATGCGTTACATTCCTCAACCCTTCTGGTGGTTGTTCTTGAGGAGGTATCTCGTCATTAGCAAAACCATTAGTAGATGGTGATGGACGAGATATCTCGTCATTAGAAGAAAAAATCCGCATTATCAAAAAATTCCTAATATCTCGATGAAGAAAAATTGGTCAAGTCTTGATGGCCGCACTATCTCGTTGAAACTATTTGGAGTGTTAAGTACATATAACACCAGGAGTGCCCTTTTACCTATCCTATAAAGAATCGGCCAAGTTAGTAGGCACCTTTGTGATTTTATTAGAACATAAAGGAAAAAGATAAAAATAAGAGGAGGGGTAAAAGGTCTGTTACAAATTGGATGCTAAGTGGTGCACTAATATCACAAGCCTTCTGACAGGAGGTTCCGTCTTCCATCACGTGGATATGACTGTCTAGGACGTCCATTAATTGGACTATGTTTTACGTTCCATTTATGTTTGAATGTCTTCTACTCTAGGCAGAGATGACGCGAAGAATGTATAATGCGGAGGGATTTAGTGATTTCACATTGACTTGCTTAGGGAGGAGTGTCTTCCTGTCCACATGAACAAGTGGATGTCCTTCAATCCAAATCTATTGAGGTTGGCTTGGAAGGGCCTATGCCAATTAATCAGCAGTTGACAGGTGCCAATTCTAGGGGGTCCCTTTCCACAATAATTTCACAGAGGGGCCACAGTAGAATGTGGGTCACTGCAGCCTTTTTCAAAATGGCGGCGATCTGTTGACTTTTCGAGGAATGTTTACATATCGAGGTTTGTTTGCAGCGCCATCTGGTGGTAAAAGGAGAAACCCTATTTTTCAAATTAAAAATTAAGTCGGGATTCAAACCTAGACGTGGTAGTCTGAGACGTTAACGACTAACTACACTTCAATAGTACTTTTATTACATCCCCGTTTATATGGGCCACGTAGTGTAGTCTAGCTTCTATGCTAACGAGTTTTGATCTTCGTAAACAATAGAATCTTTCTAAGGAATTCGGATCCAAGGAAATGACCAACAGAATCTTATCAAAGGATTCTATTCTAAGGAAAGGAGCGTTGGAATAATTCCAAGGAATTCTATATTAAGGAAAGGAGTTATAGAATATATACAGGATCCTACCCCAAGAAAAGAACCAGCGCCGCGGTACCCCGGTTGGAAGAGTAACGCAACCGGAGGATTGCGAGTTCGATTCCAACCAAAGACAGCCGTGTACACGGGAGCTTGTGCACGTCAAATCTTTTGAAGCCTCAAATGTCCTCGAGTTGGCGTGGCGTGGAAGCTTGGAGAGTGGGGTGCCAGCTCAGGTATGACCTCGTCATCTGACCTTGGTTCAAAATGGCGTGGTGTTGTCCTCGATCTGTCCCTTCGGGTTTGATCCCGGACCATCAATAGTCCGTTGTGTTGCTCCAGTGTGACGTTAATTAAAATACCTACCTTCATACAATGGTATTTTTGGTATTTTTAATTAACGTCACACTGGAACAACACAACGGATCTCCCAATGGATGCGGTTATTTAGTAGTTAAATCTGTTGTGGGGAAAAAGAAATACTACTCTACTCACAAATCTCGTGACATTCAGAATTTAAGTAAATATTCTTGAAATGTCGCCCTTTGAGGCAGTCGTGCAAGGGACCGTTGTCCCTTAACTACGTCACTGTTTAGGACTGCAATAATGGTGAATGCTACGCAAAATTCAAGTTTATAAGTATGCTACTGGTCGTGAAACTTACCAGCGTCACCGCTGTACTTTTTAACATGCAGTTTGTACAAGGCTGCTTCATTCTCAATCCAGAATGAGTTGTAAACGGCGTACTTTCTGACCCCTTCATCATCTTCAAGATCAATCCGGACCGTATAGTTTGCTTGGTTGGTCAGAGCGTATATGTTGTCGTTACCTAAAAGATAAGGGAATGGGTTCAGCTTTCTTTGAATTTCCTATATTCAATTGTTCGCATTACACTAGTAACCTGTGAGTTGTAGGCGGCGTAGGTTTGATTCCTGCATGGGTGTACTTCAATCTTCTGTGTCAGTAAAACTTTACTGACACAGAAGCAGAATTAGCCCGGCGATGCTCTGATTGAATTGGTTAAATGTTGATTCTATTTCATAGAAAAATGCAAGCATCATTTAAGTGTACAGAAAATTTTTAACATTGTTTTAACTTTTTCATAGCTTCTACAATTTACTTCGGACGCAAATACGTATACATAATATATCCATTCATATGATCCATTTCATATTCATCACACTCTCGCTGTAAGACAAACTACAGAAGCTTTTTCTGAGATGACTTCTTCAGAAGTCGATTTTGCGTTTTGGAGTGATTAGGAATGCCAATTAAGTTCTTTTTCAGTAAAAATGAGGAACTTTCAGCGTAGTCTTGCACTCAGTTTTCCAATCAATATTTATTATTTGTGGTACTCTTTAACCATGGATTTGATGTTTTCGAATTACATTATCATTGTGAGAGGATAGCAAATTAAACTGTTACGGCATTCGTGGTTATTTTGTTTTGAAGCAAACGCATTTCTTTCTTGAAAATTCTATTCAGCTGCACGTGGAATAGCGGAGCTTTTTTAAAAGAATTTCATCAGTGTAGACAAAGCAAACTCGATCGATTACACTTGTTACAAAATCACTGCTTTCAATGAATGTTTCACAGGTAAATAAGTTGTATACGAACAGTTTCAACTTCAAGTAAGCCATCTTGACCTTCTACTTCAGACCACTTCAGACAAAAAATTTCTATTTTCAACAGTCCTAGTTTACATATTTCTTTACTATATTATTCCAAGATCAGCAAAGTCTTATTTAAAATTCGTTTTCCTCCAACAGAAAAATTTAGTTGTAAATCGAATCCTTAAGGTACTTTTTTTTCAATTGTGAGACCCAATATCTATATGGAAACCATGTACCTATTTAAAATGATAGATGTAGTTACTTGACTATGGAGTACGGCTTTCAATAATACCCATGAAAAACAAATGAGAATATTATATATTAAATTTATTTCAATCGTCTTGTAATGAAAATATGTCAAAATTTAGAAATATCTTTGAACTACAACGTATGGCTACCCGTTTTGATTTAACGTAACATTGTTTACAAAAATTAAAACAAATTATTAAAGTTATTAAAACAAACCAGTTTGTTTTAGAATAACTTTATCTTAACTTTACCAATTATTTAAAATAAGAAGTTATACATATTACTTAAGAAGGTTTCCATTTATTTTTTTATTTGGCAGAAAATAAAAATAATTCATTACAATTTAACTCCTAAATAATATATCTGTAATATGGAAAGTAATGGAACACATAAATACAAACAGAAACGAAATTGTGGTTATTGAAAAATGTAGAATTCTGAAAAACGAAAGATCTGAGCAAGCGTTGAATTTCGACGTTATGAGAACATTCTGAAATAGAGAAATTCGAAAAAAACTCTTGAAAAATATTGAATAGACAATAATGAATTATTTACAAAGCGAAAACATTTAAAAGTAACATTTGTCATTAAAAAGAGTAATTACAACGCACAAAACAATCGCTATAAAAAAGGCAGCAGTAAACAATTTGAAATTCCAAATTACAACGGATTTAAGAGTTGAGTTGTACAGGTTTCCTGTATTGGATGTGAAATAATTATAAAAAGTAATGCTTATTTAAAGTAAAATGTAAGACATGAAAAAGTACTGTATATTGAATTTTGAACATTTTTTACGTTTTTTTTCTCGAATTTAACACGAATATTTAAGTCAAGTCTAAAAAAAAACATGATAAAAATGTTGGGGCAAAAACCGCTACGGAAGCGTTACGGAATCAGCCAGTGACGTCACGGCACTATGTCCAATCAGGTAGTTTTTTGAACATTTCATGTTAAAATTTAAATTTTTGAAAATTTTAAAGGGGCGGAATAACTTTCCCAGTTAATTCTGCTTTTTTGACACCTCTCTACGTGCTGTGGTTGAGAAGAAGATAGATTTCCAACAAACTATCACACATTAATACAGTAGATAATGTGCCTGGCCAATTATGACCTTTGCGACATAAAAATCCACTTAACCAACATATACTCAGTGATGTCCAATGAAAGAGAAAGAAAATATTAAAATTGATAATAGATTTAATTATGTTATAATTAGGAGTAATCAATCCCTTTTAAAAGTGAGAGCCTCGGTAGCCCGGTTGGTAGAATGACGGATTAGCAACCGGAGGATTGCGAGTGTGAAACTCGGCTCTAAACATAGAGCTTCGAGTATGAGGGGCTGGTGCACGTTAAATATGTCGTGGCCCCAAATGTCCTCATATTAAAGTGGTGTAGAGGTTTGGAGAGTGGGGTGCCAGCTCAGGTGTTGGCCTCGGCATCTATCTGTGATTCAAAAATAAGCGATGTTACCGTCTGATCTTCCCCCTCGGGATTGATCCTGGACCGTTGCCCGGGATCAATTCCGTTGAGTTGCTCCAGTGCGAAGTTAATTAATTGCCATTACCTCCTCTTTTATTATGATTATGCCATAGCCTTTGGAAATTGGCCATTGGAAACTTACACCCATTCAATTGTAATCAAAACTCGGTCCAGCCAAAGACTGTCGTGTACACGGGGCTGGAGCACGTTAAATCTTAGGTGGCCTCAAATATTCTCAAGTTGGCGTGATGTGGAAGTTCGGAGAGTGGGGTGCCCTCGTCATCTGACCGTGGTTCAAAAGAACGAGATGTTGCCCTCGGATCTTTCCCTTCGTCAATTAACTACCTACCTACTTACCTATCCTCTCAGATGACAGACACAAATTTTACTCAATAACACGAATCACAGATTTACTTGTTTTAGCAGTGTAACTAACTGTAATCTTTTGGTCTGTTTGTAACATTAACTGTTCTATGAATTGCAAAATTAAAAATGTGGCAGCTTGTGACTGGTGAAGTCATAAAAAGTACTCACCAAGCCAAAACTCGCCTTTGAGGTCACCAAATCCTCTTTTGTAAGTATCCCAGTCTTCATAAAAATCTTGCCTTGTATAGTTGACTCCTCTCCTTTGTATAACCTGTGAACATGAAACATACTTTAAGAGTGGAAGCATAAAAGAAGCATTTTCTATCAAGCTAAATA